>JAEBUQ010000001.1:4587799-5243199 GCA_023014435.1 Amanita fuliginea
TCACGGTTTTGCCGAATGACCGATTTATTCGACTAATCAATGATGATCTTGCCAGCGAATTAAAGAAATACATGGCAAACGACGATTTTGGACGCATCCTTATTGAAGTTATCACTAAGCAAAGGGCACCACCAATTAAATCCAAACTACAAGACTGGACATACACTCATGGTATCGTTTATTACTTGGGCAAGATCTATGTGCCTGATCGAATTGAGTTGCGCACTCGATTAATTAAGGAGATACATGAAGCGTTATCTTCAGGACACCCTGGACGATTGAAAACACTAGCACTTTTGAAGCGTGATTATTGGTGGCCTGGAATGTATAGACATGTCAAAGAATGGGTTGAAGGTTGTGCACTTTGCCAACAGATGAAAGTCAATACCCACCCAAATTCACCAGCATTAATCCCTATTCCATCAAAAGCTACTCGGCCATTTCAACAAGTCACACTGGATTTTATCACCGATCTTCCTATATCTGACGGTTATGACTCCATTCTGGTCACGGTGGACCATGGCCTTACGAAGGGGGTAATTTTTACTCCTTGCAATAAGACGATCGACGCCTTAGGAACTGCAGACCTCTATATCTCTGAAATAATCAAACGCTTTGGACTCCCTGACATTTTAATCTCGGATAGAGGACCGCAATTCTCCGCCAAAGTATTTCAAGAAATACGAAAAGCTCTAGGAATCGATCATAGAATGAGCACAGCCTACCATCCTCAGACAGATGGAGAAACTGAACGTGTAAATCAAGAACTCGAAATTTATCTTCGAATGTTCTGCGCAAATGAACCTCATAAATGGAAACCACTACTACCCATCGCTGAATTTGCACATAATAATCGATATCACGACACAATAAAGACATCACCATTTCAACTTATGTACGGATCAGATCCAATCGCTATCCCTACAGCAGCAATCAAGATGACCGCACCAGCAGCAGAAGAACGACTTCTGATGCTCCGAAAAGCTAGAGAAGAAGCCCTAGCCGCTCACGAACTAGCTAGACAAATGGTCATTCATAGATACAGAGACAAGTCAATCAGATTCGAAAAGGGTGACAAAGTCTGGCTCGAAAACAAGAATCTCCACATTCCATATCAATCAAGAAAGTTAGCACCAAAACGGGAAGGACCCTTCCAGGTTGAACAAGTCATGGGACCAGTTACTTACAAATTGAAATTACCGAAACAATGGCGCATTCACCCTGTGTTTCATGCATCGCTCCTCACTCCATATAAGGAAAACTCAATGCACGGCCCGAATTTCACTATGCCACCTCCCGATATGGTTAATGGACAAGAAGAGTTTGAGATCGAGGCTATCCTTGGACATCGAAAACGCGGAGCTGGTTATCAATATTTAGTCAAATGGAAAGGCTATGGAGCAAATGACAATACCTGGGAACCAGAACGACATCTGGGCAATGCTGCGGATATTTTGGTAGAATATAAAAACAGAAGAAATCTTTGAAGCAATCAACACTATGACTTATTATCGCACCAACCTCCAATTAAAACATAATATCCGCTATGTCAAGAGATTTTGCAGAACTGTTGGACGATACACTCCTACTGTCAAAACCAGATACTCTGTCACGCAGATGTTTGTTCCTGCCTTTAAACACCCTTCCAAACGAACACTCTCTATATATCAGAAACTGAAATACGTCCCAATGATGTCAAAACCGCCTAAAGTATCACGATTACCTCCTCACAAACGAACGCATCCACAAGGCCATACAGAGATCCCATATAATGCTTTATCAAAGTACCTTCCCCAGTATCATCGTCTCTCTTTTGATCTAGGGGAGTTACCCACGTTTCAGGAAGCCGAATCACATTACCTTCCAGCATCAGTTCACCCTTGTTTTCAATATGACAACGTTTATCACAGAGTTTGGTTACGACGAACCTTCCCTGAATTATCAGAAGCTTTACAATGGATTATCCAGCTTGGCAGAGACATTTCCGCAGAACAATGGCAATATGAACGACGAATGAACATAAGGGGAAGTGAAAATTTTAACCGCACACGAGCGCAAATGGAAATAACACTTGCAACCGAACGATATTACGATCTTCTGAACCAGGCAATACAGGCTAGTATGAACAATCCAGAAATACGTGTCACACGACATACACACCCTGAACAAATCCGTATTCCACACCCTGACGATGCAAGAACCCGATCAGAACAAGAAGAAGCAGCTAGGAACTCTCATGAGAACTTTCTCAGAACCAGGGAACCTGAGATCGAAGAGATCTTAGCTTTGGACTCCGACAATGAGATTTGGGATATTTAAACCACACTCAATGGTCTAAACCCCCTCATCTTATCGATACAACATGTCCGCTATCGTCGTCATCGCCTACCTCGTCGCTTTCGCCTTCGCGCTCTTGGTCACAGCCTGTGGCCATTGTTATGATCCCTCTCTCGCCGCTGCTTCCCCGTTCGTCGCCACCGCCCATGACCTCCCTATTGAGGTCTTCGTCACCGTCACCACCACCATCGACGATTATCTTTTCCCGAATTGGCCTGCCTCCCCTTCGTCCACCGTCGCCGACCTCCACCAACATCCAGATGAGCTCGCGGACTTCGTTATTGAAGAAGAAGCACCTTTACCCGCTCCACCCACACCACCTCTCGCCAGGATCCCTAACGCCACCCTTCTTCGGGCTCAGGAAGCCCTCGCCACCTTCATCGTTGACTATCAGCTTTTTGCCGGACCCCTCGATGCTATGCTCAACACCGCCCTCACCACTGACCCTCACACCATCACGGATGAAGAACGCGATGCGATCCTTGAACAAACGGTCCAGCTCGACTATATTACAAGGACGTTGCAATGGCGGTTCGAAACCGCTAACCATGATGTCAACACCATCGCCGAATGGTTGAAATCGCGAAGGGATCATGGGTGGACAAATGGTGGAAACCATGGTTGGGGAACAGGTTAAGAAGTCGGTGACTTCTTGCATACGAAGGGGGTAATGTTACAGTTTCTTTTCCTTTTGTCAACAGACTTACTTTATTATATCATCATCGTTATGCGTTTCATGGACGCTCATCTCCTTTAGCTACTTTACCTTCACATTTCCTTTCTTAGGTATTTAGCTGTACGTTTCCTTTTATATTTCTCTTGTTCTTTTATGTATATAAACCTTCTTGTAAAGTAGCTAGACTCCAGTTCCAACTTAATCGAATTCTTCTCTCAACTTCTGAACGAAAACTCCTCGCTCTCATCTCTTTGAGCTCGTCGTTTATTTGACCTTTGTCATCATTTGACTTAGTGTCCAGAACCTGTCCAGTAGGCTGGGAGCAAACCGAGACTTCGCTCGCCACTGTTGACTTAGAACGAATTGCGTTGAGAGCATCGATCTTAACAGTTTCAGTCCCTGAATATATTAGAAAATTCCGCATGGAGATCGGTACTTCAGGATTGAAAGGAACAACCGCACAGCTTCAGGCATTTGTCAAAGGACTCCCTGAAAGTATCGCTACAAAGATCCTTGAAGCGAACGTTCTATCCATGAAAGAAGCATATGAGAAGGCAGAACAGCTTCATGGCGCTTGGGAAATGATGCGAGCACTTGGGCGAAAACCAGGACAAGGGAACCGCTCCAATTTTAATCGAAACACCAATAATAGGGGCGGATCAACCCGATCAGTAAATGCTATGCCCACTGGACGTTTGACAGATGAGCAAAAGGAGGAGTACATGAAATCTGGAAAATGTTTCAGATGTGGAAACCAGGGGCATGTTTCAAGGAATTGTCCCAAACGAAATACCACGTCAAACGCCTCCTTCAGGGCCTCCTCATCGTTTCAAAATAAGGGGATCAGATCCATCCCTGAAGATGCGCCTAAGGAAAAGAAAGATGACCCAGTTGCAAGCATCAGAGCGATCCTTGCTGGAATGAAGGCCGATGAACGAGAAGGTCTTCTCAATGAACTCGAGAACGAGGGTTTTTAACCCGGAAGCGTCATACAGCGGTTGGCACTTCCATAACAAATGGACATTCACAGTTAGCGCTCGATTCTGTAATAGTAAGATCGAATAATGACAAGCGCCTTTCAATTTCTGTGGAAACGTCCGATTTACCCGCTGAAACTTCGGCTCTAATCGATTGTGGAGCAGAAGGGAATTTTATTGACGAAGAAGTAACCACCAAGTTATCAAAAGAAAAATTGCGAAAACCAATCAAAGTCAGAAATGCAGATGGAACAGTTAACACTAATGGAATAATCACACATCGAGTCCATATTCAATATTCGATTGGAGGAAAACGATACAGCAACTGGTTTCTAATCACTAAATTAGGAGATCAACGATTAATTTTGGGGATCCCTTGGTTAGAAGAAAACAATCCTACTATTGATTGGAGAGATAAAACGATACACCTCATCGATGAACAACGGAATGGAGGAACTATCTGGCAAATGGCATTGGACAATCAACAATGGGGAGAAGACGATTACTGGATCAGAGTTAAGACATCAGCATCTCAAGCGTTAGAACATCAGTTGAAAAAGGATGAACCAAAAACGGAATTACCATTAGAATATGGGAAATGGCGCTCAGTCTTTGAGAAAAAGGCATCAGAACGATTCCCAACTTCCAGAACTTGGGATCACGCTATCGATTTGAAAACCGGTTTTAGTCCTAAAGTTAGCAAGATCTATCCGTTATCAATCAAAGAACAGTCGTTGCTGGACGAATGGATTGAAGAACAGTTAGGTAAAGGCTACATCAAACCGTCGAAATCTCCTCAAGCATCGCCATTCTTCTTTGTCTCAAAGAAGGAAAGTGGTGCGCTTCGGCCATGCCAAGATTATAGATATTTAAACGATTGGACAATCAAGAATGCATACCCATTACCCCTAGTATCCGACCTCCTTACAAAACTCGCTGGCGCACAATATTTCACCAAATTAGACCTCCAATGGGGATATAATAACGTCAGGATCAAGAAAGGGGACAAATGGAAAGCTGCTTTCATTACCAACAGAGGATTATACGAACCAACTGTTATGTTCTTCGGTTTATGCAATTCGCCATCTACATTCCAAACTATGATGAACGAATACTTCAGAGACATGATTAATGAAGGATGGCTCATTATCTACATGGACGACATCTTGATATGTTCTCAGAATTTGAACGAACTAGAAGAACGAACAAAAAGGGTTCTCGATCGATTAGAAGAGAACGATCTGTTCCTGAAATTAGAAAAATGTAAATTTGCTGTTCAAGAAGTTGAATTTCTGGGCATGATCATCTCACCCGGAAAAATACGAATGGATCCTATCAAACTCGCAGGAATAGCTGATTGGCCAGTACCATCAACGGTTAAACAAGTCCGATCATTCCTAGGTTTTGGAAACTTTTACAGATGTTTTATTGGAAACTTTGCAGCAATCGCAAAACCACTCACAGATTTAACCAAGAAAACGGAACCATTTGACTGGAATAATGAGCGCCAACTTGCCTTTGACACCCTAAAGCAACGGTTTGCCTCTATGCCAGTATTGTTAATGCCAAATCCTGCAAAACCATTTATCCTTCAAACCGACGCCTCCAATAAAGCAATTGGAGCGGTACTGAAACAGGCTGATGAATCTGGAGCACTCCATCCATGTGGATTTATATCCCATGCGTTAACACCAACGGAACAGAATTATCAAATTTATGACAGAGAACTGCTTGCAATCATCAAGGGACTTGCAGTATGGCGCCATCTATTACATGGTTCTCCTCACACGATCATCATCCATTGTGATCACAAGAACTTGTCCTACTACCGAACTGCTCAACGCTTAACACCTCGACAAGCTTGGTGGTCATCATTACTATCTGAATATGATCTTCGTATTGAACATATACCTGGCACAAAAATGTTTGAAGCAGATGCATTATCCAGACGGCCAGATCATATGGGAAATGATGAGGAACAAACTACGGTCACGGTTTTGCCGAATGACCGATTTATTCGACTAATCAATGATGATCTTGCCAGCGAATTAAAGAAATACATGGCAAGCGACGATTTTGGACGCATCCTTATTGAAGTTATCACTAAGCAAAGGGCACCACCAATTAAATCCAAGCTACAAGACTGGACATACACTCATGGTATCGTTTATTACTTGGGCAGGATCTATGTGCCTGATCGAATTGAGTTGCGCACTCGATTAATTAAGGAAATACATGAAGCATTATCTTCAGGACACCCTGGACGATTGAAAACACTAGCACTTTTGAAGCGTGATTATTGGTGGCCTGGAATGTATAGACATGTCAAAGAATGGGTTGAAGGTTGTGCACTCTGCCAACAGATGAAAGTCAATACCCACCCAAATTCACCGGCATTAATCCCTATTCCATCAAAAGCTACTCGGCCATTTCAACAAGTCACACTGGATTTTATTACCGATCTTCCTATATCTGACGGTTATGACTCCATTTTGGTCACGGTGGACCATGGCCTTACGAAGGGGGTAATTTTTACCCCTTGCAACAAGACAATCGACGCTTTAGGAACAGCTGATCTCTATATCTCTGAAATCTTCAAACGATTTGGACTCCCAGATATCTTAATCTCTGATAGAGGACCACAGTTCTCTGCCAAAGTATTCCAAGAAATACGAAAAGCACTGGGAATCGATCACAGGATGAGCACTGCTTATCACCCTCAAACAGATGGCGAAACTGAACGTGTCAATCAAGAACTTGAAATCTATCTTCGGATGTTTTGTACCAACGAACCCCACAAATGGAAACCACTCTTGCCTATTGCCGAATTCGCACACAATAATCATTATCATGATACAATAAAAACATCTCCATTCCAACTTATGTATGGATCAGATCCGATCGCCATCCCTACAGCAGCGCTCAAAATGACTGCTCCAGCAGCAGAAGAACGCCTCCAGATGCTTCGAAAAGCCAGAGAAGAAGCTCTAGCTGCTCATGAACTTGCTAGACAAATGGTCGCTCATAGATACAGAGACAAGTCAATCAGATTCGAAAAGGGTGACAAAGTCTGGCTTGAAAATAAGAATCTTCACATTCCGTATCAATCAAGAAAGCTAGCACCAAAACGAGAAGGACCCTTCCAGGTTGAACAAGTCATGGGGCCAGTTACCTATAGATTGAAACTACCGAAACAATGGCGCATTCACCCTGTGTTTCATGCATCACTCCTCACTCCATATAAGGAAACCTCAATGCATGGTCCGAATTTCACTATGCCACCTCCCGATATGGTTAATGGACAAGAAGAGTTTGAGATTGAGGCTATCCTTGGACATCGGAAACGCGGAGCTGGTTATCAATACCTAGTCAAATGGAAAGGCTATGGAGCAAATGATAACACCTGGGAACCGGAACGACATCTAGGCAATGCTGCGGATATTCTGGTAGAGTATAAAAGCAGAAGAAACCTCTGAAACAGTCAATAAAATGACTTACTATCGCACCAACCTCCAACTAAAGCATAATATCCGTTATGTCAAAAGATTTTGCAGAACCGTTGGAAGATATACCCCTACTGTCAAAACCAGATACTCCGTCACGCAGATGTTTGTTCCTGCCTTTAAACATCCCTCTAAACGAACACTATCTATTTATCAGAAACTGAAATACGTTCCAATGATGTCAAAACCACCCAAAGTAGCACGATTACCTCCTCATAAACGAACCCATCCACAAGGACGCACTGAGATTCCATATAACGCCCTATCAAGATATCTTCCTCAGTATCACCGCCTCTCTTTTGATCTAGGAGAATTACCTACGTTCCAAGAAGCTGAATCACATTATCTCCCAGCATCAGTTCACCCTTGCTTTCAATATGACAATGTATATCACAGGGTTTGGTTGCGACGAACCTTCCCAGAACTATCAGAAGCCTTACAATGGATCATTCAGTTAGGCAGAGATATCTCCGTGGAACAATGGCAATACGAACGACGAATGAATATAAGGGGAAGTGAAAATTTTAACCGCACACGAGCGCAAATGGAAATTACAATTGCAACCGAACGATACTACGATCTCTTAAACCAGGCAATACAGGCTAGCATGAACAATCCAGAAATACATGTTACACGACATGCACGCCCTGACCAAATTCGTATTCCACATCCTGACGATGCAAGAACCCGATCAGAACAAGAAGAAGCGGCTAGGAGTTCTCATGAGAATTTTCTCAGGACCAGGGAACCTGAGATTGAAGAGATCTTAGCTTTGAACTCCGACGATGAGATTTGGGATATTTAACCACACTCAATGGTCTAAACCTCCCATCCTATTCTTACAACATGTCCGCCATCGTCATCGTCGCCTACCTTGTCGCTCTCGCATTCGCGCTTTTGGTCACAGCCTGTGGCCACTGCTACGACCCATCCTTTGCCCACGCCTCCCCGTTTCTTGCCACCGCCCACGATCTCCCTATCGAGATCTTTGTTACCACCACCACCACCATCGACAAATACCTCTTCCCAGACTGGCCAGTCTCTCCCACTTCCACCATCGCCGACTTACACCAACATCCGGCCGAACTCGACGAAGTCCTCGAACCGATCTTTGAGGAAGAAATCCCTCTTCCCATCCCTCCGGCACCACCCCTCGCTCGAATTCCCAACGCCACTCTTCTTAGAGCCCAAGAAGCCCTCGCAACGATGATTGTCGACTATCAACAATTCGCCAGCCCTATCGATGCCATGCTCAACGTCGTCATCACCACCGATCCCCATACTATCACGGACGAAGAACGTGACACTATCCTAGAGCAGACAATCCAACTGGATTACATCACAAGGACGTTACAATGGCGGTTCGAAACCGCTAACCACGACATTAACACCATTGCCGAATGGTTGAAATCGAGGCGTGATCATGGCTGGACGAACGGTGGGAATCACGGTTGGGGAATGGGTTAAGAAGTCGGTGACTTCTTGCATACAAAGGGGGTAATGTTACAATTTCTTTTTTCCTCTTTGTGAAGCGGACCAATTATTACTTTTATTACTTAATCATAGCTATGCTTTTCCTGGACGCTTATTTCCTTTTAGCTTTACCTTTCACTTTTCCTTTCTAAGGTAGTTAGCTATACATTTCCTTTTACGTTTTCCTTGTTCTTTTAGTATATAAAGGCTCTCATGTATGCTTCTACTCCTTAGTTCCAACTTAATCGAATTCTTCTCTCAACCTCTGAACGAAACTCCTCGCTCTCATCTTCGAGCTCGTTGTTAATTTGACCTTTGTCATCGTTTGACTTAGCGTCCAGAACTTGTCCAGTAGGCTGGGAGCAGACCGAGATTCTGCTTGCCACTATTGACTTAGAACGAACTGCGTTGAGAGCATCGATCCTAACACAGGCTGTCCTGATGAGAGTGTCTGGGTGGTTTGGTCCAAGCTTTGCTGATGTTGCCTTCATCACTTTCAGCTGCAGTTTCTCTGCTTCATTCCACCTTTCCTGCTTCCAGTATGTGAATCCCAAATTGGCTATGCTGGTGAGAGTGTCTGGGTGGTCTAATCCAAGCACTTCTGTTCTTGCTCTCACCACATCCAGCTGCATCTTTTCCACTTCATTCTGTTTTCCCTGATCCCAGTATGTGCTTGCCAAATTGGACATGGCAGTGAGAGTGTCTGGGTGGTCTGGTCCCAGCTTTTCTGATCTAACCTTCATCACATACAGCTCCAGTTTCTCTGCTTCATCCAACCTTCCCTGCTTCCCATATGTGTTACAATTTCTTTCCCTTTCGTTGACGGACTTACTTCATTATATAATCATTGTCATGCGTTTCATGGACGCTCATCTCCTTTAGCTATTTTACCTTCACATTTCCTTTCTTAGGTATTTAGCTGTACGATTCCTTTTATATTTCTCTTGTTCTTTTACGTATATAAACCTCCTTGTAAAGTAGCTAGACTCTAGTTCCAACTTAATCGAATTCTTCTCTCAACCTCTGAACGAAACTCCTCGCTCTCATCTCTTTGAGCTCGTTGTTTATTTGACCTTTGTCATTGTTTGACTTAGTGTCCAGAACTTGTCCAGTAGGCTGGGAGCAGACCGAGACTCTGCTTGCCACTGTTGACTTAGAACAAACTGCGTTGAGGGCATCGATCTTAACACAAGTTGGAACTCCCAGAACCGCTCAGTGTCTCTACACTAGCCAGACACCATTGATACCAGAACCTCAAACCTCAGACCCCCGAACGGCTCTGTCCGTTTCAGATGAAAGTATTATCTAGATCGAAAGGAAGTCTTTCCATCGACTACAGGAACAGGGTGGTTTTTCCGCTCAGGAACTAAGAAAAAGAACGAACCAGTACCAGAATCCCTCTTTGAAGGTGATTATATTGAAGGACCAGAGGACGCCTTCCCAGACAACGTTTGGATTGATTGGGTAAACGAAGAACACGAAGAAGGATTTCTCTCGTTATTCAAACCGCCCACAGACGAACCAGAACTTTCCTGGTGGAACGAATATCTCAACCTTGCTGATATTGCAGGACGAGAGCGATACACACTCAAGGAAGGAGAACTACAGCCTTGGATAGAATTCCAAGAACAGAAACAGATCGAAATGAATCTATTTGGAGATCCAGAATCAGGGAAGAAGAAAGATGAAACAGGAGAACCTACAGATCCAAAAGAAGAAACAGAAAAGATGGCATCTGACGCAGCAGCACCTGCCTCTAAAGGAGATATCAAACCGCAACCTATGCGTGTTTTTACAGGAAAACGAACCGAAGCAAAGGCTTTCATTGGAAGTCTTGAAGATTACTTTGTTTTAAATGACGATAATTATAAAGGCAAAGCACAGAAACAGATTCGATTTACTCTTGCCTGTCTTGGGCAGGAACTCGATGATTGGAAAGTCCTGATCAAGGATGAATTAGATAATGAAGAAGAAACAACCCTTACTTGGACAAATTGGGCAGAATTCAAGAAACGTTTCCTAGCCGATTGGGGTGAAGTTAATAGCGCTCTCAGAGCGCTGAACAATCTAGCCAATCTCAGAGTAGGGGGTGACGTTTCAGTCCCTGAATATATCAGAAAATTCCGCATGGAGATCGGTACTTCTGGATTGAAAGGAACTACTGCGCAGCTCCAGGCTTTTGTCAAAGGACTCCCTGAAAGTATTGCTACAAAGATACTTGAAGCGAACATCCTATCCATGAAAGAAGCATATGAAAAGGCAGAACAGCTTCATGGCGCTTGGGAAATGATGCGAGCGCTTGGGCGAAAACCAGGACAAGGGAACCGTTCTAATTTTAATCGAAACACCAATAACAGGAGCGGATCAACCCGATCAGTAAATGCAATGCCCACCGGACATTTGACAGATGAACAAAAGGAGGAATACATGAAATCTGGAAAATGTTTCAGATGCGGAAACCAGGGGCATGTTTCAAGGAATTGTCCCAAACAAAATACCACGTCAAACACCTCCTTCAGGGCCTCCTCATCGTTTCAGAATAAGGGGATCTGATCTATCCCTGAAGATGCGCCCAAGGAAAAGAAAGACGACCCAGTTGCAAGCATCAGAGCGATCCTTGCTGGAATGAAGGCCGATGAGCGAGAAGGTCTTCTCAATGAACTCGAGAATGAGGGTTTTTAATCCGGAAGCGTCACACAGCGGTTGGCACTTCCATAACAAATGGACATTCACAGTTGGCACTTGATTCTGTAATAGTAAGATCAAATAATGACAAGCGCCTTTCAATTTCTGTGGAAACATCCGATTTACCCGCTGAAACTTCAGCTCTAATTGATTGTGGAGCAGAAGGGAATTTTATTGACGAAGAAGTAACCACCAAGTTACCAAAAGAAAGATTGCGAAAACCAATTAGAGTCAGAAACGCAGATGGAACGGTTAACACTAATGGAATGATCACGCATCGAGTCCACATTCAATATTCAATTGGAGGAAAACGATACAGCAACTGGTTTCTAATCACTAGATTGGGAGATCAACGATTAATTTTGGGAATCCCTTGGTTAGAAGAAAATAATCCTACTATTGATTGGAGAGATAAAACGATACATCTCATCGATGAACAACGAAATGAAGGAACTATCTGGCAAATGGCATTGGACAATCAACAATGGGGAGAAGATGATTACTGGATCAGAGTCAAAACATCAGCGTCTCAAGCATTAGAACATCAGTTGAAAAAGGACGAACCGAAGACAGAATTACCATTGGAATATAGGAAATGGCACTCGGTCTTTGAGAAAAAGGCATCGGAACGATTCCCAACCTCCAGAACTTGGGATCATGCCATCGACTTGAAAACCGGTTTTAATCCTAAAGTTAGCAAGATTTATCCATTATCAATCAAGGAACAATCGTCGTTAGACGAATGGATTGAGGAACAGCTAGCTAAAGGATACATCAGACCATTGAAATCTCCTCAAGCTTCGCCGTTTTTCTTTGTCTCAAAGAAGGAAAGTGGCGCGCTTCGGCCATGCCAAGATTATAGATATTTAAACGATTGGACAATCAAAAACGCATACCCATTGCCCCTTGTATCCGATCTCCTTACAAAACTTGCCGGTTCACAGTATTTCACCAAATTAGATCTCCGTTGGGGATATAATAACGTCAGGATCAAGAAAGGTGACAAATGGAAAGCTGCTTTCATTACCAACAGAGGATTATATGAACCAACTGTTATGTTCTTCGGATTATGCAATTCGCCATCTACATTCCAAACTATGATGAACGAATACTTCAGAGACATGATCAATGAAGGATGGCTCATTATCTACATGGACGACATCCTGATATGTTCTCAGAATTTGAATGAACTAGAAGAACGGACAAAAAGAGTCCTAAATCCATTGGAAGAAAACAATCTATTCCTGAAATTAGAAAAATGTAAATTCGCTGTTCAAGAAGTTGAATTTCTGGGCATGATCATCTCACCTGGAAAAATACGAATGGATCCTATCAAACTCGCAGGAATAGCCGATTGGCCAGTACCATCAACGGTAAAACAAGTCCGATCATTCCCAGGTTTTGGGAACTTTTATCGACGATTTATTGGAAATTTTGCAGCAATTGCAAAACCACTCACAGATCTAACCAAGAAAGCGGAACCATTTGACTGGAATAACGAGCGCCAACTTGCCTTTGACACCCTAAAGCAACGGTTCGCTTCTATGCCAGTGTTGTTAATGCCAAATCCTGCAAAACCGTTCATCCTTCAAACCGACGCCTCTAACAAAGCAATTGGAGCGGTACTGAAACAGGCTGACGAGTCTGGAGCACTCCACCCATGTGGATTTATATCCCATGCGTTAACACCAACGGAACAGAATTACCAAATTTATGACAGAGAACTGCTTGCAATCATCAAGGGACTTGCAGTATGGCGCCATCTATTACATGGTTCTCCTCACACGATCATTGTCCATTGTGATCACAAGAACTTGTCCTACTACCGAACTGCTCAACGTTTAACACCCCGACAAGCTCGGTGGTCATCATTGTTATCTGAATTTGATCTTCGTATTGAACATGTACCTGGAACAAAAATGTTCGAAGCAGACGCATTATCCAGACGACCAGATCACATGGGAAATGATGAAGAACAAACTACTGTCACTGTCCTGCCAAATGACCGATTTATTCGACTGATCAATGATGATCTTGCCAGTGAATTAAAGAAATATATGGCAAATGATGATTTTGGACGCATCCTTATTGAAGTTATCACTAAACAAAGGGCGCCACCGATTAAATCGAAACTGCAAGACTGGACATATACTCATGGCATCGTTTATTATCTAGGCAAGATCTATGTTCCTGACCGAATTGAGTTACGCACCCGGTTAATCAAGGAAATACATGAAGCATTATCTTCTGGACATCCTGGACGATTGAAGACGCTAGCGCTTTTGAAGCGTGATTACTGGTGGCCTGGAATGTATAGACATGTCAAAGAATGGGTTGAAGGTTGCGCACTCTGCCAACAAATGAAAGTCAATACTCACCCAAATTCACCGGCATTAATCCCTATTCCATCAAAAGCTACACGCCCATTTCAGCAGGTCACATTAGATTTCATCACTGATCTTCCTATTTCCGAAGGCTTTGATTCCATATTGGTCACGGTGGACCATGGCCTTACGAAGGGGGTAATTTTCATTCCTTGCAACAAGACGATCGATGCTTTAGGAACTGCAGATCTTTATATCTCTGAAATATTTAAACGCTTTGGACTCCCCGACATCCTGATCTCTGATAGAGGACCACAATTCTCCGCTAAAGTATTTCAAGAAATACGAAAAGCTTTAGGAATCGACCACAGGATGAGCACAGCCTATCATCCTCAGACAGATGGAGAAACTGAACGTGTAAATCAAGAACTCGAGATCTATCTTCGAATGTTCTGCACAAATGAACCCCATAAATGGAAGCCACTATTACCCATTGCTGAATTTGCACACAATAACCGATATCATGACACAATAAAAACATCCCCATTTCAACTCATGTATGGATCAGATCCGATTGCTATCCCTACAGCAGCGCTCAAAATGACTGCCCCAGCAGCAGAAGAATGCCTCCAGATGCTTCGAAGAGCAAGAGAAGAGGCATTAGCAGCACATGAACTCGCCAGGCAAACAGTCGCTCAAAGATTCAAAGACAAGTCAATTAAATTCGAGAAAGGCGACAAGGTCTGGCTCGAAAACAAGAACCTACACATCCCATATCAATCAAGGAAGCTTGCACCAAAACGAGAAGGACCCTTTCAGATCGAACAAATAATGGGACCAGTTACATACAAGCTGAAATTACCGAAACAATGGCGTATTCATCCTGTATTTCATGCATCGCTTCTCACTCCATATAAGGAAACGTCAATGCATGGACCAAACTTTACCACACCACCTCCCGATATAGTAAATGGGCAGGAGGAATTTGAGATCGAAGCTATCCTTGGACATCGGAAACGTGGAACAGGCTATCAATATTTGGTTAAATGGAAAGGCTATGGAACAAATGACAACACCTGGGAACCGGAAAGACATCTAGGCAATGCTGCGGATATCTTGGTTGAGTATAAAAACAGAAGGAACCTCTGAAACGACTCAGAAGAAAATGACTTACTATCGCACCAATCTCCAATTAAAACATAATATCCGTTATGTCAAAAGATTCTGCAGAACTGTTGGACGATACACTCCTACTGTCAAAACCAGATACTCTGTCACACAGATGTTTGTTCCTGCCTTTAAACACCCTTCCAAACGAACGCTCTCTATATATCAAAAACTGAAATACGTTCCAATGATGTCAAAACCGCCCAAAGTATCGAGATTACCTCCTCACAAACGAACGCATCCGCAAGGACACACAGAGATTCCACATAACGCCTTACCAAAATATCTTCCTCAGTATCATCGCCTCTCTTTTGATCTAGGGGAGTTACCCACATTTCAGGAAGCCGAATCACACTACCTTCCAGCATCAGTTCACCCTTGTTTTCAATATGACAACGTTTATCACAGGGTTTGGTTACGACGAACCTTCCCTGAATTATCAGAAGCTTTACAAAGGATTATTCAGCTTGGCAGAGACATCTCCGTGGAACAATGGCAATATGAACGGCAAATGAATATAAGGGGAAGTGAAAATTTTAACCGTGCACAAGCGCAAATGGAAATAGCACTTGCAACCGAGCAATATTATGTTCTCCTGAACCAAGCAATACAGGACAACATGGATAACCCAGAAATACGCGTTACACGCCATGAACGCCCTGATCAAATTCGTATTCAACATCCTGATGATGCAGGAACTCGATCAGAACAAGAAGAAATGGCCAGAAATTCTCGTGAGAACTTTCTCAGGACCAGAGCACCAGAGATCGAAGAGATCTTAGCTTTGGACTCCGACGATGAGATTTGGGATATTTAAATCACACCCAAAAGTCTTGTCCTTTCCCATCCTATTGATACAACATGTCCGCTGTCATCATCATCGCCTACCTCGTTGCTTTTGCCTTTGCACTCCTGGTCACAGCCTGTGGCCATTGCTATGACCCCTCCTTCGCCACTGCCTCCCCGTTCCTCGCCACCACCCACGACCTCCCCATTGAGGTCTTTGTTACCACCACCACCACCATCGACAAATATCTTTTCCCGGATTGGCCCGCCTCCCCTTCCTCTACCGTCGCCGCCCTACATCAGCATCCGGACGAACTTGTTGACTTCCTTATTGAGGAAGAAGCACCCCCACCCGCTCCGCCAGCACCATCTCTCGCCCGAACCCCCAACGCTACTCTTCTTCAGGCTCAGGAAGCCCTCGCCACCTTCATTGTTGACTACCAACTCTTCGCCGGACCTCTTGACGCCATGCTCAACACCGCCCTCACCACCGATCCTCACACTGTCACGGATGAAGAACGTGACGCAATTCTCGAACAAACAGTCCAGCTGGACTATATCACGAGGACTTTGCAATGGCGGTTTGAAACCGCTAATCATGATGTCAACACCATCGCCGAATGGTTGAAATTGCGAAGGGATCATGGGTGGACAAATGGTGGAAACCATGGTTGGGGAACAGGTTAAGAAGTCGGTGACTTCTTGCATACGAAGGGGGTAATGTTACAATTTCTTTCCCTTTCGTTGACGGACTTACTTCATTATATAATCATTGTCATGCGTTTCATGGACGCTCATCTCCTTTAGCTATTTTACCTTCACATTTCCTTTCTTAGGTATTTAGCTGTACGATTCCTTTTATATTTCTCTTGTTCTTTTACGTATATAAACCTCCTTGTAAAGTAGCTAGACTCTAGTTCCAACTTAATCGAATTCTTCTCTCAACCTCTGAACGAAACTCCTCGCTCTCATCTCTTTGAGCTCGTTGTTTATTTGACCTTTGTCATTGTTTGACTTAGTGTCCAGAACTTGTCCAGTAGGCTGGGAGCAGACCGAGACTCTGCTTGCCACTGTTGACTTAGAACAAACTGCGTTGAGGGCATCGATCTTAACAATATGTGCATGCCAAATTTCCCATGACAGTGAGGGTGTCAGGGTGGTCTGGTCCAAGTTTTGCTGTTCTTACTCTCATCACATCCAGCTCCAGTTTCTCTGCTTCATTCCACCTTCCTTGTTGCCTGTATGTATCTGCCAAATTTACCATGTTGTATAGAGTATGTGGGTGATCTGGTCCAAGCTTTGCCATTGTTGCCTTCATCACATCCAACCCCAGCTTCTCTGCTTCATGCCACTTTCCCTGCTTCTGGTATGTGCATGCCAAATTGCCTATGCTGTCAAGAGTCTTTGGATGGTCTGGTCCAAGATTTTCTGTTGTCTTCATCACATCTAGCTGCAGCTTCTCTGCTTCATTCCACCTTCCCTGCATCCTGTATGTGAGTGCCAAACTGGTCATGCTGGACAGAGTGTCTAGGTGGTCTGATCCAAGCTTTGCCATTCTTGCCTTCATCACATCAAGCTCCAGCTTCTCTGCATCTTTCAATCTTCCCTGGGACCAATATATTGATGCCAAATTGGCCATAGTGCTGAGTGTGTCTGGGTGGTCCAATCCAAGCTTTGCTTTCCTTGCCTTCAGTATATTCACAAGCAACTTCTCAGCTTCATTCCAATTTCCAATTGCATAAAAAACATATGAAAATTGCTCATGTTCATCATCATAATACACAAGTTTCATATTTCCATTGACTCTGTACTGATCATTAGATTTGATATGAGGAGCAAGCAATTGATAAAAGGTATTGTTGTTTGGACCATTGTCAAGCTGCACTGAACTGGACAATAATGCCCTTGCCTTGTGATAGTCAATGGCAGTGTCTGCTTTTGATATTCTGTCTCTGCTCCATGAATGCACTAATGGATGCATTGAATACAAGTTACCACTGGCTGTTATAAGAGAAAAGGTAACAAGAATCTGAATTCCAGCCATGAAGTGTGTGCTATCCCATTTACCCTCTTTCAAAAATAAAGTATCATCATCTAGCAATGTCACTGATTGTGGGAAACAAGAGTTTGAACTTTTTGGCACAGTATTTTTCCACATTTTTGGGCTACTAACATGATGCAGAAAGGAAACAAGCTTCTTTGAGGCAGAAGGTTTTGCCCTTTTTTGTGAAACCCTGATCAAATAATTATCTGCAGCATTCCTGAACAATTCTTGTGGTATGTTGGTATGATGCAAAAAGGGAAATATCTTCATCAATATCAGGGCACTCTGTGATGCAATTGCTTTGGAATCTCCCTTCCTTGTAGCCATTTTCTCAATTTCCTGCATGGATACATCCCATGTTTTATATGTTGAATTTCCATAGTCAGAAGCACCCTTGAATCCAATGCTAGCCATCAGTTTTTGGTGTTCTGTATATATCTTTAGATAGTCTTCAATGCTACAGCCACAGCTCTTGATATATGAGCCAGCTTGATCAATGGCAAGTGGAATTCCACCTATTTTGAAAACAAGCTGCCTGCATAATAACCTGAGGTCTTCAGATACACCATCCAGGGAGGCTGACTCAGAGAGCAATGAGTCAGCTTCTTCTTCTGCCATGTCAATTACCTCTAATGAATTTTTTGCCAGTGTGATTCTCTGTAAAGCAGGATTCCTGCTTGTGATCAAAATATTGCCAGCATTTCCTGGTGGGAGGTATTTTTCAATAATTTGATATCCTCCATCTGCACTATCATATACAATGAGCCAGTTGGCTCTTTGAGAGATCCAGCTAAGAGCCAGTGTAGCTGAATCTGCTGTGCTAGATCTGAGATTATATGCATGTGCAATCTGGTCCAGTGCAAGGCAAATGGTAACTTGAGAAGAAGCATCAATCCAAAAAATTTCAGAAAACCTAGGTTTGTCAGTTATTTGAATATCCAAGCATGATTAGATTCTTACAATTGGGTATTCTGTTCAATGAATTTAAGGCAAATCTGGGTTTTGCCAATGCCTCCCATGCCATACAAGAGAAATGATTTCCTCTGCCCTTGCACATCATGGTTGAAAAAGCTCTTCAACTTATGGAGGTAGTCATCACGACCTATGAACATAGCACTAGGAACTGTGATAGGCAATAAAGTTGGAGCTGGTGAAGTTGAAGCAAGTGGTGCTGTATTGTTGTAATAGTTGTTAACCTGGCATAATAATCATTACATGATTCAATCAAGTTAAAACAAGGATGTACTTGATCCCTTTGAATTTCTGTAAGTTCTGCCCGTTCCACAATGAATCCATGAGCACTGGAGAGGAAGCCTGGTTTGCTGCTCATTATCTGGCATTGGAAGAAATTAGCATCAAAGTGGACCGAGCCTATCATAGTGAAGATGAAGATTACCGATTGTAGGAATTATGTGTGTGTGCGTGGTGGTCAAGATGAAAAGCTAAATGTCACGCATGTCACACCAAGTAGTCCACTTTGTGGGCAAGTCACTAAACGCATCCGGATAATCACTCATCTAAAATCCACCGACGACTCGGAGTCATGAATTTGAACCTGCGCGTCCCTTTCCCTTCCCCCCAATTATGATGCATCAACATTATCGAAACAGTTCCCGCTGCGAGATAAGGGAGACTATGGGAGACACATTCCAAAGTAATGTACGACACGATAGTATCGGTCGAACACTTCATCTGTGTGTTCGTTGTTTGTTTTCATTTTTGGATATGACCCGAGTCGAACAGTGGCGACATCAAGATGACATTCTTATCATTGCTAATCTGACGACATTTGAAGATCCTTCAATGAAGGACTCCACGGTTGGAGCTCGGCACCAATGATGTAGTTCTGGTGGCATTCATGAGATCGCTCGGCGAAGATAAGGAGTGACCCACGAATCAGATGCCTTGGAACGTCCAGTAGGATTCAAGAACACCGTCTAATTTCGTGTATTGTATACTAGATCTCACAATTTTATGACGGAGAGTATAGAAGAGGATGAGTCCCCTCCACTTCGTCAATAAATAATCTAAGTATATATCCGACGTCCGTCATCGTCTGGGTGCATTCAATAGGTATCGCATTGACCCATGTAGTGTTTGCCGTTTGCAGCAGTAACGGAAGTCCTTGTTCGCCGCTAGGAGAGGAGCATGGTGTCAACGCATCATCATCTGAGTCGGAAACGTGAGTCCGATGGTCCATACCACCGTTCTAGCAACAGGACCAAATTTCCTTCGCTATAAGGATATCTTCCCTGCCTTTTTTTTTTGGTTTTTACTGGAGATACTTGATGATGTGGTTGGACGTGATCCGTAACAGGTAGGATAGCTGATAGATGTAACAAGAAGCCACAGTAAAGTAGGACGGATGGTTTCTTCGAGAAACGCGTCACGCGTGTCACAACACGTAGCGTGGTCACATGTGACATATGTGCGTCTTACTGGAAGAACTCGCTTTTTTTGCAGAGAATCCGCACATCCTATCTGTATATCATCTTACATCAGAAAAGCCGTCAAGGTCTTATGATGACCTGCTCCACAACGGGCTTTGTCGTTCCCCGAACGAGCATTCGGATCCATCGAATGCCTCCTCGTCACAACCAGTACAAGCCGTTGTTGGATAAGGTTGCGGTGCTGTCGATTGGGGCTGCTACGAGCATTATTATTAAATCAGAGCTAGCGGTGCTGGATTTGTTAAAAACTGACCTTGCCACCTGCACACGACTCGGACTCGGACTTGGTCAAGGCTGCCATTTTCCTTCACCCTTGGGAGTGCATCGAGCAGGGCGATTTGACGAGCAGTGGCGGACAGGCGCCTACTAGTGCGGCGTCAAGATGAAAATCCTAACGCCAGAGCTCGAGGCACTCGTTCGACGACCTAAAAGCGCTCTCCAAACCAGGCCCGCCCTCGGGGAAAGCCCGTGTCCTCTCACCACCCGAAGGTAATACAGAAGATTGGGTTGGCTGGCCCGTATCCGTGTCATTTCAATTGTGATGTTGTTCATGAGAACACACGATGGGAGTGCGGAAGGAAAGAAGAAAAAGTTAGCGCAGGTGCACCTTGTAATGGCCAATTTCCAATGTTCTGAACTCTGCCAGGACAGCTGTGTATTTAATGTACATTGCAATGTTGTATTGGTGTGCACAGTATATGGCATATTGGTACACTTAGGTGGATCTAATCTGTCACAGAAGGTAAGTATACTTCTGGTACTCACATATTTGCTAAAGGATACTACTACATTTGCTGGGGCAGTTCATCCAAATATAATGTATATATCAGGGTGGTTGGGTGTTCTGGTCCCACCTGGTGCCACATGAATTTGACAGCATCAGATAGCATAGACTGAGCAGAACTCCACTTTTTCTGAGAGATGTATGTGACTCCCATGCTGGTAAGAGTGTCCAGGTGATCTGACCCAAGTTTTACTGCTGCTACCTTCATCACATCCAGTATGTCCAATTGCAGTTTCTCTGCTTCATTCCCCCTTCCTTGCATCAAGTATGTGATTGCCAAATTGGACATGTTGGAGAGTGTGTAAGGGTGGTCTGTTCCAAGCTTTGCAGTTGTTACCTTCACAGCATCCAGCTGCAGTTGCTCTGCTTCATCCCACCTTCCCTGCTTCCTGTATATGACCCCCAAATTGGTCATGCTGATGAGAGTGTCTATGCAATCTGACCCAAGCTTTGCTGTTATAATCTTTAGCACATCCAGCTGCAATTTCTCTGCCTCATTCCACCTCCCCTGCTTCATGTATATGGTTGCCAAATTGGCCATGCTAGTGAGAGTCTCTGGGTGGTTGGATCCAAGCTTTGCTGTTCTTGCCTTTACTACATCTAGTTGCAGACTCTCTGCTTCATTCTGCCTACCCTGTTTTATGTATGTGCTTGCCAAGTTTCCCATGCTAGAGAGTGTGTCTGGGTGGTCTGATCCAAGCTTTGCTATTGTTGCCTTCATCACCTCCAGCTGCAGTTTCTCTGCTTCATTCCATCTTCCTTGCGTCCTGTATGTAATTGCCAAATTGGACATGCTGAAGAGTGTGTCTGGGTGGTCTGGTCCAAGTTTTGCTGTTCTTGCCTTTATCACTTCCAGATATAACCTCTCTGCATCATTCAACTTTGCCTGATACCAATATAAATTGGCTATGTTGGAGAGTGCATCTGGGTGGCCTGATCCAAGCTTTGCTGTTGCTACCTTTATTACATCCAGCTGCAGTTTCTCTGCTTCATGCCATCTTCCCTGTTCCCTATATACATTTGCTAAATTGACCATGCTAGTGTGTGTGTCTTGGTGGTCTGGCCCAAGCTTTGTGATTGTTGCCTCCATCACATCCAGGTGTAGCTTCTCTCCTTCATTCCACCTTCCCTGTTTCCAGTATATGAGTCCTAAATTGGCCATGCTGGTGAGAGTGTCTGGGTGGTCTGGTCCAAGCTTTGCTGTTCTTGCCTTCATCACATCCAATTGCAGGCTCTCTGCTTCATTCCACCTCCCCTGCTTTATGTATGTGCTTGCCAAGTTTCCCATATTAGCAAGTGTGTCTAGGTGGTCTGATCCAAACTTGGCTATTGTTGCCTTCATCACATCTAGCTGCAAATTCTCTGCTTCACTCCACTTTCCCTGATGCCAGTATGTGCATGCCAGATTGGACATGCTGGAGAGTGTGTCTGGGTGGTGTGGTCCAAGTTTTGCTGTTCTAGCCCTCAGCATATTCACCTGATATCTTTCTGCTTCATTCCAATTCCCAATTACATAAAAGACAAATGCAAATTGCTCATGCTCATCATCATAATACACATCCATATTTGTATCCACCCTGTATGCATCATTTGATTTGATATGTGTAGCAAGTGATTGATAGAAGGTACTGTTGTCTATACCAGAGTCAAGCTTTACTGCACATGACAATAATGCTCTTGCTTTGTGATATTGAATGGAATTTTTGACTTCTGATATCCTGTTCCTGCTCCATGAATGAACTAATGGATGCATTGAATACAGATTGTTATTGGCTTTTATCAAAGAAAAAGTTACCAGCATTTGAATACCAGCCATGAAATGTATACAGTCCCATTTACCCTTTTTCAAAAACAAAGTATTATAATCCAACAATGTCACTGACTGATGGAAAAAGGACTGTGCACTTTTCAGTTGAGCACTGTTTTCATATCTCTCTGCAGCAGTGCTTTGTGAGACCCTTATCACATAATTTTCTGCAGCTTTCTTGAACAACTCTTGTGGTATAAAGGCATGATGTAAGAATGCAAAAATCTTCATCAAAGTAATAGCACTTTGGGATGCACTTGCTTTGGAATCATCTTGGTTTTCTGCCCTCCTCTCAATTTCTTGCATGGACACTTCCCATGTGTCATATGTTGAATTTCTATACTTGGATGCACCCTTGAATTCACCACTAGACATCAATTTTTGGTGCTTTACATATATCTCCCGATAATCTTGAGTGGTACAACCACAGGATTGGATGTATGATCCAGCTTGATCAATAGCAAGTGGAATGCCACCTATTTTGAAAATCAGCTCCTTGCCTAAGAGCTTGTAATCAGATGAACAATCCAGTGAAGCTGACTCCAAGAGCAATGTGACAGCCTCTTTCTGACATATCAACCACCTCCAATGAATTTCTTGCCAATGTGATTCTCTTTAAAGCAGGATTCCTGCTTGTAATCAAAATATTGCCAGCATTTCCTGGTGGAAGGTATTTTTCAACAATTTGATATCCTCCATCAGCACTATCATATACAATAAGCCAGTTCATTTTCTAAGAGATCCACCTAAGAGCCAATGTAGGAAAATCTGCTGTGTTAGATGTGAGATTGTTTGCATGAGCAATCTGGTCCAGTGCAAGGCAAATTGTATCCTGAGATGAAGCATCAATCCAAAAAATTTCAGAAAATCTAGAATGGTCACTGGTCAGTCAACAACACAGGTATATTTCACACTTACAAATGACTATTTTGTTCAACGAATTTAAGGCAGATCTGAGTTTTGCCAATGCCTCCCACACCATACAAGAGAAATGATTTCCTCTGCCCTTTTGAATCACAGTTGAAAAACCCCTTCAACTTATGGAGGTAGTCATCACGACCTATGAACATGGCACTAGGAATTGCAATAGGTGATAAAGTTACAATTGGTGGAGTTGTCAAAGTAAGTGATGCTGTATTGTTGTAATAGTTGTTAACCTGGAATATAACAATCACTGCATCATTCATCCAATTAAAATAAGAACATACATGAGGACCATGCACTTCTGTAAACTCTGCCCGTTCGATGACAAATCCGGAAAGGATGCACGAGTTTGTGGTCAAATGAGGAGATCCTTCTGGTTTGGTGGTCATCGTCTGGATGAACGAGATGCACTTGGAAAGCAGTGAGCATCCGGGCTTAGTATCATGATGAAGAGAAGAGTTACCAATAAATCAGTGATGCGTGCGCGTTGACCTGAACCTGAGTGTCACGGATGTCACAGTCACGTTCGTCGCATTTGCGCCGTGCGGAGTGTCGTGAATATCCAGGTCATTAATATTGTCAATTGTTCCGGCCTGTATGTGCACGCCGGTAATTGACAGCCAGTGACAGTCATGATAATGCGTGAGGATAAAAGAGAGGGGCATAGAACGTCAACAGAATGGCACCAGCTACTTCAACACGATGCGATCATACCGAGAACAGTCTCTCTTCGTCGACAGTTCTGAAAGCCTGTTCAGATGATAGGCAAGGCAGGTTAGGCAGGTTAGGCAGGCATGAGGGGACAGTAACACAGTGACCAACAGAGCTGCATGAGTCATCATCCTACATCGCCTGAAATAGAACGCCGACGCAAAGAGAAATCTGTTGCTCATATATGCTCAAATAATCGTTTGCAGAATCAGGGCCAGGGAGCAACTCCAAGAATGGCTTCATCTGTGGAGCAGCAGAACGATACCATTCAGATCCATTGGGGTATCAAATCAAAAGGGTAACAATGTTGGTAATAGGAGGAAACGTACATAACGTAACTGGCAGCAAAGCGGTAAGCAAGAAAAAAATGGGGTAGATACAAATACATTTCATGTCCGTGCCTCCTCTTCGCGTCTGCCGTGACATACTGGACATCCTCGGCCAATCCTTGCACGAATGATGGATTCACTATAAGGCAAACATGTCAAGTTTGCTTGGACGCGAGAAACTTGTCAAAGTACTCACTATGCGATCTTCCCGTTAATTTCGCGCGCTGTGGCACGCAATGGCACATCGGGCCGTGGTGGAAGCCTATCGCTCCCGCTTAGGCAATGGACATGGACCACATGGCGACAGAGATACAGAATCACAAGCGAATTCGGTGTCTCCTGGAAGGACCGCGTGCACACGGGGCATACCGTCTTCGCTACAGCAGGCGTCAATACGAACGGAAAATAGGAGTCCCTGTTGATAACCTACCTGTGAAAAAGAAGCCGCCCGTCTGACCGCGGTGCAGCTTGCGTGAGAGCTCGGCGCTATCTCCGTTGAGTATCGTCTGGCACCCCTGCAATAGGGATATCTGTAGATGAAAATCTTGGAGGATCTTGATCAGTGCCTCTTTGAGACCGGGAATTTCAAGCCCATTCTCGATACGCCGGATGAGCCTGATCGGACTGATTTCGGCGCCAACGTTCTCCAGCAAGCCGCGGATAAAGGCTGCATGGGATAGGAGAGGGAAATCATCGGCATGATCGACAAGAAACGATTACGAAGATGGCATACCAGGCCGAGTCTCGGAGTACATTAGAAGGTCTTCCCACAGGTCGTCGTCGTTCTGCTCTTTAGCAAAATCGATGGCCTGTACAGGGTCGGACAATAGCCGTGCCAAGTTCCAAGGTGACAACATACCCGGTGTACATCGCCCAGTCTCTCAATAATCAACGTTAGAGCTTGCTTATTGTTTCCCATTTTCCCCAATAAAAAGACCATCTCCGGGACCAGATCCTTCCCCTCACACACTTTAAATGCTTGTTCCAGATTATAATAGTTGCTCGCACGGAGGAAATCGATAAGACGTGGTAGTGCATAGTCAGCATAGAGCTTAACCTATCATCACGGTGGGTTACATACAACCAAAGACGGATGGAAAGTGACCCACCTGTATGTCGGCGAAATCAGAAACCAATTGGGCATCCTGCATGAACAACGCATCCAGATATAAAAAGAGATAAAAGCCCTTCCTTGCTAGCTGTCGGACCACTTTGGTTATCTGGAAAGAGACACGTCAGACGTTTTCGTCCTGTATCATACATGGCAACAACCGACCGGAATAGAATGGATATTGTCAACTAGCAGCGTGATCGCTTCGCTCTTGGATGGGTCTACTGCGTTTCCCTCTTCCTTCCTCTTCTCCATCTGCTCATTATCAAACTCAACCAGTAGTAGCACTTGATCCGAAACATCAGTGAAGAGATTATTCTCCCGTATCAAGTCGAGCACGTTCGGTCGTCGGAGTCGGAGGTAGTAAGGGAGTGCTTTTCCGGGCTGACGGTTGATAGTGTACAGCTCTGCGAGACATTCCATCAGCAGTGTTGTGGACGGGGAGGATGGAGTGGAGAAGGAAGCGGAGAATAACGCTGGCTTGTCGACTTCTGAACGGACAGCCGAGATGACGGCAGCAATGTCGTACACATCTTTAGGCCATTCCTTTATTGTTCGAAGGAGTGCCTGTGAGACAAGATTGTCAGCCTTTCCTGACTAGCTCCATGAAAAGACGCACCTGATGATCGTGAGCTAAAAAGTGAGCAAGTATCATATCGTAAACCACCCTGTCCAGCGTCGGAGACTCTATGGGCACGTAGGGTATCACCGCCCGTAACTCCCTCTGCTCTGCGAAAGTGAAAATCCAATCCTCCCACCTCTTCACGTCGTGCCCGCACACTTGGGGACATAGCGCCGCCGCCTTCTCATATTCACCTATTTTCCCACGTCAAAAAGAGGTCGTGTCTCGATGAACAGAAACGCACCTTGACCGACCAAATACTCGATGTACATCTGGCCAATCTCAGAGGCACTCAGCGGGTCTCTGGGCGCCTCCACGTCGCCGTTCACATCCGCAGCAGGCTTCTCCGCATCTTGCTCTTCATGCATCCCATTAGCTTTTGCCTTCGTCGCCGTCGTCACAGCCGCTTCAGCCATCTCAGCCTCGAGCGCCTCCGCCTCCTCCAAAGCCTCCTCATACCGCCTTCTCTCCACCAACCACCCAATATGGTCTCTCCTATCCCTCGGCTTGATCAACACCAAATCCTTTGGACTCATCACGACATAACGCCTTCCTCCACTCGAATTCAAACCACCCATACCCATACTTGAAGCCGAAGCCGAAGCCAGAGCAGGACTCGACACTGGACCCACCTCAACCAGCGTATAATCATTACACCCCCACGCATGGAAATTCACCACGCCCAGCGCATCCGCAACGAGCTCCTCCCCCGCCCTCGACACAATTCGAACCTCAGGCCTCTCCGCCGCCTTGCGCGCCTGCCTCGCTCGGTCCTCCGTCATCTCGTCATCGAACCGCTCCGGAGGCGTGTACGCTATCACGAGGAACGCCGTGATCGCGTGCGACGACGACGGTAGCTGCAAGCGTGTGTGCGTGGTCCCCGTGGATGGGGCGGGGGACGCGGGGCGGCCAGGAGAGGTAGGACCAGGGGAACTAGGGCCGGGACTGGGACCAGTAGCAGTGGCAGCAGCGGTGGGGGAAGAGGAGGACGAAAGGAACGAATACATAGAGGCGCTGGACGTGTATCGCGCGTGTCCGCCTGCGTTCGTTGGCAATCTTGATGCGGGGCTAGGCAGGCTGCTGGCAGATGTAGGTACAGGGCTCGGGAGGCGCTCAATCTCGGTGAGTATCGTCGGAGAACGGGTGCGGTTGTGGTTGTGATAGAGGTGGAGGCTCTGGGCACCTTGGGCGGCTTTGCGAGGTCCGTGGTTCGGTAGAGGATGCGTGGCCAAACCGGCGATCATCGCGTCCAGTTTGAAATAGGCCGTGATCTCGACGGCGTATGGGTACGCTTTGGCCACCGGGTTGACGGTGGACGATCGTTGTCGTGCGCGGATGCGGGCGACTTTGATAGCGTCCGCCCATCCGATGAGGAGCGTCGAGTCGTCTTGCCAGAATAGTGAACATTTGAACAGGTCAGCACGTGGGCTGTTCATGGGCCTATCAATGGTTGCAAAGCGCGTTTGGGACTGACTATCGTAGATCTTGACGCCCTGCGCAGATAACTAAGTAAGCCCAAGCGAGGAAAGAAGAAAATGGGCGCACAAAGTCGTCAGCCCAGGCTATAAATTTGCTCCTCCATCTGACCTGCCATACGGGTCCCTCACCAACGTGCAAAACGGTCTCTTTATGTGCGATCCATCCTCGCTCTCTCAAAACCAATCTGCCACTCATGCCACCGCAGACGAACGCTCGAGAACTTCGTTTGCCGAAATTAGGTTCCGTCGCGACTGTGCGCATGGGCCGTTTCATGTCGAAGCGGTACGACTCGGGAGTGGATAAAGAGTAGATAACAACCTGTCCTGGCGTGAATGAACGGCGATAATCAGCCAGCTAGCCACAACAGGGTGGGCAAAAAGTACGGAAGGAAACACACCGTCAATCGATGCGGTGGCAACAAAGTCGCCTGTGGCATCTATGGATATATCGACGATAGATGCCATGTGAGGCTTGTAGGATTTAATCCGCTTGCCGGTGAGGTCGAGGATATGGACAATGCCAGCGTGTGTGCCCAAAGCCTAAAACAAAAACCCAGTCATGAAATTTCCAAGTTGGCAATTATTTTTTTTATTTTTATTTTTAAAATGAGATGAATCTGGCGTACCATAATCCCGTTCACGATAGCCAGCGCAGAGGCCGAATCCTTCTTCAACAATTCCGGAACGGCACCTACAATGCGTTCGTACTTGAGCGTCGGTTCTTCGTCTTCTTCGTCCTCCTCGTCCTCTTCACCTGCTTTACTCTCTTCAGATCCAGCACCACGAGCCTCAAGCACTTCTGGACTCTTGGGACCTAGGTCAACCTCCGGCTCTTGAACAACATGCCCATTGCCCGCTTTCTCGAGCGCCTGGCCGTTCTCAGGCTCTGTAGCGTCATCCCCTTGCATTTTCACAGAACCGGTGGCGGACGTCTGAGCGAAAGACATGTGGTCATCGGGGAGAGGCCGAGTGCGTATAAGGGTTTTGGCCGTAGCGCTAAGCGCTTGTTAGGACCTAACGGAGTTTGAATTGACACTGCGGAGAGTTGATGGAGTTTGAATCTACTTAGAACGGAGTTTGAAAGTCTGTACTCCTCAATTATTTACTTGCTTGAATAATTATTTAAAAGCCTAATTTAGTGGAATGTCAACCGTATCTCCAACATCGTCCTCGCCATCCTCCACACTCGTATGCACCCGCTCCTTCTCCACAGGAGGAGGCGGTGGAACCTCGATACTCGACGGGGTCACAATAGGCTTAGCAGACGCCGGTTGCGCAAGCTTGGTCGAATCCAGCTCACGAGGCGCCGACCCCTGCCCTTTTCTCGTCGACTCGGGAGGAGACGAAGGCCCAGACCGTGGAAACTTGAAATCCTTGTTAAAGTCCCCATTCCCGCCCTTCCGCTTAGACTCCGGTAACCCTTCTTCTGCTTCTCCATCCTCTTCTGCGGTGGCTTCAAACCGCGACGTTCTGGCTCTTGATTCAGGGCTGGAGAGGTGCTGCGAGGATGGGGGACTGTTCGTATGTGATCGAGACGGTGCAGGCATCGACGCTCGGTTGCCAGCTCCTCTCCCTGAAGCCGACGTAGCACTGTGCGGAGAGCGGGGCAACGAAGCTTGTGACATGGATTGGGGCCGAGCAAAGGGTTGGGCACTCATTGGCGTTGATGGGCTAGCCCCGAGATAGTACGAAGCTATCGGAATCATTCTACATGATATGGAGTGTTAGCTTATCATGATGACTGATGCTTTGTACCGACCCTACTTTTTTTCACTGTGACATGCCAAGATCCAGTGAGGCTGGACAACCGGAATGCTGAGCTGCAACGCCCGCTGGTACTCAACGCCTGGGGTTGTAATTGCGTTGCCAGCAACTTGCGCAGCGGGTGGTATGGCTGCAGGAGTTGTACAGACGAAATGTGTCGTGTCAATTTGGATCTTGTCGCTCCATTTACCCTTCATCTCTTGCAATGCCATCTTGGCGTTCTCTAATAACACAACGTCTTGGACGTTTCCAAAGCACACCGATATGCCGGATGTATCCGTCATGGCATGTGTCTTGGCGCGAATCACGTTGGAGTTGTATGTGCCTGCTGTCGTCCGCAGTATTAGCTGGAATGTGTATTCTGTACTAAGGTCCAATCCGGAAAGTTTCGTAGAGGTGTTCGTCAAGGCAGAGGGTATACATGCTAGTCGTTGGCCATTTTTGTAGATATCCAGGGATCGCAACTTGGCGGTGGCAAGCTGCAGTTGCGGCCATTCAAGGGTGACGGATGTCTGAGTGACATGCCGTAGCTAGAATACAAAACAAACCAGAATCTCAGCTGGATACGGGCAGCTAAACAGCCACACATACAGTCAGTTTGGGAGGAACGGGTTTGTTCTGGCCAAACTCCTTCATAATATCGTCCTGCAATGCCCAAAATTCCGCGTCCCGCTTCTTCTCTTCGGCATGGTTTTGGTTCACGGAAATGTTCACGATGGAGCCAGTCGTCGCACCGGGCGGCAGGAGTATGGATGGAAATTCAATCAAGTGGGCGCGCTCGCCAAGAAGAATCTGAACTCTCGTAAGTTTCGACAAATTCTGGACCTGAATGTCAGCCGCTTACGGCCATTCCCGCGTCTAGCTGGCATCAGCTTCTCCACGCGATACCCTGTCTGAGAAGCACTCACCGAGCTTGCCTACGGTAAATGTGAAGCTTTCTGGACTTGGGCTTTTGTGCGCTGGCATCGAGGGAGAACGGCGGAGGGAAGACGGCAATGTGACTGCATGTCACGGTGTTGTGTGACATGGCCAGAGCATGGACGAGTGGACGTGCGACATCATGGACGTCTACAGAGCCAGGCGCGAGGCTTCAAGACGCTCAGTCAAATCCAAATATTTTATCATGGGTTTTATCTCCTCAGGAACTTATGGTCGCGTCTACAAAGCCCAGAGTCTCGACGACCACTCCAGCCTCTATGCCATCAAAAAATTTAAACCAGACAAGGAGGGGGACGTTCCAACTTACACTGGTATTAGCCAAAGTGCAATCAGAGAAATGGCCGTAAGTCTCAGTACCAACCATTCGCCTGAAAAAAGAAGAAAAAAAAAACTCACCCAATACCAGCTCAACCGCGAAATCAACCATGAAAACATTGTCGCTCTCAAAGAGGTCATTTTAGAAGACAAATCAATTTATATGGTCTTTGACTACGCAGAGCACGATTTCCTGGTAAGCTTCAAGTCAACCTGATATATTTCTTCTAAAAGTGCCAACTTGCGCCTTAGCAACTTATCCACCACCACTCTCAAACCCTTCGCTCATCCATACCCCTGCCAACGCTCAAATCCTTGATCTATCAGCTACTGAACGGTCTATTATACCTCCATTCATCTCATATCCTCCACCGCGACCTCAAGCCTGCCAACATCCTCATCACATCAAACGGAATCGTCAAAATCGGAGACTTGGGGCTCGCTCGCCTCATCTGCGAACCCCTTCAATCCCTCCATGTGGGGGACAAAGTGGTCGTAACCATCTGGTACCGCGCTCCAGAGCTACTCATGGGCTCCAAGCACTACAACAAAGCGATCGACTGCTGGGCCGTCGGATGCGTTCTTGCGGAACTGGCCAGTCTAAGACCCATCTTCAAAGGTGAAGAAGCCAAAATAGAGGGAAAAAAGACGACAGGTGGTTTACCCTTCCAACGCGACCAAGTCCTCAAGATTTTCGAAGTACTCGGTACACCAGACGGTAAGCGTACAACTAACCTTGCACCTCACCACGAATTTTTCATATCTCTTGAGAAGAGGACTGGCCAAATCTCGTGTACATGTCTGAGCACCAAAATATGAAGCGTCTAGACCAGTAAGCTATTACATTTCGGAAGCGCATTCACTCTTATCGACGGTTATTCAGCTATCCTAACCGTCTACATGAATGGTGTCAATCTCGGCTACGCAACCCCCTCGCGTACGACCTCTTGCGGCTTCTCTTCGCCTACAACCCCGACAGACGCCTATCCGCAAGGGAAGCCCTTCGGCACAGGTGGTTCTCGGAAGATCCAAAACCGACGCGCAAGTACGTTGTTACATCACTCTATGTCACTCCTGAAGAAGACTAACCTTAAACGTTATATCCATCTATCCATCTATCAATTCATCCATTCCACACACTTTTGCCGCAGCGCATTTTACAGCTTACAGCCCTCCCAGCTGCCGCCCCAGAGGCGAATCACGCAAGATGACGCTCCGTCCATGGTCCCTCAGCCTGCTCCAAACACGTCCCATCAAGGCGGGGCCCATAACGTGATGGCAGGCGCCCAAGCCCCCTTTGGTCCCAGTCAGCCCCATTCCAAGCCCAGCTCCGTCGCCAGCTTTGCAAGTCTAAGCGGGAGCGGCCCCTACGGCGCCGGGCAAGGAACGAGTGGTCACGCGCATGCTCCTGTGAGAAAGAAAGCTAGGCTGGGATGATGGAGTGTGTGTGTACGTCCGTTCATGCAATCCGAAGGCATCGTTTGATTCGGGGACAGGAGGGTTTTTTTTCTTTTTTTTCTATTATAGCGCCGCTGAGAAGGGAAGGAAGGAGATCGGTCCATTATGGATCAGAGCCCGTCCCAATCGCCTAACTCGAACGCGTAGCTCGCGCCTTTACTATACGCATATCCACATGGCATGGCCTGAGTTCCGTGAGAAGCGCACACCTCGTCCTTGGCCCTGAAGGCCTGATACTCAATGGCCACACGCGGAGATGACAAAGCCACTATATACTTGTCGCAAGCAGCCTTTTTTGTTGAACGCGCGCGCGCGAGTTTAAAACTCGATCGCAACGGCATTGTTGTCCAAATGCGGTTTGGGAAGCTGACATTTGGGTTGGGGGGAGCTGTGCAACGCCCGACAGTCGCGTTCCCTTTCTGTACGTGTCGCGTCCCTATCATTTCGTCCCTCTCTCTCTCTCTCTCGATGTGCGACGGCATCTCCATCGTATCCTCGCTCCCACACCAAAAAAAAAACAAAAACAAAAAATGAAGTCATCATTATGGGCTGTCGTACCTTGCTGAGCAAATGCAATATGAAGCAGCTTATACCGCTTCTGTCAGCATAGGCTATTGTTCCTCTTTATTCGACGTCTACCGCTTCTTTTCCGCCTTCCAAAAATGGAAAATCAACCCTGGGTTCCTCGGATATTCGCCAAAGCTTTCGCTTCGCTCATTGAAATTTGAAATGTACCCGAGGATCCTGCGTATAGCCGGACAGTCACAGCATGCTGCCGCATTCGGTAGACGATATAGCGGGCGACTGGTATATATTTGACCTCCAGTCCGTCAATTGGTCAACCCAGCACCCCGTCCTCTTTCCTCACTTCGTCTTTCTTAACCTTTCCCTCACCCTACAAAAAAAGTTTGTTTGAAATGGTCAAGAACATCCTGATTCTCGGTGCAACTGGTGCGTCTCTTACTTAGATATCGGTCTCCTGGAAATTGATCCTGAACCTCCTTGACAGGATATGCCGGCAGCTCCATCCTTGCTGCGTTCGTGGACCACACCAAGAGCAGTAGCTATACTGTCACGGCTCTCGTCCGTAACGCGGATAAGGCGAAGAAGCTCAAGGCATTTGGCGTCAGGCCCGTCGTCGGTTCTTTGACGGATGCTCCCCTGCTCGAAAAGCTGGCGTCTGAAGCGGACTACTTTATCAACGCGGTATGTTCTGTTGTCGAGTCGAGTCGCTTAGGAAAGGCTAATCGCTGGCGGGCGATGACGCAAGGCTGATGCCGACAGCATGGAAGTCGCCCAGTCTGCGCTGAAAGGTTTGAAGAAACGCTACCAGACGACCGGCGTCAAGTCCCACTTCCTGCACATTGTATGTTAAGCTTGTCTTCTGTGTATTTCCCCCCGCTCATAAAGCGGATCCACAAAGTCTGGAACTGGTGTCGTCGCTGATAAGGCCGTCGGCACTTACTCTGACGAGATCTGGTACGACGACAACCTCGAGCAGCTTGACACGATCGACCCTGAGGCTCTTCATCGCAACGTCGAGCTCTTGTTGATTGACGCTGACAAGTCCGGTAAGGATATTTCTTTCGATCACCGAACGTCCGTTAAGCCTGTGGGTTAATCAGGTTATGTCAACTCGTACATCGTCAGCCCTCCTACCATCTGGGGTCAACCCTCGCACAAGTTCGCCAAGGCCGGCATCTCGCACACCCAGTCCATCCAGATCCCTGCTTTGATCAAAGTTTCGCTCGCCCGCGGCGCTGGGTCGTACGTCGGCGCAGGCAAGAACGTCTGGGACAACTGCCACGTTGACGAAGGTCTGTGTTTGGCTTTTTTTTTTCAGCTTGCCTTTTCCTGACATCCCCGGTTATCCGCATAGTCGGTGCCTTCTACGTCAAGCTGTACGATCACATCGAAGCTGGCAGGGCCACGCACGGCCGTGAAGGCGTCTACTTTGTCCGTGCCGACGAGCACAGCTTGTACGATATTGGAAAGGCCATTGGAAAGGCCCTTTACGAAGCTGGCAAGGTCAGTAGCCCTGAGCCCAAGCCCTTCACTCAAGAAGAGTTGGACAACTTCTTTGGTGTACGTTTTTTTTAATATTCGGAATCGTAACGATGGCGTAACTGATGATCCCGTGCCATTCATGATACAGGCCTTCCAACGCTACTTCGCTTGCAACGCTCGTGCTCGCGGACCGCGTGGTCTCTCTACCGGCTGGAGGCCAGTCAGGACGACCAAAGACCTCCTTGAGAACATCAAGGTCGAAGTCCAGCTCACGCTTGCAAGCATGGAAGAGCCTACGCCCGCGGCAGCGCCTGCGCCTGCACCTGCACCTGCGCCTGCACCCGCATCCAAGCCCGCGCCCGCGCCCCCCGTCCGTCGTCGCAGCCTTTTGCAATGGGGCAAGGGTCTCTTCTCCCGCAAGCACCATTAGATAGATGTTCGGATCATTGTTGACGTCTTGTTACGAACTGCATGTTGTTATTTTCACGATGCCACTGATACCTTTCTTATCGTACTTTTGCGGCTAATTTGATGTTACGTACATCCTACTGCCGATATATATGTTTTTTCCTTTCTAATGTCGGAGTGTCTCCGAGGGAATAAGCTGTTATCACGCGAATCAGATGAGCGCTCATTAGTACAGATCCGAGGTCGTCGTCGGGTTTCGATTTATGGTTGATTGCCGAGCTATCAAACAAAAAAGCACAGACAAATAAATGACGCCGCTCTCCAGCCCCTCGTGATCGCGTAAAAACAATTGGCCTGTTCTTACGAGATCTTTGATAGCTGTTTATCATTGAAAACGAACGTCAGTGGGAGCATCGGTATTCCTGGCACAGCCAGCTCTACAAATGGTTTGACGAATTTCGACGGATGAACGCCTGAAATCTTTCCAAGCGCGAATTAAACTCTTCTTTATAGCAAAATCGATCAAGGAAGCGGCCTCCCAGAATTGATAGCATCTGCCCTCTGACTTGTATTTGGCCGGTTAAACGCGAGTCTAGGATCCGAGCTTGAATTGAACGACATCAACCATCAGACTCCAATAACACATACCCTGCATAACTGTCAATATATACATCATCCGTGGAGCAGGTCGCCTTGAAAGCAGGGTGATCAAACAATCGTTGCACCCACGAAGAGAACTTGTCGTCCTTGGGTAGTTCAAATTCGCGATAATGTTTGAGTACGTTCGTCGCCCTGAATATCCCTGTATGAATGTGCAGTGCCGTCAAGAAACGTTGAATGGAGGGATAATGAAGGAGATATACATGGCGCCACGTGAACATCTGCCAAACCGAGTTCACCACCAGACCACAAACCTAAAGATTTCTTCAGTATCGGGTTGGCATCGCCAAATTCTTTCTCCGCTCGTTCAAATAGTTCAACCATCTTCTCGATAGCTTCGTAAAGTTCAAGGCCATATTCAGCCTGCTTTTCCGGGTCTTGTGACAAGAGGTAGTAGTAGAATATCGGAATGATAGCACGATTGATGTGATCGATCTGCAGACGGATGAGGGCGCGTGCATCTATCACATCAAGAGAGTTGTTTGACAAATCAAAAATGGGGACGAAGGCACGTACAAGGCTCGCTGCCAGGAGGGAGTAAGCTGCGTTCCATGCAGTTTTGCCTCGCTATGGCCGCCCTAGAGTGTCCTATTAGCACATGTCACTGTATATGTCGACGAAAATCAGGCTCACTCCTCAAGAAAGTCGATGATAACGGTGCTCTCATTAAGCGCTCGAGGTGGAGTGTACTCGTTCAGCTTGAGAGCAGGGACGAGACCCTTGGGGGAAATCTCGAGGAGTTCTTGAGATTTCGGGGTCTGATAAGGGTTGCATTCGCCTGCCAGCACGGTTAAGATCTAAACCAACACCGAAGCGAGCGCTGGCATATGTAGAGGCTCACAATACTGAAAGCGACGTTTATCAATCGAACCCAACAATACATCAGCCCGGGAGAGTCGAACCCACCTTGTATGGTATCCCGAGATACTCAAACGCGACCCAAACTCTCTGCACAAATGGGCTGAAACAAAGTCCGTATAGTGTAAATGGAGCATCTACGGCATGTGCCTCGGTTGTAATGAGTGCATTGCCAGTGCATTTTGTGTGACGGAGCTTTTCTGGATTATCACTAGTAGTAGTAGACATAATTGACTCGAGAATGCGAGTTAAGGGTGTCAATTAACGCAAATCCAGTCAACTAGTACACTTTAGCGTTTAAATCGTTATCCAGACCTTCCCCATCGCACTCTTCAAGTTCATCCACCCTGCAACGTTGGACCTTCTGTTGGAGCAACCAGTCGTTGTCGAATCCTTGCCACCGTTCGCCTGCGATGCAAATAAGATTTAGGTAAAAGATGGGAAAGAGATCATGACGGAGCATATAGAGTCTCTTACTGGTCCGTGCACAAGAGCTTCACTGCCATTTCCGCAGACCAGTACTTGCCTTGTTCGTGGGATCTCCTTCATGCATCTGACAGGACTAACACCGTCACGACTCTTGAACACAGGCCTGGCGCAACCAAGAGAGCCCAGCGCCGCTCCTTTTAAGTCCAAGAAACAACCTGCCAAGACTGAGAAAGGAAAGAGGAAACGTGGTGAGGACGAGGAATAGGCTGAGAAATCCCATAGTAAGAAGACGCGTCAGTCCAAACTGATGATGATGGTGACGAGGAAGAAGGCTGAGATGGCTCGAAGGGGAGAGCCCTGGAACACCTCTTGGCCAACAAGGTCTGGTACACAAGTCCGGTAAGGATAACTTCGTTTGTTTATTTATCGAGCGTCAGCTAAGCCTATGGCTGGGATAATCAAGTTCTGCCCGTGCATCATCAGCACTCCTGATATCTAGGGTCAACCATCGCACAACGCCAAGGCTAGCATCTCGCACACACAGTCCACCCAGATCACCGCTCTGATCAAAGTATCGCTCACCCGTGGCGCTGGGTCGTACCTGCCCTTGCCGGCATTGTAGAGGGCCTTGCCAGCTTCGATGTGATCAAACAGCTTGACGTAGAAGGCACCAACTATGCGGATAACCGAGGTTGTCAGGATCCTTTCATAAAAGGCATACTGAAAGAATCAAACACGCGATGTCAAACCGTACGAGCAACTCCTGATGTACAGAACTGCAGATCAAACCCCATCGACATCATCCGTACATCACATCGTACACCTTCCCAGATACCCGCATGGCAGATCATTGTCACCTCTCTCCTCGATATAGCCGTAAATGAAACGCGTTGGACAACAGCCACTTCTGCGTCTTCGTCGAGTCCTTTGTGAGAGTCGTATGCCTCATACTGATTACAATCATCAGGTTATTGGGATCGTAACATAATAGCGTCAACAGGAGTGTCCGCTATTTCATCCAAGTCAGTACAAGTCGGAGTGGACCGATAGACGTCTGGCCGCCTCTCGCCACACGCGAGGACCACCCAAGCGAAGAAGACGAGTCGTTGATATCAAACATGGTGAGAGAGTATCTGTCCCTAACCAGCAGAGGAAAACCTCAATCTGCCGACGATGAGATGAATCTGGCGCCGTTGAGTCAAAAAAAGAAAAGATCTGGCGCATCGGTCGCTTAAAAGCCGGAACCAGAGTTTTGGTCATTGGCTATCTATCCCTTTTTCGAGCGAGGTGAACAAAGTTGTGCCACGACTAAGCCTTGATATTCTACAGCTTATACTTTTCTAAATTTTCAGGGTTAATACCGAGCAGGATAGATGTCCGCTAACGCACACCAGCGTTGCAATAAACTTGTGCGCGCGCGTTGTTTCGTTCAACGACGAGAAACTGGTCCGAAAATGGGCAAGTACCTGTTTTCAAACTCAGACAGGTCTTGCCCCTATAGTAAGACTCCCGTACTCTCCTCAATCATCTTCCATAAGCCTCGCAAGTCCAGCCAGCGTGGAACAATATGCACCATTTCAAGAAATTCACGAACAAAGCGAAGAACATGTTCCATCATCGCAAACCAGGCGTTGAAAGTGCTATCACATCTCCCGATCCCAATCAATCTCCCCAGCAAGCTTGCAGTGTTGCATGGAAGGGACTAGAACCGGCCCTTAGGCTTTTGGAAAGGAGTGCCGATGGATTTCCTCCTCTCAAGCCAGCCGTCGATGGTCTAGTCGCCTGTCTTCTGGATATAGCTCCTGAGGTAAATTATTGTCTTGGCTTTGATTTTCTCGATGTAGTTTTTGACGTATATCTCAGGCATTCGTCGAGAACCCTGAAGAGTATGAACGACTAGCAAATAATCTCAAAATCCTGTCGGAAATCCTGGTTCCGTATGTATCTGAGCTTGCCGAAAGCGATGCCAGAGACCAAATGGAGCATATTGTCAAGTATATACCAGTTCCTAACCCGGGAATCCGCCCTTATTAAGCGACCTTGCAGATCGATTCAAGATGAAGTGAAGCAAGATTGCGGCGTGGGCATCCGGAGAGTGGAGGCGGGTTTTCTTCAACCTTATCGTCGTATCAACTTTCTCTTTTGCCAATTACATGTGGGTGCCCAGTTGCCTATATTCTGGGCAACCATCTGACGTTCAGTTAGACGTATGTTTTTCTCAACGATAGGATGTCCCCCGTGCAATCAGCCAGATACAATTCGACCTATTCTGGCAGACGTGGGTGTACGGTAGGGACGCGTGAGAAGATCATCCAAGATTTGAAAGATTGGGCCAGGAAGAAGGGAGGGGCAAAGGTGTATTGGATGAATGGTATGGCGGGGACTGGAAAGACGACGATCGGGTACAGCCTGTGCGAATGGTTGGAGAAAGCCGGCAAACTCGGAGGCAACTTTTTTTGTTCCCGCGCCGAACCTTCATGCTGTGACGCTAATAACATTGTCCCAACTCTCGCATTCCAACTCTCACAATCCTTACCCGCATATCGATCGGCCTTATACGGAGTCGTCCAAAAGGAGCAGCTGGCAAGCAAACTCGAGGTTCGATGCCAGTTTCAGAAACTCATCGAGGGCCCCATCCGAGCGGTCGAGGAGGTGATTCCAGAGGATATCGTTATTGTGATCGACGCCTTCGATGAGTGTGATAACGACGAGGCATCCCGGCTGTTTCTGGAGACGCTCCTGAAGCTTGCTCCGGACCTACCCTTCAAGATCCTCCTCACCAGTCGACCGGAGCCTGTAATCCGACAAATGATGTTGGCACCAGGACGTTCGAGATCTGTGCTTTATCTACATGATATCGAAGAGTCGGTCGTGGAAGCGGATATCAAGAAATATATCACCGAAGCTTTTCAGGCTATGTCTCCACCCCCATCACCCGGGCAAGTAGAACAACTTGCAAAGCGCGCTGGGAGGTTATTCATTTACGCTGCAGCCGCTGTGCGTTATATTTACCCAACTCCGAACTATCCCGTTATCGACTCTTCCAACCGTCTTAAAGAAGTGTTAAGTCTGACCACTGTGCCGGGACACCACGAAGAACTGGATAAATTTTACACGACCGTTCTCTCTGCGGCTTTTTGCGATTATCTTCGACCGAGTGAAACATATAATATTCAGCTCACGCTCTGGACGGTGGTATGCGCTAGGGAACCCCTGTCGTTCAAGACAATTGCGTCGCTTCAGCCTCGAACGAAAGATAGACTTCAAAGTTGGCTGGCGCCACTGCGGTCAGTTTTATTCGTTCAAGAAGGTGTAGATGGACTAGTTGCCCCTTTCCACGCATCGTTTGTCGACTATATCCTTCGACGCGATCGATCTAAACAGTTCCATTGCGATGCAGCTCAGCACCACGAATTGCTTGCGAATGGTTGCTTCGATGTGATGAAAGCACAGTTGCGGTTCAATATGTGTGGCCTTGAGTCATCATTTGTATTCGACAAGGATGTACAAGACCTAGAAGCCCGAGTCAAGGAACATATCTCCCCCACTCTCTCATACGCATGCCGGTACTGGGCCGAGCATCTCCAAAAGAGCAGTTACAGCAAGGCGGCCCACGAGAACCTCCACAAGTTTTTGAAGACACAGCTGTTATTTTGGATGGAGGTGCTGAATCTTGAGCAACAGATATCGACGGGAGCAGATATACTACGACAGGTGCAGAATGGATTGAAGGTGAGGGAGGATACCTGCCCATGATCTCGACTCGGAAACTGAGGTATAGCGGAAAGGATTCTCCGGGTGATATAACGAAACAAATTGCTGATGCAGCGTCGTTCGTATCGCGATTTGCTTGTGGGGCATGCAGACACAGTACACCCCACATCTACATCTCAGCAGTACCGTTCTGTCCAAAATCAAGTTCGGTATATGACAACTACTGGAGATATATGCGAGGGCTTATAGAGGTGGAGGGTAGCGCAATGAAAGAATGGCAAAGTGCGACAATTATCGTGCAGGAGACAGATGCGATCGTCTACTCGGTAGCATTCTCTCCTGATGGCACCCGAATTGTCTCTGGCACAGATAAGACAATCCGAGTATGGGATGCACGCAGTGGGGATGCTGTTGCTGGTCCGTTTGGGGGTCACATAAATGGAGTCAGGTCTGTCGCGTTCTCTCCAGATGGCAATCGCATCGTCTCTGGCTCCGACGATAAGACAACCCGAGTATGGGATGCACGCAGTGGGGATGTTGTTGCTGGTCCGTTTGAGGGTCACACACATTACGTCACGTCAGTCGCGTTCTCTCCAGATGGCACTCGCATCGTCTCTGGCTCAGCCGATAAGACAATCCGAGTATGGGATGCACGCAGTGGGGACGTTGTTGCTAGTCCGTTTGAGGGTCACACACATTACGTCACGTCGGTCGCGTTCTCTCCAGATGGCACTCGCATCGTCTCTGGCTCAGCCGATAAGACAATCCGAGTATGGGATGCACGCATTGGGGATGTTGTTGCTGGTCCGTTTGAGGGTCACACATCTTACGTCATGTCGGTTGCGTTCTCTCCGGATGGCACTCGCATCGTCTCTGGCTCAAACGATAAGACAATCCGAGTATGGGATGCACGCAGTGGGGATGTTGTTGCTGGTCCGTTTGAGGGTCACACACATTACGTCACGTCGGTCGCGTTCTCTCCAGATGGCACTCGCATCGTCTCTGGCTCAGCCGATAACACAATCCGAGTATGGGATGCGCGCAGCGGGGATGTTGTTGCTGGTCCGTTTGAGGGTCACACAGATTACATCATGTCGGTCGCATTCTCTCCAGATGGCACTCGCATCCTCTCTGGCTCAGCCGATAACACAATCCGAGTATGGGATGCACGTAGTGGGGACGTTGCTGATGGTCACACATATGAAGTCACGTCGGTGGCGTTCTCTCCACATGGCACCCGCATCGTCTCTGGCTCAGATGATAACATAATTCGTGGATTGACTTACGCAAAACATAACAATGCCATACTCATCCACACATCCCACCGTCTTTCACACTTGAAAAATTTCGCATTCAAACAGGATGGATGGATAACTGTTGACAATTATCCATTCTTTTGGGTATCACCTCCTTTTCGTCCCAATCTACCATTTCCAAGCAATATGTTAGTTATTGGTCCTCAAGGAAGTACTTCCATTATCTACCCTCCTCACCTTAACATTGGCCCAATGTGGCTTTTTTGCTTTGCTTCACATACTGGTCAAACTATATAAATTTTGAACATCTTCCACATTGAAACAATCTTGTCTCCCTTAGCCTGTAGGCATGGGAAAGATCATGAGAACATTTTGGATAACTCTGATCTCAGCTGATCGTATGTAATCTGTCCTTAAACATCTATTTGTACTTGTGTACATAATTATAGAGTTTGATGGGAGTCATACTCAGACAATAGTGCACCATGTGCATGACTGCATAGCTGTGCTTCACACAGCCATTGGCACAGCAATGGCTGTGTATTACAAAGCACAATACAAATCATCAGTCAGCAGAAGTCGGTGACTTCTAACATATGAAGGGGGTAATGTTACAGTTTTCTTTTCCCTTCTATGACGGACATCTTATTATTACATCATCATTGCTATGCGGTTTAGTGGACACTTATCTCCTTTAACTACTGCCTTCATCTTTCCTTTCTTAGGTAGTTAGCTGTGCATGCTGCACATTCCCTTTAGAGTTTCCTTTGTTCTTGAAACATATATAAACCCTAGAGTATCATGTACATTCTCTAGTTCCAACTTAATCAAATCCAACTTCCAATATTGACTCGAACTCCTCGCTCTCTTCCTCTTAAGCTTGTCATTGACTTAAAGACCTTTGTCATTGTTTGACTTAGCATCCAGAACCTGTCCAGTAGGCTGGGAGCAGACTGAGACTCTGCTTGCCACTGTTGACTTAGAACAAACCACATTGGGAGCATTGATCTTAACATGGATGCTAAGTCAAACAATGACGAAGGTCAAATAAACAACAAGCTCAAAGAGATGAGAGTGAGGAGTTTTGTTCAGAGGTTGAGAGAAGAATTCAATTAAGTTGGAACTGAGGACTAGCTATGTTACAAGAAGTTTATATATGTAAAAGAACAAGAGAAATATAAAAGGAAATGTACAGCTAAATACCTAAGAAAGGAAAGATGAAGGTAAAGTAGCTAAAGGAGATAAGCGTCCATGAAATGCATAGCAATGGTTATGTAATTATAAAGTATCCGTCAACAAAAGGGAAAGAAATTGTAACAATTGTATCCTTGGTTGGCTCAACCAACTGCTGCCCCATCTTCTAGTGAACACTGCCATGTGCTAACCCACACGAAGAGTTCCCATAGTACTCCTAAGGTCCCAGACCTTGTGCCAGTGATGCTGAGTGATGCCTGATCACCCAATGAATAAAACTGAAAATTAGATGCTAGGATCAGTTCCTAACACCTAGTAGAACTGAGAGGATGTAGATTGACATCTACCTACACAGGTATATATACTGTCTATCTACTGGTATCATGTCAGCAATATTAGTAGCACCACTGTGCATCTGCAGTCCAGCCATGATCTCTCCTAGACTCAATCCACTTGATGATGCTGTCTAAGTCTTTATTGGTGGCCTTGATGTGCCACTGAAGGCTCTTGGTGACTTGCTCCAGTTGTTTAGCGTGCTCCCACAGGTTGTTGCGTTCCTCATAGGTAAGACATTGGGGATCAGTGGAGAGCATGAGGTTGGTGATGGTGTCGAGAGGAGCAGATAGGTGGTTAAAGTTGACAACGAGGGTGCTCAGGGCTTCGGAAATGGGGGAGAGGACAGAGTGGTGAGGGCAATGGACGTAAGGGATGTGGGTGACGGGATCCATGACAATGGGGTTGGCGAAGGTCATGGGAGCAAGTTCCTCCGGATGCTGGTGAAGTTCTGGGAGGTCCACCCAGACAAAATTGTTGATGGTGGTGGTGGTGGTGACAAAGATTTCGAGGGGGAGGTTGTGGGCTGTGGAGAGGAAGGGGGAGGCTGCGGTGATGGGCTCAATATAGCAATGACCACAAGCAGTGATCAGGAGGGCAAGGGTGAAAGCGATGAGGTAGGTGAGGGTGATGGCGAAAGCAAACATTGTACATCAAATGGAATGGGGAAGATGGGCAGCTGGTGAATCGTCTTTTATCTTAGAGTGTCAAACGTAAAGGTTTTCCATAGAATCTTCTGTTTCATTACCATCTGATTCTGTGGAGTGAGCAAGAATGGCATGATACAATGCATCATCTGATGGTGATTCAGGAGTGTTCAGTTGAGTGAATTTGTCTTCTCTGATGAATGCTCCTTGAGCTGTGACCCTGCTAGTGATCTTTGGGTATCCTGGTTCAAAGTCATAGGTAGGGTAATATGGAGGCTTTGGCAGATAAGGAGGAGGAATGCATTCCCATGTTAACGAGTTGTATGGTGGTGGAATGACTGCATCAAGGTTTTCCATAGGGAATTCAATTTTCTGTGGGAATAGATGATAAAATTGCGCGAAGCGGTCACACCCATATTCCTGGAGATCTTGTTGTTGATCTAATACCCATATATTCATCTTATGGAGGATCCATTGTTGTCACTTTTGGAATTCTCATTCCTGTTCTTTTGTTCCTGGTGTTGCAGGCTTCAGTTGAATAGCTTTTGATGATGATAGTGGTTGCCTTGGGGAGATAAAAAGTATGTATCTGCTTGTGATTGGGTAGTGTTGTGCATGTGGGAGTTGTATCAGGTGTTTCTTATTATGACGGTGTGGTAATAAGCGAGTCCAAGGGGGGGAAGAAGCTGTCCTTTGAGTGCATAGAGTGTTTTCCAGAATTTATTTGATCGGTTATAAGCCATAGATAAAGTTCTATAGACGTCTTCTGTTCTTATATTCTGTCAGAACATTCACAGCATTTCCCAGGTTGCGCTCAGGTTCCCAGGTATTGTCATTTGATCCATAGCCTTTCCATTTAACCAAATGTTGATAGCCTGATCCGCGTTTTTGATGTCCCAGAATAGCTTCAATCTCAAACTCCTCCTGTCTGTTAACTATATTGGGAGGTGGTGTGGTAAAATTTGGTCCATGCATTGACATTTCCTTATATGGAGTGAGAAGTGATGCATGAATATAGGGTGAATGTGCCATTGTTTTGGTAACTTCAGTTAAGATTGATGCTCTCAATGCAGTCTGTTCTAAGTCAACAGTGGTGAGCAGAGTCTCGGTCTGCTCCCAACCTACTAGACAAGTTCTGGACACTAAGTCAAATGATGACAAAGGTCAAACAAACGACGAGCTCAGAAAGATGAGAGCGAGGAGTTTCGTTCAGAGGTTGAGAGAAGAATTCGATTAAGTTGGAACTAAAGAATATAGATGTACATGAGAGGCTTTATATACTAAAAGAACAAGGGAAATATAAAAGGAGTTATACAGCTAATTACCTGAGAAAGGAAATGTGAAGGTCAATAGCTAAAAGGAATTGAGCGTCCATGAAACACATAGCAATGGTTATATAATTGTAAAAGTCCATTAACGAAAGGGAAAGAAATTGTAACATTACCCCCTTCGTATACAAGAAGTCACCGACTTCTTAACCTGTTCCCCAACCATGATTCCCACCATTTGTCCAGCTGTGATCTCGTCGCGATTTCAACCACTCAGCGATGGTGTTGATATCGTGGTTAGCGGTTTTGAACCGCCATTGTAGAGTTCTTGTAATATGATCCAGCTGGATCGTTTGCTCCAAGATGGCATCGCGCTCTTCATCTGTGATGGTATGAGGGTTGGTGGTGAGAGTGGTGTTGATCATAGCGTTGAGAGGTCTGGTGAAGAGTTGATAATCGACAATGAAAGTGGCGAGGGCTTCCTGAGCCCGAAGAAGAGTGGTGTTAGGGGTCCGGGCGAGAGGTGGTGCTGGCGGAGCAGGTAGGGGTGCCTCTTCCTCAATAAGGAAGTCAGCGAGTTCATCGGGATGTTGATGAAGGTCAGTGATGGTAGAGGGGAGGTGGGCCAATCCGGGAAAAGGTATTTGTCAATGGTGGTGGTGGTGGTGATGAAGACCTCAATAGGGAGGTCGTGGGTGGTGGCGAGGAACAGGGAGACAGCGGTGAATGAAGGGTCGTAACAATGGCCACAGGCTGTGACCAGAAGTGCAAAGGCAAAGGCGACAAGGTAGGTGATGATGACGATAGTGGACATGCTGTATCGATAGGATGAAGAAAGTGAGACCGTTAAGTGTGATTTAAATATCCCAAATTTCATTGTCGGAGTCCAAAGCTAAGATTTCTTCGATCTCAGGTTCCCTGGTTCTGAGAAAGTTCTCACGAGAGTCCCTTGCCGCTTCTTCTTGTTCTGATCGGGTTCCTGCATCATCAGGGTGCTGAATACGAATCTGATCAGGGCGTTCATGCCGTGTGACACATATTTCCGGGTTGTCCATGCTGTCTTGTATCGCTCAGTTCAAAAGAGTGTAATATCGTTCAGTTGCGAGTGTTATTTCCATTTGTGCTCGTGTGCGATTAAAATTTTCACTTCCCCTTATATTCATTTGCTGTTCATATTGCCATTGTTCCGCGGAGATGTCTCGACCTAGCTGAATAATCCATTGTAAAGCTTCTGATAATTCAGGGAAGGTTCGTTGTAACCAAACCCTGTGATAAACGTTATCATATTGAAAACAGGGATGGACTGATGCTGGAAGATAATGTGATTCGGCTTCCTGAAACAAGGGTAACTCTCCTAGGTCAAAGGAGAGGCGATGATACTGAGGAAGGTACTTTGATAAGGCATTGTATGGGATTTCTGTGTGTCCTTGCGGATGGGTTCGTTTATGAGGAGGTAATCGTGATACTTTGGGTGGTTTTGACATCATTGGAACGTATTTCAGTTTCTGATATATAGAGAGCATTCGTTTGGAGGGGTGTTTAAAGGCTGGGACAAACATCTGTGTAACTGAGTATCTGGTTTTGACAGTAGGAGTGTATCGTCCAACAGTTCTGCAAAATCATTTGACATAACGAATGTTATGTTTTAGTTGGAGGTTGGTGTTACAATTTCTTTCCCTTTTGTTGATGGACTTTTACAATTACATAACCATTACTATACGTTTCATGGACGTTTATCTTGTTTAGCTATTTTACCTTCACCTTTCCTTTCTTGGGTATTTAGCTGTACATTTCCTTTTATATTTCTCTTGTTCTTTTATGTATATAAACCTCCCTGTAATGTAGCTAAACTTCAGTTCCAACTTAATCAAATTCTTCTCTCAACTTCTGAATGAAACTCCTCGCTCTCATCTCTTGAGCTCGTCGTTTGATTGACCTTTGTCATCATTTGACTTAGTGTCCAGAACTAGTCCAGTAGGCTGGGAGCAGACCGAGACTCTGCTTGCCACTCTTGACTTAGAACGAATTGCGTTGAGAGCATCGATCTTAACACAAGTTGGAACTCCCAGAACTGCTCAGTGTTTCTACACTAGCCAGACACCATTGATACCAGAACCTCGAACCTCAGACCCCCGAATGGCTCTGTCCGTTTCAGACAAAAGTATTATCTAGATCGAAAGGAAGTCTTTCCATCGACTACAGGAACAGGGTGGTTTTTCCGCTCAGGAACTAAGAAAAAGAACGAACCAGTACCAGAATCCCTCTTTGAAGGTGATTACATTGAAGGACCAGAGGACGCCTTCCCAGACAACGTTTGGATTGATTGGGTAAACAAAGAACACAAAGAAGGATTTCTCTCGTTATTCAAACCACCCACAGACGAACCAGAACTCTCCTGGTGGAACGAATATCTCAACCTTGCTGATATTGCAGGACGAGAGCGATATGCACTCAAGGAAGGAGAGCTACAGCCTTGGATAAAATTCCAAGAACAGAAACAGATTGAAACAAACCTATTCAGAAATCTAGGATCAGAAAAAAAGAAAGACGAAACAGGAGAACCTACAGATCCAAAAGAAGAAACAGAAAGGATGGCATCTGATGCAGCAGCACCTGCCTCTAAAGGAGATATCAAACCACAGCCTATGCGTGTTTTTACAGGAAAACGAACTGAAGCAAAGGCTTTCATTGGAAGTCTTGAAGATTACTTTGTTTTAAATGACAATAATTATAAAGGCAAAGCACAGAAACAGATTTGATTCACTCTTGCCTGTCTTGGGCAGGAACTTGACGATTGGAAAGTCCTGATCAAGGATGAATTAGATGATGAAGAAGAAACAACCCTTACTTGGACAAACTGGGCAGAATTCAAGAAGCGGTTCTTAGCCGATTGGGGCGAAGTTAATAGCGCTCTCAGAGCACTGAACAATTTAGCCAATCTCAGAGTAGGGGGCGATGTTTCAGTCCCTGAATACATTAGAAAATTCCGCATGGAAATCGGTACTTCAGGTTTAAAGGGAACAACCGCACAACTTCAGGCATTTGTCAAAGGACTCCCTGAAAGTATCGCTACAAAGATCCTCGAAGCGAATGTTCTATTTATGAAAGAAGCATATGAAAAGGCAGAACAGCTTCATGGTGCTTGGGAAATGATGCGAGCGCTTGGGTGAAAACCAGGACAAGGGAACCACTCCAATTTTAATCGAAACACCAATAACAGGGGCGGATCAACCCGATCAGTAAATGCAATGCCCACCGGACGTTTGACAGATGAACAAAAGGAGGAATACATGAAATCTGGAAAATGTTTCAGATGTGGAAACCAGGGGCATGTTTCAAGGAATTGTCCCAAACGAAACACCATGTCAAATGCCTCCTTCAGGGCCTCCTCATCATTTCAGAATAAGGGGATCAGATCTATACCTGAAGATGCACCCAAAGAAAAGAAAGACAATCCAGTTGCAAGTATCAGAGCGATCCTTGCTGGAATGAAGGCCGATGAATGAGAAGGTCTTCTTAATGAACTCGAGAACGAGGGTTTTTAACCTGGAAGCGTCACACAGCAGTTGGCACTTCCATAACAAATGGACATTCACAGTTAGCGCTTGATTCTGTAATAGTAAGATCAAATAATGACAAGCGCCTTTCAATTTCTGTGGAGACGTCCGATTTACCCGCTGAAACTTCGGCTCAAATTGATTGTGGAGCAGAAGGAAATTTTATTGATGAAGAAGTAACCACCAAGTTACCAAAAGAAAGGTTGCAAAAACCAATTAGAGTCAGAAATGCAGATGGAACAGTTAACACTAATGGAATGATCACACATCGAGTCCACATTCAATATTCAATTGGAGGAAAACGATACAGCAACTGGTTTTTAATCACTAGATTGGGAGATCAACGATTAATTTTGGGAATCCCTTGGTTAGAAGAAAACAATCCTACCATTGATTGGAGAGATAAAATGATACACCTCATTGATGAACAACGGAATGAAGGAACTATCTGGCAAATGGCATTGGACAATCAACAATGGGGAGAAGACGGTTACTGGATCAGAGTCAAGACATCAGCATCTCAAGCATTAGAACATCAGTTGAAAAGGGATGAACCAAAAACGGAATTACCATCAGAATATGGGAAATGGTGCTCAGTCTTTGAGAAAAAGGCATCAGAACGATTCCCAACCTCCAGAACTTGGGATCATGCTATCGATTTAAAAACCAGTTTTAGTCCTAAAGTTAGCAAGATCTATCCGTTATCAATTAAAGAACAGTCATCACTGGACAAATGGATTGAAGAACAGCTAGCTAAAGGATACATCAAACCATCGAAATCTCCTCAAGCATCGCCGTTTTTCTTTGTCTCGAAGAAGGAAAGTGGTGCGCTTCGACCATGCCAAGATTATAGATATTTAAACGATTGGACAATCAAGAATGCATACCCATTACCCCTAGTATCCGATCTCCTTACAAAACTTGCTGGTGCACAATATTTCACCAAATTAGACCTCCGATGGGGGTATAATAACGTCAGGATAAAGAAGGGAGACAAATGGAAAGCTGCTTTCATTACCAACAGAGGATTATACGAACCAACTGTTATGTTCTTCGGCCTATGCAATTCGCCATCTACATTCCAAACTATGATGAACGAATACTTCAGAGACATGATTAATGAAGGATGGCTTATTATCTACATGGACAATATCCTGATATGTTCTCAGAATTTGAATGAACTAGAAGAACGGACAAAAAGGGTTCTTGATCGATTAGAAGAGAATGATCTGTTCCTGAAATTAGAAAAATGTAAATTCGCTGTTCAAGAAGTTGAATTTCTGGGCATGATCATCTCGCCTGGAAAAATACGAATGGATCCTATCAAACTTGCAGGAATAGCCGATTGGCCAGTACCATCAACGGTTAAACAAGTCCGATCATTCCTAGGTTTTGGGAACTTCTACCAACGTTTTATTGGAAATTTTGCGGCAATTGCAAAACCACTCACAGATCTGACCAAGAAAGCGGAACCATTCGATTGGAATAATGAGCGTCAGCTTGCCTTCAATACCCTAAAGCAACGGTTTGCCTCTATGCCAGTGTTGTTAATGCCAAATCCTGCAAAACCATTCATCCTTCAAACTGATGCCTCTAACAAAGCAATTGGAGCAGTACTGAAACAAGCTGATGAATCTGGAGCACTCCATCCATGTGGATTTATATCCCATGCGCTGACACCAACGGAACAGAATTACCAAATCTACGACAGAGAACTGCTTGCAATCATCAAGGGACTTGCAGTTTGGTGCCATCTGTTACATGGTTCTCCTCACACAATAATCGTCCATTGTGATCACAAGAACTTGTCTTACTACCGCACTGCTCAACGCTTAACACCTCGACAAGCTTGGTGGTCATCACTGTTATCTGAATTTGATCTTTGTATTGAACATGTACCTGGAACAAAAATGTTCGAAGCAGATGCATTATCCAGACGACCAGATCACATGGGAAATGATGAAGAACAGACTACTGTCACTGTTCTGCCAAATGACCGATTTATTCGACTAATCAATGATGATCTTGCCAACGAATTAAAGAAATATATGGCAAATGATGATTTTGGATGCATCCTTATTGAAGTTATCACTAAACAAAGGGCGCCGCCGATTAAATCAAAACTGCAAGACTGGACATATACTCATGGCATCGTTTATTACCTAGGCAAGATCTATGTTCCTGATCGAATTGAATTGCACACTTGATTAATCAAGGAAATACATGAAGCATTATCTTCCAGACACCCTGGACGATTGAAAACACTAGCGCTTTTGAAACGTGACTATTGGTGGCCAGGAATGTACAGACACATTAAAGAATGGGTAGAGGGATGTGCATTATGCCAACAAATGAAAGTTAACACTCACCCAAATGCTCCGGCATTAATCCCTATTCCATCCAAAGCGACACGTCCGTTCCAACAAGTAACCCTTGATTTCATTACTGATCTTCCTATCTCGGATGGATATGACTCAATATTGGTCACGGTGGACCATGGCCTTATGAAGGGGGTAATTTTCACCCCTTGCAATAAGACAATCGACGCTTTGGGAACAGCCGATCTCTATATTTCTGAAATCTTCAAACACTTTGGACTCCCAGATGTCTTAATCTCTGATAGAGGACCACAGTTCTCTGCCAAAGTATTCCAAGAAATACAAAAAGCATTGGGAATTGATCATAGGATGAGCACTGCTTATCACCCTCAAACAGATGGGGAAACTGAACGTGTCAATCAAGAACTTGAGATCTATCTTTGGATGTTCTGTACCAACGAACCCCACAAATGGAAACCACTCTTGCCTATTGCTGAATTTGCACACAATAACCGTTATCATGATACAATAAAAACATCTCCATTTCTACTTATGTATGGAACAGATCCGATTGCCATCCCTACAGCAGCGCTCAAGATGACTGCCCCAGCGGCAGAAGAACGTCTCCAGATGCTTCGAAGAGTGAGAGAAGAGGCATTAGCAGCACATGAACTCGCCAGGCAAACTGTTACAATTCCTTCTCTCCTCTTTGTGAGTGGACTAGTTATTACTTAATCAAAGCTATGCGTTTCATGGATGCTTATTTCCTTTTAGCTTTACCTTTCACTTTTCCTTTCTAAGGTACTTAGCTATACATTTCCTTTTATGTTCTCCTTGTTCTTTTAGTATATAAGGATTCTCATGTATGCCTCTACTCCTTAGTTCCAACTTAATTGAATTCTTCTCTCAACTTCTGAACGAAACTCCTCACTCTCATCTCTTTGAGCTCGTCGTTTGTTTGACCTTTGTCATCGTTTGACTTAGTGTCTAGAACTTGTCCAGTAGGCTGGGAGCAGACCGAGACTCCACTTGCCACTGTTGACTTAGAACGAATTGCGTTGAGAGCATCGATCTTAACACAAGTTGGAACTCCCAGATTGCTCAGTGTTTCTACACTAGCCAGACACCATTGATACCAGAACCTTGACCCTCAGACCCCCCAACAGCTCTGTCCGTTTCAGACGAAAGTATTATCTAGATCGAAGGGAAGTCTTTCCATCGACTGCAGGAACAGGGTGGTTTTTCTGCTCAGGAACCAAGAAAAAGAACGAACCAGTACCAGAATCCCTCTTCGAAGGTGATTACATTGAAGGACAAGAGGACGCTTTCCCAGACAATGTTTGGATTGATTGGATAAACGAGGAACACGAAGAAGAACTTCATTCTTTATTCAAACCACCTACAGACGAACCAGAACTCTCCTGGTGGAACGAATATCTCAACCTTGCTGATATTGCAGGACGAGAACGATACGCACTTAAGGAAGGAGAGCTACAGCCTTGGATAGAATTCCAAGAACAGAAACAGATCGAAACAAACCTATTTGGAGATCCAGAATTAGGAAAGAAAAAAGACGAAACAAGAGAACCTACAGATCTGAAAGAAGAAACAGAAAAGATGGCATCAGACGCAGCAGCACCTGCCTCTAAAGGAGATATCAAACCGCAGCCTATGCGTGTTTTTACAGGAAAACAAACCGAAGCAAAGGCTTTCATTGGAAGTCTTGAAGATTACTTTGTTTTAAATGATGATAACTATAAAGGCAAAGCACAGAAACAGATTCGATTTACTCTTGCCTGTCTTGGGCAGGAACTCGATGATTGGAAAGTCCTGATCAAGGATGAATTAGACGATGAAGAAGAAACAACCCTTACTTGGACAAATTGGGCAGAATTCAAGAAACGTTTCTTAGCTGATTGGGGCGAAGTTAATAGCACTCTTAAAGCGCTGAACAATCTAGCCAATCTCAGAGTAGGGGGCGATGTTTCAGTCCCTGAATATATCAGAAAATTCCGCATGGAGATCGGTACTTCAGGTTTGAAAGGAACAACTGCGCAGCTCCAGGCCTTTGTCAAAGGACTCCCTGAAAGCATCGCTACAAAGATCTTAGAAGCGAACATTTTATCCATGAAAGAAGCATATGAGAAGGCAGAACAGCTTCATGGCGCTTGGGAAATGATGCGAGTGCTTGGGCAAAAACCAGGACAAGGGAATCGCTCCAATTTTAATCGAAACACCAATAATAGGGGCGGATCAACCCAATCAGTAAATGCTATGCCCACTGGACGTTTGACAGATGAACAGAAGGAGGAATACATGAAATCTGGAAAGTGTTTCAGATGTGGAAACCAGGGGCATGTTTCAAGGAATTGTCCCAAACAAAACATCACGTCAAACACCTCCTTCAGGGCCTCCTCATCGTTTCAGAATAAGGGGATCAGATCCATCCCTGAAGATGCACCTAAGGAGAAGAAAGACGACCCAGTTGCAAGCATCAGAGTGATCCTTGCTGGAATGAAGGCTGATGAACGAGAAGGTCTTCTCAATGAACTCAAAAATGAGGGTTTTTAACCCGGAAGCGTCATACAGCGGTTGGCACTTCCATAACAAATGGACATTCACAGTTAGCGCTTGATTCTGTAATAGTAAGATCAAATAATGACAAGCGCCTTTCAATTTCTGTGGAGACGTCCGATTTACCTGCTGAAACTTCGGCTCTAATCAATTGTGGAGCAGAAGGGAATTTTATTGATGAAGAAGTAACCACCAAGTTATCAAAAGAAAAATTGTGAAAACCAATCAGAGTCAGAAACGCAGATGGAACGGTTAACACCAATGGAATGATCACTCATCGAGTCCACATTCAATATTCAATTGGGGGAAAACAATACAGCAATTGGTTTCTAATCACTAGATTGGGAGATCAACGATTAATTTTGGGAATTCCTTGGTTAGAAGAAAACAATCCTACTATTGATTGGAGAGATAAAACGATACACCTCATTGATGAACAATGGAATGAAGGAACTATCTGGCAAATGGCATTGGACAATCATCAATGGGGCGAAGACGATTACTGGATTAGAGTCAAGACGTCAGCATCTCAAGCATTAGAACATCAGTTGAAGAAGGAGGAACCGAAGACGGAATTACCATTAGAATATGGGAAATGGCGTTCAGTCTTTGAGAAAAAGGCATCAGAATGATTCCCAACCTCCAGAACTTGGGATCATGCTATCGATTTGAAAACCGGTTTTAGTCCTAAAGTTAGCAAGATCTATCCATTATCAATCAAAGAACAGTCATCGCTGGACGAATGGATTGAGGAACAGCTAGCTAAAGGATACATCAAACCGTCGAAATCTCCTCAAGCATCGCTGTTTTTCTTTGTCTCAAAAAAGGAAAGTGGTGCACTTCGGCCGTGCCAAGATTATAGATATTTAAACGATTGGACAATCAAGAATGCATACCCATTACCCCTAGTATCCGATCTCCTTACAAAACTTGCTGGCGCACAATATTTCACCAAATTAGACCTCCGATGGGGATATAACAACGTCAGGATCAAGAAAGGTGATGAATGGAAAGCTGCTTTCATTACCAACAGAGGACTATATGAACCAACTGTTATGTTTTTTGGCCTATGCAATTCGCCATCCACATTCCAAACCATGATGAACGAATACTTCAGAGATATGATTAATGAAGGATGGCTCATTATCTACATGGACGACATCCTGATATGTTCTCAGAACTTAAACGAACTAGAAGAACGAACAAAAAAAGTCCTCGATCGGTTAGAAGAGAACGATCTATTCCTGAAATTAGAAAAATGTAAATTTGCTGTTCAAGAAGTCGAATTTCTAGGCATGATTATCTTGCCTGGGAAAATACGAATGGATCCTATCAAACTTGCAGGAATAGCCGATTGGCCAATACCATCAACAGTTAAACAAGTCCGATCATTCTCAGGTTTTGGGAACTTTTACAGACATTTTATTGGAAATTTTGCAGCAATCGCAAAACCGCTCACAGATCTAACCAAGAAAGCAGAACCATTTGATTGGAATAACGAGCACCAACTTGCCTTTGACACCCTAAAGCAACGGTTTGCCTCCATGCCAGTGTTGTTAATGCCAAATCCTGTAAAACCGTTCATCCTTCAAACCGACGCCTCTAACAAAGCAATTGGAGCGGTACTGAAACAGGCTGATGAATCTGGAGCACTCCATCCATGTGGATTTATATCCCATGCGTTAACACCAACAGAACAGAATTACCAAATTTATGACAGAGAACTGCTTGCAATCATCAAGGGACTTGCAGTATGGCACCATCTATTACATGGTTCTCCTCATACGATCATCGTCCATTGTGATCACAAGAACTTGTCCTACTACCGAACTGCTCAACGCTTAACACCTCGACAAGCTCGGTGGTCATCATTGTTATCTGAATTTGATCTTTGTATTGAACATGTACCTGGAACAAAAATGTTCGAAGCAGATGCATTATCCAGACGACCAGATCACATGGGAAATGATGAAGAACAAACTACTGTCACTGTTCTGCCAAATGACCGATTTATTCAACTGATTAATGATGATCTTGCCAGTGAATTAAAGAAATATATGGCAAATGATGATTTTGGACACATCCTTATTGAAGTTATCACTAAACAGAGAGCACCGCCGATTAAATCGAAACTGCAAGACTGGACATATACTCATGGCATCGTTTATTACCTAGGCAAGATCTATGTTCCTGACCGAATTGAGTTACGCACTCGGTTAATCAAGGAAATACATGAAGCATTATCTTCTGGACATCCTGGACGATTGAAGACGCTAGCGCTTTTGAAGTGTGATTACTGGTGGCCTGGAATGTATAGACATGTTAAAGAATGGGTTGAAGGTTGTGCACTCTGCCAACAAATGAAAGTCAATACTCACCCAAATTCACCGGCATTAATCCCTATTCCATCAAAAGCTATGCGCCCATTTCAGCAGGTCACACTCGATTTCATCACTGATCTTCCTATTTCCGAAGGCTTTGATTCCATATTGGTCACGGTGGACCATGGCCTTACGAAGGGGGTAATTTTCACCCCTTGCAACAAGACGATTGATGCTTTAGGAACTGCAGATCTTTATATCTCTGAAATATTTAAACGATTTGGACTCCCCGACATCCTAATCTCTGATAGAGGACCACAATTCTCCGCTAAAGTATTTCAAGAAATACGAAAAGCATTGGGAATCAATCACAGGATGAGCACTGCTTATCACCCTCAAACAGATGGGAAACCGAACGTGTCAATCAAGAACTTGAGATCTATCTTCAGATGTTTAGTACCAATGAACCCCACAAATGGAAACCACTCGTGCCTGTTGCCGAATTCGCACACAATAATCGTTATCATGATACAATAAAAACATCTCCATTCCAACTTATGTATGGAACAGATCTGATTGCCATCCCTACAGCAGCACTCAAAATGACTGCCCCGGCAGCAGAAGAACGCCTCCAGATGCTTCGAAGAGCAAGAGAAGAGGCATTAGCAGCACATGAACTCGCCAGGCAAACAGTCGCTCAAAGATTCAAAGACAAGTCAATTAAATTCGAGAAAGGTGACAAGGTCTGGCTCGAAAATAAGAACCTACACATCCCATATCAATCAAGGAAGCTTGCACCAAAATGAGAAGGACCCTTTCAGATCGAACAAATAATGGGACCAGTTACATACAAGCTGAAATTACCGAAACAATGGCGCATCCACCCTGTATTTCATGCATCGCTTCTCACTCCATATAAGGAAACGTCAATGCATGGACCAAACTTTACCACACCACCTCCCGATATAGTAAATGGGCAGGAGGAATTTGAGATCGAAGCTATCCTTGGACATCGGAAACGCGGAACAGGCATTCAATATTTGGTTAAATGGAAAGGCTATGGAACAAATGACAACACCTGGGAACCGGAAAGACATCTAGGCAATGCTGCGGATATCTTGGTTGAATATAAAAACAGAAGGAACCTCTGAAACGACTCAGAAGAAAATGACCTACTATCGCACCAACCTCCAATTAAAACATAATATCCGTTATGTCAAAAGATTCTGCAGAACTGTTGGACGATACACTCCTACTGTCAAAACCAGATACTCTGTCACGCAGATGTTCATTCCTGCCTTTAAGCACCCTTCCAAACGAACGCTCTCTATCTGTCAAAAACTGAAATATGTTCCAATGATGTCAAAACCGCCTAAAATATCACGATTACCTCCTCACAAACGAACACATCCACAAGGCTACACAGAGATCCCATATAACGCTTTATCAAAATATCTTCCCCAGTATCATTGCCTCTCTTTTGATCTAGGAGAATTACCCACATTTCAAGAAGCCAAATCACATTATCTCCCAGCATCAGTTCACCCTTGTTTTCAATACGATAACGTTTATCACAGGGTTTGGTTACGACGAACCTTCCCTGAGTTATCAGAAGCTTTACAAAGAATTATTCAGCTTGGCAGAGACATCTCCGCGGAACAATGGCAATATGAACGACGAATGAATATAAGGGGAAGTGAAAATTTTAGCCACACATGAGTGCAAATAGAAATTGCACTTGCAACTGAGCAATATTATGTTCTTCTGAACCAAGCAATACAGAACAGCATAAACAACCCAGAGATACGCGTTACATGACATGAGCGCCCTGACCAAATTCGTATTCCACACCCTGACAATGCAAGAACCCGGTCAGAACAAGGAGAAACGGTTAGGAATTCTCATGAGAACTTTCTCAGGACTAGAGAACCTGAGATCGAGGAGATCTTAGCTTTAGACTCCGACGACGAGATTTGGGATATTTAAACCATACTCAGAGGTCTTGCCTTCCCCATCTTACCAGTACAACATGTTCGCAGCTCTTATCACCATCGCCTACCTCGCTGCTTTTGTCTTCGCCCTCCTGGTCACAGCATGTGGCCACTATTACGATGAATCACTCACTGCCGCCTCTCCCTTCCTCGCCATCGCCCATGACCTCCCCATCGAGGTCTTTATCACCACCACCACCACCATCGACGAATACCTGTTCCCAGACTGGCCTGTGTCCCCTACCTCTACCATCACAGACCTGCACCAACACCTGGCCGACCTCGATGACATTCCTCTTGAAGAAGAAGTTCCGTTACCCGCTCCTCAGGCACCACCACTTGCCTGAATCCCTAACACCACTCTCCTTCGAGCTCAAGAAGCTCTTGCTACCATGATCGTCGATTATCAACAATTTGCCAGCCCCCTCAATGCAATGCTCAACGTCGTCCTCTCCACTGACCCTCATACTATAACGGATGAGGAACGCGATGCAATTTTAGAGCAGACAATCCAGCTAGATCACATAACGAGGACCTTGCAATGGCGGTTTGAAACTGCTAATCACGACGTCAACACCATCGCTGAGTGGTTGAAGTCGCAAAGAGATCATGGTTGGACGAACGGTGGAAACCATGGTTGGGGAACAGGATAAGAAGTCAGTGACTTCTTGCATACGAAGGGGGTAATGTTACAATTCCTTCTCTCCTCTTTGTGAGCGGACTAGTTATTACTTAATCAAAGCTATGCGTTTCATGGACGCTTATTTCCTTTTAGCTTTACCTTTCACTTTTCCTTTCTAAGGTACTTAGCTATACATTTCCTTTTATGTTCTCCTTGTTCTTTTAGTATATAAGGATTCTCATGTATGCCTCTACTCCTTAGTTCCAACTTAATTGAATTCTTCTCTCAACTTCTGAACGAAACTCCTCACTCTCATCTCTTTGAGCTCATCGTTTGTTTGACCTTTGTCATCGTTTGACTTAGTGTCTAGAACTTGTCCAGTAGGCTGGGAGCAGACCGAGACTCCGCTTGCCACTGTTGACTTAGAACGGATTGCGTTGAGAGCATCGATCTTAACACAAACAGTCGCTCAAAGATTCAAAGACAAGTCAATTAAATTCGAGAAAGGCGACAAGGTCTGGCTCGAAAACAAGAATCTCCATATTCCGTATCAATCAAGAAAGCTAGCACCAAAACGAGAAGGACCCTTTCAGGTTGAACAAGTCATGGGACCAGTTACTTATAAATTGAAATTACCAAAACAATGGCGCATTCATCCTGTATTTCATGCATCGCTCCTTACTCCATATAAGGAAACTTCAATGCATGGACCGAATTTTACAATGCCACCCCCTGATATGGTTAATGGGCAGGAGGAATTTGAGATCGAAGCTATCCTTGGACATCGGAAACGCGGAACAGGCATTCAATATTTGGTTAAATGGAAAGGCTATGGAACAAATGACAACACCTGGGAACCGGAAAGACATCTAGGCAATGCTGCGGATATCTTGGTTGAATATAAAAACAGAAGGAACCTCTGAAACGACTCAGAAGAAAATGACCTACTATCGCACCAACCTCCAATTAAAACATAATATCCGTTATGTCAAAAGATTCTGCAGAACTGTTGGACAATACACTCCTACTGTCAAAACCAGATACTCTGTCATGCAGATGTTCATTCCTGCCTTTAAGCACCCTTCCAAACGAACGCTCTCTATCTGTCAAAAACTGAAATACGTTCCAATGATGTCAAAACCGCCCAAAGTATCACGATTACCTCCTCACAAACAAACACATCCACAAGGACACACAGAGATTCCATATAACGCCTTATCAAAATATCTTCCTCAGTACCACCGCCTCTCTTTTGATCTAGGGGAGTTACCCACGTTTCAGGAAGCCGAATCACATTACCTTCCAGCATCAGTTCACCCTTGTTTTCAATATGACAACATTTATCACAGGGTTTGGTTACGACGAACCTTCCCTGAACTATCAGAAGCTTTACAATGGATTATTCAGCTAGGCAGGGACATCTCCACGGAGCAATGGCAATATGAATGGCAAATGAACATAAGGGGAAGCAAAAATTTCAACCGCACACAAGCACAAATGGAAATGACACACACAACTGAACGATATTACGTCCTTCTGAACCAAGCAATACGGGATAGCATGAACAATCCAGAGATACACGTTACACGACATGAGCGCCCTGATCAAATTCGTATTCAACATCCTGATGATGCAGGAACCCGATCAGAACAAGAAGAAATGGCCAGAAATTCTCGTGTGAACTTTCTCAGGACCAGAGCACCAGAGATCGAAGAGATCTTAGCTTTGGACTCCGACGACGAAATTTGGGATATTTAAACCGCACTCGACGGACTCATTTTCCCCATCTCATTGATACAAAATGTCCGCCATCCTTGTCATTGTCGCTTACCTCATTGCTTTTGCTTTTGCGCTTCTGGTCACAGCCTGTGGCCATTGTTATGATCCCTCCTTCGCCGCCGCCTCTCCATTCCTCGCCACCGCCCATGACCTCCCTATAGAGGTCTTCATTACCACCACCACCACTATTGATGAGTATCTCTTCCCCGATTGGCCTACCTCCCCCGCCTCTACTATCGCCGAACTCCACCAGCACCTGGACGAGCTCACCGACCTCCTCATTGAGGAAGAAGCGCCTCTACCCGCTCTGCCGGCACCACCCCTCACCCGGACCCCTAACACCACTCTTCTTTGGGCTCAGGAAGCCCTCGCCACTTTCATTGTCGATTATCAGCTCTTTGCCGGACCTCTTGATGCCATGCTCAATACCGCCCTCACCACCGACCCTCACACCGTCACAGATGAAGAACGTGATGCAATCCTTGAGCAAACGGTCCAACTCGACTATATCACAAGGACCTTGCAATGGTGGTTTGAGACCGCTAACCATGACATCAATACCATTGCCGAATGGTTAAAATCACGACAAGATCATGGTTGGACAAATAATGGGAATCACAGTTGGGGAACTGGTTAAGAAGTCGGTGACTTCTTGCATACGAAGGGGGTAATGTTACAATTTCTTTCCCTTTCGTTGATGGACTTTTACAATTACATAACCATTACTATATGTTTCATGGACGTTTATCTCGTTTAGCTATTTTACCTTCACCTTTCCTTTCTTGGGTATTTAGCTGTATGTTTCCTTTTATATTTCTCTTGTTCTTTTATGTATATAAACCTCCCTGTAACGTAGCTAAACTTCAGTTCCAACTTAATTGAATTCTTCTCTCAACTTCTGAATGAAACTCCTCGCTCTTGTCTCTTGAGCTCGTCGTTTGATTGACCTTTGTCATCGTTTGACTTAGTGTCCAGAACTAGTCCAGTAGGCTGGGAGCAGACCGAGATTCTGCTTGCCACTGTTGACTTAGAACAAATTGCATTGAGAGCATCAATCTTAACACCTTATATAGGTGTATATATATATATTCAGCATTGTCACAAAAATTAAGAAACAGCTGATGCATTCTTCATTTACAGATATTTGAAAATCACCACCAGGGTCAAGTCATTTCTTCTGCCCTTGATATGATTCATTGCAAGCAGAGTCTTGGTCTGCTCCCACTCTACTGGACAAAGAGTCAGACACTTAAGGAGTGGGTCTGTAGGTGAGAGTCCTTAAGACTCTAGATAGTTTACTCTACCCAGTAAACCCATTTACTGCTCAATACATTTCTCTTCCTCTCTTGCTATCTCAACAAGGCTTGTGGTTATGTTGGGTAGCTACAAACAAACATAACACGTGGCATTTCTGCATATTTTATGAATTCCATTGTTTACAAGTATTTGGACACCATCACTAGCATCAGATTTAATCCCTCTACAACTTTGATTAATAAAATGTATAATGAATATGACTTTGGAGTGCAGTGTCTGTCACAAACATTTTTGAATTGGTTATATCTCAAGAATTTCTTTGTTTACAAATATTTGTATATAATCAACAACTCATTTTCACCCCCTCTATGACTTTGATGAATAGAACATGTCATGAATGTGACCTTGGAATGGCATGCTGGCATTGTTGCACAAAACTGCCTGAAAGGGTTGTATCTCAACAAGTACTTTGTTTACAAATATTTGTATACCATCAGTGGCATTGTATTGAACTCCCCTACAACTATTGTTAATAGAACATGTCATGAATGTGACTTTCAACTGGCATGCTGGCATTGTCACACAAAACTATTTAAAAGGGTTACATCTCAACAAGTACTTTGTTTATATTTGTATACCATCAGTGGCATCAAATTTGACTCCTCTACAACTTTTGTTAATAGAGCATGTCATGAATGTGACTTTTGTACCTCAGAGTGCTGTGGCTGTGCTATAAAAAAGCGGAATCATGATAGTATTTTGCAATTATCTCAATGAATATTGGGTTTGTACATATTTGGTTATTATATTCTGGGCCAAATTCACACTCTCTATCTTTTTTGTTAATAGGTCATGTGACAATTCTCACTTTCCAAAAGTGTGAGACATGTGACACTCTTGTGACATGTGACATGTGAGAACAATTGATATTTACTGTGGGAAAATGTGCACCAGATTTACAATCTTATCTATATTACCAAAACTAATCTACTTATGTAATCACCTATATGCAATCTTATCTACCTACCAAAGTAGCTGACTAATCAATTTTCGAGGAGGGGGATGGTAGAAACTGGGTACTGCTGGTTGTTCTTATGTACCTGTCAGGAGTGCACAGACCATCTGCCAGTGGTCATGTGACATGTGACATATGTCACTTGGGTGTAAGCAGCTGTGTGTGACAGTGACACAGTAACAAAGTGCATGTAGCATCAGGACCGATCAGGAGTCCCGATCAGTCCTGGTACCAGGACTCCCAGGATTTGGTGGGACTTTGGTGGGACTCAGGTGGGAGTCCCTGTTTAGTCCCACCAAAATTTGGCTGAGGTCTGTGCCAAAAAAAAAAGGCAGGAGTCCAGGGACTGTCCCACTGGAGTCCCTGTTAGTTCTGGAACTAACCGGGAGTCCACAGGGTATGGGGAGAGTAAAGACCTCAAAATATTATCCTATGTGTGGGAACATGGGTGGGAAGGCTGGCAAGTGTGTGAGAACAGTGGGAAACATGATAAGTGGTGGGAAAGTACACTGGAGCACATGGGGGAGTGTACAGGACTGAATATGTCTTGGTTTGCTGTTATTTGCATCATGGGAAAGTGTAATGTGCTGAATATGTCTCAGTTTACTGTTATTTGTATGGTGGGATAGTGTAATGTGCTGAATATGTCTTAGTCTACTGCTATTTGTATGGTGGGATAGTGTAATGTGCTGAATATGTCTCAGTTTGCTGCTATTTGTATGGTGTGATAGTGTAATGTGCTGAATATGTCTCAGTTTGCTGCTATTTGGGTGGGATAGTGTACAGTGCTGAATATGTCTCAGTTTGCTGCTATTTGGGTGGGATAGTGTACAGTGCTGAATATGTCTCAGTTTGCTGCTATTTGTATGGTGGGATAGTGTACAGTGCTGAATATGTCTTAGTTTACTGTTATTTGTATCATGGGATAGTGTAATGTTCTAAATATAGCATAGTTTATTATTATTTGCATGGTAGAATGTGTGAACTCTTGGCCAGGACAGCACCAGGACTATGCCAGGACTCAGCCAGGAGTCCTGGGAAGTCCTGGGAATTCCTGGGAGTCCAATGGAACAGGTGGGGCACAGTAAAGTACTGACAATTTATTACATAGTGGTAGTAGATATCAATATGTTTAGACCTATGCTCTTGAGCAGGATTGGATGCTAAGAATATAGCTCCTTGGTTATCAACACCTAATTGGATGTTTCTTAAATACATCCCTATTTCATAAAATAAGGATTCTATCCAGACTAATTGTCTAGATGTATCTGACAAACTCATATACTCTGCTTCTGTTGAAGACAAAGCAACAGTTTTCTGTTTTCTTGAAACCCAGCTAACTGGCCCTCAAGACATATTTAGGATATTTGAGATGATCAAAAAAATCTTCAGGTTCAGGCCATGTGCATTTCTGTGGAATGACTACAAGTTGGGTGCAGAAGATAAAGATTGAAGGAGAAATTGTAAGCATCACTACCTCTCCCCTTAAAAGAAAAAAGACTTTCTAACCAGGCATATCCAGAAGTTTCACCAAGATTTGAAGACTCTCAGCACCAGGCCACTCCAACCAGTACCCCACCCAATACAGACTTCCATGCCACCAGTGTTTCACCATCTTTGTCATTGAGTGTTGAAATTTATTGACAGTGGCACAGACCAAGGCTTAGTAAGCACAAGACTTACTTAATACTGTTTGTAGTTGTTTGAAAGTGTTTAGGAGCTAGGGGCTCAACTAACAATGAACAGAGACAATACTGTGTTATTGAATGAGGGCATAAGGCCCTCCTTATATACATGTGGGCCAGAGTACATTAAGACTACCTAGGGTATTGCCAGCAGAGTGCTACAGAGGGTAGCACCAGGTGGCACTTTGCTGGCAGTCTCTACTCTGAGTATGAACTCTATAATTTCTGTCAAACTCTATAATTTCTGTCAATGATTATATTAAGGGATTATTTAGCATCTCATTAATAATGATATTATAATACATGAGGCTGTGGGTTCAATCCCCTTAGCTCCAGATCATTATTAATTCAACACTCCCCCTTGCTAATAAATCACTAATCTAATTTTAGATCTTAACTGTATGAACTTATCAAAAGACAAGTTTTTAGTCAAGATATCAGCAAGTTGCTCATCTGTGGAATATATATTAATTCCACTTTTCCTTCTTCTACACAATTTCTCACATAGTGATAGTGGATATCAATATGTTTAGACCTATGCTCTTGAGCAGGATTGGATGCTAAGAATATAGCTCCTTGATTATCAACACCTAATTGGATGTTTCTTAAATACATCCCTATTTCATAAAATAAGGATTCTATCCAGACTAATTGTCTAGATGTATCTGACAAACTCATATACTCTGCTTCTGTTGAAGACAAGGCAACAGTTTTCTGTTTTCTTGAAAACCAGCTAACTGGTCCTCCAGCTAACTTTACAATGTAACCAGTGACTAATTTTCGATTAATCACTTTGGGAATTGGAGTCAGATTCTTGTCCATATTGATCCCATTGATCAATACCTGGTGGAGATTCAAATATTCTATTTTTGTTGTAATTTTTGCTTTTTTGTGGAAACACTGATTCATCAAACAGTGATTGAACACCTACAACTATTGTGTTGTCTTTTCTCATAAATCTATAAGCTTTAGATCCTTGTTCATAACCTATGAAGGTCATTGGTTCAGATCTTGGTGCTAGCTTATCTTTTCGCATTTCTTTAGGTATAAGAACCCATGCAAGACAACCAAATATTTTAAAGTAGCTTACATCTGGCTTTTTATCAGTCAGATTTTTATAAGGTGTTTTCCAGTTTGTTCTTCTTAATGGAGTGTGATTGTATACATGAATAGCAGTTTCAAAAGCAAATTCCCACCATGATTTTGGACAGGAAGACTCAAGTCTCATGCTTTCTGCTTTCTCAAGTATAGTGTCATTGAGATGTTCTGCATGACCATTTTGCTGATGTATGTGAGGTGCACTCTGTTCCCTGAATATCCCTTTGGATGCGATATATTTGTTGAATTCATGTGACTTGAATTCCCCCCCTCGATCCGATCTGAAACGTTTTACTTTAATATTGTACTGATTTTCCATAGGTTCTATGTAACTTTGGACAGCAGTAAAGGTTTCTGATTTTGATCAAAGAAGTGCCATATGAGCAAATGAAGAGTAATCATCTAGTAGCATTAAGCACCACTTTTTACAATGATATGATTCCATTGGTAATTCAAGTGGTTTAGAAGCACACTTATTAGAAATAGGGAAAGATTTATTGTGCATTTTTCCTTGAGCACAACCAGGACATATAGGATTCATTGATGGGAATGTAATTTTCTCATCAAATCCTTTAGTGTGTTCAAAAGTATGTTTAAGAACATTCTTTGAAGGATGTCCCAATTGTCTATGCCAAGTGTCATAACTGACAACATACACAGCATGGTCCATTATTTGTCTATCTGGCTTGACTATCTGAGTCAAGACCCAAGGAATAGGTTCATTTTCATGTCTAGGATATGCTTGTAGAACATGTTGACCAGATTTTAGCAAAAATATTGTCCCATGTTTATCTGATTGTTCCTGCCAGCCTTGAAGCTTTAACTGTCCAGACAATATAAGTCTATGACTAGCTTCAGGCATATAGCAAACTTTTTCAAGTTTAATGAAATGTCTAAGCACTTTGGAATTTTCTATTTGAAGGAACACAGTCCCTTCACCTAATAAAGAAACTTTTGATTTTTTATCAGCAGTATAAATAGGTTTTGGATTCTCAAATGGTTGATAATCAGCAAAGTCTTCTAAGTCATGAGTTACACAAACAGACGCTCCAGAATCTATCATCCATGACTATCCTTTAAGTGCCATTTTAAGGCAGTTATTGCAGTAGCACACTTTAATCTCACTATTATAGCAGGTAATTTCAGCAATTACATTATCACTATTTACAGCAGTACATTGATTACTACTATTATTACCTTTAAAATTAAGAAGCTTCAAATTCTCTGAAGTCTTCTGTAGCATAGTCCTCACTGATTTATTATCAGTATCAGACTTTAAATTAGTGAAATATACAGTGACCCAAAAAACTGTCCGGATGTTTGGTGGATTTGGAAAGATGGGTTCATATCTCTGGAAATAAAATATATAAAAATCTGAAATAATCATATGTTGGAGATATATATATATATAATATATGCTGACATCAGCTTGACCTTATATGGTAGCTAGTCATGTGATTAGAAATTCAACAACTGACTGGGTACATCCGGACAGTTTCTTTGCTCAGTGTCCTGGCTCATGGAACATTATCTGATTGTGGGAATTTCAACTTGTATTCAACAAAGTCATGTGACCAATGTTGAAATAACGCTCTGACATCAACTTTGACCATCTTTCATTCCTCACCATCTCATGAGGCCCCTTTCTGCTGACACTCGTCTCTCAGTCATCTCCCTTCTTCAGGAGGGTCATTCCTGTCGCTCTATTGCTTCTAAACTTCATATTGGGCGTTCCACTGTCTCTGAAATCCGCTCTCAACTTTCTCTTACACTCCCAACGCCTGCTGGAGGTCGACCATCCAAGCTGTCCCCCCAGGATCAACGCCATCTCATCCATTCCATCACCTCTGGACAGGTTGACAATGCCTCCCAGGCAAAGTCCCTTCTCTCCCTGAATGTTAGCACTCAAACTGTTCGTAATGCACTCAAGAGGGGGAATCTGAGGGCTGTGGTGAAGTCCAAGAAGCCCCTTCTCACCCAGCGACATATGAAGCAACGCTACAACTTTGCTCTCAAGCACAAAGACTGGACTGAAGAGGATTGGTTTAGGGTCATATTCTCAGATGAGACTAAAATCAATTGTTTGGGCTCTGATGGGAGGGATTGGGTGTGGAAAAGGCGAGGCACAGGGCTCACACATCAGCATGTCAATGGGACACTCAAATTTGGTGGGGGAAGCCTAGCATGACAGCTCATGGGGTGGGATATATGTGCAGGATAGATGGTAGGATGAATGGAGAACTTTACAGGGAGATCATGGAAGACCACTTGTTTCAGACATTGGATTATTATGGGATGGATAGGGAAAGGTTTGTGTTCCAGCAGGACAATGATCCCAAACACACATCCAGGGTGGCCAAGGAATGGTTTGTGGAGAATCAGGTTGAGGTTTTAGACTGGCCAGCACAGTCTCCAGACTTGAATCCAATAGAGCATCTATGGTGGCACCTCAAGAAGAGGCTTGGAACATACCCAGAAGCACCAAAGGGGATCTTGGAGTTGTGGGAGAGGGTGGAGGCAGAATGGGAGAAGATTCCAAAGGAAGTATGCATTGATTTGATCAAAAGCATGCCTAGAAGGGTTGCTGCAGTGTTGAAGGCCAAAGGAGGATACACTAAGTACTGAAAACAACTATTAATACAAGAGCAAAGAAACTGTCCGGATGTGCCCAGTCAGTTGTTGAATTTCTAATCACATAACTAGCTACCATGTAAGGTCAAGCTGATGTCAGCATATATATTATATATATACCTCCAACATATGATTATTTCAAATTTCTATGTATTTTATTTCAGGAGCTATGGGCCCATCTTTCCAAATCCACCAAACATCCGGACAGTTTTTTGGGTCACTGTACACACTGATACCAAGATTCTGCATCTTCAAATTCTCCTAAAGAGACTGTATCCAATGGATCATCTTTATCCACATCCATATCATCGCTTTTCGGAATAAAGTGATTTTCAGCATTTCCTCCAGTTTTTACCAGCCATTCAATCTCATCTGCCACACAAAAACCTTGCTCTTGTAGCATTTTGAGATTATCAGGTAGAGGGGCTGGTTCAACCCTGTCAATCAGGGGTTGAGATCCAAGCCTATCAATCAATGCTGCACTAGCAAAGGTAGGTGCCTTCACTTTTCCTTTAGATCTACTGGACCCAGCAGATTGCTCTTGTTGTAACAAGAAAGCATGCTTCTTCTTGTTTGCATGATTGAAGCAATTGCATTCCTGTTACGATTTGATCTTATCTTATCTTATCGCGGAGATCTTATCAGGTTATCAGAGATCTTATCTTCCAGATTATGTAAGCGGACTACAGGTTGGCATGAGGAGGAAGTGAGGCAGTCAGGTGACAAATTAGTCAGAGGGGTGAGGCTGTGGGTATATAGTCTTGGTTGTAGCGTCAAGAGCTCCAGGCTCTTGATTGTCATAGTCGCAGACTATTCAACAGAGTTTTTCCTTTTCTTTTTCCTCTTGTTCCTCTGAGCGTGTCCCTTGGTCTGACAACCTTGTGACAATTCCTGGTTAGAACTGAACTGCCTAGATGGTCCTGCAGGTGGTTGATTCTGATCTCTGGATTTTCCTTTGTTGTTTTGGAAATTTCCAGATTGACATTGGAAATTGGTCCTGTTACTAGGACCAGCTGAACTGGAGTTTTGCCATTGAGGCCTCATAGGGCCTCTAGTAATGCAAGCTGTATTAACAGCCCCCCTGATGATGAAGACATTTGATGTCTTTGCTGTTCTTCCTCTATTTTAGGAAGAACATCAGCAAGTTTTAAATCACTTGCTTTTGTAGTAAGAAGAATACTGGATGAGACTGTTGAAGCAGAGCATGACAGGGGCGCAGTAGAATAGTAGAGCCAAGTAAGTAAAAACTTACTGAGCTGTAGATATAACTAAGGTCCGCTTGTGGCGATCACCTTGTAGAACTGAGAGGATGTAGATTGACGTCTACCTACACAGGTATATATACTGTCTATCTACTAGTATTATGTCAGCAATATTAGTAGTGCTGACTGATGATTTGTATTGCACTTGGTAATGCACAGTTGTGCATATGGTGCACTATTGTCTAAGTATGACTCCCATCAAACTCTATAATATCTGTCTAACTCTATAATATCTGTCAAGGATATTAATAGCGTTGAACTCTATAATTATGTACATAAGTACAAACAGACGTTCTTGGACAGATTACATAAGATCAGTTGAGATTGGACTAATCTGAAATGTTCTCATGGGACAGGTTTGAGTCATCAGCCAAGATGGCTTTTGGATGACCTTCCATAAAAGGAGAAGACCACCAGTGGGCATCTCCTTTTATGGTAATTCCTGTTTCAACACTCCCCCTCATTGAGGATCTCAATGCCAATTTTATCTCTTAACTCTCTGAACTTTTGCCAAGTCAGATTCTTTGTTAAGATATCAGCAAGTTGATCATTTGTGGGAACATAATGAATGTTGATATCTTTATCTTCAACATGTTCTCTAACATAGTGATAATGAATATCAATATGTTTTGTTCTATGTTCCTGAGCAGGATTCTTGGCTAAGAATATTGATCCTCTGTTATCCACATTAAGATCAATAGCTCCAACATTGACATGATCTGATGTGAGCAATCTGATAAGCTCATATATTCAGCTTCTGTGGAAGATAATGCAACAGTTTTCTGTTTTCTAGAAATCCAACTAATTGGAGCACCTGCCAATAGAACAAGATTACCCGTTACTGATTTACGTGTGATTTGGTCTCCTGCCCAATCAGCATCAGCATAAGCATCTAATCCTTCCTTGTTATAGCCATTATATGTTATTTTCCCATTTACTGTGGAATTAACATATTTTAAAATATATAAGGCTTTTGCAATGTGTTCTTTGGAAGGATTAACCATGAATTGTGACATCATGATTACTGCCTGAGTAATATCATATCTTGTGCCAAGTGTAAGATATAATAAGGATCCAATAATTGATTGATAGTAACTTCTTTCTTGAGAAGTTGCATAACCTGTATTTGTTAAGATTGATGCTCTCAATGCAAGTTGTTCTAAGTCAACAGTGACAAGCAGAGTCTCGGTCTGCTCCCAGCCTACTGGACAAGTTCTAGACGCTAAGTCAAATGATAACAACGGTCAAACAAATGACAAGCTCAAAGAAATGAGAGCAAGGAGTTTTGTTCAGAGGTTAAGAGAAGAATTCAATTAAGTTGGAACTAAGGAACAGAGATGTACATGAGAGTCTTTATATACTAAAAGAACAAGGAAAATGTAGAAGGAAATGTATAGCTAAATACCTTAGAAAGGCAAAGTGAAAGATAAAGCTAAAAGGAAATAAGTGTCCATGAAACACATAGCTATGATTAAGTAATAACTAGTCCACTAACAAAGAGGAGAAAAGAAACTGTAACATTACCCTCTTCGTATGCGAGAAGTCACTGACTTCTTATCCTGTTCCCCAGCCATGATTTCCCCTGTTTGTCCAGCCATGATCTCTTCATGACTTTAACCACTTGGTGATGGTATTGATGTCGTGATTAGTGGTCTCAAACCACCATTGCAGAGTCCTTGTGATATGATCCAGCTGGATTGTCTGCTCCAAGATCACGTCGCATTCTTCATCAGTTATAGTATGAGGGTCGGTGGAGAGGACGACGTTAAGCATGGCATCGAGGGGACTTGCGAACTGCTGATAATTGACGATCATGGTGGTGAGAGCCTCTTGAGCTCAGAGGAGGGTAGCATTGGGAACGCAGGCGAGAGATGGTGTCAGAGGGGCAGGTAAGGGAGCTTCTTCTTCGAAAACAGGTTCAAAGACATTGTATTACAGTTTCTTTTCCTCTTCTATGACGGACGCTTTATTATTACATCATCAGTACTATACAATTTAGTGGACGTTTATCTCCTTTAGCTAATGCCTTCATATTTCCTTTCATAGGTCGTTAGCTGTGCTTACTGCGCATTCCCTTTATATCTTTTCCTTTGTTCTCAAAACATATATAAATCCTTGAGAATCATGTACATTCCCTAGTTCCAACTTAATTGAATATAACTCTCAATATTGACTCGAACTCCTCACTCTCTTCCTCTTGAGCTTGTCATCAACTTTGAGACCTTCATCATCGTTTGACTTAGCATCCAGAACTTGTCCAGTAGGCTGGGAGCAGACTGAGACTCTGCTTGCGACTGTTGACTCAGAATGAACCACATTGAGAGCATTGATCTTAACACAAGTTGGAACTCTCAGACTGCTCAGTGTTTCTACACTAGCCAGACACCATTGATACCAGAACCTCGACCCTCAGACCCCCGAACGGCTCTGTCTGTTTCAGACGAAAGTATTATCTAGATCGAAAGGAAGTCTTTCCATTGACTACAGGAACAGGGTGGTTTTTCCGCTCAGGAACCAAGAAAAAGAATGAACCAGTACCAGAATCCCTATTTGAAGGTGACTACACTGAAGGACTAGAGGACACCTTCCCAGACGACGTTTGGATTGATTGGATAAACGAAGAACATGAAGAAGGATTTCATTCCTTATTCAAACCACCTACAAACGAACCAGAACTCTCTTGGTGGAACGAATATCTCAGTCTTGCAGGAGTAGCAGAACGAGATCGATACACACTTAGGGATGGAGAACTACAGCCTTGGATAGAATTCCAAGAACAGAAACAGATTGAAGTAAATCTATTTGGAGATCCAGAATCAGGGAAGAAGAAAGACAAAACAGGAGAACCTACAGACCCAAAAGAAGAAACAGAAAAGATGGCATCTGATGCAGCAGCACCTGCCTCTAAAGGAGATATTAAGCCGCAGCCTATGCGCATTTTTACAGGGAAATGAACCAAAGCAAAGGCTTTAATTGGAAACCTAGAAGACTATTTCGTTTTGAACGATGACAATTATAAGAACAAAGGACAGAAACAGATTCGATTTGCTCTTGCTTGCCTAGGACCTTGACGATTGGAAGGTTCTAATCAAGGAAGAACTAGACAATGATGAAGAAATGACCCTTACTTGGACAAGTTGGGCCGAATTCAAGAAGCGCTTTTTAGCAGATTGGGGCAAAGTTAACAGTGCACTCAGGGCCCTGAACAATTTGGCCAATCTTAGAGTAGGGGGTGATGTTTCAGTTCCTGAATATATCAGAAAATTCTGCATGGAGATTGGAACTTCAGGATTGAAAGGGACAACTGCACAGCTTCAGGCATTTGTCAAAGGACTCCCTGAAAGTATTGCCACCAAAATCCTCAAGGCGAATGTTCTATCGATGAAGGAAGCATATGAAAAAGCTGAAGAGCTTCATGGCACTTGGGAAATGATGCAAGCGCTTGGACGAAAACCAGGACAAGGGAACCAATCCAATTTTAATCAAAACACCAACACTAGGAGTGGATCAACCCAATCAGTTAATGCTATGCCCACCAGATGTTTGACAGATGAACAAAAGGAGGAATATATAAAAGCAGGGAAGTGTTTCAGATGTGGAAACCAGGGGCATGTTTCAAAAAATTGTCTGAAACGAAACACTACTCCAAATGCCTCCTTCAGGTCCTCCTCATCGTTTCAGAACAAGGGGATCAGATCCATCCCAGAAGATGCGCCCAAGGACAAGCAAGACGACCCAGTTGCAAGTATCAGAGCGATCCTTGCTGGAATGAAGGCTGATGAATGAGAAGGTCTTCTCAATGAACTTGAGAATGAGGGTTTTTGATCAGGAAGCATTACACAGTGGTTGGCACTTCCACAACAAATGAACTTTCACAGTTAGTGCTTGATTCTGTAATAGTACGATCAAATAATGACAAGTGCCTTTCAATCACTGTTGAAACAATCAATTTACCCACTGAAACCTCTGCCCTCATTGATTGTGGAGCAGAAGGGAACTTTATTGACGAAGAAATAACAACAAAACTACCAAGAGAAAAGCTAAGAAAACTGATTCGAGTTAGGAATGCAGATGGAACAATCAACACAAATGGGATGATCACTCATCGAGTATTAATTCAATATTCAATTGGAGGAAAGTGTCACAGCAACTGGTTCTTAATCACCAAGTTAGGAGACCAACGATTAATCTTGGGAATTCCTTGGCTGGAAGAAAATAACCCGACTATTGATTGGAGAGACAAAACAATTCACCTCATTGATGATCAACAATGAGATGGAACGATCTGGCAACTGGCACTAGACAATCAATGGGGAGAAGACAACTATTGGATTAGGGTCAAAACATCAGCATCTCAGGCATTAGAACATCAACTGAAAAAGAACGAATCAAAGACAGAACTACCTATGGAGTACAAGAAATGGTGATCAGTCTTTGAGAAGAAAACTTCAGAACGATTTCCTACCTCTAGAACTTGGGATCATGTGATTGATCTGAACAACAGTTTTGCCCCTAAAGTTAGCAAGATCTACCCATTATTGATAAAAGAGCAGTTGTCCTTAGACAAATGGATTGAAGAACAGCTTGCTAAGGGATACATTAAACCATCAAAATCACCTCAAGCATCACCATTCTTCTTTGTTTTGAAGAAGGAAAGTGGAGCGCTAAGGCCTTGTCAAGATTATAGATACCTGAATGACTGGACAATCAAGAATGCATATCCATCACCCCTAGTATCTGATCTCCTTACTAAACTCGCTGGAGCACAGTACTTCACCAAATTAGATCTTCACTGGGGATACAATAATGTTTGAATCAAGAAAGGTGATGAATGGAAGGCAGCTTTTATCACAAACAGAGGATTATACAAACCAACTGTCATGTTCTTTGGATTATGCAATTCGCCGTCTACGTTCCAAACCATGATGAACAAATATTTCAGAGATATGATCAATGAAGGATGGCTCATCATTTACATGGACGACATTTTGATTTGTTCCCAAAACAAGATAGAATTAGAAGAGCGAACAAAACGAGTTCCAGATCACTTAGAGGAGAACAATTTGTTCCTGAAACTGGAAAAGTGTAAATTCGCTGTACAAGAAGTCGAATTTCTAGGAATGATCATATTGCCAGGAAAAATACAAATGGATCCTATCAAGCTAGCAGGAATAGCTGATTGGCCAGTACCGGTAACAGTCAAACAAGTTTGATCATTCTTAGGCTTTGGGAATTTTTATCGACGGTTCATTGGGAATTTTGCAGCTATAGCAAAACCACTCACCGATTTGACAAAGAAAACAGAAGTATTTGACTGGAATAATGAACGCCAAACCAGCTTTGATACTCTAAAGCATTGGTTCACCTCCATGCCAGTTCTTTTGATGCCAAACCCAGCAAAACCATTTATCCTTCAAACCAACGCTTCTAACAAAGCGATAGGTGCTGTATTAAAGCAAGCAGACGAGTCAGGAGCATTACACCCTTGTGGATTTATCTCACATGCATTAACCCTGACGGAACAGAACTATCAGATCTATGACAGAGAACTGCTTGCCATCATTAAAGGGTTGGCAGTTTGGCGTCATCTCCTACATGGATCACCTCATACAATCATTGTTCATTGCGATCACAAGAACCTGTCCTATTACAGAACTGCTCAATGATTAACACTTAGACAAGCCAGATGGTCATCCTTATTATCTGAATTTGATCTCCAGATTGAACATGTACCAGGAGCAAAGATGTTTGAAGCAGATGCTCTATCTAGATGACCAGATCATATGGGAAATGATGAAGAACAGACCACAGTCACTATGTTACCAAATGATTGCTTCATTTGCCTCATCAACAATGATTTAGCCAATGAACTGAAGAAGTATATGGCAAATGATTGTTACAGTTTACTTTTTCCTCTTCTATGATGGACACTTTATTACATCATCATTACTATACGATTTAGTGGATGTTTATCTCCTTTTGCTAACACCTTCATATTTCCTTTCATAGGTAGTTAGCTGCGCTTACTGCGCATTCCCTTTACAGTTTTCTTTGTTCTCAAAACGTATATAAACCCTAGAGTATCATGTACATTCTCTAGTTCCAACTTAATCGAATCCTACTCTCAATTTTGGCTTGAACTCCTTGCTCTCTTTCTCTTGAGCTTGTCATTGACTCAAAGACCTTTGTCATCGTTTGACTTAGTGTCCAGAACCTGTCCAGTAGGTTGGGAGCAGACTGAGACTCTGCTTACCACTGTTAACTTAGAACAAACAGCATTGGGAGCATCAATCATAACACAAGTTGGAACTCTCAGACTGCTCAGTGTTCCTACACTAGCCAGACACCATTGATACCAGAACCTCAACCCTCAGACCCACAAACGGCTCTGTCTGTTTCAGATGAAAGTATTATCTAGATCGAAAGGAAGTCTTTCCATCGACTACAGGAACAGGGTGGTTTTTCCACTCAAGAACTAAGAAAAAGAATGAACCAGTACCAGAATCCCTCTTTGAAGGTGATTACATTGAAGGACTAGAGGACGCCTTCCCAGACGACATTTGGATTGATTGGATAAATGAAGAACACGAAGAAGAACTTCATTCCTTATTCAAACTGCCTACAAACGAACCAGAACTCTCTTGGTGGAACAAATATCTCAACCTTGCTGATATAGCAGGACGAGATCAATATGCACTTAGGGAAGGAGAACTACAGCCTTGGATAGAATTCCAAGAACAGAAACAGATCGAAGCAAATCTATTTGGAGATCCAGAATCAGAAAAGAAAAAAGGCAAAACAGGAGAACCAACAGACCCGAAAGAAGAAACAGAAAAGATGGCATCTGACGCAGCAGCACCTGCCTCTAAAGGAGATATTAAGCCGCAGCCCATGCGCATTTTTATAGGGAAACGAACTGAAGCAAAGGCTTTCATTGGAAACCTGGAAGACTACTTTGTTTTGAACGATGACAATTATAAGAACAAAGGCCAGAAACAGATTCGATTTGCTCTTGCCTGCCTAGGACAAGAACTTGATGATTGGAAGGTTCTAATCAAAGAGGAACTAGACAATGACGAAGAAACGACCCTTACTTGGATGAGTTGGGCTGAATTCAAGAAGCACTTTTTAGCTGATTGGGGCAAAGTTAATAGTGCGCTCAGGGCCCTGAATAATTTGGCCAATCTTAGAGTAGGGGGCAACATTTCAGTCCCTGAATATATTAGAAAATTCCGCATGGAAATTGGAACTTCAGGATTGAAAGGGACAACTGCACAACTTCAGGCATTTGTCAAAGGACTCCCTGAAAGTATTGCCACTAAAATCCTCGAGGCAAATGTTTTATCGATGAAAGAAGCATATGAAAAAGCAGAACAGCTTCATGGCACTTGGGAAATGATGCAAGCGCTTGGATGCAAACCAGGACAAGGGAACCACTCTAATCTTTACTGAAACACCAACACTAGGAGCGGATCAACTTGATCAGTTAATGCTATGCCCACCGGACGTTTGACAGATGAACAAAAAGAGGAATACATGAAGACAGGGAAGTGTTTCAGATGTGGAAACCAGGGACATGTTTCAAAAAATTGTCCGAAATGAAATGCTACTCCAAATACCTCCTTCAGGTCCTCCTCATCGTTTCAAAACAAGGGGATCAGATCCATCCCAGAAGATGTGGCCAAGGACAAACAAGATGACCCAGTTGCAAGTATCAGAGCGATCCTTGCTGGAATGAAGGCCGATGAACGAGAAGGTCTTCTTAATGAACTCAAGAATGAGTGTTTTTGATCAGGAAGCATCACACAGCGGTTGGCACTTCCACAGCAAATGGATTTTCACAGTTAGCGCTTGATTCTGTAATAGTACGATCAAAAAATGACAAGCGCCTTTCAATTACTGTTGAAACAATCGATTTACCTGCTGAAACCTCTGCCCTCATTAATTGTGGAGCAGAAGGGAACTTTATTGACGAAGAAATAACAACAAAACTACCAAAAGAAAAGCTAAGAAAACTGATTCAAGTTAGGAACACAGATGGAACAATCAACACAAATGGGATGATCACTCATTGAGTATTAATTCAATATTCAATTGGAGGAAAGTGTCACAGTAACTGGTTCTTAATCACCAAGTTAGGAGACCAACGATTAATCTTGGGAATTCCTTGGTTAGAAGAAAATAACCCAACTATTGATTGGAGAGACAAAACGATTCACCTCATTGATGATCAACAACGAGATGGGATGATCTGGCAACTGGCACTGGACAATCAATGGGGAGAAGATGATGATTGGATTAGGGTCAAAACATCAGCATCTCAGGCATTAGAACATCTACTGAAAAAGGATGAACCAAAGACAGAACTACCTATGGAGTACAAGAAATGGTGATCAGTCTTTGAGAAGAAAGCTTCAGAGCAATTTCCTACCTCTAGAACTTGGGATCATGCGATTGATCTGAAAAACGGTTTCACCCCTAAGGTTAGCGAGATCTACCCATTATCAATTAAGGAGCAGTCATCCTTAGATGAATGGATTGAAGAACAACTTGCTAAAGGATATATCAGACCATCGAAATCACCCCAGGCCTCACCATTCTTCTTTGTTTCAAAAAAGGAAAGTGGAGCCTTAAGGCCATGTCAAGACTACAGATATTTGAATGATTGGACAATCAAGAATGCATATCCATTACCCCTAGTATCTGACCTCCTCACTAAACTTGCTGGAGCGCAGTACTTCACCAAATTAGATCTCTGCTGGGGATACAATAATGTTCGAATCAAGAAAGGTGATGAATGGAAAGCAGCTTTTATCACAAACAGAGGATTATACAAACTAACTGTCATGTTCTTTGGACTATGCAATTCGCCGTCTACATTCCAAACCATGATGAACGAATATTTTAGAGACATGATCAATGAAGGATGGCTCATCATTTACATGGACAATATTTTAATTTGTTCCCAAAACAAGACAGAATTGGAAGAGCGAACAAAACGAGTTCTAGATCACTTAGAGGAGAACGATTTGTTCCTGAAACTGGAAAAGTGTAAATTCGCTGTACAAGAAGTCAAATTTCTAGGAATGATCATATCACCTGGAAAAATACAGATGGACCCTATCAAACTAGCAGGGATAGCCAATTGGCCAGTACCAACAACAGTCAAACAAGTTCAATCATTCTTAGGCTTTGGAAACTTCTATCGACGATTCATTGGAAATTTTGCGGCTATAGCAAAACTGCTCACCATCAAACTAGCAGGGATAGCCGATTGGCCAGTACCAACAACAGTCAAACAAGTTCGATCATTCTTAGGCTTTGGAAACTTCTATCGATGATTCATTGGAAATTTTGCAGCTATAGCAAAACCGCTCACCAATTTAACAAAGAAGACAGAGATATTTGACTGGAATACTGAGCATCAAACTGCTTTTGATACCCTGAAACAACAATTTGCCTCCATGCCAGTTCTCTTAATGCCAAACCCAGCAAAACCATTCATCCTTCAAACCGACGCCTCTAACAAGGCAATAGGCGCAGTATTAAAACAAGCAGATGACTCTGGTGCACTACATCCTTGTGGTTTTATTTCCCATGCCCTAACACTAACAGAACAGAATTACCAGATTTATGATAGAGAATTACTTGCCATCATCAAAGGGTTGGCAGTTTGGCGTCACCTTCTACATGGATCACCTCATACAATCATTGTTCATTGTGATCACAAGAACCTGTCCTATTACAGAACTGCTCAATGATTGACACCTAGACAAGCCAGATGGTCATCCTTATTATCTGAATTTGATCTCCGGATTGAACATATGCCAGGAACAAAGATGTTCGAAGCAGATGCTCTATCTAGACGACCAGATCATATGGGAAATGATGAAGAACAGATCACAGTCACCATGTTACCAAATGATTGTTTCATTCGCCTTATCAACGATGATTTAGCCAATGAACTGAAGAAGTATATGACGAATGACGATTTTGGACAGATCTTGATTGACGTTATTCAAAGACAAAGAGCGCCACCAATCAAATCAAAGCTACAAGATTGGACTTATACCCATGGCATCGTCTATTACCTTGCAAAGATGTATATCCCTGATTGAATCGAATTAAGAACTCGCTTAATTAAAGAAACGCATGAAGCTTTATCTTCAGGACATCCTGGCCAATTGAAAACATTGGCGCTTCTAAAACGCGACTACTGGTGGCCAGGAATGTACAGACATGTCAAAGAATGGGTAGAAGGCTGCGCACTATGTCAACAGATGAAAGTTAACACCCACCCAAATGCGCCAGCATTAGTTCCTATTCCATCAAAAGCAACACACCCATTTCAACAAGTAACCCTCGATTTCATAACTGATCTTCCCATTTTGGATGGATATGATTTGGCCTTGGTCATGGTGGACCATGGCCTTACAAAGGGGGTAATTTTTACCCCTTGCAACAAGACAATTAATGCTTTAGGAACAACCAATCTCTATATCTCTGAAATCTTCAAATGCTTTGGACTCCCTGATGTCTTAATCTCTGATAGAGGACCACAATTCTCTGCCAAAGTATTCCAAGAGATACGAAAGGCACTGGGAATCGACCACAGGATGAGCACTGCTTATCACCCTCAAACAGATGGGGAAACTGAACGCGTCAATCAAGAACTTGAAATCTATCTTCGGATGTTTTGTACCAATGAACCCCACAAGTGGAAATCACTCTTGCCTATCGCCGAATTCGCACACAATAACTGTTATCATGATACAATAAAAACATCTCCATTCCAACTTATGTATGGAACAGATCCGATCGCCATTCCCACAGCAGCACTCAAGATGACTGCCCCAGCAGCAGAAAAATGCCTTCAGATGCTTCGAAGAGTGAGAGAAGAGGCATTAGCAGCACATGAACTCGCCAGGCAAACAGTTGCTCAAAGATTCAGAGACAAGTTGATTAAATTCGAGAAAGGCGACAAGGTCTGGCTCGAAAACAAAAACCTACACATCCCATATCAATCAAGGAAGCTTGCACCGAAACGAGAAGGACCCTTTCAGATTGAACAAGTAATGGGACCAGTTACATACAAGCTGAAATTACCGAAACAATGGCACATTCACCCTGTATTTCATGCATCACTTCTCACTCCATATAAGGAAACGTCAATGCATGGACCAAACTTTACCACACCACCTCCCAATATAGTAAATGGGCAGGAGGAGTTTGAGATTGAAGCTATCCTTGGACATTGAAAACGCGGAGCAGGCTATCAATATTTGGTTAAATGGAAAGGCTATGGATCAAATGACAATACCTGGGAACCTGAACGCCATCTGGGAAATGCTGTGGACATTCTGATAGAATATAAGAACAGAAGACACCTATAGAACGTCACCTATGGCTTATAACTGATCAAAGAAATTCTGGAAAACCCTTTATGCGCTCAAAGGACAATTCCTTCCTCCTTGAACTCGTTTATTACAACATTGTCATAACAAGAAGCACTTAATACAACTCCCACACACACAACGCTATCCAATCACCAGTAGACACATACTTTTTATTTCACCAAGGCGACCACTATTATCATCAAAAGCTATTCAACCAAACCCTACTGCACCAAGAACAAGAGAACAGGAACAAGAATTCCAAAAACAACAGCAATGGATCCTCCACAAAATGAATATATGGGTACTAGATTGACGATGAGATCTACAGGAACATGGATGCGACCATTTCATGCAATTTTATCATCTTTTCCCACAGAAAATTGAATTCCCTGTGGAAAATCCTGATGCAATCATTCCACCACCATATGACTCATTAATATGGGAACACATTCCCCCTCCTTATCTGCCAAAACCTCCACATTATCCTACTTATGACTTTGAACCAGGATACCCAAAGATTACCAGCAAGGTCACAGCTCAAGGAGCGATCATTAGAGAAGACGAATTCACTCAACCAAACACTCCTGAATCACCATCAGATGATGCACTGTATCACGCCATTCTTGCTCACTCCACAGAATCAGATGGTAACAAAACAGAAGATTCTATGGAAGACCTTTATGTTTGAGGCTCTAGGATAAAAGACGACCCACCAGCTATCCATTCTCCCCATTCCATTTGAATATACAATGTTCGCCTTTGTCCTCACCCTTGCTTACCTCATTGCTTTCACCCTCACCCTCCTGATCACTGCCTGTGGTCATTGCTATATCGAACCTGTCGCCGCCGCCTCCCCCTTCCGCACCCATGACCTTCGCCGCCCCCATCATCCAGGATCCAGTCACCCACATCCCCTACGCCCACCACCCTCACCACTCCATCCTCTCCCCCGTCTCCGAAGCCCTCAGCACCCTCGTTGTTGACTTCAACCAGCTTTCTGCACCTCTCGACACTGTCACCCAGCTCATGCTTGCCACTGACCCACAATGTCTCACCTATGAAGAATGGGACAATTTATGGGAACATGCCAAGCAACTGGAGCATATCACGAAGACCCTCCAATGGTGCATCGAGGCTGCCAACAAGGACCTGGACACCATCGTCAAATGGATCAAGTCCAGAAAAGACCATGGCTGGACCATGGACGCACAATGGTAGAAGTCGGTGACTTCTCACATATGAAGGGGGTAATGTTACAATTTACTTTTTCCTCTTCTATGATGGACGCTTTATTACATCATCATTACTATACAATTTAGTGGACGTTTATCTCCTTTTGCTAACGCCTTCATATTTCCTTTCATAGGTAGTTAGCTGTGCTTACTGCACATTCCCTTTACAGTTTTCTTTGTTCTCAAAACGTATATAAACCCTAGAGTATCATGTACATTCTCTAGTTCCAACTTAATCAAATCCTACTCTCAATTTTGACTCAAACTCCTCGCTCTCTTTCTCTTGAGCTCGTCATTGACTCAAAGACCTTTGTCATCATTTGACTTAGCATCCAGAACTTGTCCAGTAGGCTGGGAGCAGACTGAGACTCTGCTTGCCACTGTTGACTTAAAACAAACAGCATTGGGAGCATCAATCATAACACAAAACATTTGGAGATAGATCTCAAGTTCTTGATTGACACGTTCAGTTTCTCCATCAGTTTGAGGATGATAAGCTGTGCTCATTCTGTGGTCAATTCCTAAGGCTTTTCGTATTTCCTGGAATACCTTAGCAGAGAATTGTGGTCCTCTGTCAGAGATCAAGACATCAGGAAGTCCAAAGCGTTTGAAGATTTCAGAGATATAAAGATCTGCAGTTCCTAAAGCGTCAATTGTTTTGTTGCAAGGAGTAAAAATTACCCCCTTCATAAGGCCATGGTCCACCGTGACCAATATGGAATCGTATCCATCAGATATAGGAAGATCAGTGATGAAATCAAGTGTAACCTGTTGGAATGGTCGTGTGGCTTTTGATGGAATAGGTATTAGTGCCGGTGAATTAGGGTGAGTATTGACTTTCATTTGTTGACAGAGTGCGCATCCTTCAACCCATTCTTTAACATGTCTATACATTCCAGGCCACCAGTAATCACACTTCAAAAGCGCTAGCATTTTTAATCATCCAGGGTGTCCTGAAGATAATGCTTCGTGTATCTCTTTGATTAACTGAGTTCGCAACTCAATTCAATCGGGAACATAGATCTTGCCAAGATAATAAACGATGCCATGAGTATATGTCCAGTCTTGCAGTTTCAATTTAATTGGCGGCGCCCTTTGTTTCATGATTACTTCAATGAGAATTTGTCCAAAATCGTCATTTGCCATATATTTCTTTAATTCACTGGCAAGATCATCATTGATAAGCCGAATAAATCGATCATTTGGTAGAACTGTGACAGTAGCTTGTTCCTCATCATTGCCCATATGATCTGGTCGTCTGGACAATGCGTCTGCTTCAAACATTTTTATTCCTGGTACATGTTCAATACAAAGATCAAATTCAGATAATAATGATGACCACTGAGCTTGTCGAGGTGTTAAACGTTGAGTGGTTCGATAATAGGACAAGTTCTTGTGATCACAGTGGACAATGATTGTGTGAGGAGAACCATGTAATAGATGGCGCCAAACTGCAAGTCCTTTGATGATTGCAAGCAGTTCTCTGTCATAGATTTGGTAGTTCTGTTCCATTGGTGTTATTGCATGGGATATAAATCCACATGGATGGAGTGCTCCTGATTCATCAGCTTGTTTCAGTACTGCTCCAATTGTTACAGTTTCTTTTTCTCCTCTTTGTTGGCAGACTAGTTATTACTTAATCATAGCTATGCGTTTCATGGACGCTTATTTCCTTTTAGCTTTACCTTTCACTTTTCCTTTCTAAGGTATTTAGCTATACATTTCCTTTTACGTTCTCCTTGTTCCTTTAGTATATAAAGACTCTCATGTACATCTCTATTCCTTAGTTCCAACTTAATTGAATTATTCTCTCAACCTCTGAACGAAACTCCTTGCTCTCATCCTCTTGAGCTCGTCGTATATTTTGACCTTTGTCATCATTTGACTTAGTGTCCAGAACTTGTCCAGTAGGCTGGGAGCAGACCAAGACTCTGCTTGCCACTGTTGACTTAGAACGAACTGTGTTGAGAGCATCAATCTTAACACAAGTTGGAACTCCCAGAACTGCTCAGTGTTTCTACACTAGCCAGACACCATTGATACCAGAACCTCGAACCTCAGACCACCAAACAGCTCTGCCCGTTTCAGATGAAAGTATTATCTAGATCGACGAGAAGTTTTTCTGTCGACTACAGGAACAGGGTGGTTTTTCTGCTCAGGAACTAAGAAAAAGAACAAACCAGTACCAGCATCCCTCTTTGAAGGTGATTATATTGAAGGAAATGGAAGGGACGTCTTCCCAGACAATGTTTGGATTGATTGGGTCAACAAAGATCTAGAAGAGGATTTTTACTCTCTATTTTACCCACCCACTGAAGAACCAGAATCCTCCTGGTGGAACGAATACCTCAGTCTCTCTGGAGCACCACCACAGGACCGATACGCACTCACAGACAAAGGGCTACAGCCTTGGAAAGACTTCCTAGAACAGAAACAGATCAAACAAAGTCTATTTGGAAATCCAGAATCAGAAAAGAAGAAAGATGAAACAGGAGAACCAGAAGAACCAAAAGGAGAAACAGAAAAGATGGCAACCGACGCAGCAGCACCTGCCTCTAAAGGAGATATCAAACTGCAGCCCATGCGTGTTCTTACAGGAAAACGAACTGAAGCAAAGGCTTTCATTGGAAGTCTTGAAGACTATTTCATCTTGAATGACGATAATTACAAGAACAAAGCACAGAAACAAATCCAATTTACTCTTGCCTGTCTTGGGCAGGAACTCAACGATTGGAAAGTCCTGATCAAGGATGAATTAGATGATGAAGAAGAAACAACCCTTACTTGGATGAACTGGGCAGAATTCAAGAAGCGTTTTTTAGCCAATTGGGGCGAAGTTAATAGCGCTCTCAGAGCGCTGAACAATCTAGCCAATCTCAGAGTAGGAGGCGATGTTTTGGTCCCTGAATATATCAGAAAATTTTGCATGGAAATTGGTACTTCAGGTTTGAAGGGAACAACCGCACAGCTTCAGGCATTTGTCAAAGGACTCCCTGAAAGTATCGCTACAAAGATCCTTGATGCAAACATTCTATCCATGAAAGAAGCATATGAGAAGGCAGAACAGCTTCATGGCGCTTGGGAAATGATGTGAGCACTTGGGCAAAAACCAGGACAAGGGAATTGCCCCAATTTTAATCGAAACACCAATAATAGGGGTGGATCAACCCAATCAGTAAATGCGATGCCCACCAGACGTTTGACAGATGAACAGAAGGAGGAATACATAAAATCTGGAAAGTGTTTCAGATGTGGAAACCAGGGGCATGTTTCAAGGAATTGTCCCAAATGAAACACCACGTCAAATGCCTCCTTCAGGGCCTCATTGTTTCAAAATAAGGGAATCAGATCTATCCCTGAAGATGCGCCCAAAGAGAAGAAAGATGACCCAGTTGCAAGCATTAGAGCGATCCTTGCTGGAATGAAGGCCGATGAATGAGAAGGTCTTCTCAATGAGCTTGAAAACGAGGGTTTTTAACCCAGAAGCGTCACACAGCAGTTGGCACTTCCATAACAAATGGACGTTCACAGTTAGCACTTGATTCTGTAATAGTAAGATCGAATAATGACAACCGCCTTTCAATTTCTGTGGAGACATCCGATTTACCCACTGAAACTTCGGCTCTAATCGACTGTGGAGCAGAAGGGAATTTTATTGATGAAGAAGTAACCACCAAGTTACCAAATGAAAAATTGCGAAAACCACTTAGAGTCAGAAATGCAGATGGAAAGGTTAACACTAATGGAATGATCACACATCGAGTCCACATTCAATATTCAATTGGAGGAAAACGATACAGCAACTGGTTTCTAATCACCAGATTGGGAGATCAATGGTTAATTTTGGGAATCCCTTGGTTAGAAGAAAACAACCCTACTATCGATTGGAGAGATAAAATGATACACCTTATTGATGAACAACGGAATGAAGGAACTATCTGGCAAATGGCATTGGACAATCAACAATGGGGAGAAGACGATTACTGGATCAGAGTCAAGACATTGGTGTCTCAAGCATTAGAACATCAGTTGAAAAAGGATGAACCAAAAACAGAATTACCATCAGAATATGGGAAATGGCGCTCAGTCTTTGAGAAAAAGGCATTGGAACGATTCCCAACCTCCAGAACTTGGGATCATGCTATCGATTTGAAAACTGGTTTCAGTCCTAAAGTTAGCAAGATTTATCCATTATCAATCAAGGAACAGTCATTGCTAGATGAATGGATTGAAGAACAGTTAGCTAAAGGATACATCAGACCATCGAAATCTCCTCAAGCGTCACTGTTTTTCTTTGTCTCAAAGAAGGAAAGTGGTGCGCTTCGGCCTTGTCAAGATTATAGATACTTAAATGATTGGACAATCAAGAACGCATATCCATTACCCCTAGTATCTGATCTCCTTACAAAACTGGCTGGCGCACAATATTTCACCAAATTAGACCTCCGTTGGGGATATAATAACATCAGAATCAAAAAAAGTGATGAATGGAAAGCTGCTTTCATTACCAACAGAGGACTATACAAACCAACTGTTATGTTCTTTGGCCTATGCAATTCGCCATCCACATTCCAAACTATGATGAACGAATACTTCAGAGATATGATTAATGAAGGGTGGCTCATCATCTATATGGATGATATCCTGATATGTTCTCAGAACTTAAATGAACTAGAAGAGCAAACAAAGAGAGTCCTTGATCGGTTGGAAGAGAATGATCTGTTCCTGAAATTAGAAAAATGTAAATTCGCTGTTCAAGAAGTTGAATTTCTAGGCATGATCATCTTGCCTGGAAAAATATGAATGGATCCTATCAAACTTGCAGGAATAGCCGATTGGCCAGTACCATCAATGGTTAAACAAGTTTAATCATTCCTAGGATTTGGGAACTTTTACTGATGTTTTATTGGAAATTTTGCAGCAATTGCAAAACCACTCACAGATCTGACTAAGAAAGCGGAACCATTCGACTGGAACAATGAACGACAACTTGCCTTTGATACCCTAAAGCAGCGGTTTGCTTCTATGCCAGTTTTATTAATGCCAAATCCTGCAAAACCATTTATCCTTCAAACTGATGCCTCTAACAAAGCAATCTGAGCAGTATTGAAACAAGCTGATGAATCAGGAGCACTCCATCCATGTGGATTTATATCACATGCGTTGACACCAACAGAACAGAATTACCAAATCTATGACAGAGAATTGCTCGCGATCATCAAAGGACTTGCAGTCTGGTGCCATCTACTACACAGTTCTCCTCACATGATCATTGTCCACTGTGATCACAAGAACTTGCCCTATTATCGAACTGCTCAACGTTTAACACCTCGACAAGCTTGGTGGTCATCACTGTTATCTGAATTTGACCTTCATATTGAACATGTACCAGGAATGAAGACGTTTGAAGCAGATGCATTATCCAGACGACCAGATCATATGGGCAATGATGAAGAACAAACTACAGTCACAGTTCTGCCAAATGACCGATTTATTTGACTAATCAATGATGATCTCACCAATGAATTAAAGAAATGCATGGCAAGTGATGATTTTGGACGCATCCTTATTGAAGTTATCACTAAACAAAGGGTGCCACTGATTAAATCGAAACTGCAAGACTGGACATATACTCACGGCATCGTTTATTATCTTGGCAAGATCTATGTTCCTGATCAAATCAAACTATGAACTTGGTTGATTAAAGAGATACACGAAGCATTATCTTCTGGACATCCTGGACAATTGAAAACGCTAGCGCTCTTAAAGCATGATTACTGGTGGCCTGGAATGTATAGACATGTTAAAGAATGGGTTGAAGGATGCACACTCTGTCAGCAGATGAAAGTCAATACTCACCCTAACTCACCGGCATTAATTCCTATTCCATCAAAAGCTACATGCCCATTTCAGCAGGTCACACTCAATTTCATCACTGATCTTCCTATTTCTGATGGCTTTGATTCCATATTGGTCACAGTGGACCATGGCCTTACAAAAGGGGTAATTTTCACCCCTTGCAACAAAACAATCAATGCTCTAGGAACAGCAGACCTTTATATCTCTGAAGTTTTTAAATGTTTTGGACTTCCAGACGTCCTGATCTCAGATAGAGGACCACAATTCTCTGCTAAAGTATTTCAAGAAATACAAAAAGCCTTAGGAATTGACCACAGGATGAGCACCACTTATCATCCTCAGACTGACAGAGAAACCGAACGCGTCAATCAAGAACTTGAGATCTATCTTTGAATGTTCTGCACAAATGAACCCCATAAATGGAAACCATTGTTATCTATTGCTGAATTCGCACACAATAACTGATATCATGACACAATAAAGACATCCCCATTCCAACTTATGTATGGATCAGATCCGATCGCTATTCCTACAGCAGCAATCAAGATGACTGCACCAGCAGCAGAAGAACACCTTCAGATGCTTCGAAAAGCCAGAGAAGAAGCCCTAGCTGCTCATGAACTCGCTAGACAAATGGTTGCTCATAGATACAGAGACAAGTCAATTAGATTCGAAAAAGGCGACAAAGTTTGGCTCGAAAACAAGAACCTTCATATTCCATATCAATCAAGAAAACTAGCACCAAAACGAGAAGGACCCTTCCAGGTTGAACAAGTCATGGGACCAGTTACTTATAAATTGAAATTACCGAAGCAATGGCACATTCATCCTGTGTTTCATGCATCGCTTCTCACTCCATATAAGGAAACCTCAATGCATGGCCCGAATTTCACTATGCCACCTCCTGATATGGTTAATGGACAAGAAGAGTTTGAGATTGAAGCTATCCTTGGACATCGAGAACGCGGAGCTGGCTATCAATACTTAGTCAAATGGAAAGGCTATGGAGCAAATGACAATACGTGGGAACCAGAACAGCACTTAGGCAACACTGTGGATATCTTGGTTGAATATAAAAACAGAAGGAACCTCTGAAATAAGTCAAAAGAAAAATGACTTACTACCGCACCAATCCCCAACTAAAGCATAATATCCGTTATGTCAAAAGATTTTGCAGAACCGCTGGAAGATATACCCCTACTGTCAAAACCAGGTACTCCGTCACGCAGATGTTCATTCCTGCCTTTAAACACCCTTCTAAATGAACACTCTCTATATATCAAAAACTGAAATATGTCCCAATGATGTCAAAACCACCTAAAGTAGCACGATTACCTCCTCACAAATGAACGCATCCGCAGGGACATACAGAGATTCCATATAACGCCTTATCAAAATATCTTCCTCAGTATCACTGCCTCTCTTTCAATCTAGGAGAATTACCCACGTTTCAAGAAGCTGAATCACATTATCTTCCAGCATCAGTTCACCCCTGCTTTCAATATGGCAACGTCTATCACAGGGTCTGGTTACAACGAACCTTCCCTGAACTATCAGAAGCTTTACAATGGATTATTCAGCTAGGCAGAGACATCTCCGCAGAACAATGGCAATATAAATGGCGAATGAATATAAGGGGAAGTGAAAATTTTAACCATACATGAGCACAAATGGAAATAATGCTTGCAACCAAACGATATTACGATCTTCTGAATCAGGCAATACAGGCTAGCATAAACAATCCAGAGATACACATTACATGTCATGCGCACCCTGAACAAATCCGTATTCCACACCCTGACGACGCAGGAACCCGATCAGAACAAGAAGAAGCGGCCAGACATTCTTGTGAGGACTTTCTCAGGACCAGGGAACCTGAGATCGAAGAAATCTTAGCTTTGGACTCCAACGACAAGATCTGGGATATTTAAGAAGTCACATTTGACGAATCCATTTCCCCATCTTTTGATACAACATGTTCGCTGCCATTGTCACCATCGCCTACCTCATCACCTTCACCTTCACCCTTCTGGTCACAGCATGTGGCCACTGCTATATTGAACCTCTCACCACTGCCTCCCCTTTCCTCGCTTCCGCCCATGACCTCTCTATCAAGGTCTTCATTACCACCACCACCACCATCGATGAATATCTCTTCCTGGAATGGCCCATTTCCCTGCCCTCTACCATCGCCGACTTACACCAGCACCCAGCTGAACTCAACGATATCCTCAAACCTGTTTTCGAAGAAGAAGCTCCCATACCTGCCCCTCCTACACCATCCCTCACTCGAGTTCCCAACGCTACCCTCCTCCGAGCTCAAGAGGCTCTCGCTGTTGAAATTTATGATGGTGGTGCAGACCGAGGCTTAGTAAGTGGGAGACTTACTTAATACTGTTTATAGTTGTTGAAGGCTGTTTAGGAGCTAGGGGCTCAACTAACAGATAACAGAGATGATGCTATGTTATTGAAATGAGGGCATAAGGCCCTCCTTATATACATGTGGGCCAGAGTACATTAAGACTACCTAAGGTAATGCCAGCAGAGCGCTACAGAGGGTAGCGTCAGGTGGCACTGTGGGTAGCACCAGGTGGCGCTTTGCTGGCATCTCTACTCTGAGTATGAACTCTATAATTTCTGTCAAACTCTATAATTTCTGTCAAAGATTATAATAAGGGATTATTTAGCATCTCATTAATAATGATATTATAATACATGAAGCTGTGGGTTCAATCCCCTTAGCTCCAGATCATTATTAATTCAACACTCGCTACCATGATCGTCGACTATCAACAGTTTGCAAGTCCCCTCGATGCCATGCTCAACGTCGTCCTCTCCACCGACCCTCACACTATAACTGACGAGGAATGTGACGCGATCTTGGAGCAGACAATCCAGCTGGATCATATCACAAGGACTCTGCAATGGCGGTTTGAGACCGCTAACCACAATGTCAATACCATTGCTGAGTGGTTAAAGTCATGAAGAGATCATGGTTGGACAAACACACTTGACGAGTCCATTCTCTCCATCACAATGATACAGCATGTTTGCCACCATCATCACCATCACCTACCTCGCCACCTTCGTCTTCGCCCTTCTGGTCACAGCATGTGGCCACTATTACGTCAAACCTCTTGCTGCCGCCTCCCCCTTCCTTGCCACCACCCATGACCTCCCCATCAAGGTCTTCATCACCACCACCATCACTGTGGACAAGTATCTGTTCCCAGACTGGCCCACCTCCCCTACCTCCACCATTGCCAACCTACACCAGCACCTGGCTGAGCTTGACGATGGCCTTATCCATCCTGACCCTGTTTTCAAGGAAGAAGCTCCTCTGCCCACCCCTCCAACACCACCTCTCACCCGGACTCCCAATGCCTCTCTCCTCTGAGCTCAAGAAGCTCTCGCCACTATGATTGTAGATTATCAACTATTTGCCGGTCCCCTCAATGCAATGCTCAACATCGCCCTCACCACCAATCCTCACACTGTAACTGACAAAGAATGTGATGTGATTTTGGAGCAAACAGTCCAGCTGGACTATATCACGAGGACTCTGCAGTGGCAGTTTGAGACCACTAACCATGACATCAACACTATTGCCGAGTGGTTGAAGTCATGAAGAGATCATGGGTGGACAAATGGTGGGAATCATGGATGGGGAACAGGGTAAGAAGTTGGTGACTTCTTGCATACGAAGGGGGTAATGTTACAATTCTCTTTTCCCTTTGTTAACAGACTAGTTATTACTTAATCATTGCTATGCGTTTCATGGACGCTTATTTCCTTTTAGCTTTACCTTTCACATTCCCTTTCTTAGGTATTTAGCTGTGCTTCTCCTTTTATATTTCTCTTGTACTTTTCAGTATATAAAGACTTGCATGTACACCTTTCTTCTTTAGTTCCAACTTAATCAAATTCTTCTCTCAACCTCAGAATGAAACTCCTTGCTCTCATTTCTTTGAGCTCATCATTTATTTGACCTTTGTCATCGTTTGACTTAGTATCAGAAACTTGTACAAGTGGGCTGGGAGCAGACCAAAACTCTGCTTGCCACTGTCAACTAAAGAACAAACTGTGTTGAGAGCATCAATCTTAACATATGGTAGTCTATGGTAGTCTGTGACAGTCTGTGACACTCCAAATAAATAACTGTACAAATAAGCTACAGAGCCTTGCAGAGCTTCACATATTGCCACAGTCTTCTGGTAGTCTATGGTAGTCTATGGTAGTCTATGGTAGTCTATGGTAGTCTGCTGGGTCTGGTCAGTCCAAGTGAATAACTGTATAAATAAGCCACAGTGCCTCACAAAGTCCCATAGAGCCCTACAATGCTGACAGGAAGGGCAAAGTGTTCAGAGTGGTGTGTAAAAAATTAATATTCATTAACATTATTAATTTGCCTGACCAAATAATGACAAAGTTGGACTTACAAAAAATTCTTGGATATGCTCTACTGAGGTGTGTGAGGAGTCTGCAGGAGTCTGCCAGAGTCTACAAGGAGTCTACTTGCACTACAGATTACTGCAGTTTCACTTCAGATTCACTATGGGCACTATGGGCACTTGTGGTGCTATGGTGCTATGGTCACTACAGTGCTATAGTACACTACCACAATCTATAGAACTATGGAATATCTATAGCTTACTGCAGCACTACTACAAAATCTCTACCACTGCCTCTGTGACTATGGGAGCTACTGACACTACTGACTCACTACAGTCACTACAAATGATTGTGGGAAACCCCAAGGTTTGCTGATGTGCTTTTTCCCCTTTGCTGCTTTAGATGGAGGCATTCTAACAACTATGCATCATTAGTTTACTATAATATAATGCAGTAAATATACTTACAAAGTAAGATATACACTGGGGATGATGGTGGTGGAAGGAAAGATGGTTTGGCATGCAGAAACCTCGTGGAAAGCCATATCTGTTACATGTGACAGTAAGTGACAGGACTGTCACAGGGGCAAAACTCGCAAGTAGAACTCCTCATTCAAAACACATCAGATCAGTTTGGTGTAAGGGAGAAAGTTGCTTCTATTTACATACTCTACAATCTCTATTGAGAAGATTTTGATTATTCTTGACACAATGCCCAGAACAAGCCACTTGACCCCTCTGTTTGGGCTATCAGGACAATATATTTAAATTCTGGTCAATAGAAGTTGTAGAGCATGTAAATAGAAGCAACTTTCCCCCTTACACCTAACTGATCCGATGTGTTTTGAATGAGGAGTTCTGCTCACAAGTTTAGCCCCTGTGACAGAGTGACATTTGGCATGCAACTGCCTGCTGACATACTTCTACCATACCATATCTATTACAGCTGATACAATGTTGCAGACAAAGTTCAAAGCATCTTATTTTTACTCTACTACAAGCTGTTTGAGCATGGTGATAGAGGGGAAAGTGGGTGGGTCAATGATTTGGTGTGTCACAGCTGAGTCACACGCGTGTGACTCGTGTCACGCTTATGATTGCCCACCCACATTGAGGGACTGCACAGCCTTGCACTTCGATTTTCAACACTCATCACGTGACTAAAGCCCGTCGCTACGGTGCCAAAGAACTCGCCTCGGATGAAACACTCAACGGATTGCCTAGCAATTCTGTCTACAAGATTAAGTGGACGTTAGACCATTATCTGGTGCGTTTTCTTGAGTCTCCGACGTACGTGTTGCTCATGGAAACTTGAACTTGAACAGTACTGACCCGGCTTGAACACAGGCCTGGCGCAACCAAGTACGAATCGGAATTACTCTACTAATCCTCCATGACAATCACACCTCAAATTACAGCTTGGTGATGCCTAGACGCTCCCAGCGCCGCCTCTTCCAATTTCAAGAAGCAACCTGCCAAGGCTAGGAAAAGAGCAGTGAAGACAAGAAGGCCGAAAGACCTCGGAGGAGTTCAAACCGGCTTCAAGGAAGAAAGCTGAGGTGAGACGAGCGGCGGCTCGAGGAAGGGAATCCACTGGTGATACAGGCTCCAAATCCACTGGCAATGCGCCCGTCATTGTCGAGGCACAGCTGTGGATGCGCCCTATACGCTCTTCTGGAGCTGCTTCTGCTCATTTGTGCAAAGGGTTTGGGTAACGTTTGGGTATCTCAGCATACCCTACGAGGTGAACTTGGAGTTGTATCTATGCGTTATCAACTTGACTGACGTTTAGTACTGTCAGTGACACGTATGAAGGCTGCTTTAGCAGGCTTACTTACTGGCAGATGAAATCAATCCCTATCAGATGGCGGGCCGAAACCTCAGGAAGACGTCTCCCCAAAGGGCCTCGTCACTGCCTCAAGTTAAACGAATACAGGCCGCCGAACGAGAGCGTTGTCGTCGTTGACTTTCTCGAAGAGTGCGTGAACTTGTGGTTTTGATAGTATAGACACATACGGTGACAAATTTTGGATGTCTTATGCGGCTCGGCGATTTTACAGCAGAGCCAAATTTTCTTTTCTACAAAGATATAAAAGTAGCAATGTCTACAATACAATAGGTGTGCTACAAAGATAGAAAAGTCAGTTTATAACCTCACCATAGGTACGCAGATCTTCGGTCCGATTGGCCCTCGTCACATGACTAAACAAGTTGCTGTCTCGGAATTGTCCGGTCGCACTTGCCTTAGTCTCTCGCTACTGAAATGGCAGACCAATTAGCAGAGATCAATGGTATCAAGCCTAAGGTGTTTCTTAAAGACGGCGAAGACAGAGAAGTGTCTTCCATGACGAGGTGAGCAGTGCCAAGGAACCCGCCTCGGATGAAATGCTCAACGGATTGTTTAGCAACTCTGTCTACAAGGTTAAGCGAACATTTGACCACTATTACTGGTGCGTTTCCTTGAACCCCCGACGCACGCGTCGCTCACGGACGGACGCTTGTCGACTTGAACTTGGACTTCTTGAACAGTACATGCCCTGTTCGTCAGATCTCCTTCGTGCTCTGACAGGACTGACCCGACTTGAATACAGGCCTGGCGCAACCAAGTACGGGGTCGAATGCGATAAAATTCAGAGACTTCTCTACTAATCCTCCACGACAGTCTAAAGCTCCTATCAACGCCCGGTCATGCAAGCACCTCAAATCGCTGCTTGGCGACGCCTACGAAGCTGCCCGTGTCCACCTCGCAAACCCAGACGCTCCCGCCGCTGCCACTTCCAAGTCCAAGAAACAACCTGCCAAGACCGGGAAAGGAAAGAGGAAACGTGGTGAAGACGAGGATGAGGACGGGGGACAGGCTGAGAAACCTCGCAGCAAGAAGACCCGTCAGTCCAAACCGGCCTCAAAGGCCGATAATGATGACGACGAGGAAGAAAGCGAAGGTGGTATGAGCGAAGGCGATGCTGGCGGCTCGAAGAAGAAAGTGCCGGAACTCCTCTTGGCCAACAAGTGGGACGTGTCGACAGGTCTCGATCCCACAGGTTGGTGGATATCCGAGAAGCTCGATGGTGTTCGGTACGTGTTTTGTTCTTGTATCTGCCGTACACCATGAATTGACTTTTTACAGAACTTACTTTGATGGCAAAACATTCATCAGTAGACTAGGCAACCCGTTCACGGCCCCAGAGTGGTTCTTCGAAGGTCTGTGCTTCTCGCTGCACCAAGCCTTGCTAGTCAAATTTGAGTCATTTCTTAGACTTCCCCAAGGACATCACTCTTGACGGAGAACTGTTTGGCGGGCGAGGGAAATTCCAGGATACCGTATCAGTTGTGAGAACTGTCAATTCTCCACATTGGCAGGAGATTACGTTTCAGGTAGGGTTGTTAGTTTTACACAAATCTTTCACGTTCCGAAGGACGCACTTGCGCACGATTAGATTTTTGACGTTCCATCTCTCGGAGAGAAGCCGTTTGAAGAGCGCTTTGAATACCTGAAAAAGACGTTTGGACCCGGAGGCCCCTACGCAAAGTCGCATATTGTGGTCGTTGACCAAGTGGAAGCTAGAGACAAGGACCACGTCCTCGAGCGACTGAAAGAGGTGGAAAGCCTTGGAGGCGAAGGAGTCATGCTAAGAAGACCTCAGTCGTGAGTGGCATCGATCTTGTATAGCTTTTACGTTGATATATTTTTATGATGCTTAGATTATATGAAGGAAGGCGATCAGGTACCTTGCTAAAACTCAAGGTAAAATTGGTTTCATCACACGTATGAGGCTAACGTTTGTCATATTGCGTCTAGTCGTTCTATGACGCCGAAGCAATCGTGACGGGGTATGTTCCGGGTAAAGGAAGACATAAAGGGTCAATGGGAGCACTCAAATGTAAAATGGCGTCAGGAAAGGTAGGTTTCAGTCCTAGAAGCGATGTATTTGGATTGCCAATATATCCTTTCATCAGACTTTCAACGTGGGCACAGGTTTCAGTGACAAACAGAGACAAAACCCACCGAAAGTTGGATCCATCGTGGTTTATCGATTCCAAGAGCTCACGCGTGATGGTGTACCGAGGTACACACGTGTTTGTTCTGTTTGGAAGAAACTGTTTCTGATGATTCTTAGGTTCCCGACCTTTGTTGGGCAAGCTGCTGATAAGACGGAGCCTAAGGATGCGGAAGTACCCGAGCACAGAAAATCAAATTCGGGCGAAGCATAATCGGCGAGGAGATACATGTGATGGATTGAGTAGAGATTAGCTCCGGGGCCTTCATAGTTTTGCCTAGCTCGTTCCGGCCAGACATGCGGATTGTGTATGTTTTGACCCTGCTTATCCCAACTGGTTGATTTTACTACCTAATCAGCCGCGTCCCTCCATGGACCGCTTCCTCGTCACGGATTGGGAAAATGCTGCCTCACTTCCATTTCCTCACGGTACTAGGACCCTGTGTTGCGGTGCTTGCACACTTTCCAAAGGGGCGCGCCAACCTACTGGTACGTCCGCCTCATGCCCACACAGCTCTTCTACTAGTCCATCTTATTTCCGAATTACCGCTGCATGAAGGGTCCAAGTCATGTTTTTTTCAGCAATTTCCATAGATCTTTCTAGATTTATCCCCAGCGTAAATGCTGACTGGTGATCCATAGTTCACGGAACATGAACTGCAATCAATGCGCGTCCACTGATAGACATCGTTGAAGGTTCATGTCGAAAACAGAAAACAGAGAAGCACAGTCATATTGTCATGTCATGTGGATTTCGGGAACGAGTACGGTCTTTTGTCCTCTTTCGGCAGGCTCCACTGAGCTAATCTGCTACTACTTTAATTGTAGTGGTTCCAGAGCACTCCAAGATCTAAAGTTCAGGGTATACCCCCAGGATGGGCGATTGTGCCTTGCGCCAGCCCACCGTCTTTCCACTAATTGAGGATACTTCAATTCTTATCGTGAGTGCGGTTATAATCTAAGTCAATGATCATTAATTCATTTCTCTCAATGACAAAACCGATCCTCTTTCACAGCCTACGACTGAGTCTTGACGTAGTACGTCCGCGATCTACACAACGGATCAACGGTTTTTTTGAATTGTACAGGTATAAGGCAGTACGGGCGTTTAACATTAAGGCACTCCGATAAAGACATATATATATATATAGTTTATCGGGCTGTCACATCATCCAACCTCACGCCCACAACGACGGGAAGTGACGTCTGTCCGCCCACTACCAGTTGGAGCAAAAAAAAAAAAAAACACTCTTCCCTTTGCCTGCCTGCCTCCCTGCCGAAACATTTCGATCTTTTTGATGCCCCAATTGTCAAACACTTCGATTGCCGTGTCAGCAGTCACGCTGACATGCAGCTTGTTGTCTACCGTCGGCGCAGGATTCATTTTGATCTGTTACTCGATCCTGCCGCTGCAATACCACTTTCGTCACGTTTTGATTTTGAACCTGGCCGTAGCTGGTGCGTGAAACATGACACATGTAACACGGATGATGATTCCATTTCGCACGACCTTGACAGACTTTATCAATGCGCTCAGTGGAAGCGTGGGCGGCATTTATATCCTGGCGCGGAAGATGCCGCTGGAGGCTGGCCGCGCTTGTACGTTTCTTGGATTCGTCGAGCAAATTACCGTTCAGGTAGGCAAGAGTTCACATGACGGATATGGGCTCTGATGATGAGTTTCAAAGGGAACCGATACGGCCATATTGGTGATCGCGATTGCTACTGTATACACGTTAACGAGGAGTGGGCCCATTTCGAACGCGCCCGAACAGAGATGGAGATACGGCCATGTGATGATGATGTGTGTCTCGATATGGGCGCTACCGTTCATTACAAGTGAAAACAACATTTTGGTTCAAATGCCGTTTTTCTAATTGTATTTCAGGCTTCCTGGCCCTCGGAATGCATTGGTATGCGCCAGCATCTGGGAACTGGTGTGTATGGTCCGTTTGCTCCAGGAAGCGGATTCACGTGTAGCAAATATCTGACAGGTGTTGGATAAAAGCAAAACCTGTGTATCTTCGTTACGTACTGACTCACGGTTGGAGATTCTTGTTCATCATTACCGAGGTAGGTTCTACGTTCGTTCAGCCACGTTCGTCCCACTGATATCCATCCAATAGATCAGCCTTTATGTCTTTCTCGTAAGCGTTTTGACCATTGTTGAGCGGTGGACGAATTTGGCTAATCTTGAGCGGAAAGCACTTCCGGCTCCGTCGACACTACCAGAGAATTTTGGCATTGCAACACGCCAACTCGATTGGCCCCCTTGTAATGATAGCTGACATGACTACCTTGAAGCCCGACGCAAAGGACAAGGCTGGCGCCATTTCGCAGATTGAATTCGGGCCCTCATCTTCGATTCGCCCTAATCCAGTGTTTGGGGACAATCCATCGACTACACTTTTGCAGGGTTCTCAACAGAACCTTCCACAGTCTGCTGGGTCGATAACCCTTGCAAGCGTGACGGGCTTGCGGCGGATGCGACCGCCCAAAGGCTTATCTGCTAGTCCTCAGTATCAAGCCATTCAGCGAGTTCTGCTCCTAAACGCGTACCCTTTGGCATATATTATACTGTGGATTCCGGGAATTGCCAATCGGTTGATAGAGGCGACTGGGCATACGAGCACGGTCATGCAGATTTTGCAAGCGTCTACTCAGCTTGTGGGATTGGCGAACGCATTGACGTATGGATGGAATGAAAGGGTTGCAATGCAGTTGAAAGAACGGCTGTTCAAGGATCGGTAAGACGCGAGGGCCATTTTTTACCTGGCCGAAGGGACTTTGGATGTTTGTACCACTATTACGACGCTTTATGACTTGAATGTACGAATATCATTGGTGTAGTATCAAATGCGGGGAACACAGAAACCAGATGAAGCCTCCCCTTTTTTTTTAACCGCAGAGTGAAAAGTCAGACCCGCATTTGAGTTCTGCTGGAAGTGAGCAGCACCTGTTGTAACTATTTGATCGTGTTTATATAAGATAAGATTGCTAATCATTTTGGCTCTTCGCCTCCCTCACGAACAAACAAGATGGGTAAGAAGAACGACAAGAAGAACGAGAAGAACTCCAATGCGGCCGCAGAACCTGTAGTGCCTGTAGTGCCTACAGAGCCTGCACCGGAGCCGAGACCACCGGTTCAAGTCTTGTATTGCTCAGGTGCACTCGACATATCAACCAAAATCATCTTGCAGCATCGCTGAATAGCATCATCTTCCATTACACGCTTCATCCAGTCTGCACTTTTCCCGTGGAATACTGCGAGTTTGGATCAAGCATCTCGAAGTGTAAAGAATGGTTGCGTGAGGCACATCCTGCGCTATTCGATAAATACTACTCAGATGGTGGGCGCTAGCCATCTTGGACGGTGTTACTTCCTGATGGGTAATGCACATTTCTCAGACGCGCTGCACGCTAAGCTTGGTACTATGAGTCTCGAGGCCCAGACCAAACTCGAGAAAGACGTGGCTGAGAAGGAAGCAAAGGCTGAGGCCAAAGCCGACGCAGCGCTCAAGAAGAAACTCGCGTCCCACGTGCGTGTTCCTGCATATGATATGTTTCGCATCAGCCTAAGACAAACGTACACCCCAAGGTGATCATAAAACGGATTGAGCGGAACAAACGGAAGCACGTCACGGCTATAGGTGGATTGGAAGCATTTGGCGTTGATCTCAAGAAAGCTGCGAAACAGTTTGCGTCAAAGTTCGCGACAGGAGCGTCTGTCACCAAGAATGCTCAAGGGCAAGATGAGATCATCGTGCAGGGTGATGTTGGGGACGATATTCTTGAGTTGATTGAGAATGAAGCGGGTGTGTTGAAAGGTATACCGGTGGACAATGTTGAGCTTGTGGAGGATAAGAAAAAGAAAGGGGGTGAGTCGGAGGCTTGAATGAGCGAGATGTACAGAGCGCTGTCACTAAGGTTGTGATTCTTTCAAGTTTGGTCTACTCGTGCTTACACACCTTTCTCTGTGTAGCATGTACGATAATATCTAGAAACCAGCTTAATACGCGGTTATTGAATTCACATACATGTATGTACATGATGCATGATGCATGACAGTCCGTCCATTCGGATGAAGTCCTATGAGATGGAAGCGCACGTCGTAGAGCGCGCAGTTATATCGAAATGACTGTACCACCCAAAGACATAGGCTAATGAATATCATCGATAATTTTTTGATACACTTAGACCAGCAGATAGTAGACTCCAAGTGACGGTACCAAAGTCGCTCGCAGATGTGGCCGCGTGTGACATAAAGTATGTCCTGTAAAATATCAATTCATGGTAACGGCAGATACAAGAACAGAACACGTACCGAACACCATCGAGCTTCTCGGATATCCACCAACCCGTGGGATCGAGACCTGTCGACACGTCCCACTTGTTGGCCAAGAGAAGTTCTGGTACTTTCTTCTTCGAGCCGCCAGCGTCGCCTTCGCTCTTGTCACCTTCGCTTTCTTCCTCGTCGTCACTTCATTATCGGCCTTTGGGGTCGGTTTGGACAGACGGGACTTCTTACTACTTGGACTTGGAAGGGGCGGCCGCGGGAGTGTCTGGGTTTGCGAGGCGGACACGGGCAGCTTCGTAGGCATCGCCAAGCAGCGATTTGAGGTGCTTGCATGACCGGGCGTTAATGGGAGCTTTAAACTGTCATGAAGGATTAGCAAAAGCAGTGTTGTTGCATCGGACTCCCCGCACTTGGTTGCGCCAGGCCTGTGTTCAAGTCGTGTTAGTTCGGTTAGAAGCATGAAGGAGATCTCGCGAACAGGGCATGTACTGTTCAGGTTCAAGTCGAAAGATGCCCGTGAGCAACGCGCGCGGCGGGGGTTCAAGGAAACGCACCAATAATAGTGGTCAAATGTTCGCTTAACCTTGTAGACAGAGTTGCTAAACAATCCGTTGGGCGTTTCATCCGAAGTGGGTTCCTTGGCGCTGCTCACCTCGTCATGGAAGACACATTTGTAGCAAGGGCTTGAGGCTAGTTATAGTTGCCGAAACAAATAACCACATGACAAACATAGTAAAACAGGGCCAATGGCTACTCTCGTCCTTGACCAAGGCTTCGCCACCACGATTCGACTAATAGATGATCATGATCCTGCTCAATCAACTCCGCAGGCCTGCCAGGCCAAGTTATACCAGGAATAGCTTCATTCCGCATGGCAGGATAATATACTTTCCTGGCTTCGCCTGACCAGTCAAAGTCAACAATCATGATGTTTGCTCTCGGAGATTCCTCGTCATCAACAATGACTAGCTTTCCAGTCTTTGGAGATACTTCAACCATGATATTCTCTGGTCGTAGGTCGCCATGTACCATGTTGTTTACTTGGAGAATCTTCAAGACTTTATCCACTGACCTTCGAATGACTTCTTTATAATCTAAGCTTCCATCTTGGTTTGCATAATCAAACAGTGTTTTCCAAGATAATGGATCCAAATATTCCATTGCATACGCTGTCGGAGCACCTTCAACCTTTGACCTAGCATAGAGTTTTGGTGCAAGGCCATTCTCAGCTAATAAGTAATGAGCGTCTTCGCCATATTGCTGTGCCAACTTCACAAGGACTCTAAACTCCAGGTTTGAAGAGGGTTCAGTGTTGGACAAGATAGCAGTAAAGAGAAGGCAATTACAATCCACTAGGGAATTGGGCATCACCATATCCTGAAACCTGAGTTGCCATTCAGGTTGTCCCTCGACTTCCAGCTGCCCTCCTGGTGAGCGATTTCTTTGAGATGATCCTGGAAGGGGATATCGTGTACAAGTTAAATAGATACGTGGAGTGGAAGGTGGGAACTTCAGGCAAGGCAAATGGTTACTTAGGGCCAGTCTATAAATTATTAGAGAGAGACATAAATGAAGGTGCTAGGTACGTACGTCTCCAACTCGTCAATGCCTTTGCGTAATGCATATAGGGCTTGGGCCAGCTTTTCTTGTCGCTCATTGACAGGGTCTTGGAGCATATAATAAGGCTGAGAGAGCGGTTCTACGATAACATTCTGGCCATCATAAAAGCCGCCCGAGAACATGATCATAGGCCCTGCATAAAATTACGATAGATCAATAGAGATGTAGAACATAATCAACGGTGAAACTCACCCACAACACATACCAGAAACATTGGCGCACCACATTGCACAAATGCATTCGCACTGGCATCCTGTCGCAACACTTTCACCGCAAGGTCATAGCACCTGGCTATTTGCATATATGCATCTCCTTTTGTCCCGGTCTCTGCCTTCATCTCAAAAAGCGTCACCATGACATTATTCACCAGTATAGCATAGTCAGCTCTGCCAGAATGCGCCTCGCCTTTTGGCCTCAAGGACTGTTCCCGACGTAAAATGCCAAAGAAGTCTCCAATGCATTTCTCAAACTCGGCCGCCCTCGCTTCTTCCCTGTAATCTTTCGAACATTCTCCTCTGGGGATACCTTCATCATCCTGTGAGAAAGAGTCCCCCATTACTGCGCATAGTCGAGCTGCTATTTGCCGAGCTGTGGTGGCAGCACCCAATACATCAGGAAGCGGCTGTTCTCGATTGAACAGGAATCGACGAAAGACGTCATGCAAGACACGCAATGGTAAACTGCGGACATTTGCAGGACGCAAGCAGTAGATACGAGCGTCTGTTTGTTGCCCTACTGGCCAGTCTATACCAAAAGTGGAAGGCGAAGGCAGGCTGTTTCTGTGCTCGTTGAACAGATTGACAAATGATTCGCACTTGATGTTATACACTTGAAAGTTATCAACTGTGGTAATAACGTTAGTGGCAAGGATGACGAAGACTAGCTTGAAGAGGCATTCACCATTGACTGGCAAGTGAACGGCAGACATGTTCACGCCTGGATGCATCTCGCACATAACCCTCCAGCGTCTTATTGTCCTCAGACACTCGTCCTTTTCCACCTGGCATCCTAACTGGATGCTTTTCATGATATCTGGAATCAAAACCAGAATGAGCTCCGCTTCTTCAATTGCTTCCTTCCGTAGATTCTCGTCTTGTGGCTCGGCAAAATGAAATCTCAACTTTTCGCCAAAGGCTTCAAACTGGCTATTGTAACTGGGGGAAATCATATCAAGAAAATCTACAATCGTATATCAACACATGCGTAGCGATAGATCTGAAGCCGGCTCACCCCAGAGTGGCAGGCGCACGCCGAGCAATTTCTCCAGCTGACTTGTCAGACTTTTTGCAAGTTTTGCCATAGTGCATGCACTTTTCCAGTACTCCAAGACCATTTCACATTTCCGCATCACGCTGGAATACTCTTGTTCCACCTCCTCCTCTATTCGTGGAATCAACTGGAGCAATGCCTGAGCTGCCTCCCGTGTGCTTTTTGAATTGTTATCTATTTTAGCTTTCTTTGGGGAAGGGATATTTTCACACTCCGGTTCGCGTTTGCGTAACAACGGGATTGCTGATGCCACCTTCTTTAGCATTGGCGGAGTCATCGAGGTCGCGCTGATCCCAGATGTGACTATGAGTGACACCTCATTACGTAAGATACAGGTCAATTTCTCGCCATGGACGTTGAAATCACGACGCCCAGCGGGCAACCCATTGTAGACCGTTCCAAGGTCAGACACACTCGTTCTGCATCCATATTACTGTAAATTCACTCAAATCATAGGTTACTCCCTTCTTAATCCGAACGTTCGTGAAGATTGGGGGATTCCACCGATTGACACTTTTCGAGGATGGCACACTTCCGACAACTGATGAACACCAAATATTTGCTTGGTACGTCTATTAAAACCTCCAATTTCCTTGCACTCTTTGAAAGGCAATGTTTCTATCTCACAGGAAGGATGCCACGCTGCGAGAAGTTTTGACAACATTACGAAACGCCGCACCGCATGTCACCGAGTATCGACACCCTCTTGCTCGATTCTCCTTCAGGACCGTATATGCCGACTCGGCGAACAAGGGCCGTTTTGCACAGAAGGAGCTCGGAATGGTGTACTCACGGGACATCCTTGGCGAGCCAGGCTCGCTTAACACCACCGCTCCACGATTGCTAGAAGATGTTGATGGAGAAGTACGCGAGCCGACGGAACGCGAAAAGGAAGAAAGAACGTTGGGTGAGCTGAGATTCGTCCCAGGAGATTACTTGTTAGTGTCCATCATCTTGCCGAAGAATGTCATTATGCCGAGCGAGGTCCCGAACAAAGCTGCTGCCGCAGGAGGCTCCAACGGGTGGAAGAAAGGGGATAGTGGCTGGGGACCTGCTCCCGCATCTAATATGGGCCGCGGTGGAGGCCATTGGCGAGGAGAGTCGAATCCGGCACCACCGCCAGCACCCCGCGGAAGAGGTGGTCGAGGTGGTGGAGATGCCCCGCGAGACAGGGATAGGCGTGTACCACCTCCACGGAGGAACGATTCGCCACCTCCTAGAGGCGGCTGGGGCGACCGGCGGGGTGGCAGGGTCGAAAGGCGTTCACGTTCACGATCAAGATCACGAAGTCCCCCTCCTCGCAGGCGACATCCGCGGTATGATTAGCTCCAATGAGTCGTCGTCCTAAGTACCACTGCAATTTGATAATCGCTCTTCGACATCTAATAGGCCAATGCGGCTATACCTTCTATGGCGAGTTGGCCGATAAGCGGTGCATTTCAGACTAACCTAATTAAGAGTGATGACCGATTGACCTTTGGATAAACCTCTATCGCAATTCATACATTCGCAGACAGGCTTTTTAGAGTTTAATGGGTTCATCTACTGCCTCGATGAGTCCATTGGATTCAAATGGTGGCTGAGCGTCATATTGTTCCTCGGGCCTCTACGATTACCCGTAAACCATAAGTCACGGATGCGCTTGTTTACATTACGCAAGGAACAACCTTCCAATAATGCCAGTTGGGGGTGCCATATACCAGTACTATTGTTAGTGGGTAACTTGCAAATGCCCCATGTTCCTTATCGGTACTAATGATCAAATCAGATTAATTTGCGCCCCTGCAATTAGAGGTCCAAAGGTTCTGCAGAACAAAAACGACTCAACCACGTGACCAAGGTCAAGGAAGGTGTTATCAATTCGGATCAGGCGCTTTGGCACGATCACGATGACTTATGGGGATATTCAGCCTCTCCAACGCAGAGTTTCTGATGAAGGCCAGTGTCGCCAAATTAGTTCATAGGAACCGTATTTATTAACAGCTGCGATGATTACCACAACCCCCCAGGTGCTACAGTACCCTACCTAGTACTCGTCCTAACGATGCCGGCAGTCCGCGATCTGGTAAGCGCTGTGTGTTGTATTGACTGCCAAGTCCGTTGTCTCACTGGCTTTTGACTACTATAGATTCAGCTAAGTCGAGTGGACAAACCAGCTGCAACGCTGATGCTTTTCTGGCCCTACGGTACTTGTCAAAGCCTAAAAGTTTGCTTCTAACGATGCTGATAGTAAATGATATTTAGCATGGTCATTGACTATGTCTGCCCGCCAATTCCACATTGCCGTACCGCAATATCTTCGGTCACTGCTAATCGGCTTCGTCGCCGCCGCAGTTCTACACAGGTAAATAATCCTATAATCGACTTTTTCGATGAGATGTCTAATCTTCTTTTTTGCAATGAAGTGAGACAAACACGTGCTGTTTCCTTCTTTTTCGTTTCTAAACCTCATGTTAGGTGGGGGTTGCATCTGGAACGATACCATTGATAGAGATCTTGATGCCAAAGTCGGCAAGTATCAAAAAATAATGACGTCCCCATCCTTCGCGCTGATGATGATGAACACAGAGCGAACGAAAAACCGACCTCTGGCTGCCGGACGAATGTCTATTCCGGAAGCCTTGGCGTTTCTGTCGGTGCATGTCGTTGCCCTATTTTATCTCTGCCATTTGATGAATGATCTGGGGTGTGTCAATTGTCTTTGTCGAGAAGCGCTCACGTTTATCATCATAATCTTACTTAGATGGTGGATTGGGTTCTGCACGACCGTGCCTTTGACAGGGCTATATCCTTTCATGAAGCGGATAACGTACTGGCCGCAAGTCTGGTTAGGTGTGACACTGAGTACGCCTGTGCTGCTTGGTTCAGCCGTCTTCGTCGACGCTGTCTCCCGCGCCGCAATGATACTTATGGCCGGTGGCGTATCGTAAGTTGTTGCTGCTTCAATCGCTTGCTGTTACATGCTAAACGCCTGAACACAGATGGGTTATGTGGTACGGTATGTACTCCACGTCCAGGATTGCACAATTTATGAAATTGACGAGAACGATTGTAGACACTATCTACGCGTGCCAAGATAAAAAAGACGACGAACAGGCTGGAGTCAAATCCATCACTCTTGTCCTCCATCGATATATTAGGGCGACACTGCTCATCTTCGCTTGGGGAGTCGTGTCTTCGTGGCTCGCATCTGGATTGCTCTCCGGCGCGGGCATCGCTTACTTCCTCATCAGCGTGCTTGGGGGCGCCGCGCTCCTGGTGAAGGGTTCCTTGACCACTGACTTGGACGACCCTCAAAGCTGTTTAGCTGCTGTACGTCCTCTCGACCCTGTCCAATTTGTATGTACATCTGACGTAGCCCATTTATCAAGTTTGAAAGCAATGGCTTTTTGATCGGTCCCGTCGTGTTCATGGGCATTCTGCTCGACTACCTGGTGCCCCTTACGGCGCCGCACCTTCCGACGTTTGCGAGATTCGCTTACAGATGAGCATGGACAATCATTGGCGATGTTATAAATGACTTCCCATGGCAAGCTCTTGTTGATTTAATGTTTTAATGTGTCCTATAAGGACCTGTTGTAAAAGTAATATTTGTGTTTCGTTAGTTCTCCCCCTTTTTTTACTTAAAGAAAAATTATTAACTGTAGAACATCAACAATAAAAACATGAGATGCCGTGTTCCGGTTTTCGCGCCGATCTGAGTTCCGGTGGGTGACAATAGAACGTAAATCTTCATGCTTTGCGGAATCCGCGTAACCGCATTGACGATACTTACTCAATATATACATAAGTTCCCCAGGAGCTCGGCCGCTTCCCGTCATGTCAGTCACGTCAGTCTGGAACGTGTTTTCGCACCACTGCATCCCTGACAGGGCACAACAACTTCTCATCGTGCCGAACTTTCTCAAAATTTCTGACATATCATAGTCGTGAAGGACAAGTACATCCACGCAAGGTAAACTAATAGTTGTTATGTATGTCGGCATGGAATTGGACGTATATTTAAGTTAAAGCTTGATTTTAGGCGGCGACGGTTGCATCTTGATATGTGTTCCTGACGCAACCAAGCGGTGACGTTCGGCACTCCAAATCTACCGAATCCAGGGAGAGAGAGATTGTTGGCTTTCTATGAGGGTCACAAGAGAGGCGCCCAGCTTACCTCCGTTCGAGCCGAGAGAGCACGAGAGCCGAGGGTTATGGTCGTGTTCACGATGCGGAGCGTTTCCCCTCTAACAACAACAACAACAACAACCATTTGGAACGTATATCAGTACACTCGTCAAGTCATTCAAGAGGAAGCAGGTCGTACACTTCAGCTGGTGCGTGGTAGACAATGTTGAGGGACTGGGAAACAGTTCTGAGCTCATCAGCACCGCTTACTAGGCGGAAAGCCATAATAGCCATCGTCGAGCCTCTGCCAGAGGATGGCGATCTCATGTTAGAGTGCCACTGGGGGATAACAGGGAGACCTACAAGTCAATGAGAAAAGCAGAACAGCCGCCGTGCATGTTCCCAGCACCATTTAGCATATCTGGATTGAAGCCAACCCGAGACATCAGAAAGAGCACGCAGTAAAGTTTTATGTAACTAACCCTCTTTCGTTACCACTTCACATATGACCCGACCTTCCCTCTTCTGGGGTTCCTCGAGCTTATCGATGACTGAAACTTCTTTCACGACTATCCTTTCGATGATGGAAGCGCCGAACGAACTGTCGCTGCCGCCAGGGCGACGCCAGGCGGTGAGGAAGAGCCGAGTCGGGTCGCTCAAAAAGCGTTTCACGTCCTCGGGCGCGTTTCCTGCGATGTCTGAAACATCTTGTACGGTCATAAAATCTGGGATTGGGAAGAAAGGGAGGAGGATATCGAGCAGGAGCAGAGACAGCGACGAAAATACATGGTTTTCCCGGCAAGTGTCATAATCCGTGGCTGTGCGTCATTTATCGCCATTCGGCCCGACCATCCTTGCCACGTTAAAAATATCTTATTCCAGTAGAATGACTGTAATGTACTTATCAAGGCAATAAACCACATCATCGTGAAGGAGTGAACATGTGGAAAGAACGTAGTGAAAGAATTATAGAGAAGTACTCGTAACATATCGTAGCGTCGCTCAATGATACAAGTTACATCGAAGGAAGTACCGCATAGTAAGTAGTGAATCACGTCATGGATACAAAAGCATATGAAATCGTAGATGGAACAAAAAGAAAAAGAAAAAAAAGTGTCCAGAATTCACTTACCTTTTTGAGGTGGCGTTGATAGTTTCTTGCTGTTAATTCGACGACCTCGAAGGAAGTCTACAAGGAAGTCATTGACGAGGGAGGAATGACTCAGAGTCAGATCATGACCGGCGCCTTCCACTGTGATCAGATCAGAGTTTGCGCGGGTGGCCTGTGGCAGCAACGACAAGATCTTTGAAGAATATTTTAGTGGTACAGTTCTGTCATGTGTGCCCTGGACTCCGGTGTTAATAATAAATAGACATGGAAGAATGGGAGAGTGCGCACGTGTACAAGTAGAACACGACGCGAGTCGAAACTGGGGGAAGAGAAGTAGTGAGCTTGACCCCGGATAGGACCGTCACGTAGCGAAGAAGATAGTGCTGCATTGTAACCGGGAAGGTGGGCTGATTGGAGTCTGACAAGCTATCGTGCATTCATCAGTGACTGAAAATGCAAGGAAAGTCGACAGACCTCGGCAATGCTTTCTGAATGATTCAACTCGCCCTTTAGGTCTGCCGGATTCACATGGGGTATCAGGTTTGTCGTATCATGGTTCGAGGTATTATTGGATGTATTGTTTGCTAGTCGTTGCAAGTATTTCTGTCAAGGATTCGTAAACTGTATTTGGGCTATATTAGGATCTCTTACACGTGCGATATTGCTAGATGTCAGTAATTGTACAACGGGTGATGACATGAGCTTTGCCGTGCGTGATATGTCACTTGACTATGGAATAGACAGTTCAAAGGGGAAACGGAAAGGGGAAAAGGGCTTACCTCCATTATCCCCGCACAAGCGATAAGGACCACGCGGTCATCAACGAGATATGGATATTGGGACGTGAAAGCCGCGGCGATGCCTCCGCCCTATTTGGGAGTGTCAGAAAGTGGCACATGTGACCAGACAGTGGACATACCATTGAGACACCGACCACGATTGCTCTGTCCCACTTTAGGTATTGCATAAGAAGAGCAAGTTGAGTGGTATAAAGGTTGGTATCGTATGTTGTTTGGGGAGCGTCAGAATAGCCGCGGCCATAGAGGTCTATCACACACACGCATGGGAAACGTGTCAGAGCGAGATGGACAATGAACACACCGTAAAGGAGAACACGATAGCCATGAGTGGCAAGAGATGGTGCGACGTCTCTCCAGATGATGGCTGGTATAGAAAGACCATGAATAAGGACTACCTGAGAAAGCCAAGTCAGATCGTACGAGACGATGTTAGGGACATGATGAACACGAAACCTTTTGACCATTCTCTGGACCAAGTAGCCAATACCTGACCTGGAAAGACGAGATTGATGGAGTGAGTTGAATTAAGCACGATGACGGACCTTTCCGAAAGGTAACGGAGCGTACGCGCCGCCAGTGTAGTAGTCATCTGGATAGATGGACCAAGCGATGGGTAGCGATGACAAGGACGAGAGGACTGTGAGCGGTGGTGGTGGATGTGGAAATGAAGCCAGGAGATAAGCCAGAGCGAGGAGCGGCAGGACCAGCAACAGAGCCAACGTCAGGCAGCCCACCGTAGTCATCTTGGCACGCATGGAATGAGCGGGGGCGTATCACGTGATTGCTTAGCCATCGATATCAATTCACGTGACCACGCGCCAAGCTTCTTTGTTTATTCTTGTTTATGCCCCACACGATGCATGAACCACCGTCATCCCTCGCGCTAGAAGAATTCATGTTGCTCGACGACGACGACGATAGATTTGGGGGGAATGATCTTGCTAAACTCTCAGACATTCAAGAACAGCTGCAGAAGCAGGCGGATCTCATACGAGACCTCGTAAATCAGCGCGACTATCTTATTACTCAGATTTTCCATGAACGCGAGAGATGGCAAGCGGAACGGGATGGCTGGGATAGGACATCAGAGGCTTTAATAGCCCGATACTCCAGGAAGGCCCATAGTCCCGCGAAGGATGAGGTTTGTACTTGCGCCTTGTACCCTACTCCTGCTTACATATCATTCATAAATAGGAATTGGCCCACCGTTACGCACTTTACGAGTCGGATAACAAATTTTTGAAGGAGAAGGTGAGTAGGTGCGCACTTTAAAGTGAATCTATATCAATATTATCTTGTAATAGGTGCATGATGCCCAAGTACGGGTTAGCGATCTAGAAGCCGAGCTTTCTAGGCTTAGACCGCTGCTCCTCATTCAACCTCATCGACGTCCGCGGCCACGACAACAGGAGCCGGCCAGAAGTGCCGTCACGTATCCGTATAAACAACTGCAGAACGATATCACCCCGATTAGTCATGTCCCTCCTCCTACCCCGGCTGTTTCTTATCCCGCTTTCTCGCCTTACACGACGCCTCCTACGGACGCTTCGGACAATAGCAACCGCAAGAGGAAAAGAGACGACGATCCTACAGCCAAAGGGAAAGAAAAGGAAGGTTTCAATGAAGATACTTCAGACGCGAACGCAGATGATGATAGCGACAACACTGACGCACCGCCCACACCGACACCTGTCTCATCGTCTGCGTCCCGTAATCCTTACGCGTATATGAATAATTTGTACAGGAAAGTGCTCAGTCCACCGAAAATGACGGCGACTTTGCCTTCCAGTCCGTTCAAACCCATAGGATCGCTGAATGGCGTACCTCTAGGCACACTTGGTAACAGCCCAACTGGTGCAATGCCTTTTAATCGCTATGCAGTCGCATATCCTCCATATCCGTTTCCTGTGACAACGCGCCCAAAACAGTCACCGCCTCTGTCTACTCCCAGTCGACAAGGCTCAGCGAAGAAGGGAGGTTCAAATCCGGAGACTGCCAGGAATGAGAAAACTGAGCCCTCTCCCGCCCTTGGAGGTGCGGTTGCAACATCTGGGCAACAAACGCAACCAAGCAAGTATAAGACGAGCTCTATCCTAAGCGATGCTCGCGCTGAACACTTGCTACTCGCAGCACGACGGATAGGACGGGAGCGAGCAGTTTCCATCGCGGGTCTCTTCAAGACTTGGGAGAGATCAGCACGCGAAGAGGCCAAAGACAAAGCCAAGGTGAAGGACGTCAATCGGCGTTCAGAAATAAACTATAGCAGTGCATCCGCGACCCGTTCTGCTCACCGACGTCGCACGCCTGCAATCCAAAGTCCAACCACACCAACCCCAAGAAGGACACATGGACATACAAAGTCACTTACAGATGTTTCGAGCCTCGCGCTGACTCCCGACACGACTCCAAGCGCCAGCAAGACATCGTATGGTTCGAATAAAACTCCCCGATCTAAATCTTTCAATGTCAACGGAGGAAGCGCAAGTAAAAACGACGGAGCTGGGCAGACGCCGTTGGATTCCCTCCTTAGTGCCGCGCGAACTATGATGACCGAGGATCGCGAAAGTAGACGGACCAGTATCGGCAAGAACGCCGCTCCTAATGATACGACGAGCGCGGACCAGGGTATCAGCGAAAGGCGGCCGTCAGCTGAAGATCAGAACTGGACTGAGAAGGAAATTGGTTCGCGGCGAAAAAGAAGGCGCAATGCAGCGAGTAAGGGGACAACCGTAGGGACCCCGAAATCACGTAACGTTGAGGCCCATGTGACGGACGGGGCAAGTTCTCGTGAATGGGAAGCAGGACCGTTATCCCCTTCAAAGCGTGCTGCGGGCGGACAGGCGACCGATCTCATGACCACTGCTAGCATGAGAACAAGAAGTGCACTTGACGTGTTGGCCGACCAGGCGGCAGCTGCCTTTGAAGGTAGTAGTAGTAGCAGCAGCAGCAGCAGCAGCTCAACTACACAGCAGGGAATGGATCACGCAGAATCGACAGATCCACAACCGAACACGAGTCTATTAACGATGGCTACCAGTGGCACCGTGGCTCTACATGCGTGTCCCGATGCAGCGCCAGCATCCAGGAACGCGGCCGTCGACATCACTCAGGCGATAGATGCCTCTCTGCCACATTCCTCTCCTGTGCAAGGTGGCAGGCGAGAGAACGGGCAAGAAAGGGAAGAAGTCCTTGTTGGAGAAGACGTTGCTGCTGTCAACAGCATAGCCGAAGAGGAAGAGGAAGGCCCCACTGGAAACGAGCCGAACATGCTTTCCGATCTGGGACCGGGTAACGGACGCACAGATGGTGATCCATTTGGTGGTGGAAGGTTCATCATGGCCGCCGCCACAGCTGAATCGGGTGGAGGAGATTCAGAGTGCGATTTGGATGCGGAAGGGGATATCGATCCAGATAGCTAAGAACATGACAACGGTAATAGTGATTTTTATTATTATTATTATCAATCTTTGCTCCTTGCCCTCAACGCATATCATTTTCCTTAGATCCTTCCAACCCAAGTTGAATGATATTTTTAAGCTTTTACGGCACCACACGGGCTCCTCTACGAAACCACCTTACAGTAAGCACCTCCCTCGGCCGCCGAATCCAAATTAGGTCAATCAGTTCAAACAACGTGTTTGCATAATATACAAGATAATGATGATGATGATGATGATGATACCACACACCTTTTCTTGTCATTTTTAGGTCCATCTGTATTGTGATAATTGTGAACCAATTCATTGTGTGCATTTTATTTTTCCGCTGCCGTAAGCGAGCCGAAGTAATCTGCATTGTCATCATCGCTGACGTCAACGAGGCATTCGGGGCCGGAGTGTGGTGAATAGATTTCACACAAGGGAAATGTTGGATCAACGTGATTTCCTAAATAGGAATCGGTGTACTTTAACAGCAGTTAGACGCCGGGTTCGTTTCTTCGGGCGCCGACGGTATGAAGCAGCCTTCTTCAAAACAACGGCCGCGGTTTACGTGGGTCCCAAACTCCCTCCCTTGGCCGCCACTGAACCTTTTTTTGCACTGAAGTCACACGTATCCATCCTCCTCCCACCCCCACCACGGTTGTTTTTTTCTTTCGAGAAACGATGCCAGTGGTCCATGACGAACAACGAGTCGGAGCGCGGGAGGCTTATTATTATAGCTCTGATCAGAATAATATCTTGGACTTTATTCAAATGACGAGGTACCAACGGCCGTTCGAGGGCGTAGCTTACGTCGGTAAGGACGGTGGAACGTACGTGCCCGGAACCCCCAGTCCACCCGCATTTCATGCCTCATGCCAAAGCGATTTTTTTTTCGCTTTCTTTCTAGTTATATTGTGGCGCCCCCGCAGTGGGAAGTGCACCGCCATCCCAATGGCGACATCTACTTTTACAATCCAATCTTGCGCCTGATTACGCCGGACGACATCACCGACGGCGACAAGCTGGAGCTCGTGGAGGAGTCGTGGGAGGAGCACGTACAGAATATGAAGTACGACCCCGTCGGTCGGAGGCTTGGTGACGACTGCGAGTTGATCCTTTCGGACGTGACCGAGTCGTCTGTGATGATCGAGGTCATCTCGCGCAACTCGGGTAGGGCGTACCAGTGGTCCGATAAGAAGGGTATGTTTTTTCTTTCTTTCCTGGGATTGCTATTTTGTGTAAACGCTAACGGCTACGATTTTTTTTGAAGGTTTGCAGTTATGGGAAGACAAGGCGCATTATTGGTCATTACTCGCAGAGTATCCTTCGCATCACAAGAAACTTCCTCCAGGTGTTGAGGAGGAATTTATAAAGAGGGTATTTGCCGGCAAGTATATGGTGGATGAATATTGAATGCTCAAGGACGCTCACAACTGTCTTTAGCTAAGGCCGCCGTCGAGAGAGGCCAAAGTTGTCCATTGACATGCACGCAGATTGATCAGGTCATCGCCAGATATAAAGAATATAGAAGTATGTCTTTCATATATATACTTGGTTCATGCATAGTCTGATGTTTTGGAGATTCGATACCAATGCTTACATGGTTGATTGGAATGATTCTGCCCCTAAAGGACGACACTACAGGTTGATCAGAAGGGAAGGATTATGCACGATCGACAATTCCCGGGACTATTTTTATGCTTGCCCTCACTTTGATAGTTAGCGCTGGACATTTGTACATTATAAACGTTTGGAATCCTTCTTTGATATCAGCAGTGATCCGCCTTTTACGAGCATCTTCTGTTCCAAAAACTGTCTATAGGGATCCTGATCCTGCCCCTCTCCACCATCTCACTGTGCCATCCTCGCCACCTGTCACAAACGAATTCGCACCACCGACTGGTGCTGGCTTTGGTCGCCATGCAACAGACCATACCTCGCCCGTGTCCGTCATCGTCGAGACAGCACTTCTAGCGCCAATATCCCACACTTTGATCATCTTATCAGCGGAACTGAGATAGGAAATCAGGTGATGAGATGTGGTAACTATCAAAAGCGCCTATCGGAGTTGGGGAGAACCCACCCTGAGAGTGCCTGTCGGCCATCCGGTGAGATGTCAACGCAGAGTGCCCACGATGAGTGACCTGTGAACGAGGCCACGACGTTTCCTGCCGGACCTCTGACGTCATGCAGAACAAGTCTTTTGTCTTCGGATGCGCTCATGAGCAACTAGACAATTAAGCGTAAATTAACGAGCGCCATCACATACATACATATATATACGTACACTGGAGTCATATGACCATGCAACGGATCGGACGGACATCGCGTGGGACGTGAACGCGGTTGCTAGTGCATTGGACTCGAGATCAAAGATGAAGACTTGCCCGGATTCGGACGCAAGAGCGATACGTTTACCGTCTGGGCTCTTGCATGATTGATCAGCTCTAGTTCCCTTACGAAATGACAACACTACGATTCTTACATGTACACAGTGCATCCCAAATTTGATTCTTCCAGGGGACAACGTCGCTACGCGTTCGCCAAAGTTGTCCGTTTTTGCTGAACGTATTTGGATGTGGCCTGCCGCGCCGGTGGAGGCATACGTCTCTGCCGACGGGTGCAATGACACGGACCACGCTAAAGGTGCACAAAGGAGATCAGGGGAAAATGAGATACATTCATGCTGTAGCTTCTTACACGGCTCTGGATTCTCGGCTTTCCGAACGTAGCTTTCAAATTTGCCCACAATTTTGTTCTGTGCCACGTCCCACAGACTAGTGAGCCCTTCTATGCTGTTGTATAGAACGTGCTGACCATCCCTTGATGCTGAGAGAGACACGAGACCTAATGTATGCGGTGGGGGAAAGGACGTGTTTGGTGAAACGGGTTGGCCAGCGGGACCCCAGTGTTTGACGGACCCATCTGCGGAAATCGAGAATACGTTGTCATCTTCTGCGTATGCGATTCCCCAGACTGCGTCACTGTGGGCTAATAGGACGTGAGATGAGGCTGCATCACCAACACTGAACGCTGAGCAGCGTAATTATTACGTTCTGAACAGTCATGTGCGTGCAAAAAGGCTGAGCTCTGCAGATTCAATAGTTTCAGTCGTCCAACACGGGAACCTGGGGAAGTACAGACCATCTTATTGGAGATCCGCGAACCGCGGTGGATTGCCTTGGTATTTGTTTGATACTATTTGTTTCTTCGTTACGGGCGGAGCCTGAATCGGAACCACATAAAGATCAAACCCAAACTTTATTTTTCTCACATCAACGAAAGCGGACGAAGACTTCGAGTTTTTTCAAAGTGAGTTGAGAGAGCCGGTGTTGACGTGGACTAATATTGTTAGAATGTCTGACGCTGGAGATGACGTTCAAGTCGAAACCGCCCCAGAGGCTATCGCTCCCGAGGCACCCAAAGGCAAGCTGTCAATCGAAGACGCTCTTCAGGTGTGTGGTTTGAATTCACGGATGATTGTCGTCCAACGACCGTATACAGCAAGTTCTAAAGAACGCTCTCGTTCATGACGGTCTTGCCCGGGGCCTCCGTGAAGCCACCAAGGCCCTCGACAAGCGCCAGGCCCACATGTGCGTGCTCAACGAGTCGTGCAACGAGGCCGAATATGTCAAACTCATCGAGGCGCTCTGCGCTGAGCACAAGATCCCTCTGATCAAAGTTGGTGATCCCAAGGTCCTCGGCACCTGGGCTGGCTTGTGCAAAATTGATCGAGAAGGAAACCCGCGTAAGGTTGTGGGCTGTAGCTGCGTCGTCGTAAAGGACTACGGTGCCGAGAGCGAGGGCTTACACGTTATCCTGGACTACTTCAAAAACCGGTAAAATGTGAGTACCTGAGTTCAGCGTCTCTCGTCATCCTGCGATGACAATACAGACTCCCTCGACTGAGATACTGCTCTTTGAGGAATTACGTCTATCCGGAATCAATATATTTTAATCTGAATCTCGCATCGTTCATGTTGAAAGGCGTGTATTAACTCTTTATTTTGATAGATTTGGTATTCGTCTTTGTGCAATACAGTGACAGTCATAGTTCCCGAGTGTGGTATGCTTCGTATGCTTGGAGTGCCAGATGTATTGTATCAACCTAAATGTGTTTACTTCTGTCTATGTTAAGTCTCAAAGACTGTAAGGTGGTAAGATTTCACACAGTGAATGAATTGATGTACTGGTGTTATGGCACAATGGTACACTAAGGTTGAAGTAGATCAATTTCACACAGTTTACTGCAAATACATTTAAAGATAAGGATACTATTGATGAACAAATATTTATCATGTTTCAGTTGTACAGTTGTGTGGGGTCCCATGTACTGCTGCATAGATTTAACAGCATTGGGTAGCAGTGACTGAGTTTCACTCCACTTCCCCAGAGACATACATGTGACTCCCAATTGTTAGGAAATGATCCTAGCATCTATTTTTTGGTTTTATTCATTGGGTGATCACTGTAGTGTTGCCAACGGCTGACTAAGCCTGGCTTCGGCTACTCAGCCTTGCCTGAGCCGGTTGTTCGGCTAAGGCTTGGAGCCGAAGCCGATCTGACCGGCTTACAAAAGGCTCAGAGCCGGCCCGAGCCGGCTAAGCCGCCCTATCTCCACCCTGTCTGGCAGCTATGGCAGCACTTGCTCGCCCTGCCTTCTCTTCGTCCACCACTTGCTCTCCCTGCCTTCTCTGCATCTGTGCCTACTTGCTTTACATTTCTGCCTTCACTGGCAAGCCTAATCCCGCCATCTACGTCTACTTGCATGATGCATCCCTCACCCTCAAACATGTCATGATACCATATCTCAATCGTTTCTCAACGGTTTCCCTTCATTCCAGGTGCGTTAGAAAGCCATTGAAGTCTTACCTTTGGGCGCATCAACCGTTTGATGTGCTATATTGTCGTTCTCTGTGAATCTGCCTGGTGGGAGTGTTAGTCATTGGGTGAGTAAGATGATATCATATCTCAATCATTTCCTGACGGTTTCCCTTCATTCCAGGTGCGTTAGAAAGCTGTCTAAGCCTTACCTTTGGGCGCATCAACCGTTTGATGTGTTATATTGTCGTTCTCTGCAAATCTGCCTGGTGGTAGTGTTAGGCATTGGGTGAGTAAGATGATATCATATCTCAATCGTTTCTCAACGGTTTCCCTTCATTCTAGGTGCGTTAGAAAGCCATTTAAGTCTTATCTTTGGGCGCATTAACCGTTTGATGCAATATCTTGTCGTTTGATGCAAATGTGCCTGGCAGTAGTGTTAGGCTATGGGTGAGTAAGATGATATCGTATCTCAACCATTTCTCAACGGTTTCCCTTCATTCTAGGTGCGTTAGAAAGCCATTTAAGTCTTACCCTTGGGCGCATTAACCATTTGATGCAATATTTTGTCGTTTGATGCAAATGTGCCTGGCAGTAGTGTTAGGCTATGGGTGAGTAAGATGATATCGTATCTCAACTATTTCTCAACGGTTTCCCTTCATTCTAGGTGCGTTAGAAAGCCATTTAAGTCTTACCCTTGGGCGCATCAACTGTTTGGTGCAATACCTTGTCGTTTGATGCAAATCTGCCTGGTTGTAGTGTTAGGCTATGAGTGAGTAAGATGATATGACATCTCAACCATTTCTCAACAGTTTCCCTTCATTTTAGGTGTGTTAGAAAGTCATTTAAGTCTTTCCCTTGGGTGAATCAACCATTTAATGTGGGATCTTATTGTTCTCTGCAAATCTGCCTGGTGGTTGTTACTTGTTAGGCAATATTAAATATCTCAATCATTTCTTAACAGTTTCCCTTCATTCCAGATGTGTTAGAAAGCCAAATAAGTCTTACCCTTGGGTGCATCAACCATTTGATGTGTTATCTTGCCATTTTCTGTGAATCTGCCTAGTGGTTGTTACTTGTAAGGCTATAGTAAGGTGATACCATATCTCAATCATTTTTCAATGGTTTCCATTTATTCCAGGTGCATTAGAAAGCCAAATAAGTCTTACTTTTGGGTGCATCAACCATTTGATGCATTATTTTGTTGTTCTTTGCAAATCTGCATGATGGTATTGTATTAAGCTATGGGTGAGTAAGATGATGTCATTTCTCAATCATTTCTCAACAGTTTCCCTTCATTCCAAGTCCATGATAAAGCCAAATAAGGCTTACTCTTGGACAAATCAGATGTTTGATATGCTATCTGTCATTCTCTGTGAATCTGCCTAGTGGTAGTTAGGCTATGGGTAAGTAAAATGATATATCTCAATCATTTCTCAACAGTTTTCCTTCATTCCAGGTATGTTAGAAAACCATTTAAGTCTTACCCTTGAGTGCATCAACTGTTTGATGTGTTATCTTGTCATGAGTCTCTGGAAATTTGGCTGGTGATTGTTGGGCTGCAAGGTAAACAAGATAATATCATATCTCCATATTTCAGCCATTTCTCTTGATTCCAGGTGTGTTTTAAAACTATTTGATTACCCTATTATGAAGCATTCACTCTTTGACAGTATACATTATTGTTCTCAGGTGATCAGTGGTTTTCAACTTAGTAGTAGTGATAAATTCATGTCATGCCCCTCAGTAAAGCATTTGCTCATATGTAGTTGATGTAAGTCATGGTTTTACAATTGCTGACTTTGGTAGTCAGATCATGGATGTAGTCATTCAGTAACATTGACTTCTCAACAGCTGCTGACAACCAGCTGACTCTTCTTACTCAATTATTCTAGGGTGAAAATTTGCATATAAAGGACAACTTCAGCAAGTTCAAGTTGACTGGCATTCCTCATGATCCATGTGGTGTACCTGAGATTGAGGCTGTGTTTGAAATTGTTATCTTGAAGGTGTCTATAGCTGATGAGGGAATGTAAGCATTAAATCCAATACAATTTCCCATCCTTTATTGATATGGTGTTAATGGCAAATTGTAGACTAGAAAAATGTTATCCACATCCATGATACTTGATGAGAGCCCATATATTCCTCCCAGATAAATGATGGGTTCATAGTTGAAAATAAAAAATTATTATTAATGAGTTGAGGTATACAATCAGTGTGGTATATGCATGTGTTTGAGACAATGTCCAAACAGTGTACCACTGATTGGAATGGGTCTCATGCCAGTATTGAGAATTGGGCAGAGTCACTGAATGATTTCCAAAGGTTTTGAGGTATTGTGAACCCCATTACAAGCAAAATATACCCCAGTAACAATAGCAATATTTTGCACAAGCACAATGAATTGTAGACTAGAAAAAGATCATGATACTTGTTGAGGGCCCATATATTCCACCCAGATAAATGATGGCTCTGTAGTTGGAGTACTACATCTAAACAGTGTAGTACCAAGGTGATAGGGGATAAAATTATATTGGTGAAGTGTTGGCATAAATGACAAGGAGTTGAGAACATTTTGGTAGGCCTGCTATGTTTATCCTCAGATTGTCATGTGAATCAATGTTCAGAGTAGCTAATGGTTTCTAAACAGCCTCTAATTGCATCTGACAATCAGCTTTGCTTTATCTTTTGTATTAACACTGTTGTACTGTAGCCTGTGACTAAATGACATATGATATGTAGTGCCATGTTTTGGCATCAGTGACCTGAATGAAAAACTATCTCACTGTTTTACAATTGATAGGATACAATTACAAGTTATATTATCAGTTCTCCATATTATCCTTTTCTTCTTTGGACTCATTCTCCATAGCTTTCATATCTTCCTCAATGAGCCTAACAAGCTCATCTTCATCAAGCTCTTCCACATATAAATTCCTGCCATATGTCTCAGCATCTTCAGATGGTGCCACCCTACCCATGTACTCAAATTCCCTTAGCTCATCATCCCAAGCCATTCCTTCTGTGAAGCTCAGAGCAGGGCCCTTGCGAATTGAGAATTTAAGGACTTGAAGTGCCTCCATCAGACTATGGGAAATCCTACTTCTCCTAGGTGCCATGGTTTCTTTCCCAGATGAGAAAGCTCTCTCACATGGCACACTTGTAGCCTGAATAGGTATGACATCCATGGCAAGCTGGAAGATCTGTGGATATTGTCCTTGATGAATCTATATGCAAGTCAGATAATATAACACAAGTATAGAGTTTAGGCACCTGCCAAAATTGTAAGATATCTTTGGTCTCACCACCAAAAGCACTTAGGTATTGATCCACTTCCTTTTCCAAGCTCACTTCCTTAGGTGTGGAGTGTTGTTTCTTTCTATGCAATATTTGAGCTGCAGTTGGCCTGAATTGTTTAGTTGCAGGTTGAGGCTGAGGCTCAGTCTGTGGTGTCCCTGAACTTTTGTATTCCTTTAACTGTCATAAAATGAGATGGAGTTTGAAATGGGATAAAATGACCAGCTTACTGCTTCCAAAAATACTTCCTTGGCTGACCTGTACTCATTCTCTGATAATGCTAAAAAATAATCCAGTTTGTTTGCAGGATCAATGACTAGGACTTATGTTACTTCATGATAAAACACAAAATGTGCAGATTACCCATTGCAAGAACATAGGCTGGTGTTTTTGTCAGCTCTCCTTCATACTTCTCCAACTTGTCCAGGCCTGGGGTGATGATATTATCCCAAGAGTACTTCTCTTGTGCCAATTCTGTCCATCTCTCAATCAATGCTGAAAAAGATGTGATAGTGTATGGAAGAGTAGGAGTCTTTACAGTCCCAAGTATATCCTGGAAGGCATGAGGGATCTTTGTTCTGCATTAGCTACATATTCTTCTGAACACACAAACTGATACCTTAAGAATGTTCTGGTAGTCCTCCAGTAATTCCCATTCATATTCATTCATTTGGAACTTCTCTAAGTCAGGAAAGTCATTGTCCTCTGTTATTTGAATAACTGCCTATGGAGTCTTAGTGAAAGCTTAGTTATATTATTCTCAGACCTACCTCCTTCAATTTCAAAACCCTCTCAATCATCAGGAGGGTTGAAGACCATCTTGTTGAGACATCTTTAATAAGCTGATAGTCCTGTTGAAAGGATTCCAGCACATAATGTGAAAATCTCTGCTTTTTCACATTGCTGTTACGAATCTGAATGGTCCAATCAGTAATAGGTGTAAATTCAATAGGAATGAATTACTGCATTGATGAGTGAGCGGACTGTTGCAATACAGTCTCTTGAACCAAACCCTGGTACATATTCTGCCTCCCCCTCAATATATTTCATGTCAGTTATGGCACCCAAAGCTGACTTGCAGGCCAAGTTGACAATGTGAGGAAAACATCTAGAAATTTTTAAATAAGAGCATCAACACAGTGAAAAATCATACCTAATCCTGTTTTTGATAGCATCAAATTTAATCCCCCTCCTCTGAAGTGAATACTGGAGTGAAGTCATCATAGTATCATTATTGCTTGCATTGTCACAAGTTACCCAACCAATCTATCAACATATGAATCAGTAAGAACTACAATTTGAACTTGAAGCCCAAACCTTTTGGGTTATCTTCAATCTGTCAAGGATAAACAGAAAACACTGGGCAAGGAGCTTGCCAGTGTGTCTACCTGGGATTCTGTGAAAACCAATAAGGTCAGCCCTCAATTCCAACTTCCTCTGGGCCCCTTTCATTGTATTAACTTCAATACCCTTAACCCAATGTGCAGTTATGGCCATAAATGAGGTCAAGTTTGGATCTGACCATGTATCAGTGGTGAAGGAGACCTTTCCCACTGATCTCTTCTAAATAGTTAGCCAAATTAAGGTGTTCAAAATTCCAAACTTGCCCTCATATCATCTCCTAGAGCTTTAAGGTGATCTGAAAACTTATTCATGATATGATTTCGAATAGTGCTTCTTCCAGGGATATCAGACTCCTTTAGCTCCTTCCTGAGGAGAAAAAATATCTTCTTGAGCCTTGGAGATTCCACAATGTTCATGGCCTTTCACAATCAGAACTGCTGCAAGGCATTATAAACCATTACTTACCACATCATCAGCAACAACAAATTCAACCAAGGCATTAGAAAATGCCTCCTTAGAATATGGAAGACGATGACTGCCCTCCTTATCATCATCATCATCTCCCTTAAACCTCCTAATTTCCTGCAATGCTGCAGGATTAGTGATGGGAATATTTTTATCATCACATAGCTTGCTCCACTCTTCCAAGTGCACCCTAACTAAATGATTCCTGAGGTTGTAAACACTAGTTGAACCACGAAATTTGGCAACTGGATGATCTTGATCAGCTGCACAAGCAGTACTGAGAAACAAAGTTAATTTTGAGAACAACCTCAAATTATGATATTATTCACATGCATAACTTGCAAGTGCTCATTGCATCTGTTCCACTTCCACTTTTCTCAAAAAATTCCCAGACATCCCTTGCTACCCTTGATGCCTTTTTCTTCCCTGACTCTGCAGAGGGATTTATGGAAAGCTCCTCTACCTGAGAGGCTAGCTTAGATGGAGAAATATCCTCATCACCAGACTCAGATTCATCTTGTCCATCTGGTCTACATGGTGTAAACAACACTTGAGCAGGTGTTGTTGGAACAGCCTTTCTCTTCCTGGCAGGAATGGGAGTCATTGGTTCCAAGGGGTCAACCTGAAAATTTTAGTTTGATAGAAGTTTTGCACCAAACACTTACTCCAAGAGCACGCTTTGATGGTTTAGGAATTCTCCCTTTTAACTTGACCTTTAGTTGCTCTGAAAACCATCTAGCAGCACTTACTGTGGACTATTCCATCCCCATCATTGTCCTGTTCCCTACCATCAAATACCTCAACTTCTTCTGTTGAATTAGTAGGATGAAAGTCAAATTTATCAGCAATTGGTGGTAAGTGATATTGTGATCCCCAGCTTGAGATACTACTTACCATTGAATTCAACAAAAGGAACCTGCCTCTCAGTAGGCAGCTTATCTTTGTGCACCATGTCAAAAATATTCAAAACAAAGAACAGTAATAATACCCACCTGGAGTAGCAGGTGTGTTTTGCACTGCAAAAGGTGCAGAGGATGCATGAGCATCAGATTGCTCTAGATATATCACAATGTTACATGGATGACAGAGGACAGAGTATAGATTGAACCAATACCAGTAGTATCTTTTGCCACTGATTTTCCAGCCTTTCTTGGAGCCCGACGTGGAGGCATAGTGACAGTAAGTAAGGAAAAGGATGGGAATCCATCCTACTCTTAAGTACATGCAAGGGTGCTACACTGCCTGAGACAGATAAATATGGTAATGGCACCTTGCCTGAGATGAACATATATGGCAAAAAGTCAGAAGGCAAGAGGGTGAAGGTGAGAGGGCGAAGGCAAGAGGGTGAAGGCAAGAGGGCGAAGGCAAGAGTGTGAAGGCAAGAGGGTGAGGGTGAAGGCAAGCGGGTGAGGGCAGAGGTGAGAGGGTGAGGGCGGAGGCGAGAGGGCAAGGGCGGAGGCGAGAGGGCAAGGGTGAAGATGAGAGGGCAAGGGGAAGGGCAGAGGAGAGAGGGCAAGGGCGAGAGGGCAAGGGCGAGAGGGTGAGGGCGAGAGGGTGAGGGCGAAGGCGAGAGGGTGAAGGTGAGAGTGTGAAGGCGAGAGGGCGAAGGCGAGAGTGTGAAGGCAAGAGGGTGAGGGCGAAGGTGAGAGGGCGAAGGCGAGAGGGTGAAGGCGAGAGGGTGAGGGCGAAGGTGAGAGGGCGAAGGCAAGAGTGTGAAGGCGAGAGGGCGAGGGTGAAGGCAAGAGGGCGAGGGCGGAGGCGAGAGGGTGAGGGTGAAGGCGAGAGGGCAAGGGCGGAGGCGAGAGGGTGAGGGTGGAGGCGAGAGGGCTTGGGCAGAGGCGAGAGGGCTTGGGCGGAGGTGAGAGGGCAAGGGTGAAGGCGAGAGGGCGGAGGCGAGAGGGTGAGGGTAGGGCAAGGGCGCGAGGGCGAGAGGGCAAGGGCGAGGGCGAGAGGGCGAGGGTGAGGGTGAGGGTGAGGGTGAGGGTGAGGGTGAGGGTGAGGGTGAGGGCGAGGGCAAGGGTGAAGGCGAGAGGGCAAGGGTGAAGGCGAGAGGGCAAGGGTGAAGGTGAGAGGGCAAGGGTGAAGGCGAGAGGGCGAGGGTGAAGGCGAGAGGGAGAGGGTGAAAGGCAGGAGGTGAGAGGGCGAGAGGGCGAAGGCGAAGGCGAGAGTGTGAGGGTAGGGCAAGAGCGTGAGGGTAGGGCAAGAGCGTGAGGGCGAGGGCAAGAGCGTGAGGGTGAGGGCGAGGGCGAGGGCGAGGGCGAGGGTGAGGGCGAGGGTAGGGCGAGAGGGCGAGGGCGGAGGCAAGAGGGCAAAGGCAAGGCTAAGGGCGAGAGGGCAAAGGCGAGGGTGAAGGTGAAGGCAAGAGGGTGATGGCAAAGGCAAGAGGCCAAGGGCGGAGGCGAGAGGCCAAGGGCGGAGGCGAGGGGCAAAGGCAAAGGCGAGGGTGAGGGTAAGAAGGCCAGGGCATGGGCAACAGGTGAGGGCGGAGGGTGAGGACGGCATGAGGGCATGGGCATGGAGCGAATGCGGCGGGTGTGTGAAGGCAACAGCTATAGAAACAAAGTTGTTAGCCACAGTGAAAGAAAAAGAAAAGAAAACATACGAGGGCCCAGATGTGGTTCATCTGGGCCCCGAAAGTGTCTGGCGACAGTGGGTGGTGGGCAGAGGGGCGGCTAAAGCCGCCCCACACTAGCTCCCAGCCGCTCTAAAGTTAGAGCCGAGCCGTGCTTAGCCGAAGCCAAACGGCTGGCTTCGGCTCGGCTCCCAATCGGCTTGGCTCAGTCGGCTTGCGGCTTAGAGCCGAGCCGTTGGCAACACTAGTGATCAGGCATCACTGGCACAAGGTCTGGGACCTTGGGAGGACTATAGGAACACTTCACATGGGTCAGTGCATGGGAGCACTCACTAGAAGATAGAATGGCAGTTGGTTGAGCCAACCATGGACATAATAGGAAGGAGGGATCACACCCTGAGTGATGGTGCCTTGGGATTACATCAACACATCACTAGGGTCAGCCACAGGGCCAGCACAGGGGCTTGGACACTTGTTAGGGCAAAGGGATCACCAGTAGGAGGTAATGCATCCCATTATAGGAGTCTAGAGCAGTCCACAGGAAGTCTGGACATCATGGGAAAGGGCCAGGCCTGGTCTATTAAATTTGACAGGTGGCAGCACCCAGGACATATGGGTACAATAGGATGCACAGCAAGGCATATGGTCAGGGTGTGTATGGCTGTGGAGGTGCTGATGGGATGCAGTGGTGGCTAGGGGACTCAAGGAGGAGTATATAAGGACCTTGTTAAGATCGATGCTCTCAACGCAATTCGTTCTAAGTCAACAGTGGCAAGCAGAGTCTCGGTCTGCTCCCAGCCTACTGGACGGGTTCTGGACACTAAGTCAAACGATGACAAAGGTCAAATAAACGACGAGCTCAAAGAGATGAGAGCGAGGAGTTTTCGTTCAGAAGTTGAGAGAAGAATTCGATTAAGTTGGAACTGGGGTCTAGCTACTTTACAAGAGGGTTTATATATGTAAAAGAACAAGAGAAATATAAAAGGAAACATACAGCTAAATACCTAAGAAAGGAAATATGAAGGTAAAGTAGCTAAAGGAGATGAGCGTCTATGAAACGCATAACGATGATTACATAATAAAGTAAGTCCGTCGACGAAAGGGAAAGAAATTGTAACATTACCCCCTTCGTATGCAAGAAGTCACCGACTTCTTAACCTGTTCCCCAACCATGGTTTCCCCCATTTGTCCATCCATGGTCCCTTCGCGACTTCAACCATTCGGCAATGGTGTTGACATCATGGTTAGTGGTTTCAAACCGCCATTGCAGCGTCCTCGTGATATAATCTAGCTGGGTTGTTTGCTCGAGGATTGCGTCGCGCTCTTCATCCGTGACAGTGTGAGGATCGATGGTGAGGGCGGTGTTTAGCATGGCGTCCAGAGGTCCGGCGAAGAGTTGATAATCGACGATGAAGGTGGCGAGGGCTTCCTGAGCCCGAAGGAGAGTGGCGTTAGGAGTCCGGGTAACAGGTGGTGCTGGCGGAGCTGGTAAGGGTGCTTCTTCCTCAATAAGGAAGTTAGTGAGCTCGTCTGGATGCTGGTGAAGGTCGGCAGCGGTAGAGGAAGGGGAGGCGGGCCAATCCGGGAAAAGATATTCATCAATGGTGATGGTGGTGGTGACGAAGACCTCAATGGGGAGGTCGTGGGCAGTGGCAAGGAAAGGGGAGGCGGCGACGAGAGACGAATCGTAACAGTGGCCACAAGCTGTGACCAAGAGGGCGAAGGCGAAGGCGACGAGGTAGGCAATGACGACGATGGCAGACATGTTGTATCGGTAGGATGAGAGGGATAAGACCATTGAGCACGGCTTAAATATCCCAAATCTCGTCGTCAGAGTCCAAAGCTAGGATCTCTTCGATCTCAGGTTCCCTGGTTCTGAGAAAATTCTCACGAGAGTGTCTGGCCGCTTCTTCTTGTTCTGATCGGGGTCTTGTGTCGTCAGGGCGTGGAATACGAATTTGTTCAGGGTGCGCATGTTGTGTAACATGTATTTCTGGGTTGTTCATGCTAGCCTGTATGGCCTGGTTTAGAAGATTGTAATATCGTTCGGTTGCAAGTGCTATTTCCATTTGCGCTCGTGTGCGGTTAAAATTTTCACTTCCCCTTATGTTCATTCGTCGTTCATATTGCCATTGTTCTGCGGAGATGTCTCTGCCAAGCTGGATGATCCATTGTAAGGCTTCTGATAATTCAGGGAAGGTTCGTTGTAACCAAACCCTGTGATAAACATTATCGTATTGAAAACAAGGGTGAACTGATGCTGGGAGATAATGTGATTCGGCCTCCTGGAATGTGGGTAATTCTCCTAGATCAAAAGAGAGACGATGATACTGGGGAAGATACTTTGATAAAGCATTATATGGGATCTCTGTATGGCCTTGTGGATGCGTTCGTTTGTGAGGAGGTAATCGTGATACTTTAGGCGGTTTTGACATCATTGGAACGTATTTCAGTTTCTGATGTGTAGAGAGTGTTCGTTTGGAAGGGTGTTTAAAGGCAGGAACGAACATCTGTGTGACAGAATATCTGGTTTTGACGGTAGGAGTGTATCGTCCAATAGTTCTGCAGAATCTTTTGACATAACGAATATTATGTTTTAGTTGGAGGTTGGTGCAATAGTAAGTCATTTTCTTCTGAGTTGTTTCAGAGGTTCTTTCTGTTTTTATACTCAACTAAGATATCCGCAGCATTGCCTAGATGTCTTTCCGGTTCCCAGGTATTGTCGTTTGTTCCATAGCCTTTCCATTTAACCAGATATTGATAACCTGTTCCACGTTTCTGATGTCCAAGGATAGCTTCAATCTCAAACTCTTCTTGTCCGTTAACCATATCGGGAGGTGGCATAGTGAAATTCGGACCATGCATTGAGGTTTCCTTATATGGAGTGAGGAGCGATGCATGGAACACAGGGTGAATGCGCCATTGTTTCGGTAACTTCAATCTATAGGTAACTGGCCCCATGACTTGTTCAACCTGGAAGGGTCCTTCTCGTTTTGGTGCTAGCTTTCTTGATTGATACGGAATGTGGAGATTCTTGTTTTCAAGCCAGACTTTGTCACCCTTTTTGAATTTGATTGACTTGTCTCTGTATCTATGAGCGACCATTTGTCTAGCAAGTTCATGAGCAGCTAGAGCTTCTTCTCTGGCTTTTCGAAGCATCTGGAGGCGTTCTTCTGCTGCTGGAGCAGTCATTTTGAGCGCTGCTGTAGGGATAGCGATCGGATCTGTTCCATACATAAGTTGGAATGGAGATGTTTTTATTGTATCATGATAACGATTATTGTGTGCAAATTCTGCGATAGGCAAGAGTGGTTTCCATTTGTGGGGTTCATTGGTACAAAACATCCGGAGATAGATCTCAAGTTCTTGATTGACACGTTCAGTTTCGCCATCTGTTTGAGGATGATAAGCAGTGCTCATCCTGTGATCAATTCCTAATGCTTTTCGTATTTCTTGGAATACTTTAGCAGAGAATTGTGGTCCTCTATCAGATATTAAGACATCTGGGAGTCCAAAGCGCTTGAAGATTTCAGAAATATAGAGATCGGCTGTTCCTAGGGCATCGATTGTCTTGTTGCAAGGGGTGAAAATTACCCCCTTCGTAAGACCATGGTCCACCGTGACCAATATGGAGTCAAAGCCTTCGGAAACGGGAAGATCAGTGATGAAATCGAGTGTGACCTGCTGAATCCGGTTTTCAAATCGATAGCGTGATCCCAAGTTCTAGAAGTTGGGAATCGTTCTGATGCCTTTTTCTCAAAGACTGAGCGCCATTTCCCATATTCTGATGGTAGTTCCGTTTTTGGTTCATCCTTTTTCAACTGATGTTCTAACGCTTGAGATGCTGATGTTTTAACTCTGATCCAGTAATCGTCTTCTCCCCATTGTTGATTGTCCAATGCCATTTGCCAGATAGTTCCTTCATTCTGTTGTTCATCGATGAGGTGTATCGTTTTATCTCTCCAATCAATAGTAGGATTGTTTTCTTCTAACCAAGGGATCCCCAAAATTAATTGTTGATCTCCTAATTTAGTGATTAGAAACCAGTTGCTGTATCGTTTTCCTCCAATCGAATATTGAATATGGACTCGATGTGTGATTATTCCATTAGTGTTAACCGTTCCATCTGCGTTTCTGACTTTGATTGGTTTTCGCAATTTTTCTTTTGATAACTTGGTGGTTACTTCTTCGTCAATAAAATTCCCTTCTGCTCCACAATCGATTAGAGCCGAAGTATCAGCGGGTAAATCGGACGTTTCCACAGAAATTGAGAGGCGCTTGTCATTATTCGATCTTACTATTACAGAATCAAGCGCTAACTGTGAATGTCCATTTGTTATGGAAGTGTCAACTGCTGTATGACGCTTCCGGGTTAAAAACCCTCGTTTTCGAGTTCATTGAGAAGACCTTCTCATTCATCGGCCTTCATTCCAGCAAGGATCGCTCTGATGCTTGCAACTGGGTCGTCTTTCTTCTCTTTGGACACATCTTCAGGGATAGATCTGATCCCCTTATTCTGAAACGATGAGGAGGCCCTGAAGGAGGCGTTTGACGTGGTGTTTCGTTTGGGACAGTTCCTTGAAACATGCCCCTGGTTTCCACATCTGAAACATTTTCCAGATTTCATATATTCCTCCTTTTGTTCATCTGTCAAACGTCCAGTGGGCATAGCATTTACTGATCGGGTTGATCCGCCCCTATTATTGGTGTTTCGATTAAAATTGGAGCGGTTCCCTTGTCCTGGTTTTCGCCCAAGTGCTCGCATCATTTCCCAAGCGCCATGAAGCTGTTCTGCCTTCTCATATGCTTCTTTCATGGATAGAACGTTCGCTTCAAGGATCTTTGTAGCGATACTTTCAGGGAGTCCTTTGACAAATGCCTGAAGCTGTGCGGTTGTTCCTTTCAATCCTGAAGTACCGATTTCCATGCGAAATTTTCTGATATATTCAGGGACTGAAACGTTGCCCCCTACTCTGAGATTGGCTAGATTGTTCAGCGCTCTGAGAGCACTATTAACTTCCCCCCAATCGGCTAAGAAACGTTTCTTGAATTCTGTCCAATTCATCCAAGTAAGGGTTGTTTCTTCTTCATCGTCCAATTCATCCTTGATCAGGACTTTCCAATCATCGAGTTCCTGCCCAAGACAGGCAAGAGTAAATCAAATCTGCTTCTGTGCTTTGTTTTTATAGTTATCATCATTCAAAACAAAGTAATCTTCAAGACTTCCAATGAAAGCCTTTGCTTCGGTTCGTTTTCCTGTAAAAACGCGCATAGGCTGCGGTTTGATATCTCCTTTAGAGGCAGATGCTGCTACGTCGGATGCCATCTTTTCTGTTTCTTCTTTCGGATCTGTAGGTTCTCCTGTTTTGTCTTTCTTCTTCCCTGATTCTGGATCTCCAAATAGACTTTGTTCAATCTGTTTCTGTTCTAGGAAGTCTCTCCAAGGCTGTTTCCCTTTGTCTTGGAGTGCGTATCTGTCCTGTGGTGGTGCTCCAGAGAGACTGAGGAATTCGTTCCACCAGGAGGATTCTGGTTCTTCAGTGGGTGGATAAAATAGAGAATAAAAGTCCTCTTCTAGATCTTCGTTGATCCACTCAATCCAAACGTTATCTGGGAGGACTTCCTTTCCGTCTCCTTCAATATAATCACCTTCAAAGAGGGATGCTGGTACTGGTTCGTTTTTCTTCTTAGTTCCTGAGTGGAAAAACCACCCTGTTCCTGTAGTCGACGGTGTTACGATTTCTTTCCCTTTCGTTAATGGACTCATTTTATTATATAATCATCGTTATGCGTTTCATGGACGCTCATCTCCTTTAGCTACTTTACCTTCACATTTCCTTTCTTAGGTATTTAGCTGTACGTTTCCTTTTATATTTCTCTTGTTCTTTTACATATATAAACCATCTTGTAAAGTAGCTAGACTTCAGTTCCAACTTAATCAAATTCTTCTCTCAACCTCTGAACGAAACTCCTCGCTCTCATCTTCGAGCTCGTCGTTAATTTGACCTTTGTCATCGTTTGACTTAGCGTCCAGAACTTGTCCAGTAGGCTGAAAGCAGACCGAGACTCTGCTTGCCACTGTTGACTTAGAACGAACTGCGTTGAGAGCATCGATCTTAACACAAGTTGGAACTCACAGAACCGCTCAGTGTTTCTACACTAGCCAGACACCATTGATACCATAACCTCGAACCTCAGACCACCGAACGGCTCTGTCCGTTTCAGACGAAAATATTATCTAGATCAACGAGAGGTTTTTCCGTCGACTACAGGAACAGGGTGGTTTTTCCGCTCAGGAACTAAGAAGAAAAACGAACCAGTACCAGCATCCCTCTTTGAAGGTGATTATATTGAAGGAGACGGAAAGGAAGTCCTCCCAGATAACGTTTGGATTGAGTGGATCAACGAAGATCTAGAAGAGGACTTTTACTCTCTATTTTATCCACCCACTGAAGAACCAGAATCCTCCTGGTGGAACGAATTCCTCAGTCTCTCTGGAGCACCACCACAGGACAGATACGCACTCCAAGACAAAGGGAAACAGCCTTGGAGAGACTTTCTAGAACAGAAACAGATCGAACAAAGTCTATTTGGAGATCCAGAATCAGGGAAGAAGAAAGACGAAACAGGAGAACCTACAGATCCGAAAGAAGAAACAGAAAAGATGGCATCCGACGTAGCAGCACCTGCCTCTAAAGGAGATATCAAACCGCAGCCTATGCGCGTTTTTACAGGAAAACGAACCGAAGCAAAGGCTTTCATTGGAAGTCTTGAAGATTACTTTGTTTTGAATGATGATAACTATAAAAACAAAGCACAGAAGCAGATTCGATTTACTCTTGCCTGTCTTGGGCAGGAACTCGATGATTGGAAAGTCCTGATCAAGGATGAATTGGACGATGAAGAAGAAACAACCCTTATTTGGACGAATTGGACAGAATTCAAGAAACGTTTCTTAGCCGATTGGGGGGAAGTTAATAGTGCTCTCAGAGCACTGAACAATTTAGCCAATCTCAGAGTAGGGGGCGACGTTTCAGTCCCTGAATATATCAGAAAATTCCGCATGGAGATCGGTACTTCAGGTTTGAAAGGAACAACTGCGCAGCTCCAGGCCTTTGTTAAAGGACTCCCTGAAAGTATCGCTACAAAGATCCTCGAAGCGAACGTTCTATCCATGAAAGAAGCATATGAGAAAGCAGAACAGCTTCATGGCGCTTGGGAAATGATGCGAGCACTTGGGCGAAAACCAGGACAAGGGAACCGCTCCAATTTTAATCGAAACACCAATAATAGGGGCGGATCAACCCGATCAGTAAATGCTATGCCCACTGGACGTTTAACAGATGAACAAAAGGAGGAATACATGAAATCTGGAAAATGTTTCAGATGTGGAAACCAGGGGCATGTTTCAAGGAACTGTCCCAAACGAAACACCACGTCAAACGCCTCCTTCAGGGCCTCCTCATCGTTTCAGAATAAGGGGATCAGATCTATCCCTGAAGATGCGTCCAAAGAGAAGAAAGACGACCCAGTTGCAAGCATCAGAGCGATCCTTGCTGGAATGAAGGCCGATGAACGAGAAGGTCTTCTCAATGAACTCGAAAACGAGGGTTTTTAATCCGGAAGCGTCACACAGCGGTTGGCCCTTCCATAACAAATGGACATTCACAGTTAGCGCTTGATTCTGTAATAGTAAGATCGAATAATGACAAGCGCCTTTCAATTTCTGTGGAGACGTCCGATTTACCCGCTGACACTTCGGCTCTAATCGATTGTGGAGCAGAAGGGAATTTTATTGACGAAGAAGTAACCACCAAGTTATCAAAAGAAAAATTGCGAAAACCAATCAAAGTCAGAAACGCAGATGGAACGGTTAACACTAATGGAATAATCACGCATCGAGTCCATATTCAATATTCAATTGGAGGAAAACGATACAGCAACTGGTTTCTAATCACTAAATTAGGAGATCAACAATTAATTTTGGGGATCCCTTGGCTAGAAGAAAACAATCCTACTATTGATTGGAGAGATAAAACGATACACCTCATCGATGAACAGCGGAATGAGGGAACTATCTGGCAAATGGCATTGGACAATCAACAATGGGGAGAAGATGATTACTGGATCAGAGTTAAAACATCAGCATCTCAAGCGTTAGAACATCAGTTGAAAAAGGATGAACCAAAAACGGAACTACCATCAGAATATGGGAAATGGCGCTCAGTCTTTGAGAAAAAGGCATCAGAACGATTCCCAACTTCTAGAACTTGGGATCACGCTATCGATTTGAAAACCGGTTTTAGTCCTAAAGTTAGCAAGATCTATCCGTTATCAATCAAAGAACAGTCGTCGCTGGACGAATGGATTGAAGAACAGCTAGCTAAAGGCTACATCAAACCGTCGAAATCTCCTCAAGCATCGCCATTCTTCTTTGTCTCAAAAAAGGAAAGTGGTGCGCTTCGGCCGTGCCAAGATTATAGATATTTGAACGATTGGACAATCAAGAATGCATACCCATTACCCCTAGTATCCGACCTCCTTACAAAACTCGCTGGTGCACAATATTTCACCAAATTAGACCTCCGATGGGGATATAATAACGTCAGGATCAAGAAAGGGGACGAATGGAAAGCTGCTTTCATTACCAACAGAGGATTATACGAACCAACTGTTATGTTCTTTGGCCTATGCAATTCGCCATCTACATTCCAAACTATGATGAACGAATACTTCAGAGACATGATTAATGAAGGATGGCTCATTATCTACATGGACGACATCTTAATATGTTCTCAGAATTTGAACGAACTAGAAGAACGAACAAAAAGGGTTCTCGATCAATTAGAAGAGAACGATCTGTTCCTGAAATTAGAAAAATGTAAATTCGCTGTTCAAGAAGTTGAATTTCTGGGCATGATCATCTCACCTGGAAAAATACAAATGGATCCTATCAAACTCGCAGGAATAGCTGATTGGCCAGTACCATCAACGGTTAAACAAGTCCGATCATTCCTAGGTTTTGGAAACTTTTACAGACGTTTTATTGGAAACTTTGCAGCAATCGCAAAACCACTCACAGATCTAACCAAGAAAACGGAACCATTTGACTGGAATAATGAGCGCCAACTTGCCTTTGATACCCTAAAGCAACGGTTCGCCTCTATGCCAGTATTGTTAATGCCAAATCCTGCAAAACCGTTCATCCTTCAAACCGACGCCTCCAATAAAGCAATTGGAGCGGTACTGAAACAGGCGGATGAATCTGGAGCACTCCATCCATGTGGATTTATATCCCATGCGTTAACACCTACGGAACAGAATTATCAAATTTATGACAGAGAACTGCTTGCAATCATCAAGGGACTTGCAGTATGGCGCCATCTATTACATGGTTCTCCTCACACGATCATCGTCCATTGTGATCACAAGAACTTGTCTTACTACCGAACTGCTCAACGCTTAACACCTCGACAAGCTTGGTGGTCATCATTGCTATCTGAATATGATCTTCGTATTGAACATATACCCGGCACAAAAATGTTCGAAGCAGATGCATTATCCAGACGACCAGATCATATGGGAAATGATGATGAACAAACTACTGTCACGGTTTTGCCGAATGACCGATTTATTCGACTAATCAATGATGATCTTGCCAGTGAATTAAAGAAATACATGGCAAATGACGATTTTGGACGCATCCTTATTGAAGTTATCACCAAGCGAAAAGCACCACCAATTAAATCCAAATTACAAGACTGGACATACGCTCATGGTATTGTTTATTACTTGGGCAGGATTTATGTGCCTGATCGAATTGAGTTGCGCACTCGATTAATTAAGGAGATACATGAAGCATTATCTTCAGGACACCCTGGACGATTGAAAACACTAGCACTTTTGAAGCGTGATTATTGGTGGCCTGGAATGTATAGACATGTCAAAGACTGGGTTGAAGGTTGCGCACTTTGCCAGCAAATGAAAGTCAATACTCACCCAAATTCACCGGCATTAATCCCTATCCCATCAAAAGCTACACGCCCATTTCAGCAGGTCACACTCGATTTCATCACTGATCTTCCCGTTTCCGAAGGCTTTGACTCCATATTGGTCACGGTGGACCATGGTCTTACGAAGGGGGTAATTTTCACCCCTTGCAACAAGACAATCGATGCCCTAGGAACAGCCGATCTCTATATTTCTGAAATCTTCAAGCGCTTTGGACTCCCAGATGTCTTAATATCTGATAGAGGACCACAATTCTCTGCTAAAGTATTCCAAGAAATACGAAAAGCATTAGGAATTGATCACAGGATGAGCACTGCTTATCATCCTCAAACAGATGGCGAAACTGAACGTGTCAATCAAGAACTTGAGATCTATCTCCGGATGTTTTGTACCAATGAACCCCACAAATGGAAACCACTCTTGCCTATCGCAGAATTTGCACACAATAATCGTTATCATGATACAATAAAAACATCTCCATTCCAACTTATGTATGGAACAGATCCGATCGCTATCCCTACAGCAGCGCTCAAAATGACTGCTCCAGCAGCAGAAGAACGCCTCCAGATGCTTCGAAAAGCCAGAGAAGAAGCTCTAGCTGCTCATGAACTTGCTAGACAAATGGTCGCTCATAGATACAGAGACAAGTCAATCAGATTCGAAAAGGGTGACAAAGTCTGGCTCGAAAACAAGAATCTCCACATTCCGTATCAATCAAGAAAGCTAGCACCAAAACGAGAAGGACCCTTCCAGGTTGAACAAGTCATGGGGCCAGTTACCTATAGATTGAAACTACCGAAACAATGGCGCATTCACCCTGTGTTTCATGCATCACTCCTCACTCCATATAAGGAAACCTCAATGCATGGTCCGAATTTCACCATGCCACCTCCCGATATGGTTAATGGACAAGAAGAGTTTGAGATTGAGGCTATCCTTGGACATCGTAAACGCGGAGCCGGCTATCAGTACCTAGTCAAATGGAAAGGCTATGGAGCAAATGATAATACCTGGGAACCAGAACGACATCTAGACAATGCTGCGGATATTCTGGTAGAATATAAAAACAGAAGAAACCTCTGAAACAGTCAACACAATGACTTATTATCGCACCAACCTCCAGTTAAAACATAATATCCGTTATGTCAAAAGATTCTGCAGAACTGTTGGACGATACACTCCCACTGTCAAAACCAGATACTCTGTCACGCAGATGTTTGTTCCCGCTTTCAAACACCCCTCCAAACGAACACTTTCTATATATCAGAAACTGAAATACGTTCCAATGATGTCAAAACCGCCTAAAGTATCACGATTACCTCCTCACAAACGAACGCATCCACAAGGCCATACAGAGATCCCATATAATGCTTTATCAAAGTATCTTCCCCAGTATCATCGCCTCTCTTTTGATCTAGGAGAATTACCCACATTTCAGGAAGCCGAATCACATTATCTTCCAGCATCAGTTCACCCTTGTTTTCAATATGACAACGTTTATCACAGGGTTTGGTTACGACGAACCTTCCCTGAATTATCAGAAGCTTTACAATGGATTATCCAGCTCGGCAGAGACATTTCCGCGGAACAATGGCAATATGAACGACGAATGAACATAAGGGGAAGTGAAAATTTTAACCGCACACGAGCGCAAATGGAAATAACACTTGCAACCGAACGATATTACGATCTTCTGAACCAAGCAATACAGGCTAGCATGAACAATCCAGAAATACGTGTTACACGACATGCACACCCTGAACAAATCCGTATTCCACATCCTGACAATGCAAGAACTCGATCAGAACAAGAAGAAGCAGCTAGGAACTCTCGTGAGAACTTTCTCAGAACCAGGGAACCTGAGATCGAAGAGATCTTAGCTTTGGACTCCGACGATGAGATTTGGGATATTTAAACCACACTCAACGGTCTAGTCCCCATCATATCGATACAGCATGTCCACAATCGTCGTCATCGCCTACCTTGTTGCTTTTGCTTTTGCGCTCTTGGTCACAGCTTGTGGCCATTGTTATGACCCTTCTCTCGTCGCCGCCTCCCCGTTTCTTGCCACCGCCCATGACCTCCCTATCGAGGTCTTCGTTACCACCACCACCACCGTCGACGACTACCTTTTCCCAAATTGGCCCGCCTCTCCCTCATCCACCGTCGCCAACCTTCACCAACATCCAGATGAGCTCGCAGATTTCGTCATTGAAGAAGAGGCACCCCTACCCGCTCTACCCGTACCACCTCTCGCTAGGATCCCTAACGCCACCCTTCTTCGGGCTCAGGAAGCCCTCGCCACCTTCATCGTTGACTATCAACTTTTCGCCAGACCCCTCGACGCCATGCTCAACACCGCCCTCACCACCGACCCTCACACCATCACGGATGAAGAACGCGATGCAATCCTTGAACAAACGGTCTAACTTGACTATATCACAAGGACATTGCAATGGCGGTTTGAGACCGCTAACCACGACATCAATACCATCGCCGAATGGTTGAAATCGCGAAGGGATCATGGGTGGACAAATGGTGGAAACCATGGTTGGGGAACAGGTTAAGAAGTCGGTGACTTCTTGCATACGAAGGGGGTAATGTTACGATTTCTTTCCCTTTCGTTAATGGACTCATTTTATTATATAATCATCGTTATGCGTTTCATGGACGCTCATCTCCTTTAGCTACTTTACCTTCACATTTCCTTTCTTAGGTATTTAGCTGTACGTTTTCTTTTATATTTCTCTTGTTCTTTTACATATATAAACCATCTTGTAAAGTAGCTAGACTTCAGTTCCAACTTAATCGAATTCTTCTCTCAACCTCTGAACGAAACTCCTCGCTCTCATCTTCGAGCTCGTCGTTAATTTGACCTTTGTCATCATTTGACTTAGCGTCCAGAACTTGTCCAGTAGGCTGAAAGCAGACCGAGACTCTGCTTGCCACTGTTGACTTAGAACGAACTGCGTTGAGAGCATCGATCTTAACAGACGGAAAAACCTCTCGTCGATTTAGATAATATTTTCGTCTGAAACGGACAGAGCCGTTCGGTGGTCTGAGGTTCGAAGTTCTGGTATCAATGGTGTCTGGCTAGTGTAGAAACACTGAGCGGTTCTGTGAGTTCCAACTTGTGTTAAGATCGATGCTCTCAACGCAATTCGTTCTAAGTCAACAGTGGCAAGCAGAGTCTCGGTCTGCTCCCAGCCTACTGGACGGGTTCTGGACACTAAGTCAAACAATGACAAAGGTCAAATAAACGACGAGCTCAAAGAGATGAGAGCGAGGAGTTTTCGTTCAGAAGTTGAGAGAAGAATTCGATTAAGTTGGAACTGGGGTCTAGCTACTTTACAAGAGGGTTTATATATGTAAAAGAACAAGAGAAATATAAAAGGAAACGTACAGCTAAATACCTAAGAAAGGAAATATGAAGGTAAAGTAGCTAAAGGAGATGAGCGTCTATGAAACGCATAACGATGATTACATAATAAAGTAAGTCCGTCGACGAAAGGGAAAGAAATTGTAACAGACCTCAGTACAGTTGATTATCTCATAATGCATTAGGTAATAATGCATAATGCATCAAAATATATGTTCTCCCAGCTTGGGAGGTGGGGATTTTGAGGGAAAAATGCATAATGCATTGCTCCCATGACTGCATTATGCATTATGAGATTGACCCTTTGGTGCTTAGGTAGTGGGGCTGGCAGTGCTATCATGATGATCATCACAATTTGTAAACTACTAGTAGACAAAATTTTTTCTGCCATTGTACCCCTGCCCATGGCACCAGTACTAACACAAAAGCCTCATGAGAAGCCAGGTAGGCCATACAATCAACAGCCCAAAGAACAAAGGGCCAAGGATGCAGCCAAGACATCAGCAAAGAAGGAACTCAGCAATTGCAATGATAATCTCACCCTGCATGATTGGCTTGTTGTCTTCAGCTTCATTGATGAGCATAAAGATCTTCCACAGCATGCTGTTGTTGAGTATTTCAAGAGTAAAAAGGTGTTAAAATCGATGCTCTCAATGCGGTTCTGTTACAATTTCCTCTCTTTCGTTGACAGATATTTTACAATTACATAAACTTTGCTATGCATTTCATGGATGCTTATCTCCTTTAGCTATTTTACCTTCCCCTTTCCTTTCTCAGGTATTTAACTGTATGTTTCCTTTTATATTTCTCTTGTTCTTTTATGTATATAAACCTCTTGTAACATAGCTAGTCCTCAGTGTTAGGAACCGATCCTAGCATCTATTTTTCGGTTTTATTCATAGGGTGATCAGGCATCACTCTGCATCATTGGCACAAGGTCTGGGACCTTAGGAAGGCTCTGGGAACACTTCGCAGGGTTAGCGCATGGCAGCGCTCACTAGAAGACAGGACGGCGGTTGGTTGAGCCAACCAAGGATATAATAGGAAGGGAGGATCAACCCTGCATGATGGCGCCTCGGGATCACATCAACGCATCAGTGCATCAGCGCATCATCAGGTCAAGTCATCAGGAGGATACCAATGCTCAATATGGCAGGAGACACACCTATGGGGATCGTGGGAAGCCTGGGAGGTAGCACATCCTATAATGGAAGCCTAGGACAGTCTGTGGGAAGTCCGGACATCATGGGAATGGGCCAGGCCTGGTCTATTAAACAGTTGACAGGCGGCAGTGCCCAAGAAGCATGGATACAATAGGATGCACAGCAAGGCAGGGAGTTAAGGTGGTCATGGCTGTGGGAGTGCCGATGGGACATGGTGGCTAGGGGTCTACTAGGAGGAGTATATAAGGACCTTGGTAGATAGTTGGAGTCTCTTTAGACTCTAGATGGTTTCTCTTACGCTCTGTTTATGAGCCTTAGGTTATCATTGTAGTGGTCTTAATACATTCTCTTTCCCCTCTTCTTCTATCCCTCCTCTGCGAGGCTTGTGGGTTTGTGTTAGGAGCGTGAGCTTGTAACATAATCTAGAGTCTCTATACCCACACCCTTCGTCGTTGGCTGTAGTGCCGAGCATACCTTGCTCGTTGTCACACACAGCGTCAAAGCAAGTTTCCACCCATCCCCAATTATCACATCAACTGGCAACAACGGGGTCACGACTGACTCTGGGACCACGCTAGGCAACAAAACTGTACTAGACGAGAGCTGGGGCGTGCTGTAGTCGACCAGGCAGGGTCTTGCAGGCACTAGCACTAGTTACAGTGGAAAAGTCGGTGGAACCGATGAAGACAATCTATTGGCATGTCGTGTATCAAGGCATACAGTCTGGGGATACCAATCACGTATCAGATCTTGTTATCTGAGCACGAGGACACCCTAGTGAAGCGCCGGGCACCATCCCTTTAGGTCTATTGGTGGAACTAAATTGAACATACACGTGCGGGTGCATTATTGACCGCGGTGTACTGTGACTATGCCAGGAAGGGTAGTTACCGAAGAAGAGTCAACATCCCTCCTGTCCCTTAGGAGGCGTCATTGGATTCGCGGAAGCCAAATGAAGAGATTGGCCGCTGGTGGAGCGCCCAGGGTCAATTGAAAATGATGGAAGCGGATGCTAACCGCTGTAACAAAAGAGCAATACATTCGTTTATGGAAGGATGGACGCCAGGCAAAGAACATATCAACAATCACTGGCGCAGAAGCCAACTGCAGATCAAATAAGGCATACGACATCAATCTGGGAGATGGCCCTGAGTAAAGAACCATCAGCAGGGTCGCATGGGATCACATGCGACGATCTTCAATCAGGGGAACGGCAGCGCCCTTAGTAAAAGACTCCAGGAGGCAGGGCCGGTTCAGTAACAATAGACAGCATGCATGGGAATGCGAGCGCCCACAGAAAGACTGCACTAGTGAGGGTACTAGAGCCAAGAAAACTCTAGGCAGCAGCCTGAGGAGGAGGTCGCCAATGTCAGCGTCGTCCAAGAGCGCGACAGTAAAGAAGGTCTCGGGATCTGCTGCTAAGGCGGCAAGTGTTATGGGATCGCCTCAACGAAGGACGAATGAGGGATCAATTTTTATGGGCGCCATACCAGCGTGTGGGCCAAACTCCAACAGAACCCCAGTAGGTGCTGGGTCATCAAATGCTTTTCACTCTCTTACAATCAGCAACTGACAGCACCAGGCATGTAATGGTTGGCAAGCTCAGGTGTCGATCAAATTTTCTCATATCAACTGGGTTGGTTGTGGAACCATCAGATGGCGGACAAGGAATTACTCTGCACTGGTTATACCAACATCAATTCTGGACGATCCACGAGCTGGGCACCTCGATAAAAGGTCTACTTATGGAATAGCGGATGCCATGGGAAAGATCGCTGAGGCAGAAGTCAACTGCCATTGGAAATGAAATGACGTCATCAGAAACTGAGGATAGGAGCGGAACAATGTGCTCATTAGACAATGCATACCTGGATGATCAGTTACATCAGAAGGATTACACGTTACATGGGATGACATTCACTGTATCCACACAAGTCCAAAGGAGTACGGTTAGCAGAAACAAACTGCTGAAACAAATAAAGCGGATGGCATTGTCAGGGACATGCCAGAAATGGATTAGTCGATGCAGAAGATCACTGCTTTATCAAATGATCGAGGATTTATTAATGGCAGGGTTGCCGCTGCCTAGAAACAAGGGGCAACAAAGTTCGCACCAAATATAGCACTAAGGGCGAATGGGATTTGCAATCAGGTACCATATTGGCAAAGGTTAAAGTCAATCAGATCAAAAGCTAGGGTCTGGCCTGAGGAGGAGGTTGTGCGCTAGTGGAAACCAACCACTTTAAAATAATGTGTAGGGTCAACTCCAGTAAGGCGCTGGATAAACAAAAGCATTAGTCAAAGTCCAAATTGGCAGAGCCATAAGCGATGGCCCTTCTCCAGTGGGGAGGATGGGACAAATCTTGGAAGAGCAGTAGAAATCTGCTAGAACAAAACAACGCTCTCATAACGACAAGAGTCCACTTAGGTTTGGACATTCTGGGATGAATACATGGACATTAAAAGGAGCATTGGAGCTATACAAGGAATTTAGCAGGACAAGTAGTCGGCAGGGCTAGTCGACAATATATGGATAAGGATGGCAACCTTCCTCAAATAGCCAGTAGGACGCCACAGAAATGGGAATTTTTTTTTTTCCTATGTTACAACCTCATGCTCTGGGTAGGTAACTTGCTCATCGCTCTGGAAGAGCTGGACTCGCAAGTTACCTGAGGATTTGTCGGGACGCCAAATCTTGAGGAGGAGGTGAAGGAGGGAAAAGAGATCCAACAGGCACGGTGATGAGCATCCAGCGAGTCTAGGCAGTGTTTGCGACAATTGCAGGAGACATTTGAAGCAGCCACGAAGCTCAGAGACACATTCGAAACGATTCGTAACTTCGATCCACTTGTCCAAGCCCAGCAGCCCCAGTACCACATTCGATTAGCAGCCCAGGAGACATCCCGAGATCCAGTAGCAGTCCACAGACCCAGAGCTTTCCAGAGCGTGCAGTGCTTTAGCCATTTGAAGCCATCCAAGATGTTCAAGACCTTTGATCAAGCCTTGTTCCCTTGTCAGCAGCTCCCAGTCATCGCCTACTGTTCATTTGGCCCCCTAGCAACCCCAGGCATCTTCTAGAACATTGCACGAAGCCCAGTTGTCATCAGGATTGTGTTGTCATGGTTTGCACAGCATATGTTTCACTTGCTCCACATCTTTTGTTTCGTTGCCAGTTTGATTTTAGACTATTTTTAGCATCAGGCACCCCCTTTCATCGTTTCCCCCCCTTTTTCACTTGTATAGGACATCCCCTGTATAGATACAAAAAAAAAGAGAGTCAGCCCCCAGTTGTGTTCCCCCTCAGAGTCATGATCTAAGCGTCGCCCTTTGTTCCCTTGTCTTGCCCTTGCACCCCTAGAGTTGTTCCAGCATCCCAGCCACCTAGTCGAACCTTGCCTTGCACCTTCAAACCACATTTGAAACCTTGTCTAGTCGTCCTTGCCTTCGTTTGCCTTTGTCCCTTTGTCGTTTCAGTGCCTCCTGGCACTCCCAGCTTCATAGTGCAGTTCTACAGGTCTCTCCACTTGCAGCAGTCGCTTTAGGCCCTCTTGATCCCCTCTACTCCTCCTTTCGAACTTCGATTCGATCATCCACTGAAGGTGTTGCCCTGGTGTTGGGTTTTAGGGTTTGGTGATAGAGTTCCCACCTAGTTGCGCATCAACAGAGGTTATAATGAGGGAATCCGAGGAGTCACAAGTGCATTACGAGGTGCGACGAGGGATGACCGAAGCAATACCGGAATGCAGGAGGATTGACTATACCTCACCAATAACGGCCTGAAGGATAAATTCAATTTTTTATTTTTGGGCGTGCGTCGAAACCCCAGTAAGGCACTGGGTTATCAAAAGCATGAATAAACCAGAAGGGCAGAATTGTCAGAAGACATGGACCATCTCGGACAGCCGGAGATAAAACGTATATGGAAGTCAATAGCAAGGGAGCCTTAAGCATAGGCACTTAGGAGAAAACTTTCAGAGAAAGGCCAGGAGGACGATAAACCAAAAGTTGGGAAATCGGATCAGTGCCAGGAAAGGGAGTTGGAACTTTGTCAAGTTACAGAAACCAATGGGATTTGGTGAATGGAAATATACAGCAGACTAGGCGGACGACCAGGGATTTGCATATCGCAATATGGAATCCTTTTAGAAAACTGAAATCAGCATAAGACAGCATAGGAGGTCTTAGGAAAAGCAACGGGAGCTTGGGCATAGTGACGCTCTTGCTTCTTGAGGACAAGAAGCCTTGAGGAGGAGGTGATGTTAGGAACCGATCCTAGCATCTATTTTTCGGTTTTATTCATAGGGTGATCAGGCATCACTCTGCATCATTGGCACAAGGTCTGGGACCTTAGGAAGGCTCTGGGAACACTTCGCGTGGGTTAGCACATGGCAGCGCTCACTAGAAGACAGGATGGCGGTTGGTTGAGCCAACCAAGGATATAATAGGAAGGGAGGATCAACCCTGCATGATGGCGCCTCGGGATCACATCAATGCATCAGTGCATCAGTGCATCATCAGGTCAAGTCATCAGGAGGATACCAATGCTCGATATGGCAGGAGACACACCTATGGGGATCGCAGGAAGCCTGGGAGGTAGTGCGTCCTATAATGGAAGCCTAGGACAGTCTGTGGGAAGTCCGGACATCATGGGAATGGGCCAGGCCTGGTCTATTAAACAGTTGACAGGCGGCAGCACCCAAGAAGCATGGATACAATAGGATGCACAGCAAGGCAGGGAGTTAAGGTGGTCATGGCTGTGGGAGTGCCGATGGGACATGGTGGCTAGGGGTCTACTAGGAGGAGTATATAAGGACCTTGGTAGATAGTTGGAGTCTCTTTAGACTCTAGATGGTTTCTCTTACGCTCTGTTTATGAGCCTTAGGTTATCATTGTAGTGGTCTTAATACATTCTCTTCCCCCTCTTCTTCTATCCCTCCTCTGCGAGGCTTGTGGGTTTGTGTTAGGAGTGTGAGCTTGTAACACTCAGTTCCAACTTAATTGAATATTCCTCTCAACCTCTGAACAAAACTCCTCACTCTCATCTCTTTGAGCTCATCATCTATTTGACCTTTGTCATCATTTGACTTAGTGTCCAGAACTTGTCCAGTAGGCTGGGAGCAGACTGATACTCTGCTTGCCACTGTTGACTTAGAATGAACTGTGTTGAGAGCATTGATCTTAACACAAGTTGGAACTCCCAGACTGCTCAGTGTTTTTACACTAGCTAGACACCATTGATACCAGAACCTCGAACCTCAGACCCCTGAATGGCTCTGCCCATTTCTGACAAAAGTATTATCTAGATCGGCAAGAAGTCTTTCCGTTGACTACAGGAACAGGGTGGTTTTTCCACTCAGGAACTAAGAAAAAGAATGAACCAGTACCAGCATCCCTCTTTGAAGGTGATTATATTGAAGGAGAAGGAAAGGACGCCTTCCCAGACAACATTTGGATTGATTGGGTCAATGAAGACCTAGAAGAGAACTTCTACTCTTTATTTTATCCACCCACTGAAGAACCAGAATCCTCCTGGTGGAACGAATTCCTTAGTCTCTCTGGAGCACCACAGCAGGACAGATATGCACTCACAGACAAAGGGCTACAGCCTTGGAATAATTTCCTAGAACAGAAACAAATTGAACAAAGTCTATTCAGAGATCCAGAATCAGGGAAGAAGAAAGATGAAACAGGAGAACCAGAGGAACCAAAAGGAGAAACAGAAAAGATGGCAACTGATGATGAGGTTGGGAAAAGCCTGTGAGTGGATAGGGGCTTGGTGACTAGGTCACAAGTCACTAGTTGATCATTGGATTGTATTAGTCAGAGAGAAGAGAGCTGTGCTCCCCCCTCATCCTCATAAAAATGTGAGATTCGTAATTCCTCCTTTGTTTCATGCGTGCCCTCTCCCTCCTCCCTCTCATTGTTGTTGTCACACCACCAGTACACCGTCACTGTCACAGTGCCCACGACGACAACGACAGTGCCCACAGCAAGGTGCCAGGAACCTTCCAACGCCCTCACAAAACCCCTTCCCCATTCCTGTATAGGCATGGGGTGAGCTTCTCACTGATGCAGCAGCACCTACCTCTAAAGGAGATATCAAACCACAGCCTATGCGTGTTTTTACAGGAAAATGAACTGAAGCAAAGACTTTTATTGGAAGTCTTGAAGATCATTTTGTCCTTAATGATGACAATTACAAGGGCAAAGCGCAGAAACAAATTTGATTTACTCTTGCCTGTCTTGGGCTGGAACTCAACGATTGGAAAGTTCTGATCAAGGATGAATTAGACAATGCAGAAGAAACAACCCTTACTTGGACAAATTGGACCAAATTCAAGAAGCATTTCTTGGCTGATTGGGGAGAAGTTAATAGCACTCTCAGGGCGCTGAACAATCTAGCCAATCTCAGAGTAGGGTCCCTGAATATATCAGAAAATTCCACATGGAGATCGGAACATCAGGTCTAAAGGGAACAACTGCACAGCTTCAAGTATTTGTAAAAGGACTCCCTGAAAGTATCGCCACAAAGATCCTTGAGGCAAACATTTTATCAATGAAAGAAGCATATGAGAAAGCAGAGCAGCTTCATGGCACTTGGGAAATGATGTGAGCGCTTGGGCAAAAACCAGGACAAGGGAATTGCTCTAATTTTAATTGAAACACCAATAACAGGGGTGGATCAACTCAATCAGTAAATGTGATGCCCACCAGATGATTGACAGATGAGCAAAAGGAGGAATATATGAAATCTGGAAAGTGTTTCAGATGCAGAAACCAGGGGCATGTTTCAAGGAACTGTCCCAAACGAAACACCACGTCAAACGCCTCTTCCAGAGCCTCCTCATTGTTTCAGAATAAAGGGATCAGATCTATCCCTGAAGATGTGCCCAAGGGCAAGAAAAATGATCCAGTTGCAAGCATCAGAGCGATCCTTGCTGGAATGAAGGCCAATGAATGAGAAGGTCTTCTCAATGAACTCGCGAATGAGGGTTTTTAACCCAGAAGTGTCACACAGTGGTTGGCACTTCCATAACAAATGGACATTCACAGTTAGTGCTTGATTCTGTAATAGTAAGATTGAATAATGACAAGCGCCTCTCAATTTCTGTTGAAACGCCTGATTTACCTGCTGAAACTTCTGCTCTAATTGACTGTGGAGTGGAGGGGAATTTTATTGATGAAGAAGTAACCACTAAATTACCAAAAGAAAAATTACAAAAACCAATCAAAGTCAGAAACACAGATGGAACAGTTAATACCAATGGAATGATCACACATTGAGTTCATATTCAATACTCAATTGGAGGAAGGCAATACAGCAACTGGTTTTTAATCACCAGACTAGTGTTAGGAACCAATCCTAGCATCTAATTTTTGGTTTTATTCATTGGGTGATCAGGCATCACTCTGCATCATTGGCACAAGGTCTGGGACCTTAGGAAGGCCATAGGAACACTTCGCGTGGGTTAGCGCATGGCAGCGCTCACTAGAAGACAGGACGGTGGTTGGTTGAGCCAACCAAGGATATAATAAGCACAGGGGATCAGACCCTGAGTGATGGCACCTCGGGATCACATCAGCGCATCACTAGGATCAGCCACAGGGACAGCACAGGGGCTAGGAGGCTCGTTAAGGCAGGAGGATCACCAGTGGGGATCGTGGGAAGCCTGGGAGGTAGTGTGGCCCATTATGGGAGTCTAGAGCAGTCTGCGGGAAGGCCAGACATCATGGGAAAGGGCCAGGCCTGGTCTATTAAATGGTTGACAGGTGGCAGCACCCAAATGCATGAACAATAGGATGTGCAGTAAGGCATGTGGTCTGGGCGCATATGGCTGTGGAGGTGCCAATGGGACTTATGGTGGCTAGGGGCATCTAGGAGGAGTATATAAGGGCTTGGGTAGTTAGCTGGAGTCTCTTTAGACTCTAGATGGTTTTCCTTACACTCTGTCTATGGGCCTAGGTTACTGTTTGTAGTAGTCTTAATACATTCTCTTCCCCCTCTCTTCTTCACCCTCTCCTCTGTGAGGCTTGTGGTTTAGGTTGTGAGCATGAGCTTGTAACAACTAGGAGATCAACAATTAATCTTGGGGATTCCTTGGTTAGAAGAGAATAATCCCACTATTGACTGGAGAGATAAAACAATCCATCTCATTGATGAACGGCAAAATAATGGAACTACCTGGCAAATGGCATTGGATAATCAACAATGGGGAGAAGACGATTACTGGATTAGAGTCAAAACATCAGCTTCTCAAGCATTAGAACATCAGCTAAAGAAGGATGAACCAAAGACAGAATTACCATCAGAATATAAGAAATGGTGCTCAGTCTTTGAGAAAAAGGCATCGGAACAATTCCCAACTTCCAGAACTTGGGATCATGCTATTGATCTGAAAACTGGCTTCACCCCTAAAGTCAGCAAAATTTATCCATTATCAATCAAAGAACAGTCGTTGTTAGACAAATGGATTGAAGCATCAAAATCTCAAGCATCACCATTTTTCTTTGTTTCAAAAAAGGAGAGTGGTGCACTTTGACCTTGTCAAGATTACAGATACCTGAACGATTGGACAATAAAAAATGCATATCCATTACCCCTAGTATCCGATCTCCTTACAAAACTTGCCGGTGCACAATATTTCACCAAATTAGATCTCCATTGGGGGTACAATAATGTCAGGATCAAAAAAGGCGATGAATGGAAAGCTGCTTTCATCACCAACAGAGGATTGTATGAACCAACCTTTATGTTCTTTGGTTTATGCAATTTGCCATCTACATTCAAAACCATGATGAACGAATATTTCAGAGATATGATTAACGAAGGATGGCTCATCATTTATATGGACGATATTTTGATCTGTTCTCAAAATCTGAACAAACTCAAAGAATGAATGAAAAGAGTCCTTGATTGGTTGGAAGAAAATGATCTGTACTTGAAACTAGAGAAATGCAAATTTGCCATTCAAGAAGTCGAATTTTTAGGCATGATCATTTTGCCTGGGAAGATACAGATGGATCCTATCAAACTTTCAGGAATAGCCGACTGGCTAGTACCATCCACAGTTAAACAAGTCCGATCATTCCTAGGTTTTGGAAACTTTTACTGACAATTTATCAGGAACTTTGCAGCAATTGCAAAACCACTCACAGATTTAACCAAGAAAACGGAATCATTTGATTGGACTAATGAGTGACAACTTGCCTTTGACACTCTAAAACAACGATTCGCTTCTATGCCAGTTTTGTTGTTGCCAAATCCAGTGAAACCATTTATTCTTCAAACCAATGCCTCCAATAAAGCGATTGGAGCAGTGTTGAAACAAGCTGATGAATCAGGAGCACTCCATCCTTGTGAATTTATTTCCCATGTGCTAACACCGACAGAACAGAATTACCAAATTTATGATAGGGAACTGCTTGTGATCATCAAAGGGCTTGCAGTTTGGCACCACTTATTACATGGTTCACCTCATACAATCATTGTTCATTGTGATCACAAGAATCTATCATACCATTGAACTGCTCAACACTTGACACCTCATCAAGCCTGATGGTCTTCACTGTTATCTGATTTTGATCTTCATATTGAACACATACCAGGAACAAAGATGTTTGAAGCAGATGCATTATCCAGGAGGCCAGATCATATGGGCAATGATGAGGAACAGACCACCATCACAGTTCTGCCAAATGATCGATTTATTTGGCTTATCAATGAGGATCTTGCCAGTGAATTAAAAAAGTACATGGCAAACAATGATTTTGGACACATCCTTATTGAAGTTATCACTAAACAATGAGCGCCACCAATCAAATCGAAATTGCAAGACTGGACCTATACTCATGGCATCATTTATTACCTCGGAAAGATCTATATCCCTGATCAGATTGAACTATGCACTCGTTTAATCAAGGAGATACATGAAGCACTATCTTCAGGACATCCTGGAAGATTGAAAACATTAGCGCTTTTGAAACAAGATTATTGGTGGCCTGGAATGTACAGACATGTCAAAGAATAGGTTGAAGGTTGCGCACTCTGCCAACAGATGAAAGTCAATACTCATCTGAATTCACTGGCATTAATCCCTATCCCATCAAAAGCTACCCGACCATTTCAACAAGTTACACTCGATTTTATCACCAATCTTCCTATATCTGATGGATATGACTCCATCCTGGTCATGGTGGACCATGGTCTTACAAAGGGGGTAATTTTCACTCCTTGCAACAAGACAATCAATGCTCTAGGAACTGCAGACTTATACATCTCTGAAATCTTTAAGTGCTTTGGACTCCCCGATGTTCTGATCTCTAATAGAGGACCACAATTCTCTGCTAAAGTATTCCAAGAAATATGAAAAGCATTAGGAATCGACCATAGGATGAGCACAGCCTATCACCCTCAGACATATGGAGAAACTGAATGCGTCAATCAAGAACTTGAAATCTATCTTCAAATGTTCTGCACAAATGAGCCCCATAAATGGAAACCATTGTTACCCATCACTGAATTCGCACACAATAACTGATATCATGACACAATAAAGACATCTCCATTCCAACTTATGTATAGATCAGATCTGGTTGCCATCCCTACAGCAGCAATCAAGATGACTGCTCTAGCAGCAGAAGAGCGCCTTCAGATGCTTCGAAAAGCTAGAGAAGAAGTTCTAGCTGCACACAAACTTGCCAGACAGACTGTTGCTCATAGATACAGAGATAAGTCAATTAAGTTTGAAAAAGGTGACAAAGTCTGGCTTGAAAACAAGAACCTTCACATTCCATACAGTCAAGAAAGTTAGCTCCGAAGAGAGAAGGGCCCTTTCAAGTCGAACAAGTCATGGGACCCATTACATCCAAATTGAAATTACCAAAACAATGGCGCATTCATTCTGTGTTCCATGCATTGCTTCTCACTCCATATAAGGAAACTTCAATGCATGGACTGAATTTCACAATGCCACCTCCTGATATGGTCAAGGGACAAGAGGAGTTTGAGATTGAGGCTATCCTTGGACATTGGAAATGTGAAGCTGGTTATCAATACTTAGTCAAATGGAAAGGCTATGGGGCAAACAACAATACATGGGAACCAGAACGACAATTACATAACCATTGCTATGCGTTTCATGGACACTTATCTCCTTTAACTATTTTACCTTCCCCTTTCCTTTCTTAGGTATTTAGCTGTGCATTTCCTTTTATATTTCTCTTGTTCTTTTATGTATATAAACCTCTTGTAATGTAGCTAGTCCTCAGTTCCAACTTAATCAAATATTTCTCTCAACTTCTGAACAAAACTCCTCACTCTCATTTCTTTGAGCTTGTCATCTATTTGACCTTTGTCATTGTTTGACTTAGCATCCAGAACTTGTCCAGTAGGCTGGGAGCAGACCGAGACTCTGCTTGCCACTGTTGACTTGGAATGAACTGTGTTGAGAGCATCAATCTTAACAATATTTGATCAGACGGCCCAGATCAAGTATCTCACCAGAAGTTTGCAATGGCAATTCGAAATGGCCAATCAAGACATCAATACCATTATCAAATGGTTGAAGTCCAGGAAGGATCATGGCTGGACTACTGAGGGGATTTGGTAGAAGTTGGTGACTTCTTGCATACAAAGGGGGTAATGTTACAATTTTCTTTTCCCTTTGTTAATGGATACCTTACTATTACATAACCATTGCTATGCATTTCATGGACACTTATCTCCTTTAGTTATTTACCTTCACTTTTCCTTTCTTAGGTATTTAGCTGTATGTTTCCTTTTATATTTCTCTTGTTCTTTTACATATATAAACCCTCCTGTAACATAGTTAGCCTTCAGTTCCAACTTAATTGAATTCTTCTCTCAACTTCTGAATGAAACTCCTCACTCTCATCTTCTTGAACTCGTCATTGATTTGACCTTTGTCATCATTTGACTTAGCATCCAGAACCTGCCCAGTAGGCTGGGAGCAGACCAAGACTCTGCTTGCCACTGTTGACTTAGAATGAACTGCATTGAGAGCATCAATCTTAACACTGGGCATTATACCTCAGCAGATTTAAATTTAAAATAATTCATAAAGCAGGAACAAGTATGGGAAAGGCTGATTCTCTGTCCAGGAGGCCAGACTGTAGAAAGGGGGTAGAGGATGATAACAAGAAAGTTACCTTGTTAAAACCAGAATTTTTCTGCATTGCAGCTTTGCAACAAGGGCACATACTGGTTAATGCATTGGAAAAAGAGATCCTTAATAAAATAAGAAAATCTGAAGCAAGAGACAAAGATGTTGTTAAAGCAGTAGAAGCAATGAAAAAGGCAAATGTTAAAAAACTCAATGCAGGAGAATGGCAAATGGAGCAAGGGCTAATCCTTTGGAGAGGAAAAGTCTATGTTCCAAAAGATGAAAAATTACGAATGGAGATAGTTAGGCTCCACCACGATACACCCATTGCTGGACAGAACGATCCTGACTCCCCCTCGGCTCGAAAACCGCTGATCGTTGCCGTTTTCTGGGTTTCTGTAGTAGTATTAGAAAAAACAAAGTTTCTAATTACCTTGATTGTTTTCGTGTTCACATCATAGTATCGAATGGATTTAGATCCATCTATAAAACCTGTTAATATCATTTTCTTTGATTTAGGACTTAGCTTTGATAGTCCTTGTGATTCGTTGAGCACCCATACGTCACTTCCAAATTCTTGTAAATGTGAAACGTCTGGTTTGATGCCATACCAAGCTTTGTATGGTGTTACAGTTTCTTTCCCTTTCATTGACGGACTTACTTTATTATATAATCATTGTTATGCGTTTCATGGATGCTCATCTCCTTTAGCTACTTTACCTTCACATTTCCTTTCTTAGGTATTTAGCTGTATGTTTCCTTTTATATTTCTCTTGTTCTTTTACGTATATAAACCTTCTTGTAAAATAGCTAGACTCCAGTTCCAACTTAATTGAATTCTTCTCTCAACCTCTGAACGAAACTCCTCGCTCTCCCTCTTTGAGCTTGTTGTTTGTTTGACCTTCATCATCATTTGACTTAGTGTCCAGAACTTGTCCAGTAGGCTGGGAGCAGACCGAGACTCTGCTTGCCACTGTTGACTCAGAACAGATTGCGTTGAGAGCATCGATCTTAACACAAGTTGGAACTCCCAGATTGCTCAGTGTTTCTACACTAGCCAGACACCATTGATACCAGAACCTCGACCCTCAGACCCCCCAACGGCTCTGTCCGTTTCAGATGAAAGTATTATTTAGATCGAAAGGAAGTCTTTCCATCGACTACTGGAACAGGGTGGTTTTTCCGCTCAGGAACTAAGAAAAAGAACGAACCAGTACCAGAATCCCTCTTTGAAGGAGATTACATTGAAGGACCAGAGGACGCCTTCCCAGACAACGTTTGGATTGATTGGGTAAACGAAGAACACGAAGAAGGATTTCTTTCGTTATTCAAACCGCCCACAGACGAACCAGAACTTTCCTGGTGGAACGAATATCTCAACCTTGCTGATATTGCAGGACGAGAGCGATACGCACTCAAGGAAGGAGAGCTACAACCTTGGATAGAATTCCAAGAACAGAAACAGATCGAAACGAACCTATTTGGAGATCCGGAATTAGGAAAGAAGAAAGACGAAACAAGAGAACCAGAAGAACCAAAAGGAGAAACAGAAAAGATGGCATCTGACGCAGCAACACCTGCCTCTAAAGGAGATATTAAACCGCAGCCTATGCGTGTTTTTACAGGAAAACGAACTGAAGCAAAGGCTTTCATTGGAAGTCTTGAAGATTACTTTGTTTTGAATGACGATAACTATAAAGGCAAAGCACAGAAACAGATTCGATTTACTCTTGCCTGTCTTGGGCAGGAACTCGATGATTGGAAAGTCCTGATCAAGGATGAATTAGACGATGAAGAAGAAACAACCCTTACTTGGACAAATTGGGCAGAATTCAAGAAACGTTTCTTAGCCGATTGGGGCGAAGTTAATAGTGCTCTTAGAGCGCTGAACAATCTAGCCAATCTCAGAGTAGGGGGAGATGTTTCAGTCCCTGAATATATCAGAAAATTCCGCATGGAGATCGGTACTTCAGGTTTGAAAGGAACAACTGCGCAGCTCCAGGCATTTGTCAAAGGACTCCCTGAAAGTATCGCTACAAAGATCCTCGAAGCAAATGTTCTATCCATGGAAGAAGCATATGAAAAGGCAGAACAGCTTCATGGCGCTTGGGAAATGATGCGAGCGCTTGGGCGAAAACCAGGACAAGGGAACCACTCTAATTTTAATCGAAACACCAATAACAAGGGTGGATCAACCCGATCAGTAAATGCGATGCCCACTGGACATTTGACAGATGTACAAAAGGAGGAATACATGAAATCTGGAAAATGTTTCAGATGTGGAAACCAGGGGCATGTTTCAAGGAATTGTCCCAAACGAAACACCACGTCAAACGCCTCCTTCAGGGCCTCCTCATCGTTTCAGAATAAGGGGATCAGATCTATCCCTGAAGATACGCCCAAGAAAAAAAAAGACGACCCAGTTGCAAGCATCAGAGCGATACTTGCTGGAATGAAGGCCGATGAACGAGAAGGTCTTCTCAATGAACTCAAAAACGAGGGTTTTTAACCCAGAAGCGTCATACAGCAGTTGACACTTCCATAACAAATGGACATTCACAGTTAGCGCTTGATTCTGTAATAGTAAGATCGAATAATGACAAGCGCCTTTCAATTTCTGTGGAGACGTCCGATTTACCCACTGACACTTCGGCTCTAATCGATTGTGGAGCAGAAGGGAATTTTATTGACGAAGAAGTAACCACCAAGTTATCAAAAGAAAAACTGCGAAAACCAATCAAAGTCAGAAACGCAGATGGAACGGTTAACACTAATGGAATAATCACACATCGAGTCCATATTCAATATTCGATTGGAGGAAAACGATACAGCAACTGGTTTCTAATCACTAAATTAGGAGATCAACGATTAATTTTGGGGATCCCTTGGTTAGAAGAAAACAATCCTACTATTGATTGGAGAGATAAAACGATACACCTCATCGATGAACAACGGAATGAAGGAACTATCTGGCAAATGGCATTGGACAATCAACAATGGGGAGAAGACGATTACTGGATCAGAGTTAAAACATCAGCATCTCAAGCGTTAGAACATCAGTTGAAAAAGGATGAACCAAAAACGGAACTACCATCAGAATATGGGAAATGGCGCTCAGTCTTTGAGAAAAAGGCATCAGAACGATTCCCAACTTCCAGAACTTGGGATCACGCTATCGATTTGAAAACCGGTTTTAGTCCTAAAGTTAGCAAGATCTATCCGTTATCAATCAAAGAACAGTCGTTGCTGGATGAATGGATTGAAGAACAGCTAGCTAAAGGCTACATCAAACCGTCGAAATCTCCTCAAGCATCGCCATTCTTCTTTGTCTCAAAAAAGGAAAGTGGTGCGCTTCGGCCGTGCCAAGATTATAGATATTTGAACGATTGGACAATCAAGAATGCATACCCATTACCCCTAGTATCTGACCTTCTTACAAAACTCGCTGGTGCACAATATTTCACCAAATTAGACCTCCGATGGGGATATAATAACGTCAGGATCAAGAAAGGGGACGAATGGAAAGCTGCTTTCATTACCAACAGAGGATTATATGAACCAACTGTTATGTTCTTTGGCTTATGCAATTCGCCATCTACATTCCAAACTATGATGAACGAATACTTCAGAGACATGATTAATGAAGGATGGCTCATTATCTACATGGACGACATCTTAATATGTTCTCAGAATTTGAACGAACTAGAAGAACGAACAAAAAGGGTTCTCGATCGATTAGAAGAGAACGATCTGTTCCTGAAATTAGAAAAATGTAAATTCGCTGTTCAAGAAGTTGAATTTCTGGGCATGATCATTTCACCTGGAAAAATACAAATGGATCCTATCAAACTCGCAGGAATAGCTGATTGGCCAGTACCATCAACGGTTAAACAAGTCCGATCATTCCTAGGTTTTGGAAACTTTTACAGACGTTTTATTGGGAACTTTGCAGCAATTGCAAAACCACTCACAGATCTAACCAAGAAAACGGAACCATTTGACTGGAATAATGAGCGCCAACTTGCCTTTGACACCCTAAAGCAACGGTTCGCCTCTATGCCAGTATTGTTAATGCCAAATCCTGCAAAACCATTCATCCTTCAAACCGACGCCTCCAATAAAGCAATTGGAGCGGTACTGAAACAGGCTGATGAATCTGGAGCACTCCATCCATGTGGATTTATATCCCATGCGTTAACACCAACAGAGCAGAATTATCAAATTTACGACAGAGAACTGCTTGCAATCATCAAGGGACTTGCAGTATGGCGCCATCTATTACATGGTTCTCCTCACACGATCATCGTCCATTGTGATCACAAGAACTTGTCTTACTACCGAACTGCTCAACGCTTAACACCTCGACAAGCTCGGTGGTCATCATTGCTATCTGAATATGACCTTCGTATTGAACATATACCCGGCACAAAAATGTTCGAAGCAGACGCATTATCCAGACGACCAGATCATATGGGAAATGATGAGGAACAAACTACTGTCACGGTTTTGCCGAATGACCGATTTATTCGACTAATCAATGATGATCTTGCCAGCGAATTAAAGAAATACATGGCAAACGACGATTTTGGACGCATCCTTATTGAAGTTATCACTAAGCAAAGAGCACCACCAATTAAATCCAAACTACAAGACTGGACATACACTCATGGTATCGTTTATTACTTGGGCAGGATTTATGTGCCTGATCGAATTGAGTTGCACACTCGATTAATTAAGGAGATACATGAAGCATTATCTTCAGGACACCCTGGACGATTGAAAACACTAGCACTTTTGAAGCGTGATTATTGGTGGCCTGGAATGTATAGACATGTCAAAGAATGGGTTGAAGGTTGCGCACTTTGCCAGCAAATGAAAGTCAATACTCACCCAAATTCACCGGCATTAATCCCTATCCCATCGAAAGCTACACGCCCATTTCAGCAGGTCACACTCGATTTCATCACTGATCTTCCTGTTTCCGAAGGCTTTGACTCCATATTGGTCACGGTGGACCATGGCCTTACGAAGGGGGTAATTTTCACCCCTTGCAACAAGACAATTGACGCTTTAGGAACAGCCGATCTCTATATTTCTGAAATCTTCAAGCGCTTTGGACTCCCAGATGTCTTAATCTCTGATAGAGGACCACAATTCTCTGCTAAAGTATTCCAAGAAATACGAAAAGCATTAGGAATTGATCACAGGATGAGCACTGCTTATCATCCTCAAACAGATGGCGAAACTGAACGCGTCAATCAAGAACTTGAGATCTATCTTCGGATGTTTTGTACCAATGAACCCCACAAATGGAAACCACTCTTGCCTATCGCAGAATTTGCACACAATAATCATTATCATGATACAATAAAAACATCTCCATTCCAACTTATGTATGGAACAGATCCGATCGCTATCCCTACAGCAGCGCTCAAAATGACTGCTCCAGCAGCAGAAGAACACCTCCAGATGCTTCGAAAAGCCAGAGAAGAAGCTCTAGCTGCTCATGAACTTGCTAGACAAATGGTCGCTCATAGATACAGAGACAAGTCAATCAGATTCGAAAAGGGTGACAAAGTCTGGCTTGAAAACAAGAATCTCCACATTCCGTATTAATCAAGAAAGCTAGCACCAAAACGAGAAGGACCCTTCCAGGTTGAACAAGTCATGGGGCCAGTTACCTATAGATTGAAATTACCGAAACAATGGCGCATCCATCCTGTGTTTCATGCTTCGCTCCTCACTCCATATAAGGAAACCTCAATGCATGGCCCGAATTTCACTATGCCACCTCCTGATATGATTAACGGACAAGAAGAGTTTGAGATTGAAGCTATCCTTGGACACCGGAAACGCGGAGCCGGTTATCAATATTTAGTCAAATGGAAAGGCTATGGAGCAAATGATAACACCTGGGAACCAGAACGACATCTAGGCAATGCTGCGGATATTCTGGTAGAGTATAAAAGCAGAAGAAACCTCTGAAACAGTTAAACACAATGACTTATTATCGCACCAACCTCCAATTAAAGCATAATTGTTACAATTTCTTGTTTCCTCTTTGTGAAGCGGACCAATTATTACTTAATCATAGCTATGCGTTTCCTGGACGCTTATTTCCTTTTAGCTTTACCTTTCACTTTTCCTTTCTAAGGTAGTTAGCTATACATTTCCTTTTACATTTTCCTTGTTCTTTTAGTATATAAAGGCTCTCATGTATGCTTCTACTCCTTAGTTCCAACTTAATCGAATTCTTCTCTCAACTTCTAAACGAAAACTCCTCGCTCTCATCTCTTTGAGCTCGTCGTTTATTTGACCTTTGTCATCGTTTGACTTAGTGTCCAGAACCTGTCCAGTAGGCTGGGAGCAGACTGAGACTCTGCTTGCCACTGTTGACTTAGAACGAATTGCGTTGAGAGCATCGATCTTAACAATAATATCCGTTATGTCAAAAGATTCTGCAGAACTGTTGGACGATACACTCCTACTGTCAAAACCAGATACTCTGTCATACAGATGTTCGTTCCTGCCTTTAAACATCCTTCCAAACGAATGCTCTCTATATATCAAAAACTGAAATATGTTCCAATGATGTCAAAACCGCCCAAAGTATCGCGACTACCTCCTCACAAACGAACGCATCCACAAGGACATACAGAAATCCCATATAATGTTTTACCAAAGTATCTTCCCCAGTATCATCGTCTCTCTTTTGATCTAGGAGAATTACCCACATTTCAGGAAGCCGAATCACATTACCTCCCAGCATCAGTTCACCCTTGTTTTCAATATGACAACGTCTATCACAGGGTTTGGTTACGACGAACCTTCCCCGAATTATCAGAAGCCTTGCAAAGGATTATCCAGCTTGGCAGAGACATCTCCGCGGAACAATGGCAATATGAACGACGAATGAACATAAGGGGAAGTGAAAATTTTAACCGCGCACGAGCGCAAATGGAAATAGCACTTGCAACCGAACGATACTACGATCTTCTAAACCAGGCCATACAGGCTAGCATGAACAACCCAGAAATACATGTTACACGACATGCGCACCCTGAACAAATTCGTATTCCGCGCCCTGACGACACAAGACCCCGATCAGAACAAGAAGAAGCGGCCAGACACTCTCGTGAGAATTTTCTCAGAACCAGGGAACCTGAGATCGAAGAGATCCTAGCTTTGGACTCCGACGACGAGATTTGGGATATTTAAACCGTGCTCAATGGTTTTATCCCTCTCATCCTACCAATACAACATGTCTGTCATCGTCGTCATCGCCTACCTCGTCGCCTTCGCCTTCGCCCTCTTGGTCACAGCTTGTGGCCACTGTTACGATTCGTCTCTCGTCGCCGCCTCCCCTTTCCTTGCCACTGCCCACGACCTCCCCATTGAGGTCTTCGTCACCACCACCACCACCATCGATGAATATCTTTTCCCGGATTGGCCCGCCTCCCCTTCCTCCACCGCTGCTGACCTTCACCAGCATCTGGACGAGCTCGCTGACTTCCTTATTGAGGAAGAAGCACCCTTACCAGCTCCGCCAGCACCACCTGTTACCCGGACTCCTAACGCCACTCTCCTTCGGGCTCAGGAAGCCCTTGCCACCTTCATCGTCGACTACCAACTCTTCGCCGGACCTCTGGACGCCATGCTAAACACCGCCCTCACCACCGATCCTCACACTGTCACGGATGAAGAGCGCGACGCAATCCTCGAGCAAACAATCCAGCTAGATTATATCACGAGGACGCTGCAATGGCGGTTTGAAACCGCTAACCATGATGTCAACACCATTGCCGAATGGTTGAAGTCGCGAAGGGACCATGGATGGACAAATGGGGGAAACCATGGTTGGGGAACAGGTTAAGAAGTCGGTGACTTCTTGCATACGAAGGGGGTAATGTTACAATTTCTTTCCCTTTCGTCGACGGACTTACTTTATTATGTAATCATCGTTATGCGTTTCATGGACGCTCATCTCCTTTAGCTACTTTACCTTCATATTTCCTTTCTTAGGTATTTAGCTGTACGTTTCCTTTTATATTTCTCTTGTTCTTTTACATATATAAACCCTCTTGTAAAGTAGTTAGACCCCAGTTCCAACTTAATCGAATTCTTCTCTCAACTTCTGAACGAAAACTCCTCGCTCTCATCTCTTTGAGCTCGTCGTTTATTTGACCTTTGTCATCGTTTGACTTAGTGTCCAGAACCTGTCCAGTAGGCTGGGAGCAGACCGAGACTCTGCTTGCCACTGTTGACTTAGAACGAATTGCGTTGAGAGCATCGATCTTAACAGGGAGAAGATGATTACTGGATCAGAGTCAAAACATCAGTGTCTCAAGCATTAGAACATCAGTTGAAAAAGGACGAACCAAAGACAGAATTACCATCGGAATATAGGAAATGGCACTCGGTCTTTGAGAAAAAGGCGTCGGAACGATTCCCAACCTCCAGAACTTGGGATCATGCAATCGATTTGAAGACCGGTTTTAATCCTAAAGTTAGCAAGATTTATCCATTATCAATCAAAGAACAATTGTCGTTAGACGAATGGATTGAGGAACAGCTAGCTAAAGGATACATCAGACCATCGAAATCTCCTCAAGCTTCGCCGTTTTTCTTTGTCTCAAAGAAGGAAAGTGGTGCGCTTCGGCCATGCCAAGATTATAGATATTTAAACGATTGGACAATCAAGAACGCATACCCATTGCCCCTAGTATCCGATCTCCTTACAAAACTTGCCGGTTCACAGTATTTCACCAAATTAGATCTCCGTTGGGGATATAATAACGTCAGAATCAAGAAAGGTGATGAATGGAAAGCTGCCTTCATTACCAACAGAGGATTATACGAACCAACTGTTATGTTCTTTGGCTTATGCAATTCGCCATCTACATTCCAAACCACGATGAACGAATACTTCAGAGACATGATTAATGAAGGATGGCTCATTATCTACATGGACGACATCCTGATATGTTCTCAGAATTTGAACGAACTAGAAGAACAGACAAAAGGGTTCTCAATCGATTGGAGGAGAACGATCTGTTCCCGAAATTAGAAAAATGTAAATTAGCTGTTCGAGAAGTTGAATTTCTGGGGATGATCATCTCGCCTGGGAAAATACAAATGGATCCTATCAAACTCGCAGGAATAGCTGATTGGCCAGTACCATCAACGGTTAAACAAGTTTGATCATTCCTAGGTTTTGGGAACTTTTACCAACGTTTTATTGGAAATTTTGCAGCAATTGCAAAACCACTCACAGATCTGACCAAGAAAGCGGAACCATTCGACTGGAATAATGAACGTCAACTTGCCTTTGACACCTTAAAGCAACGGTTTGCCTCTATGCCAGTTTTGTTGATGCCAAATCCTGCAAAACCATTCATCCTTCAAACTGATGCCTCTAACAAAGCAATTGGAGCAGTACTGAAACAGGCTGATGAATCTGGAGCACTTCATCCATGTGGATTTATATCTCATGCGCTAACACCAACTGAACAGAATTACCAAGTCTATGACAGAGAACTGCTTGCAATCATCAAGGGACTTGCAGTTTGGCGCCATCTATTACATGGTTCCCCTCACACGATCATCGTCCATTGTGATCACAAGAACTTGTCTTACTACCAAACTGCTCAATGCTTAACACCTCGACAAGCTCGGTGGTCATCGTTGTTATCTGAATTTGATCTTCGTATTGAACATGTACCTGGAACAAAAATGTTCGAAGCAGATGCATTATCTAGACGACCAGATCATATGGGAAATGATGAAGAACAAACTACTGTCACTGTTCTGCCAAATGATCGATTTATTCGACTAATCAACGATGATCTTGCCAGTGAATTAAAGAAATATATGGCAAATGATGATTTTGGACGCATCCTTATTGAAGTTATCACTAAACCAAGGGCGCTGCCGATTAAATCAAAACTGCAAGACTGGACATATACTCATGGCATCGTTTATTACCTAGGCAAGATTTATGTTCCTGATCGAATTGAGTTGCACACTCGATTAATCAAAGAGGTACATGAAGCATTATCTTCCGGACATCCTGGACGATTGAAAACACTAGCGCTTTTGAAGCGCGATTATTGGTGGCCCGGAATGTATAGACATGTCAAGGAATGGGTGGAAGGTTGTGCACTTTGCCAACAGATGAAAGTCAATACTCACCCAAATTCACCGGCATTACTCCCTATTCCATCCAAAGCGACACGTCCATTTCAACAAGTAACCCTTGATTTCATTACTGATCTTCCCATCTCGGATGGATTTGACTCAATATTGGTCACGGTGGACCATGGCCTTACAAAGGGGGTAATTTTCACCCCTTGCAACAAGACAATCGACGCTTTAGGAACAGCTGATCTCTATATCTCTGAAATCTTCAAACGATTTGGACTCCCAGATGTCTTAATCTCTGATAGAGGACCACAGTTCTCTGCCAAAGTATTCCAAGAAATACGAAAAGCACTGGGAATCGATCACAGGATGAGCACTGCTTATCACCCTCAAACAGATGGCGAAACTGAATGTGTCAATCAAGAACTTGAGATCTATCTTCGGATGTTTTGTACCAATGAACCCCACAAATGGAAACCACTCTTGCCTATCACCGAATTTGCACACAATAATCGTTATCATGATACAATAAAAACATCTCCATTCCAACTTATGTATGGAACAGATCCGATCACCATCCCTACAGCAGCGCTCAAAATGACTGCCCTAGCAGCAGAAGAACGCCTCCAGATGCTTCGAAGAGCGAGAGAAGAGGCATTAGCAGCACATGGACTTGCCAGGCAAACAGTCGCTCAAAGATTCAAAGACAAATCAATTAAATTTGAGAAAGGCAACAAGGTCTGGCTCGAAAACAAGAACCTACACATCCCATATCAATCAAGGAAGCTTGCACCAAAATGAGAAGGACCCTTTCAGATTGAACAAGTAATGGGACCAGTTACATACAAGCTGAAATTACCGAAACAATGGCGCATTCACCCTGTATTTCACGCATCGCTTCTCACTCCATATAAGGAAACGTCAATGCATGGACCAAACTTTACCACACCACCTCCCGATATAGTAAATGGGCAGGAAGAGTTTGAGATCGAAGCTATCCTTGGACATCGGAAACGCGGAACAGGCTATCAATATTTGGTTAAATGGAAAGGCTATGGAGCAAATGATAATACATGGGAACCAGAACGACATCTGGGCAATGCTGCGGATATTCTGGTAGAGTATAAAAACAGAAAAAACCTTTGAAACAGTCGACGCAATGACTTATTATCGCACCAACCTCCAATTAAAACATAATATCCGTTATGTCAAAAGATTCTGCAGAACTGTTGGACGATACACTCCCACTGTCAAAACCAGATACTCTGTCACACAGATGTTCGTTCCCGCTTTCAAACACCCCTCCAAACGAACACTTTCTATATATCAGAAACTGAAATACGTTCCAATGATGTCAAAACCACCTAAAGTATCACGTTTACCTCCTCACAAACGAACGCATCCACAAGGCCATACAGAGATCCCATATAATGCCTTATCAAAGTATCTTCCCCAGTATCATCGCCTCTCTTTTGATCTAGGAGAACTACCCACATTTCAGGAAGCCGAATCACATTATCTTCCAGCATCAGTTCACCCTTGTTTTCAATATGACAACGTTTATCACAGGGTTTGGTTACGACGAACCTTCCCTGAATTATCAGAAGCTTTACAATGGATTATCCAACTCGGCAGAGACATTTCCGCGGAACAATGGCAATATGAACGACGAATGAACATAAGGGGAAGTGAAAATTTTAACCGCACACGAGCGCAAATGGAAATAACACTTGCAACCGAATGATATTATGATCTTCTGAACCAGGCAATACAGGCTAGCATGAACAATCCAGAAATACGTGTTACACGACATGCACACCCTGAACAAATCCGTATTCCACACCCTGATGATGCAAGAACCCGATCAGAACAAGAAGAAGCAACTAGGAACTCTCGTGAGAATTTTCTCAGAACCAGGGAACCTGAGATCGAAGAGATCTTAGCTTTGGACTCCGACGATGAGAACTGGGATATTTAAACCACACTCAATGGTCTAGCCCTCCCCATCCTATCGATACAACATGTCCGCCATCGTCGTCATCGCCTACCTCGTTGCTTTCGCTCTTGCGCTCTTGGTCACAGCCTGTGGCCATTGTTACAATCCCTCTTTCGCTGCCGCCTCCCCATTTCTCGCCACCGCCCATGACCTCCCTATTGAGGTCTTCGTTACCACCACCACCACCATCGACGATTACCTCTTCCCAAATTGGCCTGCCTCCCCTTCATCCACCACCGCCGACCTTCATCAACATCCAGATGAGCTCGCAGATTTTATTATCGAAGAAGAGGCACCTCTACCCACTCCACCCGCACCACCGCTCGCTAGGATCCCTAACGCCACCCTTCTTCAGGCTCAGGAAGCCCTCGCCACCTTCATTGTTGATTATCAGCTCTTCGCCAGACCCCTCGACGCCATGCTCAACACCGCCCTCACCACCGACCCTCACACCATCACGGATGAAGAACGCAATGCAATCCTTGAACAAATGGTCCAGCTCGACTATATCACGAGGACGTTGCAATGGCGGTTTGAAACCGCTAACCATGATGTCAATACGATCGCCGAGTGGTTGAAATCGCGAAGGGATCATGGGTGGACAAATGGTGGAAATCATGGTTGGGGAACAGGTTAAGAAGTCGGTGACTTCTTGTATACGAAGGGGGTAATGTTACAGTTTCTTTCCCTTTCGTTGATGGACTTACTTTATTATATAATCATTGTTATGCGTTTCATGGACGCTCATCTCCTTTAGCTACTTTACCTTCACATTTCCTTTCTTAGGTATTTAGCTGTACATTTCCTTTTATATTTCTCTTGTTCTTTTACGTATATAAACCTTCTTGTAAAATAGCTAGACTCCAGTTCCAACTTAATTGAATTCTTCTCTCAACCTCTGAACGAAACTCCTCGCTCTCCCTCTTTGAGCTCGTTGTTTGTTTGACCTTCGTCATCATTTGACTTAGTGTCCAGAACTTGTCCAGTAGGCTGGGAGCAGACCGAGACTCTGCTTGCCACTGTTGACTCAGAACAGATTGCGTTGAGAGCATCAATCTTAACATATGGTGTTTTTTCGTTTAGCGCCCTTGTTGGCGTGCGGTTTCTGAGGTAGGCAGCATGGGCGATGGCTTCGTCCCATAGGTAGGTTGGCAGCTTTTTCACGATCAGCATCGCGCGCACTAGCTCCAGTAAAGTCCAATTGAAGCGTTCGGCTATCCCGTTTTGAGATGGTGAGTATGGTGCCATTGGTTCGATGGTGATACCATTTTCAGCTGCCCAGTTTTTGAGTTGTTTGTTTATGAGCTCTTTTCCGTTATCCATTCAAATAGACATTGGTTTCCTATTAAACTTCCGTTCTATTAGTAGTATATGTTGTCTGATTCTGTCGAAAGCTTCATCTTTTGTTTTTAAAAATAAAACATTGCACAATCGTGTGCAATCATCCGTAAAAGAAATGTAGTAATGCCATTGGCCAATTGATCGGGTCCTAGCTGGTCCCCATACATCCGTTACAGTGCGTTCGCCGGGTGTTTGTGATCGGTGTGATGCTTCCTTAGGATATGGCCGTTATGCTTGCTTTGCCTCAATGCAGGCTGTGCACTTGATGTTTGTGCTTGATTTGTGATCAACAAACAGTCCTGTGACCATTTTTTCTCGCGCCATTTTCTGTAGTGCCGCTGTATTGACATGTCCGTATCGCTTGTGCCATTCCAGCCATGTTTCATTCTTGGCGTTTGTTGCCATTGCTTGTTTGATTTCGTCTTCAACCAAAGACTGTAGCGCAGTCCCTTTGACAGCCTGTGCACGTGCTAATAGTAAGTACAACTTGTTTTTTAAGATACCTTTTCCAACGGTTTTTCTGTTTCTATCTTTTAGTGTGCATTGTCCATCCTTGAATTCGGTAGCGCCGCATGATTTGTCATACCAGCTAACTGAAATTAGACAGTTTGTTGTGTCTGGAACGTGCAAAACATTCGTGAGCATGTGTGGAATTATTTTCCCATTAACATTAAAATCAACTATTACTGTTCCACGTCCTTTGACTTGTACGGCTGCGTTTCCTATTCCTAAAATTGATGAGCTGATTTCTGTGTATTCAGTGAACACTTCTCGTATTGGGCATATATGTGACGTTGTCGCTGAATTGAAAATCCAGTCACTTTTGGCAAAATCTTGTCCCTCAGCTGCGCAAATGACATACGCTAAGTCATTTAATGAATTATTTGTATCTTCGTCATCCTGATTATCCTGTGTCTGGTTAGTTTTACCTCGTCCTTTACCATTTGGTCCTTGCCCATGTTTTGCACCACCAGGTGCCCAGCAGTCACGCGACATGTGACCTTTTTTCTTGCAATTGTAGCATTCTATATCCTTTCAGCCTTCGCATTGTCTGTTATAATTTCCATATCTGCGTGTATTTCTATTCCTTGACTGCATCGTGGTTCCTGAATGTCTGTCTCTACCTTTCTTCTGATTATCCTCAGCTATTAATATTGCAATTAGTTCGAATGACATTATGGTTGGTTTATCACCCATTGCGCCCAAATACGCTGATGTATAAACGTCCCAAGATTCTGGTAACAAAGTGATCAATATCATTATGAAATCTTCATCAGTTATGATACTCCCCATTGTATGTATTCTTTCTTGCAGGGTTTGTAATTGCGCAATATGTTGTTGCATGTTGAAATCGTTGGCTGCTTGCATTCGGTATAATTCTTGCCTTGCTGCGAGTATCCCAAGTCTTCCTTTTGCTTCGTAAACAGCGCATAACTGTTTCCACATCTCTTTTGCTGTTTTTGCACCTGAGGCATAAATTAGTTCAGAATCTGTGATTGCGAGTCTTAATCTCGTCATCGTCTTCTTATCGTCTTTTATCCACACTTTCAAGATCTTGGCCTCCTTGTCAGTCGGTGCGTTTTCATTTTTTACCTTCGGTGGTTTGGCTGTTTTGTCAATGTGCTCATCCAGTTCTAGTTCTTCAAGGATACCAATTATCCTCTGTTTCCAGGCCAACCAATTGTCATGTCCTTTCAAGGTTTCAATCTTGAAACTCCCAATGGTAATGGTTTCTGACATTTTGTCCTGTCTTTTTACTAATCAATATTTATTCTTGTACAAAAACTTAATACTTCCTTTCGATAGATTTAATGTGGCCCAGGGCCCATAACCTATTAGCAGCAGTGTAATTCGCTCGACGACTGGGGGGGGGGGGGTAAAACCGATGCATTCCATAGTGTCTACTACAGCATATATACCTATGTTGATGTTCTAGCAGTTTCTATCTAATCTAATCGTTCCATGTATGTCGTACGAGTTTCCCATTGTCCAGCTAATATCCCAACAGAAACATCAGCTCAGGGACTGTGTTAGGAAGCGATCCTAGCATCTAATTTTCGGTTTTATTCATAGGGTGATCAGGCATCACTCTGCATCATTGGCACAAGGTTTGGGACCTTAGGAAGACTCTAGGAACACTTTGCGTGGGTCAGCGCATGGCAGCGCTCACTAGAAGACAGGACGGCGGTTGGTTGAGCCAACCAAGGATATAAATAGCACAGGGGATCAGACCCTGAGTGATGGCGCCTCGGGATCACATCAATGCATCAGTGCATCAGCGCATCATCAGGTCAAGTCATCAGGAGGATACCAATGCTCGATATGGCAGGAGACACACCTATGGGGATCGCAGGAAGCCTGGGAGGTAGCGTGTCCTATAATGGAAGCCTAGGACAGTCTGTGGGAAGTCCGGACATCATGGGAATGGGCCAGGCCTGGTCTATTAAACGGTTGACAGGCAACAGCGCCCAAGAAGCATGGATACAATAGGATGCACAGCAAGGCAGGGAGTTAAGGTGGTCGCGGCTGTGAGAGTGCCGATGGGACATGGTGGCTAGGGGTCTACTAGGAGGAGTATATAAGGACCTTGGTAGATAGTTGGAGTCTCTTTAGACTCTAGATGGTTTTCCTTACGCTCTGTATCTGAGCCTTAGGTTATCATTGTAGTAGTTCTAATACATTCCTTCCCCCCTCTTCTCTACCCTCTCCTCTCTGCGAGGCTTGTGGTTAGGTTGTGAGCATGAGCTTGTAACAGACTGGCAACATTATTCAGGGAACATGTATGGAAACTTCATGGTTTACCCGAATCAATTATATCAGATTGTGGATCTTAATTCACTGCTCAAATGATGAAGGAATTGAATCAGATGTTAGGCATCTCCACAGATTTGTCTACAGCATTCCATCCACAAACAGATGGACAAATGGAACAAATGAATCAAGATCTGGAACAATTCTTGAGAATATTTGTGGATCACCGACAAGAAAATTGATCAGAATGGTTAGCTATTGCTGAATTTAGCTACAATAATAAAATTCAGGCATCAACAAAACATTCACCATTCTTTGTAAATTATGGAAAACATCCAAGAATGGGAATAGAACCAAGAAAAGAAGGAAGTCATCCAGCAGCAGCAGAGTTTGCTCAAAAAATGAAAGAAATTCATGAAGAAACTCAAGCAGCTTTATGAAAATTGCATAATGACATGAAATTATATGCAGATAGAAAATGTTCTGAGGTACCAGAATACAAAATTGGAGACAAAGTTTGGTTATCAACAAAAGATCTTCAACTTTCTGGAAGACCAACAAGAAAGTTAGCAGAACATTGGATAGGACCTTATCCAATAAAGAAAATAATTTCATCAAATGTGATAGAATTGGACCTACCTTTCTCACAACAAATTCATCCTGTTGTGAAGGTTTCAAGAATACGTCCTTATGTTAAACCAATGCAAGGACAAAGAATTGCACTGCCACCACCAGTGGAAATTGATGGTGAAAAAGAATACAAAGTAGAAGAAATAGTGGATGTACAATTAAAGAGGAACAAGATGGAATATCTTGTAAAATGGAAGGGATACACAGCAGAACATAACTTGTGGGAACCAAAGGAAAATTTGGGAAATGCGAAAAGAAAAATAAAACATTTTTATGATAGACACCTGGGCACAATTCGGGTTATTGACAGGAAAACCTTTGAAGGACTAGGCTTTTGAAAATATGAAAACTTTACAGAACCACCACAAGGCACAATTTCTAGGATTGACATAAATGCAGTGGCAGAAACTGCATCATGGGAGAAAAAATGGCAAAAATGGAAAGGAAAAGAATTATTAAAACAATTAAATGAACCATTGGATCATGATGGGCCATGTGATTGTAACAGATGCTTACAAAATTAAAAGGATTGGCCCTGGGGTAGGGCCTTAAACTGCTTCATTTTGTTGCTGTAGACCTTATTTCAGGCCCTTGTTGCATGAACCCTGCATTTGTACATTTTGATCAAAATGGGCAAAAACAAATGCAACAATAAAAAATTCAAACAAACAATCCTTACACTGGGTGGTTATTCCAATGTGGATCACCCATGTGAAAATGCATCATGTTGTCATTTTCTCAATGCCAAACCTCCTCCAAAACCAAAACCTTCTCCAAGGCCATGAATCATGTACTCCAGAGGAGTAGAAATATTCGTAGAAAGAGCAGCATTAGGGGAAGATCCCTGGAAATTTTCACAGCATGGCTTTTGGGCCTGGCAAGCTGTAAAAAACCTTGAAAAAATGAAAAAGAGTGGATATGTGACATTCGATGACGATTTTAATGTCATGGTGGAACCAATTCCAAAGGAGTTTGTCTAGGAAGCTGAATCCTAAAAAGGGGGTACTGTCATGACCTTGGGTCAAACTTGTTTTTCACTAAGACATTTTTATTATTTTCTTTGTATTTTACTAACAGGGTAGCCAAACATCTTAGCTAACCAGGTGTCTATCTTATCCAGTCAGCACTTAGATTAGATTTAGATTAGATTATGGACTACCAGACCAATGACTCATAGACTATGACTCAAGGCACAGCCATGCACAGCACAGCCACCAATTATGTTTTCCTTATGACTCATACTTACTCAGCATGGCTACTATTATTAGAGTGGTGCACAGACCACCTTTGTAGTATATAAACTGAGCAACTAGCACCCAGAGTCCTCAGTCAAGTTCTCTTGGGTTTCCTTCCTACTCTCATCCTCCCTCTCCTCTAAAGTCTATTGTTGGGGCCCTGAGGCATCACACCAAGGGTAGTCCTGATACTCCCCTTGCCCTCACACCTTTGCACTCACACTCTTGCCTTTGCCCTCATGTGTTAAGATCGATGCTCCCAATCGCAGTTCGTTCTAAGTTAACAGTGGCAAGCAGAGTCTCGGTCCGCTCCCAGCCTACTGGACAAGTTCTGGACACTAAGTCAAATGATGACGAAGGTCTTTAAGTCAACGACAAGCTCAAGCTCAAGAGAGTGAGGAGTTTGAGTCAAAATTAGGAGTATGATTTGATTAAGTTGGAACTGGAGAATGTACAGGATATTCTAGGGTTTATATACATTTTGAGGACAAGGAAAACTTATAAAGGAAATGCGCAGTAAGCGCAGCTAACTACCTATGAAAGGAAATATGAAAGCATTAGCAAAAGGAGATAAACGCCCACTAAACCATATAGTAATGATGATGTAATTATAAAGCGTCTGTCATAGAAGAGGAAAAGAAACTGTAACATTACCCCCTTCGTATGCGAGAAGTCACTGACTTCTTACCATTGTGCGTCTGTGGTCCAGCCATGGTCCTTCCTGGATTCGATCCACTTGACGATGGAGTCCAGGTCCTTGTTGGCTGCCTCGATGCGCCATTGGAGGGTTTTTGTGACGCACTCCAGTTGTTTAGCGTGCTCCCAGAGGTTGTCTCGTTCTTCATATGTGAGACATTGCAGGTCGGTAGAGAGCATCAGGTGGGTGACGGAGTCGAGGGGCACAGATAGTTGATTAAAGTCGACGACAAGGGTACTAAGGGCTTCTGAGACGGGAGAGAGGATGGAGTGGTGAGGGCAGTGGGTGTAGGGGATGTGGGTGACAGGGTCCTGGACGATGGGGTCGGTGAAGGTCATGGGGGCAAGTTCTACTGGATGCTGGTGAAGTTCTGGGAGATCTGCCCAGACAAAGTCGTCGATGGTGGTGGTGGTGGTAACAAAGACCTCAAGAGGGAGGTCGTGGACCGTGGAGAGGAAGGGGGAGGTGGTGGCGATGGGTTCAATATAACAATGACCACAAGCAGTGATCAAGAGGGCGAGGATGAAAGCGACGAGGTAGGCGAGGGTGATGATGAAGGCAAACATTGTGTATTGAGTAGAATGGGGAGAATGGATAGCTGGTGGATCGTCTTTTATCCTAGAGCTTCAAACATAAAGGTCTTCCATAGAATCTTCTGTTTTGTTACCATCAGATTCTGTGGAGTGAGCAAGAATGGCGTGATACAGTGCATTGTCTGATGGTGATTCAGGGGTGTTTGGTCAAGTGAATTCATCTTCTCTGATAAATGCTCCTTGAGCTGTGACTCTGCTGGTAATCTTTGGATATCCTGGTTCAAAGTCATAAGTAGGATATTGCGGAGGCAATGGTGGGTAAGGAGGGGGAATACATTCCCATGTTAACAAATCATATGGTGGTGGAATGATTGCATCAGGATTTTCCACAGGGAATTTGATTTTCTGTGAGAAGAGATGATAAAATTGCATGAAGCGGTCGCACCCATGTTCTTGTAGATCTCACCGTCGATCTAATACCCATATATTCATCTTGTGAAGGATCCATTGTTGCTGGTTTCGGAATTCTTGTTCCTGTTCTCTCATTCTTGGTGCAATCGGGGCTGGTTGAATAGCTTTTGATGATGATAGTGGTCGCCTTGGTGAAATGAAAAGTATGTGTCTACTGGTGATTGGGTATTGTTGTGTGTGTGGGAGTTGTACTAGGTGTTTCTTGTTGTGACAATGTGGTAATAGACGAGTCCGAGGGGAAAGGAATCGTCCTTTGAGCGCATAAAGGGTTTTCCAGAATTTCTTTGATCGGTTATAGGCCATAGATGAAGTTCTATAGGCATCTTCTGTTCTTATATTCTATCAGAACGTCCACAGCATTTCCCAGGTGGTGCTCAGGTTCCCAGGTATTGTCATTCGATCCATAGTCTTTCCACTTAACCAAATATTGATAGCCCGCTCCGCATTTTCGATGTCCAAGGATAGCTTCGATCTCAAACTCCTCCTGTCCATTTACTATATCGGGAGGTGGTGTGGTAAAGTTTGGTCCATGCATTGACGTTTCCTCATATGGAGTGAGAAGCAATGCATGAAATACAGGGTGAATGTGCCATTGTTTTGGTAATTTCAGCTTGTATGTAACTGGTCCCATGACTTGTTCAACCTGAAAGGGTCCTTCTTGTTTCAGTGCAAGCTTTCTTGATTGATATGGGATGTGTAAGTTTTTGTTCTCAAGCCAGACCTTGTTGCCTTTCTCGAATTTAATTGACTTGTCTCTGAATCTTTGAGCAACTGTTTGCCTGGCCAGTTCATGTGCTGCTAAAGCTTCTTCTCTTGCTTTTCGAAGCATCTGAAGACGTTCTTCTGCTGCTGGGGCAGTCATCTTGAGTGCTGCTGTGGGAATGGCGATCGGATCTGTTCCATACATGAGTTGGAATGGGGATGTTCTTATTGTATCATGATAACGGTTATTGTGTGCAAATTCGGCGATAGGTAAGAGTGGTTTCCATTTGTGGGGTTCATTAGTACAAAACATCTGGAGGTAGATCTCGAGTTCTTGATTGACGCGTTTGGTTTCCCCATCTGTTTGAGGGTGATAGGCAGTGCTCATCCTGTGGTCGATTCCTAGTGCCTTTCATATTTCTTGGAATACTTTGGCGGAGAACTGTGGTCCTCTATCAGAGATTAAGATGTCAGGGAGTCCAAAGTGCTTGAAGATTTCAGAGATGTAGAGATCGGCTGTTCCTAAAGCGTCGATTGTCTTGTTGCAAGGGGTGAAAATTACCCCCTTCGTAAGGCCATGGTCCACCGTGACCAATATTGAGTCATATCCGTCCGAGATGGGAAGATCAGTAATGAAATCAAGGGTTACTTGTTGAAATGGACGTGTTGCTTTGGATGGAATAGGGACTAATGCTGGCGCATTTGGGTGAGTGTTAACGTTCATCTGTTGGCATAATGCACATCCCTCTACCCATTCTTTGACATGTCTGTACAATCCTGGCCACCAGTAGTCGCATTTGAGAAGCGCCAGTGTTTTTAATCGTCCTGGGTGTCCAGAAGATAACACTTCATGCATATCTTTGATTAATCTAGTCCTCAATTCGATCCGGTCAGGGATATAGATCTTTCCAAGGTAGTAGACGATGCCATGGGTATATGTCCAGTCTTGTAGCTTTGACTTGATTGGTGGCGCTCTTTGTTTTTTAATAACATCAATCAGAATTCGTCCAAAATCATCATTCGCCATATACTTCTTCAATTCATTGGCTAGATCGTTATTGATGAGGCAAATAAAGCGATCATTTGGTAGCATAGTGACTGTGGTCTGTTCTTCGTCATTACCCATATGATCTGGTCATCTAGATAGAGCATCTGCTTCAAACATCTTCGTTCCCGGTACATGTTCAATCCAGAGGTCAAATTCAGATAATAAAGATGACCATCTGGCTTGTCTAGGTGTTAATCGTTGAGCTGTTCTATAATAGGACAGGTTCTTGTGATCACAGTGCACAATGATAGTATGAGGTGATCCATGCAGAAGGTGACGCCAAACTGCCAACCCTTTAATGATGGCAAGTAATTCTCTGTCATAAATCTGGTAGTTCTGTTCTGTTGGTGTTAGGGCATGGGAAATAAAACCACAAGGATGTAGTGCACCAGAGTTGTCTGCTTGTTTCAATACTGCTCCTATTGCCTTGTTAGAGGTGTCGGTTTGGAGGATAAACAGTTTTGCTGGGTTTGGCATTAAGAGAACTGGCATAGAAGCAAATTGTTGTTTCAGGGTGTCAAAAGCGGTTTGTCGTTCAGTATTCCAGTCAAATATCTCCGTCTTTTTAGTTAAATTGGTGAGCGGTTTTGCTATAGCCGCAAAATTCCCAATGAATCGTCGATAAAAGTTCCCAAAGCCTAGAAATGATCGAACTTGTTTGACTGTTGTTGGTACTGGCCAATCGGCTATCCCTGCTAGTTTAATAGGATCCATCTGTATTTTTCCAGGCAATATGATCATTCCTAGAAACTCGACTTCTTGCACAGTGAATTTACATTTTTCCAGTTTCAGGAACAAGTTGTTCTCCTCTAATTGGTCTAGAACTTGTTTTGTTCGTTTTTCCAAATCTGTCTTGTTTTGAGAGCAAATTAAAATGTCATCCATGTAAATGATAAGCCATCCTTCGTTAATCATATCTCTGAAATATTCGTTCATCATGGTTTGGAATGTAGATGGCGAATTGCATAGTCCAAAGAACATAACAGTTGGTTCATATAATCCTCGATTTGTAATGAAGGCTGCTTTCCATTCGTCACCTTTCTTGATTCAGATGTTATTGTATCCCCAGCGAAGATCTAATTTGGTGAAGTATTGCGCTCCAGCAAGTTTAGTAAGGAGATCAGATACTAGGGGCAGTGGGTATGCATTCTTGATTGTCCAATCGTTCAGGTACCTGTAGTCTTGACATGGTCTTAACACTCCGCTTTCCTTTTTTGAAACAAAGAAGAATGGCGAGGCCTGAGGTGACTTTGACAGTCTGATGTATCCTTTAGCAAATTGTTCTTCAATCCATTCGTCCAAAGACGACTGCTCCTTAATTGATAACGGGTAGATTTTGCTAACTTTGGGGGTGAAACCGTTTTCAGTTCAATCGCATGATCCCAAGTTCTAGAGGTAGGAAATCGTTCTGAAGCCTTTTTCTCAAAGACTGATCGCCATTTCTCGTATTCCACAGGTAGTTCTGTCTTTGGTTTGTCTCTTTTCAGTTGATGTTCCAGTGCCTGAGATGCTGATGTTTTGACCCTAATCCAATAATCGTCTTCTCCCCATTGATTGTCCAGTGCCAGTTGCCAAATCATCCCATCTTGTCGTTGATCATCAATGAGGTGAATCATTTTGTCTCTCCAATCAATAGTCAGGTTATTTTCTTCTAACCAAGGAATTCCCAAGATTAATTGTTGGTCCCCTAACTTGGTGATTAAGAACCGGTTACTGTGACGCTTTCCTCCAATTGAATATTGAATTAATACTCGATGGGTGATCATTCCATTTGTGTTGATTGTTCCATCTGCGTTCCTGACTTGAATCGGTTTTCTTAGCTTTTCTTTTGGTAATTTTGTCGTTATTTCTTTGTCAATAAAGTTCCCTTCTGCTCCATAATTGATGAGGGCAGAGGTTTCAGCGGGTAAATTGATCATTTCAACAGTGATTGAAAGGCGCTTGTCATTATTTGATCGTACTATTACAGAATCAAGCGCTAACTGTGAAAGTCCATTTGCTGTGGAAGTGCCAACTGCTGTGTGACGCTTCCTGATCAAAAACCCTCATTCTCGAGTTCATTAAGAAGACCTTCTTGTTCATTGGCCTTCATTCCAGCAAGGATCGCTCTGATACTCGCAACTGGATCGTCTTGTTTGTCTTTGGGCGGGTCCTCAGGGATGGATCTGATCCCTTTATTCTGAAACAATGAGGAGGACCTGAAGGAGGCGTTTGGAGTAGTGTTTCGTTTCGGACAATTTTTTGAAACATGTCCCTGGTTTCCACATCTGAAACACTTCCCAGTTTTCATGTACTCCTCTTTTTGTTCATCTGTCAGACGTCCAGTGGGCATAGCATTAACTGATCGAGTTGATCTATTCCTAGTGTTGGTGTTTTGGTTAAAATTAGAGCGATTCCCTTGTCCTGGTTTGCGTCCAAGCGCTCGCATCATTTCCCAAGCGCCATGAAGCTGTTCTGCTTTTTCATATGCTTCTTTCATTGATAGAACGTTTGCCTCGAGGATTTTAGTGGCGATACTTTCAGGGAGTCCTTTAACAAATGCCTGAAGTTGTGCGGTTGTCCCTTTCAATCCTGAAGTTCCAATTTCCATGTGGAATTTTCTGATATATTCAGGGACTGAAACGTCGCCCCCTACTCTGAGATTGGCCAAATTGTTCAGGGCCCTGAGTGCGCTGTTAACTTCACCCCAATCCGCTAAAAAGCACTTCTTGAATTCGGCCCAACTCATCCAGGTAAGGGTCGTTTCTTCATCATCATCTAGTTCCTCTTTAATTAGAACCTTCCAATTGTCGAGTTCCTGTCCTAGGCAGGCAAGAGCAAATCGGATCTGTTTCTGGCCTTTGTTTTTATAATTGTCATTGTTCAAAACGAAGTAATCTTCTAGGTTTCCAATGAAAGCCTTTGCTTCGGTTCGTTTCCCTGTAAAAATGCGCATGGGTTGTGGCTTAATATCTCCTTTAGAGGCAGGTGCTGCTACGTTGGATGCCATCTTTTCTGTTTCTTCTTTCGGGTCTGTAGGTTCTCCTGTTTCGTCTTTCTTCTTTCCTGATTCTGGATCTCCAAATAGATTTGCTTCAATCTGTTTCTGTTCTTGGAATTCTATCCAAGGCTGTATTTCTCCTTCCTTAAGTGCGTATTGCTCTTGTCCTGCAATATCAGCAAAGTCGAGATATTCGTTCCACCAGGAGAGTTCTGGTTCGTCTGTAGGTGGTTTGAATAAAGAATGAAATCCTTCTTCGTGTTCTTCGTTTATCCAATCAATCCAAATGTCGTCTGGGAAGGCATCCTCTTGTCCTTCAATGTAATCACCTTCGAAGAGGGATTCTGGTACTGGTTCGTTCTTTTTCTTAGTTCTTGAGCGGAAAAACCACCCTGCTGTAGTCGATGGAAAGACTTCCCTTCGATCTAGGTAATACTTTTGTCTGAAACGGACAGAGCCGTTTGGGGGTCTGAGGGTTGAGGTTCTGGTATCAATGGTGTCTGGCTAGTGTAGAAACACTGAGCGGTCTGAGAGTTCCAACTTGTGTTAAGATCAATGCTCCCAATCACAGTTCGTTCTAAGTCAACAGTGGCAAGCAGAGTCTCGGTCCGCTCCCAGCCTACTGGACAAGTTCTGGACACTAAGTCAAATGATGACGAAGGTCTTTAAGTCGATGACGAGCTCAAGAGAAAGAGAGTGAGGAGTTCGAGTCAAAATTAGGAGTATGATTCGATTAAGTTGGAACTGGAGAATGTACAGGATATTCTAGGGTTTATATACATTTTGAGGACAAGGAAAACTTATAAAGGAAATGCGCAGTAAGCGCAGCTAACTACCTATGAAAGGAAATATGAAAGTGTTAGCAAAAGGAGATAAACATCCACTAAACCGTATAGTAATGATGATGTAATTATAAAGCGTCCGTCATAGAAGAGGAAAAGAAACTGTAACATCATGCCCTCACACCAATACTTTACTGTCCCACCCCAGTACTAGTGGAATCCGAGTAGAATCTGAGTAAAGTCCTAATGTAGCCAAAAAAGTCTGAGTATTCCCAGTACAATCTGACCTCACTCCAACCTCACTCCCAGTAGATTCCTAGTAGAATCCTACTCAACCAAGTCCAAGTGTGTTAGGAACCGATCCTAGCATCTAATTTTTGGTTTTATTCATTGGGTGATCAAGCATCACTCTGCATCATTGGCACAAGGTCTGGGACCTTAGGAAGGCTATAGGAACACTTTGCGTGGGTTAGCACATGGCAGTGCTCACTAGAAGACAGGACGGCAGTTGGTTGAGCCAACCATAAGCACAGGGGATCAGACCCTGAGTGATGGCATCTTGGGATCACATCAGCGCATCACTAGGATCAGCCACAGGGACAGCACAGGGGCTAGGAGGCTCGTTAAGGCAGGAGGATCACCAGTGGGGATTGCAGGAAGCCTGGGAGGTAGTGCGGCCCATTATGGGAGTTGTTAAGATCGATGCTCCCAACGTAGTTCGTTCTAAGTCAACAGTGGCAAGCAGAGTCTCGGTCCGCTCCCAGCCTACTGGACAGATTCTGGACGCTAAGTCAAACGATGACGAAGGTCTTTTAGGTCGACGACGAGCTCAAGGAAAAGAGAGCGAGGAGTTCGAGTCAAATTGGGAGTATGATTCGATTAAGTTGGAACTGAGGAATGTACAAGGTATTCTAGGGTTTATATACGTTTTGAGAACAAAGAAAACTATAAAGGGAATGCACAGTAAGCGCAGCTAACTACCTATGAAAGGAAATGTGAAAGCGTTAGCAAAAGGAGATAAATGTCCGCTAAATCGTATGGTAATGATGATGTAATAATAAAGTATCCGTCATAGAAGAGGAAAAGAAACTGTAACATTACCCTCTTCGTATGTGAGAAGTCACCGACTTCTACCATTGTGCGTCTGTGGTCCAGCCATGGTCCTTCCTAGATTCAATCCATTTGATGATGGAATCCAGGTCCTTGTTGGCGGCCTCGATGCGCCATTGGAGACTTTTCGTGACACGCTCCAACTGCTTGGCATGCTCCCACAGGTTGTCGCGTTCCTCATAGGTGAGGCATTGGGGATCAGTGGAAAGCATGAGGTTGGTAACGGAGTCGAGGGGCGCAGAGAGGTGGTTGAAGTCGACGACGAGGGTACTGAGGGCTTCTGAGACAGGGGAGAGGACCGAGTGGCGAGGGCGGTGGACGTAGGGGATGTGAGTGACCGGGTCCTGGACGGTGGGAGTGGCAAAGGTGATGGGGGCGAGTTCTTCTGGATGCTGGTGAAGTTCTGGGAGGTCTGCCCAGATAAAATCGTCGATAGTGGTGGTGGTGACAAAGACCTCAAGAGGGAGGTCGTGGGCGGTGGAGAGGAAGGGGGAGGCTGCAGCGACGGGTTTGATGTAGCAGTGACCACAAGCAGTGATCAAGAGGGCGAGGATGAAGGCGATGAGGTAGGTGAGGGTGATGGCGAAGGTGAACATTGTATATCGAATAGGATGAGGAAAATGGGTAGCTGGTGGGTCGCCTTTTATCCTAAAGCTTCAAACGTAAAGGTCTTCCATAGAATCTTCTGTTTCGTTACCATCAGATTCTGTGGGGTGAGCAAGAATGGCGTGATACAGCGCATCGTCTGATGGTGATTCAGGGGTGTTTGGTCGAGTGAATTTGTCTTCTCTGATGAACGCTCCTTGAGCTGTGACTCTGCTAGTAATCTTTGGGTATCCTGGTTTGAAGTCATAAGTAGGATAGTGTGGAGGTTTTGGCGGGTAAGGAGGGGGAATGCGTTCCCATGTTAATGAATCGTATGGTGGTGGAATGGTTGCATCAGGGTTGTCGATGGGGAATCTAATTTTCTGTGGGAAGAGATGATAAAATTGCATGAAACGGTCGCATCCATGTTCTTGTAAATCTCGTCGTCGATCTAATATCCATATATTCATTTTGTAAAGGATCCATTGCTGTAGATTTCGGAATTCCTGTTCCTGTTCTTTCGTTCTTGGTGCAACAAGGTTCGGTTGAATAGCTTTTGATGATGACAATGGTCGTCTTGGTGAAATGAAAAGTGTGTGTCTACTGGTGATTGGGTAGCGTCGTGCATGTGGGAGTCGTACTAGGTGTTTCTTATTGTGATGATGTGGTAATAGACGAGTCCGAGGGGGAAGGAATCGTCCTTTGAGTGCATAAAGGGTTTTCCAGAATTTCTTTGATCAGTTATAGGCCATAGATGAAGTTCTATAGGCGTCTTCTCTTCTTATATTCTATCAGAACGTCCGCAGCATTTCCCAGATTGCGTTCAGGTTCCCAGGTATTGTCATTCGATCCATAGCCTTTCCATTTAACCAAATATTGATAACCTGCTCCGCGTTTTCGATGTCCAAGGATAGCTTCGATCTCAAACTCCTCCTGTCCATTTACTATATCGGGAGGTGGTGTGGTAAAGTTCGGTCCATGCATTGATGTTTCCTTATATGGGGTAAGAAGCGATGCATGAAATACAGGGTGAATGCACCATTGTTTCGGTAATTTCAGCTTGTATGTAACTGGTCCCATGACTTGTTCGACCTGAAAGGGCCCTTCCCGTTTCGGCGCAAGCTTTCTTGATTGATATGGGATGTGTAGGTTCTTGTTTTCAAGCCAGACTTTGTCGCCTTTTTTGAATTTAATTGACTTGTCTTTGAATCTTTGAGCAACTGTTTGCCTGGCGAGTTCATGTGCTGCTAATGCTTCTTCTCTCGCTCTTTGAAGCATCTGAAGGCGTTCTTCTGCTGCTGGAGCAGTCATCTTGAGCGCTGCTGTAGGGATGGCGATTGGATCTGTTCCATACATGAGTTGGAATGGGGATGTTTTTATTGTATCATGATAACGGTTATTGTGTGCGAATTCAGCGATAGGTAGGAGTGGTTTCCATTTGTGGGGTTCATTAGTACAAAACATCCGAAGGTAGATCTCGAGTTCTTGATTGACGCGTTCGGTTTCCCCATCTGTTTGAGGATGATAGGCGGTGCTCATTCTGTGATCAATTCCTAATGCTTTTTGTATTTCTTGGAATACCTTGGCAGAGAACTGTGGTCCTCTATCAGAGATTAGGACGTCAGGGAGTCCAAAGCGTTTGAAGATTTCAGAAATGTAGAGATTGGCTGTCCCTAAAGCATCGATTGTCTTGTTGCAAGGGGTGAAAATTACCCCCTTCGTAAGGCCATGGTCCACCGTGACCAATATTGAGTCATATCTGTCTGAGATGGGAAGATCGGTAATGAAATCAAGGGTTACTTGCTGAAATGGACGTGTCGCTTTGGATGGGATAGGGACTAATGCCGGCGCATTTGGGTGAGTATTAACTTTCATCTGTTGGCATAGTGCGCATCCCTCTACCCATTCTTTGACATGTCTGTACATTCCTGGCCACCAGTAGTCGCGTTTTAGAAGTGCCAATGTTTTTAATCGTCCAGGGTGTCCAGAAGATAACGCTTCATGCATATCTTTGATTAATCTGGTCCTTAATTCGATCCGGTCAGGGATATAGATCTTTCCGAGGTAGTAGACGATGCCATGGGTATATGTCCAATCTTGTAGCTTTGATTTGATTGGTGGTGCTCTTTGTCTTTTAATAACATCGATCAGAATTCGTCCAAAATCATCGTTCGCCATGTACTTCTTCAATTCATCGGCTAGATCATTATTGATGAGGCGAATGAAGCGATCGTTTGGTAACATAGTGACTGTGGTTTGTTCTTCGTCATTACCCATGTGATCTGGTCGTCTAGATAGAGCATCTGCTTCAAACATCTTCGTACCCGGTACATGTTCGATCCGAAGGTCAAATTCAGATAATAAAGATGACCATCTGGCCTGTCTAGGTGTCAATCGCTGAGCCGTTCTATAATAAGACAGGTTCTTGTGATCACAGTGCACAATGATGGTATGGGGTGATCCATGCAGAAGGTGACGCCAAACTGCCAACCCTTTAATGATGGCAAGTAATTCTCTGTCATAAATCTGGTAGTTCTGCTCCGTTGGTGTTAAGGCATGGGAAATAAAACCACAAGGATGTAGTGCACCAGAGTCGTCCGCTTGTTTTAATACTGCTCCTATCGCCTTATTAGAGGCATCGGTTTGGAGGATAAACGGCTTTGCTGGGTTTGGCATTAAGAGGACTGGCATGGATGCAAATCGTTGTTTCAGGGTATCAAAAGCAGCCTGACGCTCTGTGTTCCAGTCAAATATCTCCGTCTTTTTTGTTAAATCGGTGAGCGGTTTTGCTATAGCCGCAAAATTACCAATAAATCGTCTGTAGAAATTCCCAAAGCCTAAGAATGATCGAACTTGTTTGACTGTTGTTGGTATTGGCCAGTCGGCTATTCCTGCTAGTTTAATAGGATCCATCTGTATTCTTCCAGGCGATATGATCATTCCTAGAAATTCCACTTCTTGTACAGCGAATTTACATTTTTCCAGTTTCAAGAATAAGTCGTTCTCCTCTAATCGGTTTAAAACTCGTTTTGTTTGTTCTTCTAATTCTGTCTTGTTTTGAGAACAGATCAAGATGTCATCCATGTAAATGATGAGCCATCCTTCGTTAATCATATCTCTGAAATATTCATTCATCATGGTTTGGAATGTAGATGGCGAATTGCATAGTCCAAAGAACATAACAGTTGGTTCGTATAATCCTCGATTTGTGATAAAAGCTGCTTTCCATTCATTGCCTTTCTTGATTCGAACGTTATTGTATCCCCAGCGGAGATCTAATTTGGTGAAGTATTGCGCTCCAGCAAGTTTGGTAAGGAGGTCGGATACTAGGGGTAATGGATATGCATTCTTGATTGTCCAATCGTTCAGGTACCTGTAGTCTTGACATGGCCTTAACGCTCCACTTTCTTTTTTGGAAACAAAAAAGAATGGCGAAGCCTGAGGTGATTTCGACGGTCTAATGTATCCTTTAGTAAGTTGTTCTTCAATCCATTCGTCTAGAGATGATTGCTCTTTAATTGATAACGGATAGATCTTGCTAACTTTAGGAGTGAAACCGTTTTTCAGTTCGATCGCATGATCCCAAGTTCTAGAGGTAGGAAATCGTTCTGAAGCTTTCTTCTCAAAGACTGATTGCCATTTCTCATATTCCATAGGTAATTCTGTCTTTGGTTCGTCTTTTTTCAGTTGATGTTCTAATGCCTGCGATGCTGATGTTTTGACCCTTATCCAATAGTCGTCTTCTCCCCACTGATTGTCCAATGCCAGTTGCCAGATCGTCCCATCTTGCCGTTGATTATCAATGAGGTGAATCGTTTTGTCTCTCCAATCAATAGTCGGGTTATTTTCTTCTAACCAAGGAATTCCCAAGATTAATCGTTGGTCTCCTAACTTGGTGATTAAGAACCAGTTACTGTGACGCTTTCCTCCAATTGAATATTGAATTAATACTCGATGAGTGATCATTCCATTTGTGTTGATTGTTCCATCTGCGTTTCTGACTCGAATTGGTTTTCTTAGCTTTTTTTTTGGTAGTTTTGTTGTTATTTCTTCGTCAATAAAGTTCCCTTCTGCTCCACAATCGATGAGGGCAGAGGTTTCAGCGGGTAAATCGATCGTTTCAACAGTGATAGAAAGGCGCTTGTCATTATTCGATCGTACTATTACAGAATCAAGCGCTAACTGTGAAAATCCATTTGTTGTGGAAGTGCCAACCGCTGTGTGACGCTTCCTGATCAAAAACCCTCGTTTTCGAGTTCGTTAAGAAGGCCTTCTCGTTCATCGGCCTTCATTCCAGCTAGGATCGCTCTGATACTCGCAACTGGGTCGTCTTGCTTTTCCTTGGGCGCATCCTCAGGGATGGATCTGATCCCTTTATTCTGAAACGATGAGGAGGACCTGAAGGAGCCGTTTGGGGTGGTGTTTCGTTTCGGACAATTTTTTGAAACATGTCCCTGGTTTCCACATCTGAAACACTTCCCAGTTTTCATGTATTCCTCCTTTTGTTTGTCTGTCAAACGTCCAGTGGGCATAGCATTAACTGATCGAGTTGATCCGCCCCTAGTGTTGGTGTTTCGGTTAAAATTAGAGCGGTTCCCTTGTCCTGGTTTGCGTCCGAGTGCTCGCATCATTTCCCAAGCGCCATGAAGCTGTTCTGCCTTTTCGTATGCTTCCTTCATTGATAGAACGTTCGCTTCAAGAATTTTGGTGGCGATACTTTCGGGGAGTCCTTTAACAAATGCCTGAAGTTGTGCTGTTGTCCCTTTCAATCCTGAAGTTCCAATCTCCATGTGGAATTTTCTGATATATTCAGGGACTGAAACGTCGCCTCCTACTCTGAGATTGGCCAAATTATTTAGGGCCCTGAGTGCGCTGTTGACTTCGCCCCAATCGGCTAAAAAGCGCTTCTTGAATTCGGCCCAACTCGTCCAGATAAGGGTCATTTCTTCATCGTTGTCTAGTTCCTCTTTGATTAGAACCTTCCAATCGTCGAGTTCCTGTCCTAGGCAGGCAAGAGCAAATCGAATCTGTTTCTGGCCTTTGTTCTTATAGTTGTCATCGTTCAAAACGAAGTAGTCTTCCAAGTTTCCAATAAAAGCCTTTGCTTCAGTTCGTTTTCCTGTAAAAATGCGCATGGGCTGCGGCTTAATATCTCCTTTAGAGGCAGGTGTTGCTGCGTCAGATGCCATCTTTTCTGTTTCTTCTTTTGGGTCTGTAGGTTCTCCTGTTTCGTCTTTCTTCTTTCCTGATTCTGGATCTCCGAATAGATTTACTTCGATCTGTTTCTGTTCTTGGAAATCTATCCAAGGCTGTACTTCTCCGTCCCTAAGTGCGTATCGTTCTTGTCCTGCTGTTCCAGTGAGACTGAGATATTCGTTCCACCAAGAGAGTTCTGGTTCGTCTGTAGGCGGTTTGAATAACGAACAAAATCCTTCTTCGTGTTCTTCGTTTACCCAATCAATCCAAACGTCGTCTGGGAAAGCGTCCCCTTGTCCTTCAGTGTAATCACCTTCAAAGAGGGATTCTGGTACTGGTTCGTTCTTTTTCCTGGTTCCTGAGCGGAAAAACCACCCTGTTCCTGTAGTCGATGGAAAGACTTCCCTTCGATCTAGATAATACTTTCGTCTGAAACGGACAGAGCCGTTTGGGGGTCTGAGGGTCGAGGTTCTGGTATCAATGGTGTCTGGCTAGTGTAGAAACACTGAGCGGTCTGAGAGTTCCAACTTGTGTTAAGATCAATGCTCCCAACGTAGTTCGTTCTAAGTCAACAGTGGCAAGCAGAGTCTCGGTCCGCTCCCAGCCTACTGGACAGATTCTGGACGCTAAGTCAAACGATGACGAAGGTCTTTTAGGTCGACGACGAGCTCAAGGAAAAGAGAGCGAGGAGTTCGAGTCAAATTGGGAGTATGATTCGATTAAGTTGGAACTGAGGAATGTACAAGGTATTCTAGGGTTTATATACGTTTTGAGAACAAAGAAAACTATAAAGGGAATGCACAGTAAGCGCAGCTAACTACCTATGAAAGGAAATGTGAAAGCGTTAGCAAAAGGAGATAAATGTCCGCTAAATTGTATGGTAATGATGATGTAATAATAAAGTATCCGTCATAGAAGAGGAAAAGAAACTGTAACAGGAGTCTAGAGCAGTCCGTGGGAAGGCTGGACATCATGGGAAAGGGCCATGCCTGGTCTATTAAATGGTTGACAGGTGGCAGCACCCAAATGCATGAACAATAGGATGCGCAGTAAGGCATGTGGTCTGGGTGCATATGGCTGTGGAGGTGCCGATGGGACTTATGGTGGCTAGGGGTCTCTAGGAGGAGTATATAAGGGCTTGGGTAGTTAGCTGGAGTCTCTTTAGACTCTAGATGGTTTTCCTTACGCTCTGTCTATGGGCCTAGGTTACTGTTTGTAGTAGTCTTAATGCATTCTCTTCCCCCTCTCTTCTTCACCCTCTCCTCTGCGAGGCTTGTGGTTTAGGTTGTGAGTGTGAGCTTGTAACAAAGTGGGTGCTCAAACTCAACACAGAATCCACTTGGATTCCTATTGAATTCCCACTTAAATCATTGTAAAAGTGCTACCATATATGTTATTAAAACATTGTATATCTACATACAGGTACATTTAATTCATATCAATCTCATCTATACCTTCACTAACATTCTGAATACCATTCTTTGCTGTTTGCACACCTTGTCTGTGTGATAAGTTAACATGGCATGCAAGGACCATAATAATCATATATAATACATGAGTCTAGGTGACAGTTTTATTACATACTCATCAACAGTGCACATGTACAGTATACTATCTGTTTTAATAGCTGCCTTTGCATTTCCTTCCTGATGGCTTCAGCTTTATTTCCTTATTCATTTCTCTCATTCTCTCTATACATACATATAAGGCCTCTCATGCACTGTAGTCCCCAGTTACAACTTAGTTGCATATTGATCTCATCTCTAGTATTTTCCTTCTTTGTGCTCATCATTTACTCAACCTTTGTCATTGTCTGGCTCATTGTTTAGTAGGGTGGAGTGGACCAAGGCTCTTGCCATTGATGACTCAGAGTGAACCATATCAAGGGCATTGGCATTGAAGGCAGCACCATTACTCCTTAGGCCCTTTTCAGGTCAGTGGCTTAGGTTACAACTATTGTAGCCAGCTTGTGTCACAATGACCCCTGTCTCTTTCTTTCATATTTCTTTTGCTTCTACTTCATGTATGATGATTGCTGCTCCTTCCATATTGCCATAAAAGTATCTCATGTCTTCCTATTAGAGGGAGGTGAGAAAGATCAGGCACTAGCCTCATTTACATGGGGGGTCCTGTGTGAGAAGATTACCCAACATACTTACCAAGCTACTGAATGGTTTTCCTGGCTAACCAAAATGTTAATCTGCCTTGTCTGGTAAACAACCTTAAATGTGATTCCAAAGGGCCTTATATAGGTGTATATATGTTAAGATCGATGCTCTCAATGCAATTTGTTCTAAGTCAACAGTGGCAAGCAGAGTCTCGGTCTGCTCCCAGCCTACTGGACAAGTTCTGGACACTAAGTCAAACGATGACAAAGGTCAAACAAACGACGAGCTCAAAGAGATGAGAGCGAGGAGTTTTGTTCAGAGGTTGAGAGAAGAATTCGATTAAGTTGGAACTAAAGAAAACTGCTTTACAAAGGGTTTATATACGTAAAAGAACAAGAGAAATATAAAAGGAAACGTACAGCTAAATACCTAAGAAAGGAAATGTGAAGGTAAAGTAGCTAAAGGAGATGAGCGTCCATGAAACGCATAGCGATGGTTATGTAATAAACAAGTCTGTTAACAAAGAGAGAAGAAAATTGTAACAATATATATATATTCAGCATTGTCACAAAAATTAAGGAACAGCTGATGTGTTTTTCATTTACAGATATTTGAAAATCACCCAGTAAACCCATTTGCTGTTCAATACATTTCTCTTCCTCTCTTGCTATCTCAACAAGGCTTGTGGTTATGTTGGGTAGCTACAAACAAACATAACATGTCGCATTTCTGCATATTTTATCAATTTCCTTGCTTACAGGTATTTGGACAGCATCACTAGCATCAGATATAATCCCTCTACAACTTTGATTAATAAAATGTATAATGAATTTGACTTTGGAGTGCAGTGTCTGTAACAAACATTTTTGAATTGGTTATATCTTGAGAATTTCTTTGTTTACAAATACTTGTATACAATTAACAACTCATATTCACCCCCTCTATGACTTTGATCAATAGAACATGTCATGAATGTGACCTTGGAATGGCATGCTGGCATTGTTGCACAAAACAGCATGAAAGGGTTATATCTCAACAAGTACTTTGTTTACAAATATTTCTATACCATCAGTGGCATCAGATTTGACTCCTCTACAACTTTTGTTGATAGAGCATGTCATGAATCTGACTTTTGTACCTCAGAGTGCTGTGGCTGTGCTATAAAAAAGCGAAATCATGATAGTATTTTGCAATTATCTCAATGAATATTGGGTTTGCACATATTTGGTTTTCATATTCTGGGCCAAATTGACTCCCTCTGTATTTTTTGTTAGTATGTCATGTGACAATTCTCACTTTCTGAAACTGTGGGAAATGTGACACTATTGTGACATGTGACAGTGAAAACAGTTAATATCTATTGTGGGAAAGTATACATCTTATCTAATCACCCTATATAAGTTTTTAATCTTAATCTTATCTACATTACTAAACTGACCTACTTATGTAATCCTACTATAGTAGCTTACTAATCAAATTTCGAGGAGGGGGGAATGGCAGAAACTGGGTGCTGCTGGCTGTCCTTATATACCTGTCAGGTGTGCACAGACCACCTGCTTGATCATGTGACATATACATCATGTGAGCAATGCCTATATATGGTATTCTGAGTACATTCCTAGTGTAATCCTACTATAGTCCCACTGGGAATTCCTACCTGAGTCTGACCTATGACTGGGACTTGACTAGGAATGGCCTCGGAATGGACTAGGAATATAGAGTGGAAAAAAATACATTTTTGAACTACTAGGAATGACTAGGAGGTTCCTAAGATTCCAATTGGAAGGGGGGGGGAGAGGAACCTCACCCTTGCCCTCTTGCCTTCCCCTTGCCCTCTTGCCTTTGCACTCACACCTTTGCCTTTGCCCTCATGCCCTTGTCTCATGCCCTCCTTGCCCACCCCCACCTCACCCTTGCACCTTGGCCCTCACACCTCATGCCCTCACTGTTAAGATTGATGCTCTCAACAGTTTGTTCTTGTTAGGAACCGATCCTAGCATCTTATTTTTGGTTTTATTCATAGGGTGATCAGGCATCACTCTGCATCATTGGTACAAGGTCTGGGACCTTAGGAAGACTCTGGGAACACTTCGCGTGGGTTAGCGCATGGGAGTGCTCACTAGAAGACAGGACGGCGGTTGGTTGAGCCAACCAAGGATATAATAGGAAGGGAGGATCAACCCTGCATGATGGCGCCTCAGGATCACATCAACGCATCAGTGCATCAGCACATCATCAGGTCAAGTCATCAGGAGGATACCAATGCTCGATATGGCAGGAGACACACCTATGGGGATCGCGGGAAGCCTGGGAGGTAGCGCATCCTATAATGGAAGCCTAGGACAGTCTGTGGGAAGTCTGGACATCATGGGAATGGGCCAGGCCTGGTCTATTAAACAGTTGACAGGCGGCAGCGCCCAAGAAGGATGGATACAATAGGATGCACAGCAAGGCAGGGAGTTAAGGTGGTCGCGGCTGTGAGAGTGCCGATGGGACATGGTGGCTAGGGGTCTACTAGGAGGAGTATATAAGGACCTTGGTAGATAGTTAGAGTCTCTTTAGACTCTAGATGGTTTTCCTTACACTCTGTATCTGAGCCTTAGGTTATCATTATAGTAGTTCTAATACATTCCTTCCCCCCTCTTCTCTACCCTCTCCTCTCTGCGAGGCTTGTGGTTAGGTTGTGAGCGTGAGCTTGTAACAGTTCTAGTCAACAGTGGCAAGCAGAGTCTCAGTCTGCTCCCAACCTACTGGACAGATTCTGGACACTAAGTCAAATGATGATGAAGGTTAGTTCAAACAACAAGCTTGAGAAGATGAGAGCAAGGAGTTTCATTCAAAGTTGAGAGAAAGATTTGATTAAGTTGGAACTGAGGAATATGTACATTACATGAAGGTTTATATACTAGAGGAGCAAGACAAATATAAAAGGAAAAGTGTAGCTAAATACCTAGAAAAGGAAATGTGAAGGTAAAGAGCTAAAAGGAAATAACATCTGATGAAACATATAGCAATGGTTATGTAATAATAAAGAGTCCATTAACAAAGAGGAAAGAAAACTGTAACACTCACCCTCACACCCTCACCCTCACACCCTCACCCTCATGTCCTCACCCTCATGCCCTTGCCTTCCCCCTTGCCTCATGCCCTTGCCCTTGCCCTCATGCCTCACATCCTTGCCCCCACCCTCATGTCCTTGCCTTTGCCCTCATGCCCTCACCCTCATGCCCTTGCCTTCTCCCCCTTGCCTCATGCCCTTGCCTTCCCCCCTTGCCTCACACCCTTGCCCCTGCCCTCACGTCCTTGCCTTCATACTCACACCTCACACCTCATGCCCTCACCCTCACACCCCTGCCTGCCCCCTCCCTTCTTGCCTCATGCCCTTGCCCTTGCCCTCACCACCCTGACCAGACACCTGCCCTCCAAGTCACCCTCTCAAACACCCCCACTCTTGCACACCCATGTACAGCCCTGCACCCATTTTACACACCTATGTACATTTGCTCTCACCACATGCCCTTGCCTATCATGTAGTTATTAATCAATAATCTTTAAAATATTTTTTGTTTATTAAAAAAATAAAGTATATTCCATGTCCACCATGACAACCTATCACCACCAGTGTTAGGAACCAATACTAGCATCTATTTTTTGGTTTTATTCATTGGATGACCAGGCATCCCTCAGCATCATTGGCACAATTAGGAGTACTAGGGGAACACTTCTGTCATGACCTTGGTCAAACTCGTTTTTCGACTAAGACATTTTTATTATTTTTCTTGTATTTTACTGATGTGGTAGCCAAACATCTTAGCAAACCCGGCGTCTATCTTATCTTGTCAGCGCTTAGATTAGATTAGATTACGATTAGATTAGATTACAGACTACCGGACCGATGACTCATTACGTATGACTCATGGCACAGCCATGCGCAGCACGGCTGCCGCTTATGCTATTCCTTTTACTCATACTTACTCAGCGTAGATACTATTATTAGAGTGGTGCACAGACCACCCTTGTAGTATATAAACTGAGCAACTAGCACCCAGAGTCCTCAGTCGAGTTCTCTCGGGTTTCCTTTCTACTCTCATCTCCTCTCCTCTAGTCTGCTGTTGGGGCCCTAAGTCGTCACAACGAGGGTAGTCCTGATAGTAGAACTCGACTATACATTCTCTTACTGCCCCAACGCTTGATATACCCGGACTGCAGGGTTAAGCAGACGAGATCAGGGGGATCATTAACAGTCGTCCGTTGACTATAAAACGTTATTGGTTGTTGGGTTCCATAAAACCATCACACACGGTTCTGCATCGCATCCATAAAAGCGTTGCTCTATGTTCCCGGTCTACGCAAACCGAAGGACCTAACCCGGTCGATAGGGTTACCTGTGCACAGGAGACCAGTGCCGTATACCAATCGCACATTACGCGATCCGCATCGTGGGATAAGCCTCGCCAGCCCCTACGCACGTTAAATTGCCTGGCCTAGGCCCCTGAAGGCTATACCATATTTACTTAGTTACCTTTTTGTATTACCTTAGTTCCTTGAGGGTAGCCGTCACTTGACCACGCGCCCTTGAGAAAGATCCGCACCTGTAGGGTGTAGTGATAGCGGAACAACCGTTCGGCCTCCGCTTAGATAAACCTTCGTTTCGGACTAAAATAGTTCTCAAATACCTACTTTGTACTAGCACTGCAGGGGGGGTTGTGGACCCTGAGTGCATTCCCAAACAAGTGACAGGCTAAGACCTCCCTCACTTTCGTACAAAATAGATCAAGGTCTCAGGGAATTATTACGAAATACTGGTCTATCGGATCAGGAAATACAAAACTTCTGGAACGAAGTATTTGGGGATAACAACGGTCTGGACTCAGATCGATCAGACCCTTTTGGGGATACACCATCATCATCAACCAATTCGACACCCTCGATCACCGAGGAACCACATCATTGGGAACCCACCCCTTTTCAAATCTTAGTTCCCAATCCAGCCACACTAAACCTAAACGCTCTCTTCAACTCCGACGCAGATTACATCGGAGAAGTCGCACCGCCATATCAATTACCATCACCTACACCATCTCGATCTCTATCCCCATATACACCCGCTCCTAGTTACCGAAACATGTCGGATGCAGGAGATGATCAAGAGCAACAGCTCAACTCAGCGCAGCTATTACAAATGCTCGCAAACCAAAATAACGTCATACAGCAACTGCAAACACAGCTGACATTATTACAAAACAACACCGCTGCAGCAGCACAGCAAGCAGCACAACAACAGGCGGCACAGCCTGTCCCTATAATTAACATTCCCGACAATGCCGTATTTAATATCACCAACCCTGGTGGTAACGGATCGTCAAAAATAGATGCCACCAAACCAATGGCTTTCTCTGGAAAGATGGCGGATGTCACAAATTTCATCAACAGCTGCAAACTCTATTTGCAGTTGAAGATGCCAAATGCGGACGAAGAAGAGAAGATCTATTTGGTCCTCTCTTATATGTCGGAAGGATTTGCGGTAGATTGGTGAGACAATCTAATCGAAAAATACGGAGATAACAATGAAGATGTTCCCACAACGGTGGAACAATTATTTAGGGAAATCAAACGGGATTTCGGCGACACAGATGAGCAGTCGTCGAAAATATCAGAATTGCGCACAATGACACAAGGCGCACACACGTGTGAGGAACACGTGCAAAAATTTAAAAAGGTCGCACGAGGAACAGGGTACCACGGCAGGGCCCTGATCGAAGAATTCAAAAGGAGTTTGAACGCCGGACTCCGAAAACGAATAATGGAAGGGGATGAAGTCCCTGATACCATAGAAGAATGGTATCGAAGATCGGTACGTCTCGACCGACAATGGAGGCAAGCCAAAGCTGAGGAAAGGTATTACTCTTCCCGGAACAGTAACTCCGCCAATAGGAGTGAAGGAGGATCTAAAGGCCCCAATACGGCAAGACCGGTAGGAACTGGCCAGCCCAAACCCCGATGGAAAATAAACAAACAATCGGGATCAGCGAGTCAGAACCGAGGGGGAGCTGGACCCTCCAGGAGTAGTAATACCGGACCGAGGCCCAACCCGAATGCAATGGACATCGACAGAAACAATCGCCTGCCAATGCGCTGTTACAAATGTGGAAGAGTGGGGCACATAGCAAGAAACTGTCGATCAGGATTGGACGTCCGAACGATGACCTTTGAAGAAATGAAAGAATATTTCGCAAAGGGAGAAAGTTTAGAAGAGGAAGAGAATCAGTGAGTCCCACACTATATTCTCGAAATAGATACAATGTACTTGTTGTGGAAGAGCTAACAACAGAAACGGTGGCCCCTGAGATGAAAGTTTCAGGGGTAACCCCGCAAGAGGCAGTCTCTAGTGCAAAAGCGCAGGAGCACGGCAGGGCAGCTAAACCTGTGCTTCATTCCTCTTTAGCTAACAATAAACAGGTACAAAGAAAGGGACAAAAAGAAGTTTTTGTCAGAACTATTGGTCAGAAAGACGAAATCTTAATGACAATCGGTCTAGAAACTTTAGACACACATAACCAAATAGAAGAAACGGCCTTACTCGATTCAGGAGCAACAGGTCTGTTTATGAACTCTAAATTCACTAAAGAAAAAGGTTTTAGGTTAATTCCTTTGGATCATCCAATTCAAGTTAGGAACGTTGACGGAACTAACAATGAAGGAGGTATGATTACTCATGAAGTTGATCTAATCATGAGTTATCAAGGTCACCGAGAAAGGGCAACCTTTGAAATTTGCGAATTAGGAAAAACAAATGTAATCATAGGATCTACATGGTTACGAGCACATAATCCGGATATCAACTGGACCACTGGGGAAATAAAGTTGACCAGATGCCCACGGTCATGTGGACATAAACAAAGGGAGTGGACGAAAGAAAGAGAAAAGAAATTTAAAAAGGCGGATAATTGGGAGTCCAATATGTACATATGGGACAAAGAGCAAGAGTTGGATTTTGCTTACTGGCTTGAGCAAAAGGAGAAAGAAAAAGAAAATGAAGATTTCTTAACGGAATGGAAACATCCTCGTTGGTACAAAAACAGAGACAAATATTCATTTCTTCCAACAAAGACAAACCTTTACCGTGATATAGCGAAAATCGCTGAAAGTAAAGATATTGTCGATGAAGGAGAAAAATGGATTAGGGAACTTAAAAAACCCGAAACCAGAGATTTGGTACCATCACAGTACCATAGTTATCTTCATTTATTTGAAAAGAAAGCATCAGAGCGAATGCTGGTCAGGAAACCTTGGGATCATGCAATAGATCTCAAAGAAGGTTATCAACCTAGAAAAGGAAAGGTGTATCCTTTGTCACCAGATGAACTCGGCGAAGTTAGAAGCTTTGTTGATGATCAATTAAAAAAGGGATACATCAGACCTTCTAAATCACCGCAAACGTCACCGGTGTTTTGTGTAAAAAAGAAAGATGGAAAGAAAAGGATGGTACAGGATTACCGTTACCTTAACGAATGGACAGTTAAAAATAACTATCCATTACCACTCATATCGGAACTCGTGGATCGAGCAGGAAAAGCAAAGCTCTTTAGTAGATTGGATCTACGATGGGGCTATAATAATGTACGGATCAAAGAAGGTGATGAATGGAAAGCCACATTTACTACACCAGAAGGTTCTTTCGAACCAGTAGTAATGTATTTTGGGCTTACCAATTCACCGGCAACCTTCCAAGCAATGATGAACGACATTTTCTGTGATATGATCAATGAAGGAAAAGTCATTGTACAGTGACCTGCAAAACTGTTGCAATGTTTGGCAATCTTTGAAAGATTGGTAAGTATGAGAGCAAGTAAAATAGGCAAAATTAATACAAATTATTATATGATAGAGTAGCATCTGAGCATGACATTAAGCTCCTACTGATGTTGTTTGAGTATGTGGTTCATGAGATATAAAATGTTTGCTAAGCCAATACCATTGCAACAGTTTTGCAGGTGCCATAATACAAACAGTTTCTGATATATTCTAATACTTTGTATAGCCCCCCTTTGCCTTAATCACAGCCTGAACCCTCCTAGGCATACTCTCAATTAAATCCTGACACACCTTTGGCTCTATCCTGTCCCACACATCCTGAATCCTGTCCCACAGCTCCAAGACACCAGATGGTGGCCTTTCATATTCACCAAGCCTCCTTTTTGGGATTGAGATCTGGTGACTGTGCTGGCCTCACCAAGCACTCCATTTGATGTTCTTGAAACCATTCCTTGGCCTTTTTGCATGTGTGCTTGGGGTCATTGTCCTGCTGGAAGATGATGTCAGCCACACCTTTGCCATAATAAGCCAGGCTGCCTTGAAGTTCATCATCCAAAATGGTAATGTGGAGGTCCCCATCCATCCATCCATCAATTTTGCAAGCCAGTCCAGGCCCCTCCCACATCATACAACCCCAGACCATCACTGATCCTCCACCAAACTTCATGGTACCCAGCACAAGCCTGTCACTGAGGCCCTCTCCACCCTTCTTCCATGCCCATTTCCTCCCATCTGACCCCAGACAATTGATTTTAGTCTCATCTGACCAAACAATCCTCTTCCAGTCCTCCACTGTCCAATCCCTGTGCACCTCTGCAAAGTCCTGCATCTGCCTCTTATGCCTTGCAGTAAGAAATGGCTTCTTCTTCTTCACTACTGCCTTCATCCCAGCCTTTTTCAGGTGTCTCCTCATAGTATCAGGTGAAATATACTCATTGGTGACATCATGCAGTGCTTTGGTAGCCTCCACAGCTGTGCTCACTTTCCCAGAGGTGAGGAGGTGAATGGCATGCTGTACATTTCTGCCAGAAAGCTTAGTTTGGCAGCATCCAGCTGACATGGGGAGGTAGGGACAGTGCTTCCTTTGAAGTCTGGATATAGTGCTGGTGTGTACTCCCATGATGGAAGACACTTCATGTGCAGAGTGGCTAGCAGTGAGGAGAGAGATGGTATCAGCCTTTTGAGCAGCAGAGATGGGGTGCATGGTGAGTAGCAAGTGTTGTTGTGGCATATTTGGCATATGTTCAACATGTTCAACATAGTCATGTGACATGTAACCAAGTCACATGACTCCTAGACACTGATTTTGGAAATCATCATGGCACCTGCAAAACTGTTGCAATGGTCTTGGTTAAGAGAATATTTTATATCTCATGAACCACATGACCAAACAACATTGTTAAGGGCTCATTCTTATGCTCAGATGCTATTCTATCACATATTAATTTTGATTAATTTTAACTTTTTTATTTGGTCTGATATTTACCAATCATTCCAATATTGCCAATCATTGCAACAGTTTTGCAGGTCACTGTATATATAGATGACATTCTTATCTATACGGAAACGGAAGAACAACACAAACAAATAGTGTTGGAAGTTCTCAAGCGATTGGAAGAAAATGATCTTTACATAAAACCAGAAAAATGTGTATGGAGCGTAGAAGAAGTTGAATTCCTTGGGGTAATAATTGGACCCAATGGAATAAAGATGGATCAAAAAAAAGTAGAAGCAATCCTGAATTGGCCGACACCATCCTGTGTCAAGGATATACAATGATTGTTGGGATTGGCAAACTACTATAGGAGATTTGTCAAAGACTTTGCCAAAATCGCTAGACCATTACACGATTTGGTTAAAAAAGGAAAAACATGGAACTGGGGAGAAGAAGAAAAAGCAATTAAAACCCTTAAAAAACTATTCACGGAACAACCAATTCTTGTTGCACCAGATTCCGACAAGAATTTCAGAATAGAATCTGACGCTTCCGATTACGCTACAGGAGGGGTATTATCAATGGAATGTGATGATAAAAAATGGAGACCAGTCGCATTTTTATCCAAATCCCTTAATGAAACGGAAAGGAATTATGATTTCCACGATAAAGAAATGTTGGGCATTATGAGATGTCTCGAAGCTTGGAGACATTATCTAGAAGGAGCAAAGCAACAATTCGAGATCTGGACAGATCATAAAAATCTCGAATACTTTATGAGTGCAAAAAAGTTAAATCGAAGACAAGCACGCTGGGCATTATACCTCAGCAGGTTTAATTTTAAAATCATTCATAAAGCAGGGACAAGTATGGGTAAGGCTGATTCTCTGTCCAGGAGGCCAGACCATAAAAAGGGGGTAGAAGATGATAACAAGGAAGTGACCTTGTTAAAACCAGAGTTTTTCCGCATTGCAGCTTTGCAACAAGGACATGTACTGGTTAATGCATCAGAAAAAGAGATCCTTAATAAAATAAGGAAATCTGAAGCAAGGGATGAAGATGTCGTTAAAGCAGTAGAAGCAATGAAAAAAGCAAATGTGAAAAAACTTAATGCAGGAGAATGGCAGATGGAGCAAGAACTAATCCTCTGGAGAGGAAAAGTGTATGTTCCAAAAGACAAAAAACTACGGATGGAGATAGTTAGACTCCATCACGATACACCCATTGCTGGACATGGAGGACAATGGAAGACGGTTGAACTTGTCACAAGAAATTATTGGTGGCCAGGAGTCACTAAATTTGTTAAAAAATATGTTGCCGGATGTGACAAGTGCCAAAGAAGGAAGAATTTCCCAGAACCACCAGCAGGGAAATTAATGCCTAATTCGGCACCACAACAGCCATGGACGCATATATCAGCAGACTTTATTACAAAGTTACCAGAATCACATGGACATAATGCGATTCTTGTAGTCTGCGATAGAATGTCCAAAATGGCTCATTTTATCCCTACATCCGAAGAAATGTCAGCACAAGGACTGGCAACTCTATTCAGGGAACATGTATGGAAACTACATGGTCTTCCTGAATCAATTATTTCAGATCGCGGACCTCAATTCGCCGCTCAAATGATGAAGGAATTGAATCAAATGTTAGGCATTTCTACAGATTTGTCTACAGCTTTTCATCCACAAACGGATGGACAAACAGAAAGAATGAATCAGGATTTGGAACAATTCCTGAGGATATTCGTAGATCACCGACAAGAAAATTGGTCGGAGTGGCTAGCTATCGCTGAATTTAGCTACAACAATAAAATTCAGGCATCAACAAAACATTCACCATTCTTTGTCAATTATGGTAAACACCCAAGAATGGGAATAGAACCAAGAAAGGAAGGAAGTCATCCAGCAGCAGCAGAGTTTGCTCAAAAAATGAAGGAAATTCATGAAGAAACTCAGGCAGCTTTACGAAAATTGCAAGATGACATGAAATTATATGCAGATAGGAAACGCTCTGAAGTACCAGAATACAAAGTTGGTGATAAAGTCTGGTTGTCAACCAAAGACTTACAACTTTCTGGAAGACCTACAAGAAAGTTAGCAGAACGTTGGATAGGACCCTATCCAATTAAGAAAATAATTTCATCAAATGCGGTAGAACTGGATCTACCTTTTTCACAACAAATTCATCCTGTTGTGAATGTTTCAAGAATTCGTCCTTATGTAAAACCAATGCGAGGACAAAGAGTAGCACCGCCACCACCAGTAGAAATTGATGGTGAAAAAGAATATGAAGTTGAAGAAATAATGGATGTACGATTAAAAAGGAACAAGATGGAATATCTTGTTAAATGGAAGGTATATACGGCAGAACACAATTCGTGGGAACCAAAAGAAAACTTAGGAAATGCAAAAAAGAAAATTAAACATTTTTACAATAGACACCCGGGTGCGATTCGGGTTATTGACAGGAAAACCTTTGAAGGGCTAGGTTTTCAAAAATATGAAAACTTCACGGAACCACTGCAAGGTGTAATTTCCAGGATCGATATCAATGCAGTAGCAGAAACTGCATCATGGGAGAAAAACTGGCAAAAATGGAAAGGAAAAGAATTATTAAAACAATTAAATGAACCATCAGATCATGATGGGCCATGCGATTGTAACGGATGCTTACAAAATTAAAAGGATTGGCCCTGGAGTAGGGCCTTGAACTGCTTCATTTTGTTGCTGTAGGCCTTATTTCAGGCCCTTTTGAACACACAAACCCCACATTTGTACATTTTGCACTCATCATGGGTAAAAACAAACGCAACAATAAAAAATCCAAACAAACAATCCTTGTACTGGGTGGTTATTCCAATGTGGACCATCCATGTGAAAATGCATCACGTTGCCATTTCCTCGACGCAAAACCTCCCCCAAAGTCAAAACCCCCTCCTCGACCGCGAATTGTTACAGTTTCTTTTCCTCTTCTATGACGGATACTTTATTATTACATCATCATTACCATACGATTTAGCAGACGTTTATCTCCTTTTGCTAATGCTTTCACATTTCCTTTCATAGGTAGTTAGCTGCGCTTACTGTGCATTCCCTTTATAGTTTTCCTTGTTCTCAAAACGTATATAAACCCTAGAATACCTTGTACATTCCTCAGTTCCAACTTAATCGAATCATACTCCCAATTTGACTCGAACTCCTCGCTCTCTTTTCCTTGAGCTCGTCGTCGACCTAAAGACCTTCGTCATCGTTTGATTTAGCGTCCAGAATCTGTCCAGTAGGCTGGGAGCAGACCGAGACTCTGCTTGCCACTGTTGACTTAGAACGAACCACGTTGGGAGCATCGATCTTAACACAAGTTGGAACTCTCAGACCGCTCAGTGTTTCTACACTAGCCAGACACCATTGATACTAGAACCTCGACCCTCAGACCCCCAAACGGCTCTGTCCGTTTCAGACGAAAGTATTATCTAGATCGAAGGGAAGTCTTTCCATCGACTACAGGAACAGGGTGGTTTTTCCGCTCAGGAACCAAGAAAAAGAACGAACCAGTACCAGAATCCCTCTTTGAAGGTGATTACACTGAAGGACAAGGGGACGCTTTCCCAGACGACGTTTGGATTGATTGGGTAAACGAAGAACACGAAGAAGGATTTCGTTCGTTATTCAAACCACCTACAGACGAACCAGAACTCTCTTGGTGGAACGAATATCTCAGTCTCACTGGAACAGCAGGACGAGAACGATACGCACTTAGGGACGGAGAAGTACAGCCTTGGATAGATTTCCAAGAACAGAAACAGATCGAAGTAAATCTATTCGGAGATCCAGAATCAGGAAAGAAGAAAGACGAAACAGGAGAACCTACAGACCCAAAAGAAGAAACAGAAAAGATGGCATCTGACGCAGCAACACCTGCCTCTAAGGGAGATATTAAGCCGCAGCCCATGCGCATTTTTACAGGAAAACGAACCGAAGCAAAGGCTTTTATTGGAAACTTGGAAGACTACTTCGTTTTGAACGATGACAACTATAAGAACAAAGGCCAGAAACAGATTCGATTTGCTCTTGCCTGCCTAGGACAGGAACTCGACGATTGGAAGGTTCTAATCAAAGAGGAACTAGACAACGATGAAGAAACGACCCTTATCTGGACAGGTTGGGCCGAATTCAAGAAGCGCTTTTTAGCCGATTGGGGCGAAGTCAACAGCGCACTCAGGGCCCTAAACAATTTGGCCAATCTCAGAGTAGGAGGCGACGTTTCAGTCCCTGAATATATCAGAAAATTCCGCATGGAGATTGGAACTTCAGGATTGAAAGGGACAACCGCACAACTTCAGGCATTTGTTAAAGGACTCCCTGAAAGTATCGCCACCAAAATTCTTGAAGCGAACGTTCTATCAATGAAGGAAGCATATGAAAAGGCAGAACAGCTTCATGGCGCTTGGGAAATGATGCGAGCACTTGGACGCAAACCAGGACAAGGGAACCGCTCTAATTTTAACCGAAACACCAACACTAGGAGCGGATCAACTCGATCAGTTAATGCTATGCCCACTGGACGTTTGACAGACGAACAAAAGGAGGAATACATGAAAACTGGGAAGTGTTTCAGATGTGGAAACCAGGGACATGTTTCAAAAAATTGTCCGAAACGAAACACCACCCCAAACGGCTCCTTCAGGTCCTCCTCATCGTTTCAGAATAAAGGGATCAGATCCATCCCTGAGGATGCGCCCAAGGAAAAGCAAGACGACCCAGTTGCGAGTATCAGAGCGATCCTAGCTGGAATGAAGGCCGATGAACGAGAAGGTCTTCTTAACGAACTCGAAAACGAGGGTTTTTGATCAGGAAGCGTCACACAGCGGTTGGCACTTCCACAACAAATGGATTTTCACAGTTAGCGCTTGATTCTGTAATAGTACGATTGAATAATGACAAGCGCCTCTCTATCACTGTTGAAACGATCGATTTACCCGCTGAAACCTCTGCCCTCATCGATTGTGGAGCAGAAGGGAACTTTATTGACGAAGAAATAACAACAAAACTACCAAAAGAAAAGCTAAGAAAACCAATTCGAGTCAGAAACGCAGATGGAACAATCAACACAAATGGAATGATCACTCATCGAGTATTAATTCAATATTCAATTGGAGGAAAGCGTCACAGTAACTGGTTCTTAATCACCAAGTTAGGAGACCAACGATTAATCTTGGGAATTCCTTGGTTAGAAGAAAATAACCCAACTATTGATTGGAGAGACAAAACGATTCACCTCATTGATAATCAACGACAAGATGGGACGATCTGGCAACTGGCATTGGACAATCAGTGGGGAGAAGACGACTATTGGATAAGGGTCAAAACATCAGCATCGCAGGCATTAGAACATCAACTGAAAAAAGACGAACCAAAGACAGAATTACCTACGGAATACGAGAAATGGCGATCAGTCTTTGAGAAGAAAGCTTCAGAACGATTTCCTACCTCTAGAACTTGGGATCACGCGATCGAACTGAAAAACGGTTTCACTCCTAAAGTTAGCAAGATCTATCCGTTATCAATTAAAGAGCAATCATCTCTAGACGAATGGATTGAAGAACAACTTACTAAAGGATACATCAGACCGTCGAAATCACCTCAGGCTTCGCCATTCTTCTTTGTTTCCAAAAAGGAAAGCGGAGCGTTAAGGCCATGTCAAGACTACAGGTACCTGAACGATTGGACAATCAAGAACGCATATCCATTACCCCTAGTATCCGACCTCCTTACCAAACTTGCTGGAGCACAATACTTCACCAAATTAGATCTTCGCTGGGGATACAATAACGTTCGAATCAAGAAAGGCGATGAATGGAAAGCAGCTTTTATCACAAACAGAGGATTATACGAACCAACTGTCATGTTCTTTGGGCTATGCAATTCACCATCTACATTCCAAACCATGATGAACGAATATTTCAGAGATATGATTAACGAAGGATGGCTCATCATTTACATGGACGACATTTTGATTTGTTCCCAAAGCAAGACAGAATTGGAAGAGCGCACAAAACGAATTCTAGACCAATTAGAGGAGAACGACTTGTTCTTGAAACTGGAAAAGTGTAGATTTGCTGTACAAGAAGTCGAATTTCTGGGAATGATTATATCACCTGGGAAAATACAGATGGATCCTATTAAACTAGCAGGGATAGCCGATTGGCCAATACCAACAACAGTCAAACAAGTTCGATCATTCCTAGGCTTTGGGAACTTCTACCGACGATTCATTGGAAATTTTGCGGCTATAGCAAAACCACTCACCGATTTAACAAAAAAGACGGAGATATTTGAATGGAACGCAGAACGTCAAACCGCTTTTGATACCCTGAAACAACGATTTGCCTCCATGCCAGTTCTCTTAATGCCAAACCCAGCAAAACCGTTTATCCTCCAAACCGACGCCTCTAATAAAGCAATAGGAGCGGTTTTAAAACAAGCGGACGACTCTGGTGCACTGCATCCCTGCGGTTTTATTTCCCACGCCCTAACACCAACGGAACAGAACTACCAGATCTATGATAGAGAATTACTTGCTATCATTAGAGGATTAGCAGTTTGGCGTCACCTCTTGCATGGGTCACCTCATACCATCATTGTGCATTGCGATCACAAGAACCTGTCTTATTATAGAACGGCTCAGCGATTGACACCTAGACAGGCCAGATGGTCATCTTTATTATCTGAATTTGACCTTCGGATCGAACATGTACCGGGTACGAAGATGTTCGAAGCAGATGCTCTATCTAGACGACCAGATCACATGGGTAATGACGAAGAACAAATCACAGTCACTATGTTACCAAACGATCGCTTTATTCGCCTCATCAATAACGATCTAGCCGATGAATTGAAGAAGTACATGGCGAACGATGATTTTGGACGAATTCTGATCGATGTTATTAAAAGACAAAGAGCACCACCAATCAAATCAAAGCTACAAGATTGGACATATACCCATGGCATCGTCTACTACCTCGGAAAGATCTATATCCCTGACCGGATCGAATTAAGGACCAGATTAATCAAAGATACGCATGAAGCATTATCTTCTGGACACCCTGGACGATTAAAAACATTAGCACTTCTAAAACGCGACTACTGGTGGCCAGGAATGTACAGACATGTCGAAGAATGGGTAGAGGGATGCGCACTATGCCAACAGATGAAAGTTAATACTCACCCAAATGCGCCGGCATTAGTCCCTATCCCATCCAAAGCGACACGTCCATTTCAGCAAGTAACCCTTGATTTCATTACCGATCTTCCCATCTCAGACGGATATGACTCAATATTGGTCACGGTGGACCATGGCCTTACGAAGGGGGTAATTTTCACCCCTTGCAACAAGACAATCGATGCTTTAGGGACAGCCGATCTCTACATTTCTGAAATCTTCAAATGCTTTGGACTCCCTGACGTCCTAATCTCTGATAGAGGACCACAGTTCTCCGCCAAGGTATTCCAAGAAATACGAAAAGCATTAGGAATTGATCACAGAATGAGCACCGCCTATCATCCTCAAACAGATGGGGAAACTGAACGCGTCAATCAAGAACTCGAGATCTACCTTCGGATGTTTTGTACTAATGAACCCCACAAATGGAAACCACTCCTACCTATCGCTGAATTCGCACACAATAACCGTTATCATGATACAATAAAAACATCCCCATTCCAACTCATGTATGGAACAGATCCAATCGCCATCCCTACAGCAGCACTCAAGATGACTGCTCCAGCAGCAGAAGAACGCCTTCAGATGCTTCGAAGAGCGAGAGAAGAAGCATTAGCAGCACATGAACTCGCCAGGCAAACAGTTGCTCAAAGATTCAAAGACAAGTCAATTAAATTCGAAAAAGGCGACAAAGTCTGGCTCGAAAACAAGAACTTACACATCCCATATCAATCAAGAAAGCTTGCGCCGAAACGAGAAGGGCCCTTTCAGGTCGAACAAGTCATGGGACCAGTTACATACAAGCTGAAATTACCGAAACAATGGCGCATTCACCCTGTATTTCATGTATCGCTTCTTACCCCATATAAGGAAACATCAATGCATGGACCGAACTTTACCACACCACCTCCCGATATAGTAAATGGACAGGAGGAGTTTGAGATCGAAGCTATCCTTGGACATCGAAAACGCGGAGCAGGTTATCAATATTTGGTTAAATGGAAAGGCTATGGATCGAATGACAATACCTGGGAACCTGAACGCAATCTGGGAAATGCTGCGGACGTTCTGATAGAATATAAGAACAGAAGACGCCTATAGAACTTCATCTATGGCCTATAACCAATCAAAGAAATTCTGGAAAACCCTTTATGCACTCAAAGGACGATTCCTTCCCCCTCGGACTCGTCTATTACCACATCGTCACAATAAGAAACACCTAGTATGACTCCCACACGCACAACTCTACCCAATCACCAGTAGACACACACTCTTCATTTCACCAAGACGACCATTGTCATCATCAAAAGCTATTCAACCGAACCTTGTTGCACCAAGAACGAAAGAACAGGAACAGGAATTCCAAAATCTACAGCAATGGATCCTTTACAAAATGAATATATGGATATTAGATCGACGACGAGATCTACAAGAACATGGATGCGACCGTTTCATGCAATTTTATCATCTCTTCCCACAGAAAATTAGATTCCCCATCGACAATCCTGATGCAACCATTCCCCCACCATACAATTCATTAACATGGGAACGCATTCCCCCTCCTTACCCACCAAAACCTCCACACTATCCTACTTATGACTACGAACCAGGATACCCAAAGATTACTAGCAGAGTCACAGCTCAAGGAGCATTCATTAGAGAAGACGAATTCACTCGACCAAACACCCCTGAATCACCATCAGACGATGCGCTGTATCACGCCATTCTTGCTCACTCCACAGAATCTGATGGTAACGAAACAGAAGATTCTATGGAAGGCCTTTACGTTTGAAGCTTTAGGATAAAAGGCGACCCACCAGCTACCCATTTTCCTCATCCTACTCGATATACAATGTTCGCCTTCACCATCACCCTCGCCTACCTCATCGCCTTCGTCCTCGCCCTCTTGATCACTGCTTGTGGTCATTGCTACATCGAACCCGTCGCTGCAGCCTCCCCCTTCCTCTCCACCGCCCACGACCTCCCCCTTGAGGTCTTTGTCACCACCACCACCACTATTGACGATTTTATCTGGGCAGACCTCCCAGAACTTCACCAGCATCCAGAAGAACTCGCCCCCATCACCTTTGCCACTCCCACCGTCCAGGACCCGGTCACTCACATCCCCTACGTCCACCGCCCTCGCCACTCGGTCCTCTCCCCTGTCTCCGAAGCCCTCAGCACCCTCGTCGTCGACTTCAACCATCTCTCTGCGCCCCTCGACTCCGTTACCAACCTCATGCTCTCCACTGATCCCCAATGCCTCACCTATGAGGAACGCGACAACCTGTGGGAGCACGCCAAGCAGCTGGAGCGTGTCACGAAAAGTCTCCAATGGCGCATCGAGGCCGCCAACAAGGACCTGGATTCCATCATCAAATGGATTGAATCTAGGAAGGACCATGGCTGGACCACAGATGCACAATGGTAGAAGTCGGTGACTTCTCACATACGAAGAGGGTAATGTTACAGTTTCTTTTCCTCTTCTATGACAGATACTTTATTATTACATCATCATTACCATACGATCTAGCAGACGTTTATCTCCTTTTGCTAACGCTTTCACATTTCCTTTCATAGGTAGTTAGCTGCGCTTACTGTGCATTCCCTTTATAGTTTTCCTTGTTCTCAAAACGTATATAAACCCTAGAATACCTTGTACATTCCTCAGTTCCAACTTAATCGAATCATACTCCCAATTTGACTCGAACTCCTCGCTCTCTTTTCCTTGAGCTCGTCGTCGACCTAAAGACCTTCGTCATCGTTTGACTTAGCGTCCAGAATCTGTCCAGTAGGCTGGGAGCGGACCGAGACTCTGCTTGCCACTGTTGACTTAGAACGAACCACGTTGGGAGCATCGATCTTAACACGAATCATGTACTCAAGAAAAGTAGAAATATTCATGGAAAAAGCGGAAATGGGAGAAGATCCTTGGAAATTCCCGCAGCATGGCTTTTGGGCCTGGCAAGCGGTAAAAAACCTTGAAAAAATGAAGAAGAGTGGATATGTGACATTCGATGACGATTTGAATGTCATGGTGGAACCAATTCCAAAGGAGTTTGTCTAGGAAGCCGAATCCTAAAAAGGGGGTACTGTCATGACCTTGGTCAAACTCGTTTTTCGACTAAGACATTTTTATTATTTTTCTTGTATTTTACTAACGTGGTAGCCAAACATCTTAGCAAACCCGGCGTCTATCTTATCTTGTCAGCGCTTAGATTAGATAAGATTAGATTACGATTAGATAAGATTACGGACTATCGGACCAATGACTCATTATGTATGACTCATGGCACAGCCATGCGCAGCATGGCCGCCGCTTATGCTATTCCTTTTACTCATACTTACTCAGCATAGATACTATTATTAGAGTGGTGCACAGACCACCCTTGTAGTATATAAACTGAGCAACTAGCACCCAGAGTCCTCAGTCGAGTTCTCTCGGGTTTCTTCTCTACTCTCATCCTCTCCTCTCTAAGTCTGCTGTTGGGGCCCTAAGTCGTCACGACAAGGGTAGTCCTGATACTTCCACTCGTCCCCCTCTTTAATACGGATATTATTATATCCCCAACAAATATCCATCTTAGAGAACACCTTGGCGTGTGACAATTTGTCGATCAATTCCGATATTAATGGTAATGGATATCTGTTCTTGATCGTCATCTCGTTTAATTTCCTGTAATCCTGCACTGGTCGGAGAGAACCGTCCTTTTTCTTGACAAAGAAGAAAGGAGATGCCATAGGCGACTTGCTAGACCGTATTCGTCCCGTTTCTAAGTTTTCTTTGAGAAACTCCTTGAGTTTCCCTTGTTCCTCCTTGCTTAATGGATAGATTTTGCAATCTAATGGTTTTGAACCCGGTATTAACTCAATCGCATGATCCCACGGGCGTCTGGGTGGTAATTCATCAAACGTCTGCTTTTCAAACACCTTTCGGTACCCCAAATAGTGTTCAGGTACGATCTCTTCCAGGGTCCTTTTGATTGTATTCTCGGATGCGATTTTAGTAGCCGCAGATTCGTACGCCCATATCCATTCTCCATCCACGTCTTCCTTCATTACTGCTATCAGCCTATCACCGTCTTCCCAATGCAGGCCGCACTCTTCCTCCTCATCCTGATCACTTTCTTCTTCGGGCTCCTCGGCGTGTGTATCTGGTTGGCACGTGCCTGGGCATCGGTTGAATTGGAGTGAGTTCTTTTGCCAATTCACTTCCGGATTGTGATACTTCAGCCAATCGTGTCCTAAAAACAAATCCGTTTTCCCCAGGGAGGATACACCGAATTCCCAAAGTTCTGAGTGCGCTCCAATTACCATCTTCAACTGTACCATCTCTGACAGTTTTCCATCCTTATTTTCCAATCCATCAGCATTGTACACCGGAATCGGGTGTGCGAGTTTTCTCGTGTTGAGGTTATTCCTCTTCACAAATTCCCTATCCACACACGAACCCGTGCATCCCGAGTCCAGGAGAGCCGTTACCGCGATGCATCGGCCGGTGGTCACATCTGTCACCATTGTCGGTACGTTCAATTGTCGTTTTCCTGTTCCTAAGACATACTTCTGATGTTTCTTCAAATTGTTTAACTGCCAGAAGGTCTCCACTTCCGTCCCCTCGTTCAAATCTTTCACCATCGCTTCCATTACCTCCACCCGTCGTGACTCGTGACTCCATGTCCAAAGCGATTCTAGAGCTTGACTCATGGGTCGCTCCCATATGCGTCTCACCATCCATGGAGTCTGCCAGGCCTTCAAGCGAGATCCTATCACTCTGATAGGTTCTTGTCGCCATTTCTGTTCCTTCTTACTCATTTCATACTCAATGTAATTTAAAATGCATGAATTGATCATAGGAATATTACACGTAGTAGGAAACGAGTCCTTGCTCGATTGGTTGGAACCTGTTCCGCTCGAGCCCACTAAAAACCCTTCTCTTTGGCCCACTCCGCTATGGCCTTCGCATCTTCGTCCATCATATCTTCCGACAAGAACTCCTTCCAACCCATTTCCCTAATCCTCGTCTTTCCCGTCCAAACCTTTGGCGCCTTACAATCGCATGCCATGTGGCCCTGTTTGCCACAGTTATAGCACGTAATTATTCGCCTCTTCCTATCCACGTCCATCACATTAGGGTCTCTTGGTCTGGAACCTGACGCTGCTGCGGGGGGTGGACCTTGAGTTGCCCCGCTGCTTCGGTTCACAGGTGTTGGTACAACCCTGTTTTGGGTTCCCTGTGGAGCCGTGTTCCTCGCCCGATTGTCCTGCTGCATCCTTCCCTCTATATGGTAAAACGCCTTGGCATCCCTCCACGCCTTGTTCAACTCCGTTGCCTTCACAAACCATCTCTCCAGGTCTCCCACCTGTAATCCATCTCCCGGTGCTCCCGTTTCTACGATTCTTAAACCCAGTTGTGGGTTTAATCCTTTCCTGAATTGCGCTATCAACGCAATTTCGTTGTACCCCGTCAGTTCCTTCAATCCCTTGAACTCAACGATGTAATCCTCCACCGGCCTATTCCCTTGAATCAACTTGTTCATTTTACAGATCGCCTCATCGTGCGTTTCCGTAGTCATGAAGTACACCTTCATCTCCTCCTCAAACCCCGACCATCCTACGAATGGGCATGGTTTGTTCATTGGCGCTTGTACTTGTATCGGTGGTTGGGCGGGTTGCCCTGTCGCTACCAACGGTTCTTCCCATATGCCTATCCTTTCCTGCGCATATGTGGTGCCTTCCCGATACGTTCCTGCTGCATCCCTTGCCACTTTCTCGTCAATGTATTCCATCATTTCTTGTAGTTTAGTCGCCGCCCAATTACCCGCCCGGTTGGCTGATCCGCCTTTGATTCTTTGTAAGGCAATCATCATGCGTCGATCAAGATGTCGTATTTGCATCATCATGAAATACGTGCACATTTGTCGCAGCCAGTTTGCGACTAACTGCGGTTGCCCTTCGAATGAGTCTGGTAGGTCAACCTTCAGCGTCGGCGGTCTCTCTTCTGGTGGTGTGGGTGGCGTCCTTACTGCCTGCATGATGGTATTGGCCAACTCTGCCAATCCTGCCGCTGTCTGTCTTTGGCCCTCATCTCCCCTGGCCGTCCATGCCGCCTGTTGTTCAGCTGATCCGAAGCTCCTCAAAAGAGCCGTGACGAGCACCATTATTGCTGCCAGCAATGCGTCCATCACGTCGAATCCAACCAACACGTGAGCGTATTCGTTTGACTTGTTCTTCTCCAACAAGTCCCATCCGCATTCTCCAATTCGAGCTGGTACCACATGCGACTTAAAAGTGAGGAAACTGAAAGGTGCTTGCACCCTTATTTCTGTGTTTCTCAGTTCCTCGTTGTAATTCGCAATCGTCCTCCATGACGGGTTGTGTGGCCATGCAAACCGTGTCCAATATTCCGGTTTGAATAACCACAGATAGCAGAGTCCAGGTGTTTCTGGACCCAAACCACAGTATCCTGGAGGTGGTAACGACTCTCTTGTCGCTCGTTCTACTCCTCGCGACCCCACTTCCACTCAACAAGTTCGTCTATATCCTTCCACGTATAGACGCCAATGTCATACTTCCTCTCAGGGTCCCTAACCAGTATCACATGAAAGACTCCATCTGAGTCTCCATCTGCCAACTCGAAAAGAGCCGACTCGTCCCTTAATTCCTGTTCATACCCATGGATTTCTGAAATCGTCGGGTATGCTGGCCAGTCGTACATATCGTAATGTACCTCTTTGAATAGATACATATAGCAGAAGCCCTTTCTGCGCCAAGGAGCTCCGCCTTCACTTATGCATCGGTACGACTTCTTAGCCTCAGGTTTCTTGGGCCGTCGTCTCTTTCCAGGTAATGCCGGTTCTTTGGTGTGCTGCACTCGCCACCAGTCTATCCTCCTCATGTGGTCCGTCAGACCCTCCTCCTCGCATTCTTTTAAAAAGGCATTCAGGCTGATACCCCACAGCCCGTCTAGAACTCCTTCTCCTATATAGTTCTTTGGAGTCGGTGGTGGTGCTATGCGCTCTGGCTTACAATACGGTAGTGGATCATAACGTAACTGCTTTGCATGTCTTAATGAATTCATTATATTGCCGTTCAACGCATGCTGTAATTTGTTCCTAGCCTCGTGTGATAAAGACCAGTGTCGCGCCACTAATTCCAAATCGCACTCCATGCAATCGAATGCCCTTTTCACGTAACTTGCTAACACTTGCAAGTCAATCTCTATTTCCAGGACCACATCCTGTCCGTCTCCCATACCTTGCCACCAACCTGGTGTAAGGTAACGAACGCTCCTTGAGACCATTTTGATTTCTGGTCCCGGATCGTCTTGTTGCATTCTTGTACATGAATCCTGTTGTACAAACGCTCCTTGTCAAAGCTAATATGGACACCCTTCATCTGCTCGAACTTGTTTATCATTTCATCGTAGCGTCCAAATACTCCTTCGTATAATGCAACTGATGACCTCTTCTTTTTGTCCCCTGATGCTTTAGGGACAAAGCATCCATTCATCTCGTCCGCGCTAAACTTCCACTCAGCCGGCACATTCCTCACCCAATCCTGAGTGACTGGTTTCGGAACGGCCGCTACTGCGCGCACCTTTACTCTCTCTTGCGCCTTCTGCGCCCTTTCCTTAATAATACGCGCCTCCTCACGCTCCTTCAACAAGGCCTCCCATGCGGCTTCCTGTTCCACCCGAGCCACTCTATCAGCCTCCTCCAAGAGGCGGCATGCCTCCTGTTGGTGCTGCTGGCGCTCCCCAGCCTGGTGCATCATCCATCTCAGGACGTGCGAGTTCTGCTGGACCGGGACCACTGGTACTTTCTTTGCCTGGCGAGCAAGCCATCGTTGCCACTCAATCTGGAAGCGCTCCCACTCCCGCATCTCCTTATTCGTCTCGATGAGACCCTGTAATAAAAACTCCTTCTTGCCCAGGTCCCACACCGACCTGACGCAAGGTGCCTTCCATTCCTCGGCTAAGATGCCCATAAGGGGATGTCGCCTAGGGAACTTCGGCCGCATGCTCTCCTCCACGCACTGTGCCCGGGACTTCACTGCAGTGTCCTCGTGCTCAGGGCGTAAGCCCTGATACGTAATTGGTGTCTGCAGACTGTACACCCTTGATACACTGTGCGTCTTGGATTGTCTTCGCGGTTTCCTCCCGCTTTTCTGATACACAGTCTGCCAGAGCCCCTGACTCACTATCCCAGGGCAGACCGGTGCTCACGACGTATGCATTTTTGTCACCTGAGTACTCTTCAATGGCTTACCGCCATCACTGGATGCTGTTATCAGGACAGCTCCTGGTCAAACCAGCGTCACCGTCGTGGCGGCGCTGGTTGTCATATTGGTAGTAGAAAAGTTGTAACTGGTGTCGAACGAAGTTGTGGTGAAAGTCGTGCGAAGTGATCCTTCAAGGCTCTTGATTATGCCACAAGGTTGCTAGACCAGGTCGCACTCTCAGAGGAAGAAGGGAGAGAGAGAAAGAAGAAATTCTGTTGCACAGTCTACGACTATGACAATCAAGAGCCTGGGGCTCCTGACACTACAACCAAGACTATATACCCAAAGCCTCCCCCTCCTTACTAATCCGTCACCTGACCTCCTCACCTCCACCTCATGCTGACCCGCGGTCCGCTTACATCATCTTGAAAGATAAGATCTCCGATAACCCGATAAGAGATCCGAGCTTCCCGAGATAAGAGATAAGATAAGATCTTAAGATAAGATCAAATCGTAACGCATATATAAACTGCTAATGTGCAGTACTCTTCTAGTTCCAACTTAATCAAATATTGCTCTCATCTATGAGTGAACTCAGCACTTTCATCTCCTCTTAAGCTCATTTCTTATTTGACCTTTGTCATCCAGCATCCACCACTCTTTGTCCACTATGCTGGGAGTGAACTGAAAATCTGCTTGCCACTGTTGGAACAAACCATAATTTTTGATTTTTTCTCAAACTTCAGGGACTGAAAATCATGCATTCCATTGAACAATGCACATACAATACTTCCTGCTCACCACTGTTAAGATTGATGCCCTTGATGTGATTTGTTCTAAGTAACAGGAGTCTCAGCCCACTTCCAGCCAGCTGGACAAAGATTCTGGCCATTAAGCCAAATGATGACAAAGGTCAAACTAACAACAAGCTCAAGAGAAGATGAGAGGAATTTATTCAGATAAGAGCAATATTCAATTAAGTTTGAACTGAGGAATTGTACTATACATGAGGGTTTATATACTTAGAAGAACAAAGGAAATGTGCAGTATGTGCAGCTAGTTACCTATGAAGGGGAATGTGAAGGCAATAGCTAAAGGAGATAAGCATCCAATAAGTGACATAGCAAATGATGATGTAATATGAAAGGAGTGTATCATAGAAGGGGAAAAGAAAGTTGTAACAACCACTTTCTTCACTCTTGCTTTCTCACTCTTCCCCTAATGTCAAAAGGGGGTTCCTGTTGTATCTCCATCATTTGTCTAAGTGTTTTCCACTCATGTCACCTCATTTGATCAAGACACATTCAGAATTTGACCAAGAAGGTGAAAACAAAATGATCATGAATTTAGCATTTGCTGAGATTTGTGCAAAAATATTCACTTGTTTCCTGAACTAGAACTTAGTTCACCCTTATTTACATCTTGGGACAGTGTAGAATATTGAAGCTTCTATAATCAAAATCTCACCACACACTTTGTTTTGGATCATGGGAAAATATTACAAATGCTATCAAATGTACATGGAAGCCTGAGAAAAGTTAGGGAGCAAAGCAAACAACTACATTCTTTGATTGATAAAAATTCACAATTCTCATTTGTGTAGTTGTGGGAAAGCTAGAAAATCATGTGACATTGTGTCAAAGTGTGACAATGGTACTTTGTGCAGAAACACCAGGAGGTCAGACATATGATCAAAATCTGACCATACACACTTTTTTAGACCGTGGGAAAATGTTGTTAATTATGTCACATACACATAGAATGTTGTGTAATCAATGGAGCATGTACAGGAAGCCTAGGAAAAATATGGGGCCAAGCAAACAATCAATTACAATGCTTGATTCAGAATGTCACAATTCTCACTTTTGTGGGGTGTGGGAAAGTTGAAAAATCATGTGACATGTGTTAGAGTACTATGTAATAATGGGAATATATGTAGAAATACCAGGAGTAAAGTGCATAGCAAAGTAGATGGACTAGTTCTAGTATTGTGACATGATGACATTACTAAGTCGACAATATAGTGCACAATCATGTGGAATCCACATGGAATCCACACGGAAGGGGGGGGGAGTGAAAAGTACTGGTGTGACTGTTAAACGAACTTTTCATTATTATGTTTATTTAATATTTGTACATGTTTATTTACGATACTATAGCATAACACTAGAAGTGTATATAAGACAGCTCGTATCTCAATAAACAGTAGTTGCTCTTTATTGCTCCCCAGCATGTGAGTATCTCCTCTCTATGAGAGTAAAAGACCTGGAGAGGTCTCTGGTCATTGTCGTTGACAATGATACAATACTCAAAACACCTGAAGAGGTGTCTGGTCACTGTCTATGACAGTGATACAATACTTTTGTCATCATGAACGAATGACTCTATGTCTGACGGACATATGAGTTCATCGTTCAAGACAGTGACGACCACTGGGACAATTGGCATCTTAAGGATGTCCGATTGCTGCTCAACAGGTTATGGGCCCCAAAAAGCCCGTCATTGATCTACACGATGACAACACATATCCCAAGGATGTGTCCAACGACGATGAAATTTATTTTTTTTTGAAATATTTTTTCAAAATTACTAAAAATGATTTTACAGTCACAGAAGTAATATTAAATCATGTCGTCGTCAAAAATCTCCACTGGAATTGATTCTATCAACACATTCGCAGGTGTTGATTACCGTATCTGGGCTGAAAGAATGAAGTCCTATCTTTTACACATCGGATCTTGGGCTATTATAAATGAATCATTCATCGAACCTGTTACAGTTTTCTTTCCCTTTCGTTAACGGACTATTACAATTATATAATCATTGCTACGCGTTTCATGGACGCTCATTTCCTTTTAGCTATTGACCTTCACATTTCCTTTCTTAGGCAATTAGCTGTACAATTCCTTTTATATTTTCCTTGTTCTTTTAGTATATAAAAACTCCCATGTACGTTTCTTTTCTTTAGTTCCAACTTAATCGAATTCTTCTCTCAACTTCTGAACGAAAACTCCTCGCTCTCATCTCTTTGAGCTCGTCGTTTATTTGACCTTTGTCATCGTTTGACTTAGTGTCCAGAACCTGTCCAGTAGGCTGGGAGCAGACCGAGACTCTGCTTGCCACTGTTGACTTAGAACGAATTGCGTTGAGAGCATCGATCTTAACACAAGTTGGAACTCCCAGAACCGCTCAGTGTTTCTACACTAGCCAGACACCATTGATACCAGAACCTCGAACCTCAGACCACCGAACGGCTCTGTCCGTTTCAGACGAAAGTATTATCTAGATCGACGAGAGGTTTTTCCGTCGACTACTGGAACAGGGTGGTTTTTCCGCTCAGGAACTAAGAAAAAGAACGAACCAGTACCAGCATCCCTCTTTGAAGGTGATTATATTGAAGGAGACGGAAAGGAAGTCTTCCCAGATAACGTTTGGATTGAGTGGATCAACGAAGATCTAAAAGAGGATTTTTACTCTCTATTTTTTCCACCCACTGAAGAACCAGAATCCTCCTGGTGGAACGAATTCCTCAGTCTCTCTGGAGCACCACCACAAGACAGATACGCACTCCAAGACAAAGGAATACAGCCTTGGAGAGACTTCCTAGAACAGAAACAGATCGAACAAAGTTTATTTGGAGATCCAGAATCAGGAAAGAAGAAAGACGAAACAAGAGAACCAGAAGAACCAAAAGGAGAAAAGATGGCAACCGACGCAGCAGCACCTGCCTCTAAAGGAGATATCAAACCGCAGCCTATGCGTGTTTTTACAGGAAAAAGAACCGAGGCAAAGGCTTTCATTGGAAATCTTGAAGATTACTTTGTCTTAAATGACGATAATTATAAAGGCAAAGCACAGAAACAGATTCGATTTACTCTTGCCTGTCTTGGGCAGGAACTCGACGATTGGAAAGTCCTGATCAAGGATGAATTAGATGATGGGGAAGAAGGAACCCTTACTTGGACGAACTGGGCAGAATTCAAGAAGCGTTTCCTAGCCAATTGGGGAGAAGTCAATAGTGCTCTCAGAGCGCTGAACAATTTAGCCAATCTCAGAGTAGGGGGCGATGTTTCAGTCCCTGAATATATTAGAAAATTCCGCATGGAGATCAGTACTTCAGGATTGAAAGGAACAACCGCACAGCTTCAGGCATTTGTCAAAGGACTCCCTGAAAGTATCGCTACAAAGATCCTTGAAGCGAACGTTCTATCCATGAAAGAAGCATATGAGAAGGCAGAACAGCTTCATGGCACTTGGGAAATGATGCGAGCACTTGGGCGAAAACCAGGACAAGGGAACCGCTCCAATTTTAATCGAAACACCAATAATAGGGGCGGATCAACCCGATCAGTAAATGCTATGCCCACTGGACGTTTGACAGATGAGCAAAAGGAGGAGTACATGAAATCTGGAAAATGTTTCAGATGTGGAAACCAGGGGCATGTTTCAAGGAACTGTCCCAAACGAAATACCACGTCAAACGCCTCCTTCAGGGCCTCCTCATCGTTTCAAAATAAGGGGATCAGATCCATCCCTGAAGATGCGCCTAAGGAAAAGAAAGATGACCCAGTTGCAAGCATCAGAGCGATCCTTGCTGGAATGAAGGCTGATGAACGAGAAGGTCTTCTCAATGAACTCGAGAACGAGGGTTTTTAACCCGGAAGCGTCATACAGCGGTTGGCACTTCCATAACAAATGGACATTCACAGTTAGCGCTCGATTCTGTAATAGTAAGATCGAATAATGACAAGCGCCTTTCAATTTCTGTGGAAACGTCCGATTTACCCGCTGAAACTTCGGCTCTAATCGATTGTGGAGCAGAAGGGAATTTTATTGACGAAGAAGTAACCACCAAGTTATCAAAAGAAAAATTGCGAAAACCAATCAAAGTCAGAAACGCAGATGGAACAGTTAACACTAATGGAATAATCACACATCGAGTCCATATTCAATATTCGATTGGAGGAAAACGATACAGCAACTGGTTTCTAATCACTAAATTAGGAGATCAACGATTAACTTTGGGGATCCCTTGGTTAGAAGAAAACAATCCTACTATTGATTGGAGAGATAAAACGATACACCTCATCGATGAACAACGGAATGGAGGAACTATCTGGCAAATGGCATTGGACAATCAACAATGGGGAGAAGACGATTACTGGATCAGAGTTAAGACATCAGCATCTCAAGCGTTAGAACATCAGTTGAAAAAGGATGAACCAAAAACGGAATTACCATTAGAATATGGGAAATGGCGCTCAGTCTTTGAGAAAAAGGCATCAGAACGATTCCCAACTTCCAGAACTTGGGATCACGCTATCGATTTGAAAACCGGTTTTAGTCCTAAAGTTAGCAAGATCTATCCGTTATCAATCAAAGAACAGTCGTCGCTGGACGAATGGATTGAAGAACAGTTAGCTAAAGGCTACATCAAACCGTCGAAATCTCCTCAAGCATCGCCATTCTTCTTTGTCTCAAAGAAGGAAAGTGGTGCGCTTCGGCCATGCCAAGATTATAGATATTTAAACGATTGGACAATCAAGAATGCATACCCATTACCCCTAGTATCTGATCTCCTTACAAAACTCGCTGGCGCACAATATTTCACCAAATTAGACCTCCGATGGGGATATAATAACGTCAGGATCAAGAAAGGGGACGAATGGAAAGCTGCTTTCATTACCAACAGAGGATTATACGAACCAACTGTTATGTTCTTCGGTTTATGCAATTCGCCATCTACATTCCAAACTATGATGAACGAATACTTCAGAGACATGATTAATGAAGGATGGCTCATTATCTACATGGACAACATCTTGATATGTTCTCAGAATTTGAACGAACTAGAAGAACGAACAAAAAGGGTTCTCGATCAATTAGAAGAGAACGATCTGTTCCTGAAATTAGAAAAATGTAAATTTGCTGTTCAAGAAGTTGAATTTCTGGGCATGATCATCTCACCCAGAAAAATACAAATGGATCCTATCAAACTCGCAGGAATAGCTGATTGGCCAGTACCATCAACGGTTAAACAAGTCCGATCATTCCTGGGTTTTGGAAACTTTTACAGACGTTTTATTGGAAACTTTGCAGCAATCGCAAAACCACTCACAGATTTAACCAAGAAAACGGAACCATTTGACTGGAATAATGAGTGCCAACTTGCCTTTGACACCCTAAAGCAACGGTTCGCCTCTATGCCGGTATTGTTAATGCCAAATCCTGCAAAACCATTTAGCCTTCAAACCGACGCCTCCAATAAAGCAATTGGAGCGGTACTGAAACAGGCTGATGAATCTGGAGCACTCCATCCATGTGGATTTATATCCCATGCGTTAACACCAACGGAACAGAATTATCAAATTTATGACAGAGAACTGCTTGCAATCATCAAGGGACTTGCAGTATGGCGCCATCTATTACATGGTTCTCCTCACACGATCATCGTCCATTGTGATCACAAGAACTTGTCCTACTACCGAACTGCTCAACACTTAACACCTCGACAAGCTCGGTGGTCATCATTACTATCTGAATATGATCTTTGTATTGAACATATACCTGGCACAAAAATGTTCGAAGCAGATGCATTATCCAGACGGCCAGATCATATGGGAAATGATGAGGAACAAACTACTGTCACGGTTTTGCCGAATGACCGATTTATTCGACTAATCAATGATGATCTTGCCAGCGAATTAAAGAAATACATGGCAAGCGACGATTTTGGACGCATCCTTATTGAAGTTATCACTAAGCAAAGGGCACCACCAATTAAATCCAAGCTACAAGACTGGACATACACTCATGGTATCGTTTATTACTTGGGCAGGATCTATGTGCCTGATCGAATTGAGTTGCGCACTCGATTAATTAAGGAGATACATGAAGCATTATCTTCAGGACACCCTGGACGATTGAAAACACTAGCACTTTTGAAGCGTGATTATTGGTGGCCTGGAATGTATAGACATGTCAAAGAATGGGTTGAAGGTTGTGCACTCTGCCAACAGATGAAGGTCAATACCCACCCAAATTCACCGGCATTAATCCCTATTCCATCAAAAGCTACTCGGCCATTTCAACAAGTCACACTGGATTTTATTACCGATCTTCCTATATCTGACGGTTGTGACTCCATTTTGGTCACGGTGGACCATGGCCTTACGAAGGGGGTAATTTTCACCCCTTGCAACAAGACAATCGACGCTTTAGGAACAGCTGATCTCTATATCTCTGAAATCTTCAAACGATTTGGACTCCCAGATATCTTAATCTCTGATAGAGGACCACAGTTCTCTGCCAAAGTATTCCAAGAAATACGAAAAGCACTGGGAATCGATCACAGGATGAGCACTGCTTATCACCCTCAAACAGATGGTGAAACTGAACGTGTCAATCAAGAACTTGAAATCTATCTTCGGATGTTTTGTACCAACGAACCCCACAAATGGAAACCACTCTTGCCTATTGCCGAATTCGCACACAATAATCGTTATCATGATACAATAAAAACATCTCCATTCCAACTTATGTATGGAACAGATCCGATCGCCATCCCTACAGCAGCGCTCAAAATGACTGCTCCAGCAGCAGAAGAACGCCTCCAGACGCTTTGAAAAGCCAGAGAAGAAGCTCTAGCTGCTCATGAACTTGCTAGACAAATGGTCGCTCATAGATACAGAGACAAGTCAATCAGATTCGAAAAGGGTGACAAAGTCTGGCTTGAAAATAAGAATCTTCACATTCCGTATCAATCAAGAAAGCTAGCACCAAAACGAGAAGGACCCTTCCAGGTTGAACAAGTCATGGGGCCAGTTACCTATAGATTGAAACTACCAAAACAATGGCGCATTCACCCTGTGTTTCATGCATCACTCCTCACTCCATATAAGGAAACCTCAATGCATGGTCCGAATTTCACTATGCCACCTCCCGATATGGTTAATGGACAAGAAGAGTTTGAGATTGAGGCTATCCTTGGACATCAGAAACGCGGAGCTGGTTATCAATACCTAGTCAAATGGAAAGGCTATGGAGCAAATGATAACACCTGGGAACCGGAACGACATCTAGGCAATGCTGCGGATATTCTGGTAGAGTATAAAAGCAGAAGAAACCTCTGAAACAGTCAATAAAATGACTTACTATCGCACCAACCTCCAACTAAAGCATAATATCCGTTATGTCAAAAGATTTTGCAGAACCGTTGGAAGATATACCCCTACTGTCAAAACCAGATACTCCGTCACGCAGATGTTTGTTCCTGCCTTTAAACATCCCTCTAAACGAACGCTATCTATTTATCAGAAACTGAAATACGTTCCAATGATGTCAAAACCACCCAAAGTAGCACGATTACCTCCTCATAAACGAACCCATCCACAAGGACGCACTGAGATTCCATATAACGCCCTATCAAGATATCTTCCTCAGTATCACCGCCTCTCTTTTGATCTAGGAGAATTACCTACGTTCCAAGAAGCTGAATCACATTATCTCCCAGCATCAGTTCACCCTTGCTTTCAATATGACAATGTATATCACAGGGTTTGGTTGCGACGAACTTTCCCAGAACTATCAGAAGCCTTACAATGGATCATTCAGTTAGGCAGAGATATCTCCGCGGAACAATGGCAATACGAACGACGAATGAATATAAGGGGAAGTGAAAATTTTAACCGCACACGAGCGCAAATGGAAATTACAATTGCAACCGAACGATATTATGATCTCTTGAACCAGGCAATACAGGCTAGCATGAACAATCCAGAAATACATGTTACACGACATGCACGCCCTGACCAAATTCGTATTCCACACCCTGACGATGCAAGAACCCGATCAGAACAAGAAGAAGCAGCTAGGAGTTCTCCTTTGGACTCCGACGATGAGATTTGGGATATTTAACCACACTCAATGATCTAACCTCCATCCAATCGATACAGCATGTCCGCCATCGTCATCATCGCCTACCTCGTTGCTTTCGCCTTCGCGCTCTTGGTCACAGCCTGTGGCCATTGTTACGACCCGTCTTTCGCTGCTGCTTCCCCGTTCCTCGCCACCGCTCATGACCTCCCTATTGAGGTCTTCGTCACCACCACCACCACCGTCGACGACTATCTCTTCCCGAATTGGCCCGCCTCCCCTTCCTCCACCATCGCCGAACTTCACCAGCACCCGGAGGAGCTCGTGGATCTTCTTAACGAAGAAGAAGCACCCCTACCCGCTCCGCCTGCACCACCTCTTGCTAGGACCCCTAACGCCACCCTTCTTAGGGCGCAGGAGGCCCTCGCCACCTTTATTGTCGACTATCAACTCTTCGCCGGACCCCTCGACGCCATGCTTAACAACGCCCTCACCACTGATCCTCACACCGTCACGGATGAAGAGCGCGACGCAATCCTTGAACAAACGATCCAACTCGATTACATTACAAGGACTTCGCAATGGCGGTTTGAGACCGCTAATCACGACATCAACACCATTGCCGAATGGTTAAAGTCGCGCCGGGATCATGGGTGGACGAATAATGGGAACCATGGTTGGGGAACAGGATAAGAAGTCGGTGACTTCTTGCATACAAAGGGGGTAATGTTACTGTTTTCTTTCCCTTTCGTTAACGGACTATTACAATTATATAATCATTGCTACGTGTTTCATGGACGCTCATTTCCTTTTAGCTATTGACCTTCACATTTCCTTTCTTAGGCAATTAGCTGTACAATTCCTTTTATATTTTCCTTGTTCTTTTAGTATATAAAAACTCTCATGTACGTTTCTTTTCTTTAGTTCCAACTTAATCGAATTCTTCTCTCAACTTCTGAACGAAAACTCCTCGCTCTCATCTCTTTGAGCTCGTCGTTTATTTGACCTTTGTCATCGTTTGACTTAGTGTCCAGAACCTGTCCAGTAGGCTGGGAGCAGACCGAGACTCTGCTTGCCACTGTTGACTTAGAACGAATTGCGTTGAGAGCATCGATCTTAACAGAACCATCTCCTCCTGCAGAAGGAACTACTTCCGCTGCTGTTACTGCCACTACCAAATATAGAAAAGAAAAAAGGGAATGGCAAAAACTTAACAATGCTGGTCTCGGAGCGCTTAGACTCAAAGTTTCCAATTCTGTCCGACGTCACATAGCAACAGAAGACCATTTACCGACAGCCTGGAAATCACTTGCCGACATATATAAAAAATCTTCCCCAGCTTCAATCTTTGATCGATTTCAAAAAGCCGTTACTTTCCAACTCTCTGGAAAAGATCCTGTTCCTGAGATAGAAAAACTAGGTCTTTTTTTTCTCACAGCTGAAAGAAGATAAAGTCGAAATCCCCGATTTCATTCAGGCTCTCACACTTGCTAAGGCACTTCCGAAAGAATGGACAGCGATATCAACCGTCATGTTCCAGATGTACAGATCCGAAAAATTCACATTTGATACTATATCCGACTCAATCATTTCCGAATATCGTCGACGATACGCTATGAACCAACATCATGGTTCAAAAGACAAAGCAAATAAGATTAGCGGAGTCAAACGTAAGGAAAAAGATGCGTCATGGAATAATCAGAAAAAAGATGGAGATAATCAGCAACAACAAAACGCTGATGAACCTAAGGAGCAAAGACCTCGTTCCCGTAAAGGTTTTAGAGGCAAGGGAAAGAAACGCGCCCAAGAAACAGACGTTATTCCTGAATCTGATCGGGAATCAAATCATGCTGTTGAGATTGTATCTCCAGTGTTATCTATTGCAGAATGCAATGTACAATCGAGGATGTTCCCATCCACTGCCCGATATACAGGGCAATCACAGTCTCGCAACGGCATCTGGAAAAGATCTAATGAAACTAGATCTTTAGCTGAACGGATCGGTGCTATACCAACAACGGAGACGTTGAAAATTTTAGACACCGTTACAAAAGATGAAATATCTTTTAGCCCCCCTCCTAAAAAATCCAAAATAGACAATCAAATTGTTTCCATGGATTTAGTTACCACAGAAGTTTTACATATTGGTAACAAGGGCGAAAAAGATTATGACATCTCAAATGATCTGTTTGATGATCCTCTTTTTGATGAAGATGATACCGTTAGTCTTGGAGACGAGTTGAGTCATTCAATTATTACGAGAAAATCTACTAATGGCTATAAACAGCGACATGGTAGTTTAAATACATATAAAGAATATATGCATTTTTTTTCTCATTGTAATAACTGTGTGAAATGTAAGAATAACAACACATCTTGGATCTTAGATTCAGGAGTGTCTCTACACTTTACACATGAAAGAAATGATTTCTTATATTATCGGTCACTAACCGATAAAAGATTTGTACAAACTGCTGCTAAGGGGAAAACCCTTCAAATTCTAGGCATTGGTGCTGTAATGATTAAAATTTTCATTGATGGAAAATCAAAAATTAAATTAATCAGACCCGTCTTTTATATTCCTGACATGGATACAAGATTGTTGTCCATGGGAACGTTCCTTAATCAAGGATATGTTTTATCGGGAAATAAACATCATATTGATTTAAATTATCAATTAACAACTATACGTTTCTCACCACATGAAGAAGGACAAACCATTTATTGGTTAGATTCTGAAATTCATACAGATGCAATAAATGTTGTGACAAAAAATCCAGATTTTGATATTTGGCATAAACGTATGGGACATCCACAAGATGAAGTTATCAGAAAAGGAAAAATTCACCTAGAAGGATTTCCTGACGTCAATGTTCCGAAACGAAAACAAATTTGTTCAGGATGCGCCAAAGGAAAAATGCGCAGTAAATCATTTCCAGAATCACAAAGTCGAGCAATTGCTCCTTTTGATTTAATACATTCAGATCTTAAAGAAATCTCAATGATTTCATATCACAAATATTTATCGATGATTTCTCAGGTCATCTTTGGATAGGTTTACTAAAGAAGAAATCCGAAACGGAATCTTCTTTGAGACAATTTATTGCCCTATTAAAAAATAAATATGGAAAAATGCCTAAATCTTGGCGATTCGATGGAGGAAGTGAATTTACGAAATGTGAAAATTATCTTAAAGATATTGGCATTGAAATTCAAAAATCCATTGCATACACGTCACAACAAAATGGCAGAACAGAAAGAATGAATCGTACTATATGGGAAAAGTCACAATCCCTTAGATTCGATGCTTGCCTACCACAATCATGGTGGGAATTTGCGCTTGAACATGCAGTATACCTATACAATAGGACTCCCATAGCTCGTAATAAATGGCAGACACCATATTTTCTTATAGAAAATAAGAAACCAAATGTATCGGAATTACGAGTGTTTGGATGCCAAGCTTTTGTATATACTCCTATGCATTATTATCTTGCGCCATCCCTTTTCAAGATACAGCAAATACCGCTGTTCCTGAACATCATCATGAAATATTTCATCTACCAGTCGATGAACAAATAGACTGGATTAACGCCGAAAAGAAAGAATGGGCTATGCTCATTAAAAGAGGCGTAATTACATATCTACAACATCTCCCTGAAGGTCGAAAGGCCATAGGTTGCAGATGGGTATATGTCCAAAAAAATGATGGACGTAAAAAAGCTCGTCTTGTTGCCCAAGGTTTTTCTCAAATTGATGGCACAGACTATGATGAGATATTTTCTCCAGTAGTGAGATATGAGACATGTCGTCTCATACTTGCGTTAGCGGCACTAGAAAAATTATATATATCATTTTTAGATGTGACTGCTGCGTTCCTATATGGAAAACTGGATGAAGAAATCTATATGAAACAGCCCCCTGGCTTTATCAATAAAGATAAAAAAGGCATGGTATATAAATTACATCATGCACTTTATGGATTAAAGCAAGCTTCGCTAGCTTGGTGGAAATCATTACATCAGTCTATGGAGAAAATGGATTTTCTGCGAATACATTCTGATGCAGGAGTGTTTGTTTTCAAACAAGGATCAAATATTGTCATAGCAATTATTTACGTTGACGATTCAATGTTCCTAGGTTCAAACAAAGACATAACACTTCGAAAAAAGCAGGAATTTATGAAAAGATGGGAATCTAAAGATTTGGGAGATCTTATCGACGATGGTGATTCAAAAAACTTTTTTATCATTCCAGATAAAGAAAACTGGCGATAAAATCACTATCAATTAAAGACCATATTTGCATAAAGTAATCCACAGATTAGGAATGAATAATGCGACACATAGCAATACTCCTCTTCCTGCTGGATACGAACCAATAACAAATGATCAGACACTTGATCCATTAATGTTACAATTTCTTTTCTTTTCATTGACGGACTTACTTTATTATATAATCATCGTTATGCGTTTCATGGACGCTCATCTCCTTTAGCTACTTTACCCTCACATTTCCTTTCTTAGGTATTTAGCTGTACGTTTCCTTTTATATTTCTTTTGTTCTTTTACGTATATAAACCTTCTTGTAAAGTAGCTAGACTCCAGTTCCAACTTAATCGAATTCTTCTCTCAACCTCTGAACTAAACTCCTCGCTCTCATCTCTTTGAGCTTGTTGTTTATTTTGACCTTTGTCATCGTTTGACTTAGTGTCCAGAACTTGTCCAGTAGGCTGGGAGTAGACCGAGATTCTGCTTGCCACTGTTGACTTAGAACGAATTGCATTGAGAGCATCGATCTTAACACAAGTTGGAACTCACAGAACCGCTCAGTGTTTCTACACTAGCCAGACACCATTGATACCAGAACCTCGAACCTCAGACCCCCGAACGGCTCTGCCCGTTTTAGACAAAAGTATTATCTAGATCGACGAGAAGTTTTTCCATCGACTACAGGAACAGGGTGGTTTTTCCGCTCAGGAACTAAAAAGAAGAATGAACCAGTACCAGCATCCCTCTTTGAAGGTGATTATATTGAAGGAAACGGAAGAGACGTCTTCCCAGACAACGTTTGGATCGATTGGATCAACGAAGATCTAAAAGAGGATTTTTACTCTCTATTTTACCCACCTACTGAAGAACCAGAATCCTCCTGGTGGAACGAATTCCTCAGTCTTTCCGGAGCACCGTCACAGGACCGATACGCACTCCAAGACAAGGGATTACAACCTTGGAGAGACTTCCTAGAACAGAAACAGATCGAACAAAGTTTATTTGGAGATACAGAATCAGGAAAGAAGAAAGACGAAACAAGAGAACCAGAAGAACCAAAAGGAGGAACAGAAAAGATGGCAACCGATGCAGCAGCACCCGCCTCTAAAGGAGATATCAAACCGCAGCCTATGCGTGTTTTTACAGGAAAAAGAACCGAGGCAAAGGCTTTCATTGGAAGTCTTGAAGATTACTTTGTCTTAAATGACGATAATTATAAAGGCAAAGCACAGAAACAGATTCGATTAACTCTTGCCTGTCTTGGGCAGGAACTCGACGATTGGAAAGTCCTGATCAAGGATGAGTTAGATGATGAGGAAGAAAGAACCCTTACTTGCACGAACTGGGCAGAATTCAAGAAGCGTTTCCTAGCCGATTGGGGAGAAGTCAATAGTGCTCTCAGAGCGCTGAACAATCTAGCCAATCTCAGAGTAGGGGGTGATGTTTCAGTCCCTGAATATATCAGAAAATTCCGCATGGAGATCGGTACTTCAGGATTGAAAGGAACAACTGCGCAGCTCCAGGCCTTTGTTAAAGGACTCCCTGAAAGTATCGCTACAAAGATCCTTGAAGCGAATGTGTTATCCATGAAGGAAGCATATGAGAAGGCAGAACAGCTTCATGGCGCTTGGGAAATGATGCGAGCGCTTGGGCAAAAACCAGGACAAGGGAACCGCTCCAATTTTAATCGAAACACCAATAATAGGGGCGGATTAACCCGATCAGTAAATGCTATGCTCACTGGACGTTTGACAGATGAGCAAAAGGAGGAATACATGAAATCTGGAAAATGTTTCAGATGTGGAAACCAGGGGCACGTTTCAAGGAATTGTCCCAAACGAAACACCACGTCAAACGCCTCCTTCAGGGCCTCCTCATCGTTTCAGAATAAGGGGATCAGATCCATCCCTGAAGATGCACCCAAGGAAAAGAAAGATGACCCAGTTGCAAGCATCAGAGCGATCCTTGCTGGGATGAAGGCCGATGAACGAGAAGGTCTTCTCAATGAACTCGAAAACGAGGGTTTTTAACCCGGAAGCGTCATACAGCGGTTGACACTTCCATAACAAATGGACATTCACAGTTAGCGCTTGATTCTGTAATAGTAAGATCGAATAATGACAAGCGCCTTTCAATTTCTGTGGAGACGTCCGATTTACCCGCTGACACTTCGGCTCTAATCGATTGTGGAGCAGAAGGGAATTTTATTGACGAAGAAGTAACCACCAAGTTATCAAAAGAAAAATTGCGAAAACCAATCAAAGTCAGAAACGCAGATGGAACGGTTAACACTAATGGAATAATCACACATCGAGTCCATATTCAATATTCGATTGGAGGAAAACGATACAGCAACTGGTTTCTAATCACTAAATTAGGAGATCAACGATTAATTTTGGGGATCCCTTGGTTAGAAGAAAACAATCCTACTATTGATTGGAGAGATAAAACGATACACCTCATCGATGAACAATGGAATGAAGGAACTATCTGGCAAATGGCATTGGACAATCAACAATGGGGAGAAGACGATTACTGGATCAGAGTTAAAACATCAGCATCTCAAGCGTTAGAACATCAGTTGAAAAAGGATGAACCAAAAACGGAACTACCATCAGAATATGGGAAATGGCGCTCAGTCTTTGAGAAAAAGGCATCAGAACGATTCCCAACTTCCAGAACTTGGGATCACGCTATCGATTTGAAAACCGGTTTTAGTCCTAAAGTTAGCAAGATCTATCCGTTATCAATCAAAGAACAGTCGTCGCTGGACGAATGGATTGAAGAACAGCTAGCTAAAGGCTACATCAAACCGTCGAAATCTCCTCAAGCATTGCCATTCTTCTTTGTCTCAAAAAAGGAAAGTGGTGCGCTTCGGCCGTGCCAAGATTATAGATATTTGAACAATTGGACAATCAAGAATGCATACCCATTACCCCTAGTATCCGACCTCCTTACAAAACTTGCTGGTGCACAATATTTCACCAAATTAGACCTCCGATGGGGATATAATAACGTCAGGATCAAGAAAGGGGACGAATGGAAAGCTGCTTTCATTACCAACAGAGGATTATACGAACCAACTGTTATGTTCTTTGGCTTATGCAATTCGCCATCTACATTCCAAACTATGATGAACGAATACTTCAGAGACATGATTAATGAAGGATGGCTCATTATCTACATGGACGACATCTTAATATGTTCTCAGAATTTGAACGAACTAGAAGAACGAACAAAAAGGGTTCTCGATCGATTAGAAGAGAACGATCTGTTCCTGAAATTAGAAAAATGTAAATTCGCTGTTCAAGAAGTTGAATTTCTGGGCATGATCATCTCACCTGGAAAAATACAAATGGATGCCATCAAACTCGCAGGAATAGCTGATTGGCCAGTACCATCAACGGTTAAACAAGTCCGATCATTCCTGGGTTTTGGAAACTTTTACAGACGTTTTATTGGAAACTTTGCAGCAATCGCAAAACCACTCACAGATCTAACCAAGAAAACGGAACCATTTGACTGGAATAATGAGCGACAACTTGCCTTTGACACCCTAAAGCAACGGTTCGCCTCTATGCCAGTATTGTTAATGCCAAATCCTGCAAAACCGTTCATCCTTCAAACCGACGCCTCCAATAAAGCAATTGGAGCGGTACTGAAACAGGCTGATGAATCTGGAGCACTCCATCCATGTGGATTTATATCCCATGCGTTAACACCAACGGAACAGAATTATCAAATTTATGACAGAGAACTGCTTGCAATCATCAAGGGACTTGCAGTATGGCGCCATCTATTACATGGTTCTCCTCACACGATCATCGTCCATTGTGATCACAAGAACTTGTCTTACTCCCGAACTGCTCAACGCTTAACACCTCGACAAGCTCGGTGGTCATCATTGCTATCTGAATATGATCTTCGTATTGAACATATACCCGGCACAAAAATGTTCGAAGCAGATGCATTATCCAGACGACCAGATCATATGGGAAATGATGAGGAACAAACTACTGTCACGGTTTTGCCGGATGACCAATTTATTCGACTAATCAATGATGATCTTGCCAGCGAATTAAAGAAATACATGGCAAACGACGATTTTGGATGCATCCTTATTGAAGTTATCACTAAGCAAAGGGCACCACCAATTAAATCCAAACTACAAGACTGGACATACACTCATGGTATCGTTTATTACTTGGGCAGGATTTATGTGCCTGATCGAATTGAGTTGCGCACTCGATTAATTAAGGAGATACATGAAGCATTATCTTCAGGACACCCTGGACGATTGAAAACACTAGCACTTTTGAAGCGTGATTATTGGTGGCCTGGAATGTATAGACATGTCAAAGAATGGGTTGAAGGTTGCGCACTTTGCCAGCAAATGAAAGTCAATACTCACCCAAATTCACCGGCATTAATCCCTATCCCATCAAAAGCTACACGCCCATTTCAGCAGGTCACACTCGATTTCATCACTGATCTTCCTGTTTCCGAAGGCTTTGACTCCATATTGGTCACGGTGGACCATGGCCTTACAAAGGGGGTAATTTTCACCCCTTGCAACAAGACAATCGACGCTTTAGGAACAGCCGATCTCTATATTTCTGAAATCTTCAAGCGCTTTGGACTCCCAGATGTCTTAATCTCTGATAGAGGACCACAATTCTCTGCTAAAGTATTCCAAGAAATACGAAAAGCATTAGGAATTGATCACAGGATGAGCACTGCTTATCATCCTCAAACAGATGGCGAAACTGAACGTGTCAATCAAGAACTTGAGATCTATCTTCGGATGTTTTGTACCAATGACCCCCACAAATGGAAACCACTCTTGCCTATTGCCGAATTTGCACACAATAATCGTTATCATGATACAATAAAAACATCTCCATTCCAACTTATGTATGGAACAGATCCGATCGCTATCCCTACAGCAGCGCTCAAAATGACTGCTCCAGCAGCAGAAGAACGCCTCCAGATGCTTCGAAAAGCCAGAGAAGAAGCTCTAGCTGCTCATGAACTTGCTAGACAAATGGTCGCTCATAGATACAGAGACAAGTCAATCAGATTCGAAAAGGGTGACAAAGTCTGGCTTGAAAACAAGAATCTCCACATTCCATATCAATCAAGAAAGCTAGCACCAAAACGAGAAGGACCCTTCCAGGTTGAACAAGTCATGGGGCCAGTTACCTATAGATTGAAATTACCAAAACAATGGCGCATTCACCCTGTGTTTCATGCATCGCTCCTCACTCCATATAAGGAAACCTCAATGCATGGTCCGAATTTCACTATGCCACCTCCCGATATGGTTAATGGACAAGAAGAGTTTGAGATTGAGGCTATCCTTGGACATCGAAAACGTGGAGCCGGTTATCAATACTTAGTCAAGTGGAAAGGCTATGGAGCAAATGATAATACCTGGGAACCAGAACGACATTTGGGCAATGCTGCGGATATTCTAGTAGAGTATAAAAACAGAAGAAACCTCTGAAATATTCAGCACAATGACTTATTATCGCACCAACCTCCAATTAAAACATAATATCCGCTATGTCAAAAGATTCTGCAGAACCATTGGACGATACACTCCTACTGTCAAAACCAGATACTCTGTCACGCAGATGTTTGTTCCTGCCTTTAAACATCCTTCTAAACGAATGCTCTCTACATATCAGACATTGAAATACGTCCCAATGATGTCAAAACCACCCAAAGTATCACAATTACCTCCTCATAAACGAATTCATCCGCAAGGACATACAGAAATTCCATATAATGCCGTGCCAAAGTATCTTCCCCAATACCATCGCCTCTCTTTTGATCTAGGAGAACTGCCCACATTCCAGGAAGCCGAATCACATTATCTTCCAGCATCAGTCCATCCCTGTTTTCAACATGATAACGTTTATCACAGGGTTTGGTTACGACGAACCTTCCCTGAATTATCAGAAGCTTTACAGAGAATTATTCAATGTGGCAGAGACATCTCCGCGGAACAATGGCAATATGAACGACGAATGAATATAAGGGGAAGTGAAAATTTTAGCCGCACAAGAGCGCAAATGGAAATCGCCCTTGCAACCGAGCAATATTACATTCTTCTGAACCGAGCAATACAGGACAGCATAAACGACCCAGAGATACACGTTACACAACATGAACGCCCTGACCAAATTCGTATTCCACACCCTGACAATGCAAGAATCCGATCAGAACAAGAAGAAGCGGCTAGAAACTCCCATGAGAACTTTCTCAGAACCAGGGAACCTGAGATCGAAGAGATCTTAGCTTTGGACTCCGACGATGAGATTTGGGATATTTAAACCACACTCAATGGTCTAAACCTCCCATCCTATCGATACAGCATGTCCACCATCGTCGTCATCGCCTACCTCATTGCTTTCGCCTTTGCGCTCTTGGTCACAGCCTGTGGCCATTGTTACAACCCTTCTTTCACTGCTGCCTCCCCGTTCCTCGCCACCGCCCACGACCTCCCCATTGAGGTCTTTGTTACCACCACCACCACCATCGATGAATACCTCTTCCCGGATTGGCCCGCCTCCCCTTCCTCTACCATTGCCCCCTTACATCAGCACCCGGACGAGCTCGCTGACTTCTTGGTTGAAGAAGAAGCACCCCTACCCGCTCCGCCAGCTCCACCTCTCGCCAGGACCCCTAACGCCACTCTCCTTCGGGCTCAGGAAGCCCTTGCCACCTTCATCGTCGACTACCAACTCTTCGCCGGACCTCTTGACGCCATGCTCAACACCGCCCTCACCACCGATCCTCACAGTGTCACGGATGAAGAGCGCGATGCAATCCTCGAGCAAACAGTCCAACTAGACTATATCACGAGGACGCTGCAATGGCGGTTTGAAACTGCTAACCACGATGTCAACACCATTGCCGAATGGTTGAAATCACGAAGAGATCATGGGTGGACGAATGGTGGAAACCACGGTTGGGGAACAGGTTAAGAAGTCGGTGACTTCTTGCATACGAAGGGGGTAATGTTACAATTTCTTTTCTTTTCATTGACGGACTTACTTTATTATATAATCATCGTTATGCGTTTCATGGACGCTCATCTCCTTTAGCTACTTTACCTTCACATTTCCTTTCTTAGGTATTTAGCTGTACGTTTCCTTTTATATTTCTTTTGTTCTTTTACGTATATAAACCTTCTTGTAAAGTAGCTAGACTCCAGTTCCAACTTAATCGAATTCTTCTCTCAACCTCTGAACTAAACTCCTCGCTCTCATCTCTTTGAGCTTGTCATTTATTTTGACCTTTGTCATCGTTTGACTTAGTGTCCAGAACTTGTCCAGTAGGCTGGGAGTAGACCGAGATTCTGCTTGCCACTGTTGACTTAGAACGAATTGCGTTGAGAGCATCGATCTTAACAATTAATAAGATCACAATATCAATCTGTGATTGGATCATTATTATACTTGATGATTGGAACAAGACCCGATATTTGCTTCAGTGTAATCAAAATGTCTCAATTTTCTTCCAACCCATCCTCAGATCATTTACAACATGCAATCAATATGGCAAAATATTTAACCAAAACGATAAATCTTCAAATTGTATATGACAGATCGTCAAGATCTGGCCTAATGAGTTATACCAATTCAGATTGGGCTACAGATAAAAACGATCGACATTCTACTTCAGGATTCTTCACCCTTTTATCGGGAGCAGTTGTATCTTGGACGTCACGAAAACAAAAAACAGTGGCATTGTCTTCAACAGAAGCAGAATACATGGCATTGTCTGATTGCGCTAGAGAAAATAAATGGATTAGATCAATTCTATCAGAAATTCATTTTCCCATAGCAACTGCACCAATTTACAGTGACAATATGGGATCTCTATTTATTGCAAACAACCCTGTCACTGAGAAACGTTCCAAACACATTGATATTAAATATCATCATATACGCAAACTCATCGATAATAAGGAAATTGAATTACGATTCATTGAAGGATCTAATAATCCTGCAGATATTCTAACTAAAAACCTTGGTAGAATATTATTTCAGAAATTTGTACCAATGATGGGATTATATGAATCGCTCAATTGATTCAGGGATGCAACATAACAACACCTTTCACGAGAATACATGTCAAAATTCTCACAAAACATGTTTCATTCTCATGAGACATGTAACAATATCAATATGACGTGGCTTGCCCACACCAAGATTGGATAAAAAGACATGTATTTCTCTGTTTCCCTCATTCTTTACTCTGGCGACTCGTTCACTACGACGAGTCCCACATTATTTCGACATCCACTTCCTCTACATGTCGTCCTCCCCAGCACCCAACGCCCTCCTCGACTCCTCTTCGGCCTCCACACAGGCCATCGCCTCTGCCACCTCCGACATTGTTCACAGCGTCACCGTCCTCGCCGCCGCCCTCGACGCCGCCACTCACGGCACATTGGTCCTTCCCAGGGCCTCCGTCACCATTGCGCAGGCGCGCATTGACAATGAGCGTATCGCTCATATTCGCCGGGTCTTAAAGGCCCAAGAAGCTTCTATCGCCACAGCGATATCAAATTTGGATGCCATTTCCGAATGGTACGAGGCTCTGCAGAGCCAGAGCTGGGGGCAGGGTGTATGGGGAGAAAATTAAATAATAAAAATAAAAATATTCATGTAATCTACACAAAATAGAATAGTGTATAGATTATGGGGGGGTGTTAAACGAACTTTTCATTATTATGTTTATTTAATATTTGTACATGTTTATTTACGATACTATAGCATAACACTAGAAGTGTATATAAGACAGCTCGTATCTCAATAAACAGTAGTTGCTTTTTATTGCTCCCCAGCATGTGAGTATCTCCTCTCTATGAGAGTAAAAGACCTGGAGAGGTCTCTGGTCATTGTCGTTGACAATGATACAATACTCAAAACACCTGAAGAGGTGTCTGGTCACTGTCTATGACAGTGATACAATACTTTTGTCATCATGAACGAATGACTCTATGTCTGACGGACATATGAGTTCATCGTTCAAGACAGTGACGACCACTGGGACAATTGGCATCTTAAGGATGTCCGATTGCTGCTCAACAGTGACCAGTGTCCATGGTGGTGATTGTGTCTTTCAAGTTCATTTCCTGCTTTCCTGAAGCTTTTACTAACTGTCCACACAGTTGTACCAAATTCCATAATGCCTCTTCTTCAGATAAGGTGTTCAAGTCCCTTACAAGACCCTCATTGACCTGATGAGTTCTTCTGTTATGGACCCACTCTTTTAGACACTGCACTGCGGTTTCCTTTTCTTGTTGCCATATTCATCTTAAGACCCATGCTGACATCCAAGTCTTTATTCGGGGTTTTGTGCTCACACTCAGATTCCAAATACGATGAACGAGGGATGAACATTCATATAACATGTTACAATTTCTTGTTTCCTCTTTGTGAAGCGGACCAATTATTACTTAATCATAGCTATGCGTTTCCTGGACGCTTATTTCCTTTTAGCTTTACCTTTCACTTTTCCTTTCTAAGGTAGTTAGCTATACATTTCCTTTTACGTTTTCCTTGTTCTTTTAGTATATAAAGGCTCTCATGTATGCTTCTACTCCTTAGTTCCAACTTAATCGAATTCTTCTCTCAACTTCTAAACAAAAACTCCTTGCTCTCATCTCTTTGAGCTCGTCGTTTATTTGACCTTTGTCATCGTTTGACTTAGTGTCCAGAACCTGTCCAGTAGGCTGGGAGCAGACCGAGACTCTGCTTGCCACTGTTGACTTAGAACGAATTGCGTTGAGAGCATCGATCTTAACATAACAGATCTGGAATATTAATACACAAGTCCTTGTGTACTACTGAGTCCTTTTTTGTCAATAGCACTGAGCACTCACCTATTGACCCTCACCAAAACCCTTCTCTTTCCCATACTCCTTCCACATCTCCTCCATGAGATCCTCAACCCTTAACTCCCTGATCTGCTCCTTGCCCTTATCCTGCAATTTAGCCCTCTTTGGTTCGGGACAGTCTTTAGCCCAATGCCCCGTGTTTCTGCAATTGAAACATGCTCCTTTTGTATGCTTGGCTTTATCCACATCCATGGCATTTGGATCACACATTGGCTTGGACCCTGAAGGAGCACTATACTGGAATTGATTGGGCTTGGAGTCTTTTGTGTTACAATTTCTTTCCCTTTCATTGACGGACTTTTACAATTATATAACCATTGCTATGCGTTTCATGGATGCCTATTTCCTTTTAGCTATTGACCTTCATATTTCCTTTCTTAGGCAATTAGCTGTACAATTCCTTTTATATTTTCCTTATTCTTTTAGTATATAAAGACTCCCATGTATGCTCTCTTCTTTAGTTCCAACTTAATCAAATTATTCTCTCAACCTCTGAACAAAACTCCTCGCTCTCATCTTCTTGAGCTTGTTGTCTACTTTGACCTTTGTCACCGTTTGACTTAGTGTCCAGAACTTGTCCAGTAGGCTGGGAGCAGACTGAGACTCTGCTTGCCACTGTTGACATAGAACAAACTGTGTTGAGAGCATCGATCCTAACACAAGTTGGAACTTCCAGAACACTCAGTGTTTCTACACTAGCCAGACACCATTGATACCAGAACCTTGAACCTCAGACCACCAAACAGCTCTGCCCGTTTCAGACGAAAATACTATTTAGACTGACGAGAAGTCTTTTTGTCGACTACAGGAACAGGGTGGTTTTTCCACTCAGGAACTAAGAAAAAGAATGAACCAGTACCAGCATCCCTCTTTGAAGGTGATTATATTGAAGGAAACGGAAAGGACGTCTTCCCAGACAATGTTTGGATTGATTGGGTCAATGAAGATCTAGAAGAGGATTTTTACTCTCTATTTTACCCACCCACTGAAGAACCAGAATCCTCCTGGTGGAACAAATTCCTCAGTCTCTCTGGAGCACCACCACAGGATTGATACGCACTCACAGACAAAGGGCTACAGCCTTGGAAAGACTTCCTAGAACAGAAACAGATCGAACAACGCCTATTCAGAGATCCAGAATCAGGAAAGAAAAAAGACAAAACAGGAGAACCAGAAGAACCAAAAGGAGAAACAGAAAAGATGGCAACTGACACAGCAGCACCTGCCTCTAAAGGAGATATCAAACCGCAGCCTATGTGTGTTTTTACAGGGAAATGAACCGAAGCAAAGGCTTTCATTGGAAGTCTTGAAGATTACTTTGTCTTAAATGATGATAACTACAAGAACAAAGCACAGAAACAGATTCAATTCACTCTTGCCTGTCTTGGGCAGGAACTCGACGATTGGAAGGTCCTGATCAAGGACGAATTAGACAATGAAGAAGAAACAATCCTTACTTGGACGAACTGGGCAGAATTCAAGAAGTGTTTCTTAGCTGATTGGGGTGAAGTTAATAGTGCTCTCAGAGCGCTGAACAATCTAGCCAATCTCAGAGTAGGGGGCGATGTTTCAGTCCTTGAATATATCAGAAAATTCCACATGGAGATCGGTACCTCAGGTTTGAAAGGAACAACTGCACAGCTTCAGGCATTTGTCAAAGGACTCCCTGAAAGTATTGCTACAAAGATCCTCAAAGCGAATGTTCTATCCATGAAAGAAGTATATGAGAAAGCAGAACAGCTTCATGGCGCTTGGGAAATGATGCGAGCACTTGGGCGAAAACCAGGACAAGGGAATCGCTCTAATTTTAATCAAAACACCAATAACAGGGGCGGATCAACCCAATCAGTAAATGTGATGCCCACCGGACGTTTGACAGATGAGCAAAAGGAGGAGTATATGAAATCTGGAAAGTGTTTCATATGCGGAAACCAGGGGCATGTTTCAAGGAATTGTCCCAAATGAAACACCATGTCAAACACCTCCTCCAGGGCCTCCTCATCGTTTCAGAATAAGGGGATCAGATCTATCCCTGAAGATGTGCCCAAGGAAAAGAAAGACGACCCAGTTGCTAGCATCAGAGCGATCCTTGCTGGGATGAAGGCTGATGAAAGAGAAGGTCTTCTCAATGAACTCGAGAATGAGGGTTTTTAACCCGGAAGCGTCACACAGCGGTTGGCACTTCCATAACAAATGGACATTCACAGTTAGCGCTTGATTCTGTAATAGTAAGATCAAATAATGACAAGTGCCTTTAAATTTCTGTGAAGACGTCCGATTTACCCACTGAAACTTTGGCTCTAATTGACTGTGGAGCAGCAGGGAATTTTATTGACGAAGAAGTAACCACCAAGTTACCAAAAGAAAAATTGCGAAAACCAATTAGAGTCAGAAATGCAGATGGAACAGTTAACACTAATGGAATGATCACACATCGAATTCATATTCAATATTCAATTGGAGGAAAACGATACAGCAACTGGTTTCTAATCACCAGATTGGAAGATCAACAATTAATTTTGGGGATCCCTTGGTTAGAAGAAAACAACCCTACTATCAATTGGAGAGATAAAACAATACACCTTATTGATGAACAACGGAATGAAGGAACTATCTGGCAAATGGCATTGGACAATCAACAATGGGGAGAAGACGATTACTGGATCAGAGTCAAGACATCGGCATCTCAAGCATTAGAACATCAGTTGAAAAAGGACGAACCAAAAATGGAATTACCATCAGAATATGGGAAGTGGTGCTCAGTCTTTGAGAAAAAGGCATCAGAACGATTCCCAACCTCCAGAACTTGGGATCATGCTATCGATTTGAAGACCAGTTTTAGTCCTAAAGTTAGCAAGATTTATCCATTATCAATCAAAGAACAGTCATCGCTAGATGAATGGATTGAAGAACAGCTAGCTAAAGGATACATCAGACTGTCAAAATCTCCTCAAGCATCACTGTTTTTCTTTGTCTCAAAGAAGGAAAGTGGTGCACTTTGGCCTTGTCAAGATTATAGATACTTAAATGATTGGACAATCAAGAACGCATATCCATTACCCCTAGTATCCGATCTCCTTACAAAACTTGCTGGCACACAATATTTTACCAAATTAGACCTCTGTTGGGGATATAATAATGTCAGGATCAAGAAAGGTGATGAATGGAAAGCCGCTTTCATTACCAACAGAGGACTATACAAACCAACTGTCATGTTCTTTGGCCTATGCAATTTGCCATCCACATTCCAAACTATGATGAATGAATACTTCAGAGATATGATTAATGAAGGATGGCTCATCATCTACATGGATGACATCCTGATATGTTCTCAGAACTTAAACAAACTAGAAGAATGAACAAAGAGAGTCCTTGATCGGTTGGAAGAGAATGATCTGTTCCTGAAATTAGAAAAATGTAAATTCGCTGTTCAAGAAGTCAAATTTCTAGGCATGATCATCTTGCCTGGAAAGATACGAATGGATCCTATCAAACTTGCAGGAATAGCCGATTGGCCAGTACCATCAACAGTTAAACAAGTCTGATCATTCCTAGGTTTTGGGAACTTTTACCGACGTTTTATTGGAAACTTTGCAGCAATCGCAAAACCACTCACAGATCTGACCAAGAAAGCGGAACCATTCGACTGGAATAATGAATGACAACTTGCCTTTGACACCCTAAAGCAGCAGTTTGCCTCTATGCCAGTTTTGTTAATGCCAAATCCTGCAAAACCATTCATCCTTCAAACCGATGCCTCTAACAAAGCAATTGGAGCAGTACTGAAACAAGCTGATGAATCAGGAGCACTCCATCCATGTGGATTTATATCCCATGCATTAACACCAACAGAGCAGAATTACCAAATCTATGACAGAGAACTGCTTGCAATCATCAAGGGACTTGCAGTTTGGCACCATCTATTACATGGTTCTCCTCACACAATCATTGTTCACTGTGATCACAAGAACTTGTCCTATTACTGAACTGCTCAACGTTTAACACCACGACAAGCTCAGTGGTTGTCACTGTTATCTGAATTTGATCTTCATATTGAACATGTACCAGGAACAAAGATGTTTGAAGCAGACGCATTGTCCAGACGACCAGATCATACGGGCAATAATGAGGAACAGACTACTGTCACAGTTCTACCAAATGATCAATTTATTCGGCTTATCAATGATGATCTTGCCAGTGAATTAAAGAAATATATGGCAAATGACGATTTTGGACAAATTCTCATTGAAGTAATCATGAAACAACAGGCATTGCTGATTAAATCGAAACTACAAGACTGGACATATACTCATGGCATTGTTTATTACCTCAGCAAAATCTATGTTCCTGATTGAATTGAGTTGCAAACTCGGTTAATCAAAGAGATACACGAAGCATTATCTTCAGGACATCCTGGATGATTGAAAATGCTAGCGCTTTTGAAGCGTGATTACTGGTGGCCTGGAATGTATAGACATGTCAAAGAATGGGTTGAAGGTTGTGCACTCTGCCAACAGATGAAAGTCAATACTCACCCGAATTCACCGGCATTAATCCCTATTCCATCAAAAGCCACCCAGCCATTTCAACAGGTCTGCTTGCCCTTGCTAAGTGGAAATAGATCTCCATCTGCCACAGCCATCCATCAACCATCTGGGGATCACCCTTGTAGTGCTCTGGCATCTCAGCCTTCATGAGAGGTTGCGGTTCTGGTCTGGGATTAGCACGATTGTATTCATTAATTAGGTTAACCTGCGCATATGACCCTTTGGTAATTGTGACCAAAGAGGGATTTTTGGATGGCCCTTGAATGAACAATGAGATTGTGGGTGCTGGGGACTGCTTAAGTTTAGACTTCCCATGTCCCCCAAATTCTGCCTGTAACCAATGATCTGGAAGATGTTCTAACCACATTAATTCCTCCCAGGTGTAGATCTCATTGTCAAACTCTTGAATAGCTGACTCTTCAATAATGTGAAACCTCCAAGGGTCCCTGTTGTCTTGTAGTGTGAATTGAGCTGTTAAGTCCCTGAGTTCAGGGTCCCAACTGAGAATATCCAGAACCTGCAGCCAACGCAGCCAACAGTACTTGTCATGGTATTCTTGTTTGAATAACACCATGTAGCACAGCCCGTCTTCCTGCCAAGGAGTTTTTTTGCCTTTGCCTTTTGCGGCTGGTCCTGGCATCACTGCCTGTCCACATGGTACATCCTTTCTCCATGCATTTAACCTTTCAGCATGGTCCCTCAGGGTTTCATCACTGCTGCATTCTTCCAATAGGGTATCCAACTTTACTTCATCAAGCTCATGGAACATGTCATTGATGTATGTCATCCCATTTGCTAATGACAGAGTTGGAGTTCCCACTCCTGCCTTTCTCGATGTGCACATTCTCATGTATGGATCATAGCAGATCCCTTGGCAACACTGCTTGTCTTCTAGTTGCCTCTGCCCACGCTGATAGGATGTGAATTTGATATTCCCATTTAGCACGTGCATGAGCACATTCCAATCTTCATGTGACATTTGCATTCCTTCGTTCAAATACAAAGTTCGCCCCCCTGCCTCATAATCTATTGCAGCAACATCGATATGATACTTTTCAAGTGCTCTAGCCACATCTTCCACCATGAGGAGATACCAGTTGTATGGAACCGCCAATATCGCCTTAATGACCACATCATCAGGTCATCCTCCATATGCTTTCTCAATTAGACCCACCAGGGTCTTCTTATCTCTACACACTCGGATCAAGGCCTTATCCAGGTACCTCTGCTCCAGAAGGGCTTGCCAAGCCTCCTCCTGTTTGTGGATCTGCTCCGCCTCCTTGATTTTTAGCTTGTTGACAATACACTGTCATTGGTGAGCTGCTACCACTTTGAGGTGTTTGCACCATAACCGGATGTGGTTGTCATGACACCTGATGACTGAGTCGCCGATGAATGCAGCCGGTCTCAACTGAACCAGCTTGAGTGCTGCTGCCCACTCTGTGTCAAAGATTTGTCTGATCTCCACCAATGTCACATGGGCGTAGGGTAACACGTAACTGAATACTGATGCCATATCTGAAATTTCTTCAACCAAACCAAACACTCCTGGTTTGCACTTCAGTCTGTTCTTGCGGCCATTGTCACCTAAGATCCCCATCAGATGACAAGGACTGTTGTCTGTTCTTTGTGGACTACCCTTCCTGGCATAGTCAGAGTACAATGTGGTCAACAACGCACCTGCACTTGTATTTTTGATTTAGTTCCATCAAATGACCAAATGGGGTGGTGCCTGGCTGTTCACTAGAGTGTCCTCGTGCTCAGGTAACTAGACCCAATATGTAATTGGTATCTCTAGACTGTAGGCCTTGATACATGTCATGCCACCTGATTGTCTTTGATGGTTCCACTGCCTATTCCGCAGTAACTAGTATTGGTGCCAGTAAGACCCTGCCCGGTTGACTACTGCATGCCCCAATTTGTTGGAATATGTATGTCATTCTTTTGATAATATTTCTTGCTCCAGTTGAGTATGGCGGAGTCTATTTGGACTTATTTACTTGCTTACCTAATGCGTTCATTTCCGTGCAATTTTAATTGTGCACCTCAGTCTTCGTTCTGAATCCGAGGCTGAGGTGAGAGAACTTTATTATTTTTAGATACAGTTCACTGATTAGCTACAGTACGAGTGTCTGTTAATCAGGTATTTAATATATAGTCTTCGTTCTGAATCCGAGGCTGAGTACGAGTGTCTGTTAATCAGACCACCTCAGTCCTGTTGCCGCTGCAAGACAATTCTCATCTAGTACTGTTGTGTCACCTAGCATGGTCCCAACATCAGTCATGACACTGTTGTTGCCAGTCGATGTCGAAAATGAAAGAAAATGAAAAGATTTGTTCGACACTGTGAGCGACAGCAAGCAAGGCGTGCCCAGCGCTGTGTGCAATGACAAAGAGTGTGGTTGTAAAGACTCTAGATTATGTTAGGACAAGCCCACCACAACCACAAACCTCATGAGATGAGGAGAAAGAAGTAAGATTGAACACAATAGATACAGTGACCTGGTGAGAGGAAACTATCTAGAGTCTTAGAGACTTGTACGTACCTACAGAACACCCTCCTTATATACCCCAATGCCTGGTCTGTGCACACGCAGCTACAAGACCTAGGCCTACCATCTAGAACTGCCCAGACTTGCCCAGAGTCTCAGCCCCTATAACCCCATATGCTGCAGTACAGCCACTTGCTGATCTAAGCCCTCGGAGTGTCCCGTTAGGGGTGGGAGTCATTGTCCATATCCAGAGAAGTGTCCATAGAGCCCCAAGGAAAATAGATAAAAATATAGAAAAATCAAGATAAAATTGTAAGGTCATAACATCTTCCATGTTGAAAGGCATGAATTTATCCATTATTTTAATAGATCTGGTATTTATCTTGTACAATATAATAAACATGTGAATGTAATGATGATGGAATCCTGTTAATCTAATTCCTAGAAATTGTATGCATCCTGTGCCTTGGATTGACTGCTTATGCATATCAAGGCTGTGGTGAAATCAATTGAGTGATGGATTTTTTGTCTGAGCCTTCATCAAATGTAAGTTTTCTGGAAGGGCAGTGTTTTCAGTTTGAGCTGGGTGTATAAAATGAAAGGTGGGGCAGACCTGCTCACATTGTGTATGAAGGAATAGAAGAAGAAATTAGTGTGTATGCAATATACTGCATCTCTTCCACTACTCTATTGATAAACCAATGTTCTGAACTTGGATCAACTAGTGTACCTAATTCTCACATCTACCCATGTTCTATAGACAGTGATACCAATTTGCAAGCCAACCTAAAATGTGTAACACAGAAAAAAAACAAAAAAACAAGAAACTCATGCAAATCCAAAAACCTCACTTGCAGCTAGAATATAAAGGTGAGTGATGAATGTTTGCTTATCAAAAGTACCCTCATATAGTTGGAGATGCACATATTGAACTGTAAAATCAATGCATTTGAACCTTAGTGTACAATTATGCTATACACATACCATGTGTATGTACTGGTCAAATGCTGAAACTTGTGCTGGTGCAATTTATTCAAGTGCTGTTGTTGTCTTTGTGACATCTAGCCCTGGCCTCTCTCTCTAATTACACTTCCCCTGCTGCATGTATGTGCAAGCCAAATTGGCCATGATGGCTAGAGTGTCTGGGTGCTCTGGCCCAAGCTTTGCTATTCTTGCCTTCATCACATCCAGCTGCAGCTTCTCAGCTTCATTCCACCTTCCATGCTGCATGTACATGGTTGCCAACTTGGCCATGATAGTGAGAGTGTCTGGATGGTCTAGTCCAAGCTTTGCTGATGTTGCTTTAATCATATCCAGCTGCAGCTTCTCTGATTCATTCCACCTTCCCTGCTGCATGTATGTGATTGCCAAATTAGCCATGATGGCTAGAGCACATGGGTGGTCTGGTCCAAGCTTTCCTGTTGTTGCATTCATCACAACCAGCTGCAGCTTCTCTGCTTCACTCCACCTTCCCTGCTGCACATATGTGCCAGCCAAATTATTCATAATGATGAGAGTATCTGGGTAGTCTTGTCCAAGCTTTGCTATTCTTGCCTTCATCACATCCAACTGCAGCTTCTCTGCTTCATTCAACCTTCCCTGCCTTTGGTATGTGTCAGACAAATTGGCCTTGATGGTTAGAGTGTCTGGGTGCTCTGGCCCAAGCTTTGCTATTCTTGCCTTTATCACATCCAGCTGCAGCTTCTCAGCTTCATTCCACCTTCTCTGCTGCATGTATGTGGTTGCCAAATTAGCCATGATGGCTAGAGTGCATGGGTGATGTGGTCCAAGGGTTGCTGTTCTCACTTTCATCACATCCAACTGCAGCTTTTCTGCTTCATTCCACCTTCCCTGCCTCCAGTATGTGCTAGCCAAATTGGCCATGATGGCAAAAGTGTTTGGGTCATCAGGCCCAAGCTTTTCTGTTATTGCCTTCATCACATCCAGCTGCAGCTTCTCTGCTTCATTCTGCCTTCCCTGCATCCAGTATGTGTCAGCCAAATTGGCCTTGATGGTGAGAGTGTCTGGGTGGTCTGGTCCAAGCTTGGCTGTTCTTGCCTTCATCACAATTTGTTCCAGCTTCTCTGCTGCATCCCAGTTTCCAATCACATAAAACATGCATGAAAATTGCTCATACTCATCATCATAATATACAGGTTCAATGTTTTTTTCAACTCTGTACCAATCACTTGATTTGACATGTGGAACAAGCAATTTATAAAAGGTACAGTTATCAAGACCATAGTCAAGCTTCACTGCACAGGACAGCAATGCCCTTGTTTTGTAGTAGTGAATGGCAGTTTCTGTTTTTGATACTCTACTCCTGCTCCATGAATGCACTAATGGATGCATTGAATAAAAGTTGCCATTGGCGTTTATCAGAGAAAAGGCAACTAGAGTCTGAATGCCTGCCATGAAGTCTGCACTCTCCCACTCACCCTCTTTATTTAAAAACAAGCTATCATTATTCAACAATGTCAATGACTGTTGGAGAGATGACTTTGTAATCTTTGGTTTCTTGAATAATTTTTGAATATGTAGAAAAGAAGCAAGCTTCATTGAGGATCCTGTCTTTGCATTCTTCTGTGAAGCCCTCATCACATAATTTTCAGCAGCCCTCTTGAACAACTCTTGTGGTATATTGGAATGATGTAAAAAGGCAAATGTCTTCATTAAAATGATTGCACTCTGTGATGCAATTGATTTAAAATCATCTTTTTTTGCAGCCCTTCTCTCAATCTCTTCCATGGATACATCCCATGTTCTATATGCTGAATTTCCATAGTTGGATGCACCCTTGAACTCAACACTTGACATTAATTTTTGGTCTTTTGTATATATATCTAGATAATCCTGAATGGTACAACCACATGACTTGATGTATGCTCCAGCTTGATCAATGGCAAGTGGAATTCCACCTATTTTGAAAAAAAGGTGCCTGCACAATGGCTTGAGATCCTCAGATGTGCTGTCCATGGAGGCTGACTCAGAGAACAATGAAACAGCCTCTTCCTCTGCCATCTCAGTCACCTCTAATGAATTCTTTGCCAATGTGATTCTCTGTAAAGTAGGATTCCTACTTGTGATCAATATATTTCCACTATTTCCTGGTGGGAGGTACTTTTCAACAATTTCATATCCTCCATCTGCACTGTCATATACAATAAGCCATTTGGTTCTCTGAGAAATCCACCTAAGAGCCAATGTGGCAGAATCTGCTGTACTAGATGCAAGATTGTGCTTGTGGGCAACTTGCCCCAATGCTAGGCAAATGGTATCCTGAGAAGAAGCATCAATCCAGAAAACATCAGAAAATCTAAGGAAGTCAGCTGACAAGAAAGTCCAAGCATAATTACTTACTTACAATTGGGTATTCTGTTGAATGAATTTCAAGCAGATCTGTGTCTTCCCAATACCTCCCATCCCATACAAGAGAAATGATTTCCTCTGTCCCTGTACATCATGGCTGAAAAATTCCTTTAACTTTTGGAGATACTCATCACGACCTATGAACATGGCACTAGGACACATCATAGGGGATAAAGCTGGCAGAGTTGAAAGAGGTGGTGTGGTATTGGTGTAATAGTTGATAACCTGGAGCATAATGATCAATGGATAATTTTACAGGTAAAACAGAGTCAAGAACATACTTGATTCCCATGAACTTCTATAAACTGTGCTCGATCCACAAACACTCCATGAGCGCCAGAAAGGACACCTGTGTTTGTGGTCATTTGAAGAGATCTTCCTGGTGTGCTGATCAGTACGTGCTGCACGTGTGCGTGTCAAAACGAAAGGCTGAGTGTCACGGATGTCACACAGCAGCGTCATGGTTCGGTCAACGACATAGATGCTAACTCCATGCGTATACCGGCGATACATAACCCACGTTCCAAGTTCAAGTTTGCCCATTCAAGACACATCGCCGGTACACCGCCTGCCGTGAAATTTCATTTCAGACTAAGTCCATGTCGTCTCTGCTGACTCTGTCAACGTCCGGTCCAGCCGCCTCATTCACACTCCCCAAGAAGAGACTTCGAGAGTCGTCTGGGGAGGACGTACACAACCTCGACGTGTCGACCCAAGATAAGAGAAACAAACAATTAAAGATCGAGATTCCACCAGTGTTACCCTCACACGGCTCATGGAGTTCATGTTCAACGGGCCCGGTCAAAGGCTCCCCCTCCTCACTGTTTTCAGCCGCGTCTGAACTCAATGCTTCATTTGATTTTGATCAAGTTTCTTCGATACCCCGTTCACAATCTGCCACGTCACACGCTCTCGATTCCTGGACCTCTACATGCTCAATCATAACGACTTCTATCAAAGGCTCCCCAGCATCACTGTTTTCAGCTGAGTCAGAAGTCAATTCTTTATTTGATCCAGTTCCTTCGATACACCACTCACAATCTGCCACGCCACACTTGTTCCCCAGCGATTCTGCATGCTCAACATCGGTTCCTATTACGGATTCCCCGACCTCTGCTATGTCAGAAGTGGGCTCTTTGTTCGACCATGTGTCGTCTATGCCTCATGCATTGCTCACCGCCCCGCCTATCCAGGGATTATACTTTGATTCATCGCTATGCTTGCCCCAACAAGTTGCGGAATCAGTCATGGACTTCTGCCTCGGTATGTACTTCCGCAGGCCAGGGGTGAATCAAGTCATGCTGTTCGGGCGTGCCCCGAGCTTGGTGGCAGATCCTTCTTCAGATATACATTCACCGCCGAATGGTGCCAAAGGCACCATGCTTGAGGCGGACATGGACAAAGGTGCTCGTACCGACACCAGTACCAGCAGTAGTCCCACTGGACTACCTACCGTTTTGATCAATTTGCTCTCAACCCTCTCAGTCCTCCTTAGGCCGCTCTTACCCGAACCAACTTATACCCTTCTCTTCCCATCCACTCCAACCCAAGCTCGTCAAGCCATTATCAACCTGTACAACCCCGGTGAAGGCATATCTCCACACATCGATCTGCTCAAGCGGTATGGAGACGGGATCATTGGTGTCAGCCTCGGAAGCGGCTGTGCGATGCGATTCGATCGAGTGAGAGATGTTTCATCCGAGGAAGATCAGCGTCCCAGTCATGAGGAACAACAAGAAGGGCAGAGAAACAGATGGGATCTGTTCCTCCCTGAGAGAAGTGTGCTCGTCTTGAGCGAAGCGGCGCGATACGGATGGACGCATGGAATCGACAAGCGAACGCGAGATTACGTTTTAGGCGCTGAATGTCAAGAAGGGGCGGATAGTGTGTGTTTCGATGATGCTCGAAACACACCCATGGCTGGTAGATGGATCGAGAGGGGCGTTCGTGTGAGCGTCACGTTTCGATGGCTTCTTCCCGGCGCGGATGTTGTCGGTCCACAAGCTAGCAATTGAAACTCTCCAAATTATATTTGACTTAAGTTATGGACGGATTACGATTACGATTATGATGTATAATATACATAGATTATTTGTATATTCAGGAAGAGACGAAAATAGCATACGAAATCGGAATCATATGAATACGGCCAACAGCATTAAAAACTGCAGCACCCACGAGAGACCAGAGCTATACCCAAACGCCAAAAAAAAAAAAAAGCAGAGAAGACAAAATAGTGAATAAATTGAAAAGCCAGAGATAATAAAAAAAATGACATTTACATTAGAACGCAAAAATCGCCACGATCTCTTTGCTGATCGCCTCTTTGCATGTCTCTTATTCGAATCGTTTGTGGTTGTGGAACCATTTCCCTCATCTGTAAGCGGTGCGCCAACAGGAAATCGTCACCGACGCCATTGAGTTGGTGGTTGACGTTCTGACTCAGACCGCCATGCACCTCACGGAGGTGCTCGTACACGTCGTTCGCCGTCCTGTACCTGGCAAGGCACACCCAGCAAATGTGCGCCTTGCACATCCGGCAGTGCACGTGGTTGCACCCCGCCGTCTTTTGGATCCACACGCGGCACGACGGACATTTTTTCGCTCCGTTGTGAGACGCCCACTGCGAGTTGAGCCGGTCCTGCTCGTTCGCTTCCAACGCCCGCTGCTCGGGACAGGTGTTCCCCGGGTGGCCCTTTCCGTGACACGTGGAACAGATGCGCACGGCACAGGACGGACAGGTGAGTGCCCGTTTGTCCCTGTCGCAGCGGTAGAGTTGCGTGCACCCGGGTGTGGAACAGTGTCTGAACTCATTGGGATGCTGGTTAATGTAGGAGACGACGGCCTTGTCGAGTACAGTGTGGAATTCGGAGACGGTGAGAAGAGACCGGATGATGGGAACGGCTATCGGACGCTGGCACCCGTCGTCGTTTCCGATGCATGTGATGGGGAAGCGGCTACGCTCTGGAGTTGTGATGAGGTAACGTCTGAGGCAGGATGAGCAATAGACATGTCCACAATCAAGTTTGATGGGGGCTACGACCTCTGCTAAGCATATCGGGCAGTGCGCCTGTTCTTCCTCGTTAGGTTTTGACTTGTCCATTGTAACCAAGTTATCAACGACGGTGCAAAGCGATCCTCCAGAACACTTGAGAACATGGTGAGAGCGCGTTACGTCGAGTGATAGCGCTCCTGGTCCTCCAAATGTCTTCTGAAGAGAGCCAAGCCTGCCGTTTTCCTGGAGAGATTGGACGAGTCTCTTGCTTATCCGTGTCAAAAAGGTTGCGCGTCCGGACTGAGCAGCGACCCTTCGTATGACTTTGGAAGCTGTGTCTAGCGCTTGTTGAGATCCAGCATGGAATGTGAGTGTGCAAGACAACCAGTCTCGGGTGATGGCACATATTCCCAAATCCTTGCGCAGAAGAGTTTGTTCTAGCAACTCTTTGACGCCCGGGTCAAACGACCAAAGCCATCCGTCGAACCAATCCGAGCCGAGGTATTCCGTCTGCACGACCGTTCCCTCGCTTTCAGTCACCACGCTTCGTAGGAGGGTACTCACGCCACTCCCTTCGTCCTCTGATGCACAGATGTGATGCTGGTCCAGTGGCACACGGAGGATATACCGCATAGGCCGGTTGGGTCGCAAGTCGCATTTTATAGGACGAAAGTCCGGCTCGCGTCCCTTCTCGACGAGCTGAGCATGTGCTCCCGAGGCCGAGGACCAAGAATTGAACCTGGCCACCGCTTCCGTGTATGTTCCCGTTGAAGTGAACTGTAACGAGATCAAGCCAGGGCTAGATTCCAACTGTCTCTTGAGATCGGCACGGAATCCCTGCTGGTCGCGCACGCGAGGCTTCACGAGATTGGTGATCGAAGATGTGCCGGCGCCCTCTGAAAGTTCCCAAGAAATTTGGAGCTCGTAACAAGGTGTTCTATGCTGCGCTGCAGCTTCGGCTCCAAGAACGTTCGCTCTCAACACCCTCCCTCGAATCGTTTTCTGGCATATGTGATCTGCCACGATCTGTCTCCGCGCAGCCCTGACGATTGCCATGGCGCTGATGGTACCGTTCCCGTACTGCCGTGTCTCTGTGACGACAAAGGGGGTAGCTGTCCCGGAAAACAAGGCTGCGATTTCGTCGGCGTCCACGTCGAGCGGGAGGTTATGGATTTCCACGAACCCGTTGTCAAAGCCACACGAGATGGCCTGGACTCTCAAACCCGGGCCGCACGTCGCCAATGTAGAGTCTGAGACGATGTGCTTGATGGTCATGCCATACTCTTTCCGGGCAGCGTTTTCCCGCATCGCTTCCAACGCGCCATCGTCGATTGGTTGTGGCGCTCCTTCCATAGGCAAAGTTCCCGAGACGCCTAGCAAATGGGTGGAACTCGACGGCCCACCCACCGACTCGAGAGCGTCCGGGGGAGCCTCCTCCTCCTCTTCCTCCTGGCCTTCCCTTCTCGCAAACCGGTCATCAAAACCATGCCCTTGCACCTCTCCTCCTCCTCCTCCTCCTACTACTACTACTTCTTCTTCTTCACGCACAACCAGCCCAGCACGCCTCAACATCCTCACCGCCTCCGCCCTCGCGCGCCTCTGCTCCTGCGCCTCCCTCAACGCACTCTCCGCCGTCTTTTCCGCCGCGCCCTGCGCCGCCCTCGCCCTCTCCGCCTCGACCATCGCCAACTCCGCACGCTGCTCCGCCTCCATCTGCGCATGCACCGCGTCCTCCGCCACCCGCGCCGCCTCGACGCACGCCTCCACCGCCTGCGCTAGCCCGCGCTCGGCCTCCCTCTGCGCACGCCCCGCTCGCTCGGCCGTTCTCTCCGCCTCCCGCTGGGACGCCCGCGCCCGCTCGAGTTCCCCCTCGAGAAAGGCCATCCGCAGCCGCAGCTGCCGGAGCTGCATATCTGTCGGCGCCGCAGTGTGGGCCCCCGTCGTCGTAGACTTGCCCGGCGGGGTAATGCGGGCAGAGTTGATGAAATCCAGGTCCGGGTCGAGCCAGTCGATAGTAGTAGTGCTGGTGGTGCTGGTGTTGGTGTTGGTGTTGGTGGTAGCAGTGGTGGAACTGCTGACGAATTGGATGAAGTTCTGTATGCATATCGGGATCATCGGGCCCCGTACAAGGCGTCAAAGGGATGAGAGAATCCGTACCTCCGATGTCGGATCGCCTGTGCCGACCACTCCCCTCTGAGCGTGGAACGTCCCTGTGGACACTGAGCGGCAATAGGTTGGGCGAACTAGTGGATGATTGAGCATGATGATAGAGTCCGAGCAGTAGGCTGGGCTCCTGGAAGAACACCTGGAAGCTTGAGACCTCTGGGAGCTAATGCGAGTCGGGACACGGCGGAGCCAGGGGGTTTCACGCTATATTGAATATGTCATAATTCATTGGGTATACAAGTGATACCTTTTACTTGTCACTACGGTGTGAAATAAACACACGCCAGGCTGCCGTGGATTTGCCAGCATGCGGTTTATGACGACATTTGCCCTGCGTTTGTATTATGCCCAGTGCTGTCGGCCCTTACTAGAGCATACCTGTAATTGTTATTGTTAATGTTCAAAGGGATGCCACGGGTGCTGGGAATCTCATACACGGGTGCTGCGGGCCGTTCCACAGCACGCATATGTGGACGGGTCTGCTAAGAAGGATAAAAGGGCGCCTGAACTATTATTACGTGGACAGCAATGATGGAGAAACGACAAAAAGATGGGAAAAAAAAGAAAAAAAAAAGAAGCTCTCTGTCGGGGAGTCGAACCCCGCTTTCGCGCGCACAGAATCAACTGACAGGCGCGTGTACTAACCGATATACTAACAGAGACCTTGCTCATGTGTCTCATTGATCCATTCTGAATCTTGAATTCTAACCCCCTTAATTGTCCTTTGAATTCATTTCTTTTGCCCACACCTCAGCATCCCGCCGCCCCTTTTCCACGTCTATACCAAACCAAATCACCAACGACGCAGCCGCACATATCGCAAACAGGAACGGAAACCCCATCCAGTTATTCCCCGTCTTATTGATGATCGGTTGTATCACGTTCGGCCCTATCATCGATGACGCGCGGTTCGACAACCCAAACAGACCGAAGAACTGTCACGTCCCATCGTCAGTAGTGGAATCGAAGGTAGAGAGGACATATAAGTACCATATTGTCGAACCCAGGCGGCGTCAGTTCGGCCATCATGGTCTGCGAATAAGCGTAATAGGGTGCTTGAAACAGTCCGAATATAACGTTATAGGCCCTTGTGGGCAGCATAAGGACCATATATACTTAATGATGGGACGCGTTGAATGAACGTACCAAAACTCCCAAGCATGATGATACCCAATCTTGTTCGTCCAAATCCCGATCATACCCCATAATGGAATAAAGATAGTAAACACGTTGGTGACAATGAACTAACAAACAGTAGTAAGCAATGTGTGATCCAATTACAGTTTCGCTTACCATCCGCTTTGTACTAATCTTGAAATACCGTTGAAAATACCAAAATCCTAGTGTGCTTGCTGTCGATGTCAATGCTTGTGCTAGACCCAGATAGGTATTCTGCAAAAAACTAAATGAAAATTTGTCGTTTTGACAGATCGAAACCAATGTTCCGGTGGTGTTTAAACCCTACGTGCGGTGAGTACAGGGTATCGATGGCACATGAGGGGAAACCTACATCTGCTAACAAGAAGAACCCGAAAAGGTATACAAAGGTATGTGGCAATTTCTTGTATTGCTTAAGCGCGAGCCAGATCTGCATCGATATCATAGTTCGAGTCACGAGAGATACGTATCAAGGAAAGTAGGACGAGACCTGCTTCCATCCGATGGTGAAATAACTTTCGCTTTTCGGGAGTGGAGGACCCGGACGCGGTTCTTGAAAGACGACTGAGTATAGTGAGGTCATGAGCCACAAAAAGAGTGGATATTTTACGATCACGCACACCACCATATTCCCAAAACGACCCAGTAGGCGTTCGTCCTTTGTAAACGTCAGTAACGATCGGCGGGTTCAGATGGAGCGTGACATACAAGACAAGCGTGTAATTATTGACTAGCGGATTCTTGGCCAATGGAAGAAGAATAGAGAGGTTCAGGCAGAGAATAACAACGTATCCTGCGTTGCTGTGCATCTTTTATCAATGATAAAAAAAAAGGCATCAGTTTTAATCTGAGTGTGAACGTCAACCCTAACTCACCGTACTGATATTGCTTATCCGGTTCTTCTCGAGTGAAACACCTAGATCATGTTCCGCCTTGTCTATTTCTTTTCTCTGATAGAGATCGTGCAGCTGACGAGTACGAGCCGTGTTGCGAGCGAGACGCGGAAACGCTGCAGCGTAAAATACGAGCGTGGCCCCATATGTAACGAATCCGATGATAAAGAGTACCATCGCTACTGGCCACCTTGAAGGGACTGGTCCGACATCATACCATCAACCACGATAGAAATACATAGATCAAAAAAAAAAAAACCCTTACCTGTCAAAGCCATACACGCAAACTGCGCTCCCCAACAGACAACGGTGACAACGAGCAAAAGGTACCGTCCGAATCTTCCATAATCACAAGCCGAACCCATGGTGGTAAAGACGGCCGTCATGATGGCGAAGCTGATTCCATTTGCGATGAGAACGACACTGGCGACCGCTTTAGTCCCGTTTCCCCAGGGAACGACGCACTGCCCCGAGGCGTCTGCTGCGGTGCACGACGATCCCGGGCCTTTGAGCGGGTCGTACCCAGCTTGGGTCGTCAACAGCTGGAACAGGGTCATGGTGTACCCCAAAGGACCGACGCCCTGTGAGACGCTTGCATTAATATCCAAGATGATACCAATAATGAAGCTTGAAGCGCCATAAAACACACGTTATCACCATTGTAATACACTGTAGGATTGGGGTGTATTCAATAATTGGTTAATTCATCACGGCAAGAAGTGGAAATGACGTGGCAAAAATGAAGACATACAGTAATAGCTCCACAGCTCTTTCCTTGTCACAACCGGTTCCTTCATCATCATCATCATCATCTCGAGCTCGCTGTCCGATTTTGAGTCGACATCGTCTTCAGTACCAGTGGCAGCCTCAGCCAGATTCATGACGGTCGTGTTTTCAGTCATCGGTGCTTCAGGTACTACTAGTAAGAAACAGGGATGGGCCGGCGATGTCGATGAGTAGCTGAGCAGCTGAGCCCAGACTTGTCACAAGGAGCAAAAAAGCATGTGCGATGGTTTGATGGGCCGCTTCAACACCCTCTGCCACCGCGCTGCAGTTGGCCTTACTGAGGTGCACGCGAATATGGCAGGGCAAATAATGGAAATGGTCCGGATCATTACGATCACTGCGCTCAATTCACACGTATCGCAGTGCTTTTACTTTTGCATTACGAATCCTCTTGAGCATGGGGGTTGGAAGCATTCGTAGACGCATCCGTATCAACGATGTCAAAAAGATTCGTGACAAGAATAATGCTAGGCCTCCTCATGATGACGATAATGAAGTAAGTTGCACTGTTCCCTCGTACCACCCTTTGCATAAAGTATTGTTAAATAACAATCTTCGAGACCAGATTCAACGATATGATTCTCATATCCGAGGCAAAATTCAGCACAGAACTATGCGCTAACAAAGACATAGTAGACTCTGACATGCCCAAGTCAGAGGCGTCAGATCCACCTGATTATCCGCAGCTGCTGAGGTTTTATCTTCGCATCTTTCGTGCTTGCCGCTTCGCCAGGATTCGAAATTGCGGTCATCCAGCTTGTGTCGGCACCATGGATGATCTGAAGTTGGTAATACCGTCATGTCCTTCCTGGATCGGTCTTGAACGGTGGGCTCTTCAGATCGCAGCATGTCACTGCTCTACTTTAGTCGAGGGACTAAACAGTAATATTGATATTGGAGATGTTTGGGACAGAATAATCTCGGGACGTTTCGAACTTCAATTAGCACTAGCTGATATCCCCGACACCGGAAAACCTGTAACTTTCGCCGATTGGGCACGACAAGTGAACCCTTCTGAGGTGATCACGTTGGTGTCCTGGATTTCTGGGTTAACATTTCTCACATGCGGGAATCTGTGGACCTTTATGCCGGGATTCGCCCAACTCGACGAATATCGTGATAGAGCTATTAGCCAGTCAATCTCACGTGCCCGCGAACTACACTTATGCCCTCATCGTGTATGGGCTATTGCCTTCAGTATACCTGGCCAAGAGTCCAATATCCCAGCGCTCGTTCCCTACACGCACTCGCTCTGCTCCTACAAACATGATTATTGTAGTACTGGCCTCTCTCACCAACATTGCACTTTTGACCAATGTCATATATCCGTTGTCAACTTTACGAACGTCGTACAATGCCATCGACCTAACTGTGATGGGAAATGTCAAAAGAAAGTGTTTCCTGTTCATCTGCTAGACCAAGTGGCGAACGAAAACAGACCGACCGCCTGGGCAATCAATTCAATGGGGAACTCCGTCCATTGGAACCTAGGAAACCTTACATGGCCATTTCTCACGTTTGGTCTGATGGTAGCGGGGGTAGTGGGAGCGTTAACGAATGCATGTATGACTTCTTTTGCGACGTGGCGCGCAAATTGGAGTGCAAAGGCTTATGGTGGGATGCTATCTGCATGCCACAAGACAAGCACGAGCGCGCCAAGGCTATCGATCATATGCACGAGTACTACTCTCAAGCTGCATATACCGTTGTGCACGATGCCTGTCTTGCCATGTCAGAATGGATCAACCCCGAACATGCTTCGTTTGCGCTTGTGATGTCAAATTGGTTCACGAGAGGTTGGACGGCTTTGGAACTAGCAAGATCGAGAGATGTGAAGGTTCTCTTCAGTACCAGAGGACGTACAGGATACACATTGAAGGACCTAAAGAATGAAATTTTATCTGGTCCTGCAATTGTGTCTTCAATGTCTCGTCAGGTAGCATCCAACGCAATCCAATCTCTACTGATAAACTATAGGTTAGGAGGTTGCAGTCTCAACGATGTCTTGACTGCTCTCGGTCCGAGATTCACTTCGTGGGCGCGTGATCGTGCTATCATTGCTGGTCAATTCATTGGATTAGAAACCCTTGCCGACGATCAGTATAGCATATACCAGCAGGTCGTTTGCAAAATTGGCGTAATTGCGTCGGATCAGTTATTCCACCATACTGCCTGTCCACCTGGTCCGTTCGCCTGGCTTCCATCCAGCTTATTTGATCTTCCTGTTGCTTCCGTAAACGCATCTAACATTAGAGTGCTCAATGACGGCAGTCTAATTGGTGGCTGGGATATTATCCGATTTCCCGTCGATTTGCAGGTCTCCTGGGATACGATGCACCCAATGTCGAGATATCATGTCCGGGAAGCTTTAAACGACGACAGGCATATAATTTTGACCGAACGTTGCGCGCGAACAATCACCCGAGGCTTACTCGTCAAAGTCATGAAAAATACTAACTATTCCTACGATATTCTTTGTCGCTACGTCGGACCTATTTACTTTGCGCCTCTGCCATGGTCTCCGCAGGATGCGACTTGTTATCGCGTTCTAATTAACGACAATGGAGCCGACCTTGACGCGGGCGTTAGCGCGGCCAATTATATCAAGAACTTAGAACCTCGCCTCGGATCTATTTTTGGCCCTTAAAAAGAAAAATGGGGTTCTTAGGTAGAGAATCATTATGAATTCGTGAATTTGTTTGCACAATGCTAACGAAATCGCGAGCTCTGTATTGTATATCTATACACGTTGTTCTTTTCCGTACTTGAAAGCCAGAAGGTGCTTAAATAATTTTTCGGATATCGGATTCCCTCCTTTCCGTCTGTGCAGGATGCACAGCAACATGGGGCACGTAGTCACTCCTTGAACTTGTCAATTCCCCATACCATTAACAAATAATCCCTGGTCAGCAGCCACGCGCCCCAACGACCCTGTTGAAGATACCCGGCAGACAACTTTGACCGAATCGTCAAGTGTACTTCGAGCGACGCCTCTAGACAGTCATTCCATGGGGAAACGGGATCAATGCTATCTTCAACTTTGACGGGGCCAAGACTCTATTGAGTCCTCCAAGCTGATTCCGATCGCGATGAGAACGACACTGGCGACCGCCTTAGCCCAGGGAACGACGCACTGCCCTGAGTAGTGATGTCAAAGCTAGGCTTAGCTAAGCTATGGCTTAGCTAAGCACCCATAGCCGAAAACCGGCTATAAACCGGCTATATAGCCAGCTATAGCCAGCTATAGCTGATTTGTCAGCATGTAAAAACAGTAGGTTTCATTTCATCATATCTCACCCAATTCTCAACGCTTTTGCTTCTATATAGTGCCATTTGAAAGCCCTTTTCGCCCTCCTTCTTGTAGAATTGACGGCGTGATGCGGTATGCATCCATCTTTCCGGTATTCTCCTAAAACATATGTTGCATCCATTTTCACCATATCTCATCTATTCCCTGACAGTTTTACTTAAATCTTGCGTCGTTTGAAAGCCCCATCGACTCTTTTTCTTGCAGCCTTGACGCCTTGATGCGCTGCACTTCTGCCTTTTGCCAGATGATCAAGATGAGTCACACTATACATTCTTTTTATCATACCTCACCCATTTCTCAACCATTTCAGTTCAATTTTGCGTCGTTTGAAAGCCCCTTTTGCCCTCTTTCTCATAGAATTGACCGCATAATTTGCTGCGCATTCATTCTTTCAATATCACATTGAACAGTATGTTACATTGATTTTTATCATATCTTACCTATTTCTTAATTGTTTTCCTTAAATATTATATTTGTTAAGATCGATGCTCTCAACGCAATTCGTTCTAAGTCAACAGTGGCAAGCAGAGTCTCGGTCTGCTCCCAGCCTACTGGACAGGTTCTGGACACTAAGTCAAACAATGACAAAGGTCAAATAAACGACGAGCTCAAAGAGATGAGAGCGAGGAGTTTTCGTTCAGAAGTTGAGAGAAGAATTCGATTAAGTTGGAACTGGGGTCTAACTACTTTACAAGAGGGTTTATATATGTAAAAGAACAAGAGAAATATAAAAGGAAACATACAGCTAAATACCTAAGAAAGGAAATATGAAGGTAAAGTAGCTAAAGGAGATGAGCGTCCATGAAACGCATAACGATGATTACATAATAAAGTAAGTCCGTCGACGAAAGGGAAAGAAATTGTAACATTACCCCCTTCGTATGCAAGAAGTCACCAACTTCTTAACCTGTTCCCCAACCATGGTTTCCCCCATTTGTCCATCCATGGTCCCTTCGCGACTTCAACCATTCGGCAATGGTGTTGACATCATGGTTAGCGGTTTCAAACCGCCATTGCAGCGTCCTCGTGATATAATCTAGCTGGATTGTTTGCTCGAGGATTGCGTCGCGCTCTTCATCCGTGACAGTGTGAGGATCGGTGGTGAGGGCGGTGTTTAGCATGGCGTCCAGAGGTCCAGCGAAGAGTTGATAGTCGACGATGAAGGTGGCAAGGGCTTCCTGAGCCCGAAGGAGAGTGGCGTTAGGAGTCCGGGTAACAGGTGGTGCTGGCGGAGCTGGTAAGGGTGCTTCTTCCTCAATAAGGAAGTCAGCGAGCTCGTCCGGATGCTGGTGAAGGTCGGCAGCGGTGGAGGAAGGGGAGGCAGGCCAATCCGGGAAAAGATATTCATCGATGGTGGTGGTGGTGGTGACGAAGACCTCAATGGGGAGGTCGTGGGCAGTGGCAAGGAAAGGGGAGGCGGCGACGAGAGACGAATCGTAACAGTGGCCACAAGCTGTGACCAAGAGGGCGAAGGCGAAGGCGACGAGGTAGGCGATGACGACGATGACAGACATGTTGTATCGGTAGGATGAGAGGGATAAGACCATTGAGCACGGTTTAAATATCCCAAATCTCGTTGTCGGAGTCCAAAGCTAGGATCTCTTTGATCTCAGGTTCCCTGGTTCTGAGAAAATTCTCACGAGAGTGTCTGGCCGCTTCTTCTTGTTCTGATCGGGGTCTTGTGTCGTCAGGGCGCGGAATACGAATTTGTTCAGGGTGCGCATGTCGTGTAACATGTATTTCTGGGTTGTTCATGCTAGTCTGTATGGCCTGGTTTAGAAGATCGTAGTATCGTTCGGTTGCAAGTGCTATTTCCATTTGCGCTCGTGTGCGGTTAAAATTTTAACTTCCCCTTATGTTCATTCGTCGTTCATATTGCCATTGTTCCGCGGAGATGTCTCTGCCAAGCTGGATAATCCTTTGCAAGGCTTCTGATAATTCAGGGAAGGTTCGTCGTAACCAAACCCTGTGATAGACGTTGTCATATTGAAAACAAGGGTGAACTGATGCTGGGAGGTAATGTGATTCGGCTTCCTGAAATGTGGGTAATTCTCCTAGATCAAAAGAGAGATGATGATACTGGGGAAGATACTTTGGTAAAACATTATATGGGATTTCTGTATGTCCTTGTGGATGCGTTCGTTTGTGAGGAGGTAGTCGCGATACTTTGGGCGGTTTTGACATCATTGGAACATATTTCAGTTTTTGATATATAGAGAGCGTTCGTTTGGAAGGATGTTTAAAGGCAGGAACGAACATCTGTATGACAGAGTATCTGGTTTTGACAGTAGGAGTGTATCGTCCAACAGTTCTGCAGAATCTTTTGACATAACGGATATTATGCTTTAATTGGAGGTTGGTGCGATAATAAGTCATTGTGTTTAACTGTTTCAGAGGTTTCTTCTGCTTTTATACTCTACCAGAATATCCGCAGCATTGCCTAGATGTCGTTCTGGTTCCCAGGTGTTATCATTTGCTCCATAGCCTTTCCATTTGACTAAATATTGATAACCGGCTCCGCGTTTCCGGTGTCCAAGGATAGCTTCAATCTCAAACTCTTCTTGTCCGTTAATCATATCAGGAGGTGGCATAGTGAAATTCGGGCCATGCATTGAGGTTTCCTTATATGGAGTGAGGAGCGAAGCATGAAACACAGGATGGATGCGCCATTGTTTCGGTAATTTCAATCTATAGGTAACTGGCCCCATGACTTGTTCAACCTGGAAGGGTCCTTCTCGTTTTGGTGCTAGCTTTCTTGATTGATACGGAATGTGGAGATTCTTGTTTTCAAGCCAGACTTTGTCACCCTTTTCGAATCTGATTGACTTGTCTCTGTATCTATGAGCGACCATTTGTCTAGCAAGTTCATGAGCAGCTAGAGCTTCTTCTCTGGCTTTTCGAAGCATCTGGAGGCGTTCTTCTGCTGCTGGAGCAGTCATTTTGAGCGCTGCTGTAGGGATAGCGATCGGATCTGTTCCATACATAAGTTGGAATGGAGATGTTTTTATTGTATCATGATAACGATTATTGTGTGCAAATTCGGCGATAGGCAAGAGTGGTTTCCATTTGTGGGGTTCATTGGTACAAAACATCCGAAGATAGATCTCAAGTTCTTGATTGACGCGTTCAGTTTCGCCATCTGTTTGAGGATGATAAGCAGTGCTCATCCTGTGATCAATTCCTAATGCTTTTCGTATTTCTTGGAATACTTTAGCAGAGAATTGTGGTCCTCTATCAGAGATTAAGACATCTGGGAGTCCAAAGCGCTTGAAGATTTCAGAAATATAAAGATCGGCTGTTCCTAAAGCGTTGATTGTCTTGTTGCAAGGGGTGAAAATTACCCCCTTCGTAAGGCCATGGTCCACCGTGACCAATATGGAGTCAAAGCCTTCGGAAACAGGAAGATCAGTGATGAAATCGAGTGTGACCTGCTGAAATGGGCGTGTAGCTTTCGATGGGATAGGGATTAATGCCGGTGAATTTGGGTGAGTATTGACTTTCATTTGCTGGCAAAGTGCGCAACCTTCAACCCATTCTTTGACATGTCTATACATTCCAGGCCACCAATAATCACGCTTCAAAAGTGCTAGTGTTTTCAATCGTCCAGGGTGTCCTGAAGATAATGCTTCATGTATCTCCTTAATTAATCGAGTGCGCAACTCAATTCGATCAGGCACATAAATCCTGCCCAAGTAATAAACGATACCATGAGTGTATGTCCAGTCTTGTAGTTTGGATTTAATTGGTGGTGCTCTTTGCTTAGTGATAACTTCAATAAGGATGCGTCCAAAATCATCGTTTGCCATGTATTTCTTTAATTCGCTGGCAAGATCATCATTGATTAGTCGAATAAATCGGTCATTCGGCAAAACCGTGACCGTAGTTTGTTCCTCATCATTTCCCATATGATCTGGTCGTCTGGATAATGCGTCTGCTTCGAACATTTTTGTGCCGGGTATATGTTCCATACGAAGGTCATATTCAGATAGCAATGATGACCACCGAGCTTGTCAAGGTGTTAAGCGTTGAGCAGTTCAGTAGTAAGACAAGTTCTTGTGATCACAATGGACGATGATCGTGTGAGGAGAACCATGTAATAGATGGCGCCATACTGCAAGTCCCTTGATGATTGCAAGCAGTTCTCTGTCGTAAATTTGATAATTCTGCTCCGTTGGTGTTAACGCATGGGATATAAATCCACATGGATGGAGTGCTCCAGATTCATCAGCCTGTTTCAGTACCGCTCCAATTGCTTTATTGGAGGCGTCGGTTTGAAGGATGAATGGTTTTGCAGGATTTGGCATTAACAATACTGGCATAGAGGCGAACCGTTGCTTTAGGGTGTCAAAGGCAAGTTGGCGCTCATTATTCCAGTCAAATGGTTCCGTTTTCTTGGTTAGATCTGTGAGTGGTTTTGCAATTGCTGCAAAGTTCCCAATAAAACGTCTGTAAAAGTTTCCAAAACCTAGGAATGATCGGACTTGTTTAACCATTGATGGTACTGGCCAATCAGCTATTCCTGCGAGTTTGATAGGATCCATTTGTATTTTTCCAGGTGAAATGATCATGCCCAGAAATTCAACTTCTTGAACAGCGAATTTACATTTTTCTAATTTCAGGAACAGATCGTTCTCTTCTAATCGATCGAGAACCCTTTTTGTTCGTTCTTCTAGTTCGTTCAAATTCTGAGAACATATTAAGATGTCGTCCATGTAGATAATGAGCCATCCTTCATTAATCATGTCTCTGAAGTATTCGTTCATCATAGTTTGGAATGTAGATGGCGAATTGCATAAGCCGAAGAACATAACAGTTGGTTCGTATAATCCTCTGTTGGTAATGAAAGCAGCTTTCCATTCGTCCCCTTTCTTGATCCTGACGTTATTATATCCCCATCGGAGGTCTAATTTGGTGAAATATTGTGCACCAGCGAGTTTTGTAAGGAGGTCAGATACTAGGGGTAATGGGTATGCATTCTTGATTGTCCAATCGTTCAAATATCTATAATCTTGGCACGGCTGAAGCGCACCACTTTCCTTTTTTGAGACAAAGAAGAATGGCAATGCTTGAGGAGATTTCGACGGTTTGATGTAGCCTTTAGCTAGCTGTTCTTCAATCCATTCGTCCAGCGACGACTGTTCTTTGATTGATAACGGATAGATCTTGCTAACTTTAGGACTAAAACCGGTTTTCAAATCGATAGCGTGATCCCAAGTTCTGGAAGTTGGGAATCGTTCTGATGCCTTTTTCTCAAAGACTGAGCGCCATTTCCCATATTCTGATGGTAGTTCCGTTTTTGGTTCATCCTTTTTCAACTGATGTTCTAACGCTTGAGATGCTGATGTTTTAACTCTGATCCAGTAATCGTCTTCTCCCCATTGTTGATTGTCCAATGCCATTTGCCAGATAGTTCCTTCATTCCGTTGTTCATCGATGAGGTGTATCGTTTTATCTCTCCAATCAATAGTAGGATTGTTTTCTTCTAACCAAGGGATCCCCAAAATTAATCGTTGATCTCCTAATTTAGTGATTAGAAACCAGTTGCTGTATCGTTTTCCTCCAATCAAATATTGAATATGGACTCGATGTGTGATTATTCCATTAGTGTTAACCGTTCCATCTGCGTTTCTGACTTTGATTGGTTTTCGCAGTTTTTCTTTTGATAACTTGGTGGTTACTTCTTCGTCAATAAAATTCCCTTCTGCTCCACAATCGATTAGAGCCGAAGTGTCAGCGGGTAAATCGGACGTCTCCACAGAAATTGAAAGGCACTTGTCATTATTCGATCTTACTATTACAGAATCAAGCGCTAACTGTGAATGTCCATTTGTTATGGAAGTGTCAACCGCTGTATGACGCTTCCGGGTTAAAAACCCTCGTTTTCGAGTTCATTGAGAAGACCTTCTCGTTCATCGGCCTTCATTCCAGCAAGTATCGCTCTGATGCTTGCAACTGGGTCGTCTTTTTTTTCCTTGGGCGCATCTTCAGGGATAGATCTGATCCCCTTATTCTGAAACGATGAGGAGGCCCTGAAGGAGGCGTTTGACGTGGTGTTTCGTTTGGGACAATTCCTTGAAACATGCCCCTGGTTTCCACATCTGAAACATTTTCCAGATTTCATGTATTCCTCCTTTTGTTCATCTGTCAAACGTCCAGTGGGCATCGCATTTACTGATCGGGTTGATCCGCCCCTATTGTTGGTGTTTCGGTTAAAATTGGAGCGATTCCCTTGTCCTGGTTTTCTTCCAAGCGCTCGCATCATTTCCCAAGCGCCATGAAGCTGTTCTGCCTTTTCATACGCTTCTTTCATGGATAGAACGTTTGCTTCAAGTATCTTTGTAGCAATACTTTCAGGAAGTCCTTTGACAAAGGCCTGGAGCTGCGCAGTAGTTCCTTTCAATCCTGAAGTACCGATTTCCATGCGAAATTTTCTGATATATTCAGGGACTGAAACGTCGCCCCCTACTCTGAGATTGGCTAGATTGTTCAGCGCTCTGAGAGCGCTATTAACTTCACCCCAATCGGCTAAGAAACGTTTCTTGAATTCTGCCCAATTCGTCCAAGTAAGGGTTGTTTCTTCTTCATCGTCCAATTCATCCTTGATCAGGACTTTCCAATCATCGAGTTCCTGCCCAAGACAGGCAAGAGTAAATCGAATCTGCTTCTGTGCTTTGTTTTTATAGTTATCATCATTCAAAACAAAGTAATCTTCAAGACTTCCAATGAAAGCCTTCGCTTCGGTTCGTTTTCCTGTAAAAACGCGCATAGGCTGCGGTTTGATATCTCCTTTAGAGGCAGGTGCTGCTATGTCGGATGCCATCTTTTCTGTTTCTTCTTTCAGATCTGTAGGTTCTCCTGTTTCGTCTTTCTTCTTCCCTGATTCTTGTTAAGATCGATGCTCTTCAACGCAGTTCGTTCTAAGTCAACAGTGGCAAGCAGAGTCTCGGTCTGCTCCCAGCCTACTGGACAAGTTCTGGACGCTAAGTCAAACGATGACAAAGGTCAAATTAACGACGAGCTCGAAGATAAGAGCGAGGAGTTTCGTTCAGAGGTTGAGAGAAGAATTCGATTAAGTTGGAACTAAGGAAAAGAGACATACATGAGAGTCTTTATATACAAAAAGAACAAGGAGAACGTAAAAGGAAATGTATAGCTAATACCTTAGAAAGGAAGAGTGAAGGATAAAGCTAAAAGGAAATAAGCATCCATGAAACGCATAGCTATGATTATATAATAAAAGAGTCCGTTAAACGAAAGGGAAAGAAATTGTAACATTACCCCCTTCGTATGCAAGAAGTCACCGACTTCTTATCCTGTTCCCCAGCCATGGTTTCCATTATTCGTCCACCCATGATCCCTGCGCGACTTTAACCATTCGGCAATGGTGTTGATGTCGTGATTAGCGGTCTCAAACCGCCATTGCAAAGTCCTTGTAATGTAGTCAAGTTGGACCGTTTGTTCAAGGATTGCGTCGCGCTCTTCATCTGTGACAGTGTGAGGGTCGGTGGTGAGGGCGGTGTTGAGCATGGCATCGAGGGGTCCGGCAAATAACTGATAGTCGACGATGAAGGTGGCGAGGGCTTCCTGAGCCCGAAGAAGGGTGGCGTTGGGGGTCCTAGCAAGAGGTGGTGCGGGTGGAGCGGGTAGAGGTGCCTCTTCCTGAATGACGACGTCCATGAGCTCGTCTGGGTGCTGATGAAGATCCGCAATGGTGGAGGAAGGGGAGGCGGGCCAATTCGGGAAAAGGTAATTGTTGATGGTGGTGGTGGTGGTGACAAAGACCTCAATAGGGAGGTCATGAGCGGTGGCGAGGAATGGGGAGGCGGCGACGAAAGCAGGATCGTAACAGTGGCCACAGGCTGTGACCAAAAGCGCGAACGCGAAAGCGACAAGGTAAGCGACGATGACGATGGCGGACATATTGTATCAAATAGAATGAGGAGGATGAATCCAACAGGCGTGGTTTAAATATCCCAAATCTCATCGTCGGAGTCCAAAGCTAAGATCTCTTCGATCTCAGGTTCTCTAGTTCTGAGAAAGTTCTCATGGGAATTCCTAGTCGCTTCTTCTTGTTCTGATCGGGTTCTTGCATTGTCAGGATGTGGAATACGAATTTGATCAGGGCGTTCATGTCGTGTGACATGTATCTCTGGATTGTTCATGCTATCCTGTATTGCTTGGTTCAGAAGAACGTAATATTGCTCGGTTGCCAGTGCTATTTCCATTTGCGCTTGTGTGCGGTTAAAATTTTCACTTCCCCTTATATTCATTTGCCGTTCATATTGCCATTGTTCCGCGGAGATGTCTCGACCTAACTGAATAATTCGTTGTAAAGCTTCTGATAGTTCAGGGAAGGTTCGTCGTAACCAAACCCTGTGATAAACGTTATCATATAGAAAACAAGGGTGAACCGACGCTGGGAGATAATGCGATTCAGCCTCCTGAAATGTGGGTAGTTCTCCTAGATCAAAAGAGAGGCGATGATACTGGGGAAGATATTTTGGTAAAGCATTATATGGGATTTCTGTGTGTCCCTGCAGATGTGTTCGTTTATGAGGAGGTAGTCGTGATACTTTAGGTGGTTTTGACATCATTGGGACGTATTTCAGTTTTTGATATGTAGAGAGCGTTCGTTTGGAAGGATGTTTAAAGGCTGGAACGAACATCGGTGTAACGGAGTATCTGGTCTTGACAGTAGGAGTGTATCGTCCAACAGTTCTGCAGAATCTTTTGACATAGCGAATGTTATGTTTCAGTTGTAGGTTGGTGCGATAGTAAGTCATTACTTTAATCGTTTCAGAGGTTTCGTCTGCTCTTATACTCAACCAGGATATCTGCAGCATTGCCTAGATGTCGTTCCGGTTCCCAAGTGTTATCATTTGCTCCATAGCCTTTCCATTTGACTAGGTATTGATAACCGGCTCCGCGTTTCCGGTGTCCAAGGATAGCTTCAATCTCAAACTCTTCTTGTCCGTTAACCATATCGGGAGGTGGCATAGTGAAATTCGGGCCGTGCATTGAGGTTTCTTTATATGGAGTGAGGAGCGAAGCATGAAACACAGGATGAATGCGCCATTGTTTCGGTAATTTCAATTTGTAAGTAACTGGTCCCATGACTTGTTCAACCTGGAAGGGTCCTTCCCGTTTTGGTGCTAGCTTTCTTGATTGATATGGAATGTGGAGATTCTTGTTTTCGAGCCAGACTTTGTCACCTTTTTCGAATCTGATTGACTTGTCTCTGTATCTATGAGTGACCATTTGTCTAGCTAGTTCGTGAGCGGCTAGGGCTTCTTCTCTAGCTCTTCGGAGCATCAGAAGGCGTTCTTCTGCTGCTGGTGCGGTCATCTTGATTGCTGCTGTAGGGATAGCGATTGGATCTGATCCGTACATAAGTTGAAATGGTGATGTCTTTATTGTGTCGTGATATCGATTATTATGTGCAAATTCAGCGATGGGTAGTAGTGGTTTCCATTTATGAGGTTCATTTGCGCAGAACATTCAAAGATAAATTTCGAGTTCTTGATTTACACGTTCAGTTTCTCCATCTGTCTGGGGATGGTAGGCTGTGCTCATTCTATGGTCGATTCCTAGAGCTTTTCGTATCTCTTGAAATACTTTGGCGCAGAATTGCGGTCCTCTATCCGAGATTAAGATGTCAGGGAGTCCAAAGCGTTTGAATATTTCAGAGATATAGAGGTCTGCAGTTCCTAAGGCGTCGATTGTCTTGTTGCAAGGAGTAAAAATTACCCCCTTCGTAAGGCCATGGTCCACCGTGACCAGAATGGAGTCATAACCGTCAGATATAGGAAGATCGGTAATAAAATCCAGTGTGACTTGTTGAAATGGCCGAGTAGCTTTTGATGGAATAGGGATTAATGCTGGTGAATTTGGGTGGGTATTGACTTTCATCTGTTGGCAAAGTGCACAACCTTCAACCCATTCTTTGACATGTCTATACATTCCAGGCCACCAATAATCACGCTTCAAAAGTGCTAGTGTTTTCAACCGTCCAGGGTGTCCTGAAGATAATGCTTCATGTATCTCCTTAATTAATCGAGTGCGCAACTCAATTCGATCAGGCACATAGATCCTGCCCAGGTAATAAACGATACCATGAGTGTATGTCCAGTCTTGTAGTTTGGATTTAATTGGTGGTGCCCTTTGCTTAGTGATAACTTCAATAAGGATGCGTCCAAAATCGTCGTTTGCCATGTATTTCTTTAATTCGCTGGCAAGATCATCATTGATTAGTCGAATAAATCGGTCATTCGGCAAAACCGTGACCGTAGTTTGTTCCTCATCATTTCCCATATGATCTGGCCGTCTGGATAATGCATCTGCTTCGAACATTTTTGTGCCAGGTATATGTTCGATACGAAGATCATATTCAGATAGCAATGATGACCACCGAGCTTGTCGAGGTGTTAAGCGTTGAGCAGTTCGGTAGTAGGACAAGTTCTTGTGATCACAATGGACGATAATCGTGTGAGGAGAACCATGTAATAGATGGCGCCATACTGCAAGTCCCTTGATGATTGCAAGCAGTTCTCTGTCATAAATTTGATAATTCTGTTCCGTTGGTGTTAACGCATGGGATATAAATCCACATGGATGGAGTGCTCCAGATTCATCAGCCTGTTTCAGTACCGCTCCAATTGCTTTATTGGAGGCGTCGGTTTGAAGGATGAACGGTTTTGCAGGATTTGGCATTAACAATACTGGCATAGAGGCGAACCGTTGCTTTAGGGTGTCAAAGGCAAGTTGGCGCTCATTATTCCAGTCAAATGGTTCCGTTTTCTTGGTTAGATCTGTGAGTGGTTTTGCGATTGCTGCAAAGTTTCCAATAAAACGTCTGTAAAAGTTTCCAAAACCCAGGAATGATCGGACTTGTTTAACCGTTGATGGTACTGGCCAATCAGCTATTCCTGCGAGTTTGATAGGATCCATTCGTATTTTTCCGGGTGAGATGATCATGCCCAGAAATTCAACTTCTTGAACAGCGAATTTACATTTTTCTAATTTCAGGAACAGATCGTTCTCTTCTAATTGATCGAGAACCCTTTTTGTTCGTTCTTCTAGTTCGTTCAAATTTTGAGAACATATCAAGATGTCGTCCATGTAGATAATGAGCCATCCTTCATTAATCATGTCTCTGAAGTATTCGTTCATCATAGTTTGGAATGTAGATGGCGAATTGCATAAGCCAAAGAACATAACAGTTGGTTCGTATAATCCTCTGTTGGTAATGAAAGCAGCTTTCCATTCGTCCCCTTTCTTGATCCTGACGTTATTATATCCCCATCGGAGGTCTAATTTGGTGAAATATTGTGCACCAGCGAGTTTTGTAAGGAGGTCGGATACTAGGGGTAATGGGTATGCATTCTTGATTGTCCAATCGTTTAAATATCTATAATCTTGGCACGGCCGAAGCGCACCACTTTCCTTCTTTGAGACAAAGAAGAATGGCGATGCTTGAGGAGATTTCGACGGTTTGATGTAGCCTTTAGCTAGCTGTTCTTCAATCCATTCGTCCAGCGACGACTGTTCTTTGATTGATAACGGATAGATCTTGCTAACTTTAGGACTAAAACCGGTTTTCAAATCGATAGCGTGATCCCAAGTTCTGGAAGTTGGGAATCGTTCTGATGCCTTTTTCTCAAAGACTGAGCGCCATTTCCCATATTCCAATGGTAGTTCCGTTTTTGGTTCATCCTTTTTCAACTGATGTTCTAACGCTTGAGATGCTGATGTCTTAACTCTGATCCAGTAATCGTCTTCTCCCCATTGTTGATTGTCCAATGCCATTTGCCAGATAGTTCCTCCATTCCGTTGTTCATCGATGAGATGTATCGTTTTATCTCTCCAATCAATAGTAGGATTGTTTTCTTCTAACCAAGGGATCCCCAAAATTAATCGTTGATCTCCTAATTTAGTGATTAGAAACCAGTTGCTGTATCGTTTTCCTCCAATCAAATATTGAATATGGACTCGATGTGTGATTATTCCATTAGTGTTAACCGTTCCATCTGCATTTCTGACTTTGATTGGTTTTCGCAATTTTTCTTTTGATAACTTGGTGGTTACTTCTTCGTCAATAAAATTCCCTTCTGCTCCACAATCGATTAGAGCTGAAGTTTCAGCGGGTAAATCGGACGTCTCCACAGAAATTGAAAGGCGCTTGTCATTATTTGATCTTACTATTACAGAATCAAGCGCTAACTGTGAATGTCCATTTGTTATGGAAGTGTCAACCGCTGTATGACGCTTCCGGGTTAAAAACCCTCGTTCTCGAGTTCACTGAGAAGACCTTCTCGTTCATCGGCCTTCATCCCAGCAAGGATCGCTCTGATGCTTGCAACTGGGTCATCTTTCTTCTCTTTGGACGCATCTTCAGGGATAGATCTGATCCCCTTATTCTGAAACGATGAGGAGGCCCTGAAGGAGGTGTTTGACGTGGTGTTTCGTTTGGGACAGTTCCTTGAAACATGCCCCTGGTTTCCACATCTGAAACATTTTCCAGATTTCATGTATTCCTCCTTTTGTTCATCTGTCAAACGTCCAGTGGGCATAGCATTTACTGATCGGGTTGATCTGCCCCTATTATTGGTGTTTCGATTAAAATTGGAGCGGTTCCCTTGTCCTGGTTTTCGCCCAAGTGCTCGCATCATTTCCCAAGCGCCATGAAGCTGTTCTGCCTTCTCATATGCTTCTTTCATGGATAAAACATTCGCTTCAAGGATCTTTGTAGCGATACTCTCAGGGAGTCCTTTAACAAAGGCCTGGAGCTGCGCAGTTGTTCCTTTCAATCCTGAAGTACCGATCTCCATACGGAATTTTCTGATATATTCAGGGACTGAAACATCACCCCCTACTCTGAGATTGGCTAGATTGTTCAGCGCTCTGAGAGCACTATTGACTTCTCCCCAATCGGCTAGGAAACGCTTCTTGAATTCTGCCCAGTTCGTCCAAGTAAGGGTTCCTTCTTCCTCATCATCTAATTCATCCTTGATCAGGACTTTCCAATCGTCGAGTTCCTGCCCAAGACAGGCAAGAGTAAATCGAATCTGTTTCTGTGCTTTGCCTTTATAATTATCGTCATTTAAGACAAAGTAATCTTCAAGACTTCCAATGAAAGCCTTTGCTTCAGTTCGTTTTCCTGTAAAAACACGCATAGGCTGCGGTTTGATATCTCCTTTAGAGGCAGGTGCTGCTGCGTCGGTTGCCATCTTTTCTCCTTTTGGTTCTTCTGGTTCTCTTGTTTCGTCTTTCTTCTTTCCTGATTCTGGATCTCCAAATAAACTTTGTTCGATCTGTTTCTGTTCTAGGAAGTCTCTCCAAGGCTGTATTCCTTTGTCTTTGAGTGCGTATCTGTCCTGTGGTGGTGCTCCAGAGAGACCGAGGAATTCGTTCCACCAGGAGGATTCTGGTTCTTTAGTGGGCGGAAAAAATAGAGAGTAAAAATCCTCTTTTAGATCTTCGTTGATCCACTCAATCCAAACGTTATCTGGGAAGACTTCCTTTCCGTCTCCTTCAATATAATCACCTTCAAAGAGGGATGCTGGTACTGGTTCGTTCTTTTTCTTAGTTCCTGAGCGGAAAAACCACCCTGTTCCAGTAGTCGACGGAAAAACCTCTCGTCGATCTAGATAATACTTTCGTCTGAAACGGACAGAGCCGTTCGGTGGTCTGAGGTTCGAGGTTCTGGTATCAATGATGTCTGGCTAGTGTAGAAACACTGAGCGGTTCTGGGAGTTCCAACTTGTGTTAAGATCGATGCTCTCAACGCAGTTTGTTCTAAGTCAACAGTGGCAAGCAGAGTCTCGGTCTGCTCCCAGCCTACTGGACAAGTTCTGGACGCTAAGTCAAACGATGACAAAGGTCAAATTAACGACGAGCTCGAAGATAAGAGCGAGGAGTTTCGTTCAGAGGTTGAGAGAAGAATTCGATTAAGTTGGAACTAAGGAAAAGAGACATACATGAGAGTCTTTATATACAAAAAGAACAAGGAGAACGTAAAAGGAAATGTATAGCTAATACCTTAGAAAGGAAGAGTGAAGGATAAAGCTAAAAGGAAATAAGCGTCCATGAAATGCATAGCTATGATTATATAATAAAAGAGTCCGTTAAACGAAAGGGAAAGAAATTGTAACAATTCTGGATCTCCAAATAGACTTTGTTCGATCTGTTTCTGTTCTAGGAAGTCTCTCCAAGGCTGTATTCCTTTGTCTTGGAGTGCGTATCTATCCTGTGGTGGTGCTCCAGAGAGACTGATGAATTCGTTCCACCAGGAGGATTCTGGTTCTTCAGTGGGTGGATAAAATAGAGAATAAAAGTCCTCTTCTAGATCTTCGTTGATCCACTCGATCCAAACGTTATCTGGGAAGACTTCCTTTCCGTTTCCTTCAATATAATCACCTTCAAAGAGGGATGCTGGTACTGGTTCGTTCTTCTTTTTAGTTCCTGAGCGAAAAAACCACCCTGTTCCTGTAGTTGACGGAAAAACTTCTCGTCGATCTAGATAATACTTTCGTCTGAAACGGGCAGAGCCGTTCGGGGGTCTGAGGTTCGAGGTTCTGGTATCAATGGTGTCTGGCTAGTGTAGAAACACTGAGCAGTTCTGTGAGTTCCAACTTGTGTTAAGATCGATGCTCTCAACGCAATTTGTTCTAAGTCAACAGTGGCAAGCAGAGTCTCGGTCTGCTCCCAGCCTACTGGACAGGTTCTGGACACTAAGTCAAACTGTTAAGATCGATGCTCTCAACGCAGTTCGTTCTAAGTCAACAGTGGCAAGCAGAGTCTCGGTCTGTTCCCAGCCTACTGGACAAGTTCTGGACGCTAAGTCAAACGATGACAAAGGTCAAATTAACAACGAGCTCGAAGATGAGAGCGAGGAGTTTCGTTCAGAGGTTGAGAGAAGAATTCGATTAAGTTGGAACTGAAGTCTAGCTACTTTACAAGATGGTTTATATATGTAAAAGAACAAGAGAAATATAAAAGGAAACGTACAGCTAAATACCTAAGAAAGGAAATGTGAAGGTAAAGTAGCTAAAGGAGATGAGCGTCCATGAAACGCATAACGATGATTATATAATAAAATGAGTCCATTAACGAAAGGGAAAGAAATCGTAACATTACCCCCTTCGTATGCAAGAAGTCACCGACTTCTTAACCTGTTCCCCAACCATGGTTTCCACCATTTGTCCACCCATGATCCCTTCGCGATTTCAACCATTCGGCGATGGTATTGATGTCGTGGTTAGCGGTCTCAAACCGCCATTGCAAAGTCCTTGTGATATAGTCGAGTTGGACCGTTTGTTCAAGGATTGCATCGCGTTCTTCATCCGTGATGGTGTGAGGGTCGGTGGTGAGGGCGGTGTTGAGCATGGCGTCGAGGGGTCCAGCGAAAAGTTGATAGTCAACGATGAAGGTGGCGAGGGCTTCCTGAGCCCGAAGAAGGGTGGCGTTAGGAATCCTAGCAAGAGGTGGTACGGGTAGAGCGGGTAGGGGTGCCTCTTCTTCAATGACGAAATCTGCGAGCTCATCTGGATGTTGGTGAAGGTCGGCGATGGTGGATGAGGGAGAGGCGGGCCAATTCGGGAAAAGGTAGTTGTTGATGGTGGTGGTGGTGGTAACGAAGACCTCGATAGGGAGGTCATGGGCGGTGGCGAGAAACGGGGAGGCGGCGACGAGAGAAGAGTCATAACAATGGCCACAAGCTGTGACCAAGAGCGCAAAGGCGAAAGCAACAAGGTAGGCGATGACGACGATTGTGGACATGCTGTATCGATATGATGGGGACTAGACCGTTGAGTGTGGTTTAAATATCCCAAATCTCATCGTCGGAGTCCAAAGCTAAGATCTCTTCGATCTCAGGTTCCCTGGTTCTGAGAAAGTTCTCACGAGAGTTCCTAGCTGCTTCTTCTTGTTCTGATCGGGTTCTTGCATCGTCAGGGTGTGGAATACGGATTTGTTCAGGGTGTGCATGTCGTGTAACACGTATTTCTGGATTGTTCATGCTAGCCTGTATTGCTTGGTTCAGAAGATCGTAATATCGTTTGGTTGCAAGTGTTATTTCCATTTGCGCTCGTGTGCGGTTAAAATTTTCACTTCCCCTTATGTTCATTCGTCGTTCATATTGCCATTGTTCCGCGGAAATGTCTCTGCCGAGCTGGATAATCCATTGTAAAGCTTCTGATAATTCAGGGAAGGTTCGTCGTAACCAAACCCTGTGATAAACGTTGTCATATTGAAAACAAGGGTGAACTGATGCTAGAAGATAATGTGATTCGGCTTCCTGAAATGTGGGTAATTCTCCTAGATCAAAAGAGAGGCGATGATACTGGGGAAGATACTTTGATAAAGCATTATATGGGATCTCTGTATGGCCTTGTGGATGCGTTCGTTTGTGAGGAGGTAATCGTGATACTTTAGGCGGTTTTGACATCATTGGAACGTATTTCAGTTTCTGATGTATAGAAAGTGTTCGTTTGGAGGGGTGTTTGAAAGCGGGAACAAACATCTGCGTGACAGAGTATCTGGTTTTGACAGTGGGAGTGTATCGTCCAACAGTTCTGCAGAATCTTTTGACATAACGGATATTATGTTTTAACTGGAGGTTGGTGTGATAATAAGTCATTGTGTTGACTGTTTCTGTTACAATTTCTTTCCCTTTCGTTTAACGGACTCCTTTATTATATAATCATAGCTATGCGTTTCATGGACGCTTATTTCCTTTTAGCTTCATCCTTCACTTTTCCTTTCCAAGGTATTAGCTATACATTTCCTTTTACGTTCTCCTTGTTCTTTTTGTATATAAAGACTCTCATGTATGTCTCTTTTCCTTAGTTCCAACTTAATCGAATTCTTCTCTCAACTTCTGAACGAAAACTCCTCGCTCTTATCTCTTTGAGCTCGTCGTTTATTTGACCTTTGTCATCGTTTGACTTAGTGTCCAGAACCTGTCCAGTAGGCTGGGAGCAGACCGAGACTCTGTTGACTTAGAACGAATTGCGTTGAGAGCATCAATCTTAACAGTTTCAGAGGTTTCTTCTGTTTTTATATTCTACCAGAATTTCCGCAGCATTGTCTAGATGTCGTTCTGGTTCCCAGGTATTATCATTTGCTCCATAGCCTTTCCATTTGACTAGGTACTGATAGCCAGCTCCGCGTTTACGATGTCCAAGGATAGCCTCAATCTCAAACTCTTCTTGTCCATTAACCATATCGGGAGGTGGCATGGTGAAATTCGGACCGTGCATTGAGGTTTCCTTATATGGGGTGAGGAGCGATGCATGAAACACAGGATGAATGCGCCATTGTTTTGGTAATTTCAATTTATAAGTAACTGGTCCCATAACTTGTTCAACCTGGAAGGGTCCTTCTCGTTTTGGTGCTAGCTTTTTTGATTGATACGGAATGTGGAGATTCTTGTTTTCGAGCCAGACTTTGTCGCCTTTTTCGAATCTGATTGACCTGTCTCTATATCTATGAGCGACCATTTGTCTAGCAAGTTCATGAGCAGCTAGAGCTTCTTCTCTGGCTTTTCGAAGCATTTGAAGGCGTTCTTCTGCTGCTGGTGCAGTCATTTTGATTGCTGCTGTAGGGATAGCGATCGGATCTGATCCGTACATGAGTTGAAATGGGGATGTTTTTATTGTGTCGTGATATCGGTTATTGTGTGCAAATTCAGCAATGGGTAATAGTGGCTTCCATTTATGGGGTTCATTTGTGCAGAACATTCGAAGATAGATCTCGAGTTCTTGATTTACACGTTCAGTTTCTCCGTCTGTCTGAGGATGATAGGCTGTGCTCATCCTGTGGTCGATTCCTAAAGCTTTTCGTATTTCTTGAAACACTTTAGCAGAGAATTGTGGTCCTCTATCAGAGATTAGGATGTCGGGGAGTCCAAAGCGTTTAAATATTTCAGAGATATAAAGATCTGCAGTTCCTAAAGCATCGATCGTCTTGTTGCAAGGGGTGAAAATTACCCCCTTCGTAAGGCCATGGTCCACCGTGACCAATATGGAATCAAAGCCTTCGGAAATAGGAAGATCAGTGATGAAATCGAGTGTGACCTGCTGAAATGGGCGTGTAGCTGTTGATGGAATAGGGATTAATGCCGGTGAATTTGGGTGAGTATTGACTTTCATTTGTTGGCAGAGTGCGCAACCATCAACCCATTCTTTGACATGTCTATACATTCCAGGGCACCAGTAATCACGCTTTAAAAGCGCTAGTGTTTTTAATCGTCCAGGATGTCTGGAAGATAATGCTTCATGTATTTCCTTGATTAACCGAATGCGTAACTCAATTCGATCAGGAACATAGATCTTGCGTAGGTAGTAGATGATGCCATGAGTATATGTCCAGTCTTGCAGTTTCGATTTAATCGGTGGCGCCCTTTGTTTAGTGATAACTTCAATAAGGATGCGTCCAAAATCATCATTTGCCATATATTTCTTTAGTTCACTGGCAAGATCATCATTGATTAGTCGAATAAATCGGTCATTTGGCAGAACAGTGACAGTAGTTTGTTCTTCATCATTTCCCATGTGATCTGGTCGTCTGGATAATGCATCTGCTTCGAACATTTTTGTCCCAGGTATATGTTCAATACGAAGATCAAATTCAGATAACAATGATGACCACCGAGCTTGTCGAGGTGTTAATCGTTGAGCAGTTCGGTAATAGGACAAGTTCTTATGATCACAATGGATAATGGTTGTATGAGGAGAACCATGTAATAGATGGCGCCAAACTGCAAGTCCCTTGATGATTGCAAGCAATTCTCTGTCATAGATTTGGTAATTCTGTTCTGTTGGTGTTAGCGCATGAGATATAAATCCACATGGATGAAGTGCTCCAGATTCATCAGCCTGTTTCAGTACTGCTCCAATTGCTTTGTTAGAGGCATCAGTTTGAAGGATGAATGGTTTTGCAGGATTTGGCATCAACAAAACTGGCATAGAGGCGAACCGTTGCTTTAAGGTGTCAAAGGCAAGTTGTCGTTCATTATTCCAGTCGAATGGTTCCGCTTTCTTGGTCAGGTCTGTGAGTGGTTTTGCAATTGCTGCAAAATTTCCAATAAAACGTCGATAAAAGTTCCCAAAACCTAGGAATGATCGGACTTGTTTAACCGTTGATGGTACTGGCCAATCGGCTATTCCTGCGAGTTTGATAGGATCCATTCGTATTTTCCCAGGTGAGATGATCATGCCCAAAAATTCGACTTCTTGAACAGCGAATTTACATTTTTCTAATTTCAGGAACAGATCGTTCTCCTCCAATCGATCGAGAACCCTCTTTGTCCGTTCTTCTAGTTCGTTCAAATTCTGAGAACATATCAGGATGTCGTCCATGTAGATAACGAGCCATCCTTCATTAATCATGTCTCTGAAGTATTCGTTCATCATGGTTTGGAATGTAGATGGCAAATTGCATAGGCCAAAGAACATAACAGTTGGTTCATATAGTCCTCTGTGTTACGATTTCTTTCCCTTTCGTTACTGGACTCATTTTATTATATAATCATCGTTATGCGTTTCATGGACGCTCATCTCCTTTAGCTACTTTACCTTCACATTTCCTTTCTTAGGTATTTAGCTGTACGTTTCCTTTTATATTTCTCTTGTTCTTTTACATATATAAACCATCTTGTAAAGTAGCTAGACTTCAGTTCCAACTTAATCGAATTCTTCTCTCAACTCCTGCACGAAACTCCTCGCTCTCATCTTCGAGCTCGTCGTTAATTTGACCTTTGTCATCGTTTGACTTAGCGTCCAGAACTTGTCCAGTAGGTTGGGAGCAGACCGAGACTCTGCTTGCCACTGTTGACTTAGAACGAACTGCGTTGAGAGCATCGATCTTAACACAAGTTGGAACTCCCAGAACCGCTCAGTGTTTCTACACTAGCCAGACACCATTGATACCAGAACCTCGAACCTCAGACCACCGAATGGCTCTGTCCGTTTCAGACGAAAGTATTATCTAGATCGACGAGAGGTTTTTCCGTCGACTACTGGAACAGGGTGGTTTTTCCGCTCAGGAACTAAGAAAAAGAACAAACCAGTACCAGCATCCCTCTTTGAAGGTGATTATATTGAAGGAGACGGAAAGGAAGTCTTCCCAGATAACGTTTGGATTGAGTGGATCAACGAAGATCTAAAAGAGGATTTTTACTCTCTATTTTTTCCACCTACTGAAGAACCAGAATCCTCCTGGTGGAACGAATTCCTCAGTCTCTCTGGAGCACCACCACAGGACAGATACGCACTCCAAGACAAAGGAATACAGCCTTGGAGAGACTTCCTAGAACAGAAACAGATCGAACAAAGTTTATTTGGAGATCCAGAATCAGGAAAGAAGAAAGACGAAACAAGAGAACCAGAAGAACCAAAAGGAGAAAAGATGGCAACCGATGCAGCAGCACCTGCCTCTAAAGGAGATATCAAACCGCAGCCTATGCGTGTTTTTACAGGAAAACGAACTGAAGCAAAGGCTTTCATTGGAAGTCTTGAAGATTACTTTGTCTTAAATGACGATAATTATAAAGGCAAAGCACAGAAACAGATTCGATTTACTCTTGCCTGTCTTGGGCAGGAACTCGACGATTGGAAAGTCCTGATCAAAGATGAATTAGATGATGAAGAAGAAAAACCCCTTACTTGGACGAACTGGGTAGAATTCAAAAAGCGTTTCCTAGCCGATTGGGGAGAAGTCAATAGTGCTCTCAGAGCGCTGAACAATTTAGCCAATCTCAGAGTAGGGGGCGATGTTTCAGTCCCTGAATATATTAGAAAATTCCGCATGGAGATCGGTACTTCAGGATTGAAAGGAACAACCGCACAGCTTCAGGCATTTGTCAAAGGACTCCCTGAAAGTATCGCTACAAAGATCCTTGAAGCGAACTTTCTATCCATGAAAGAAGCATATGAGAAGGCAGAACAGCTTCATGGCGCTTGGGAAATGATGCGAGCACTTGGGCGAAAACCAGGACAAGGGAACCGCTCCAATTTTAATCGAAACACCAATAATAGGGGCAGATCAACCCGATCAGTAAATGCTATGCCCACTGGACGTTTGACAGATGAACAAAAGGAGGAATACATGAAATCTGGAAAATGTTTCAGATGTGGAAACCAGGGGCATGTTTCAAGGAACTGTCCCAAACGAAACACTACGTCAAACGCCTCCTTCAGGGCCTCCTCATCGTTTCAGAATAAGGGGATCAGATCTATCCCTGAAGATGCGTCCTGTTACAATTTCTTTCCCTTTCGTTTAACGGACTCCTTTATTATATAATCATAGCTATGCGTTTCATGGACGCTTATTTCCTTTTAGCTTTATCCTTCACTTTTCCTTTCCAAGGTATTAGCTATACATTTCCTTTTACGTTCTCCTTGTTCTTTTTGTATATAAAGACTCTCATGTATGTCTCTTTTCCTTAGTTCCAACTTAATCGAATTCTTCTCTCAACTTCTGAACGAAAACTCCTCGCTCTTATCTCTTTGAGCTCGTCGTTTATTTGACCTTTGTCATCGTTTGACTTAGTGTCCAGAACCTGTCCAGTAGGCTGGGAGCAGACCGAGACTCTGCTTGCCACTGTTGACTTAGAACGAATTGCGTTGAGAGCATCGATCTTAACACAAGTTGGAACTCACAGAACCGCTCAGTGTTTCTACACTAGCCAGACACCATTGATACCAGAACCTCGAACCTCAGACCCCCGAACGGCTCTGCCCGTTTTAAACGAAAGTATTATCTAGATCGACGAGAAGTTTTTCCATCGACTACTGGAACAGGGTGGTATTTCCGCTCAGGAACTAAGAAGAAGAACGAACCAGTACCAGCATCCCTCTTTGAAGGTGATTATATTGAAGGAGACGGAAAGGAAGTCTTCCCAGATAACGTTTGGATCGAGTGGATCAACGAAGATCTAAAAGAGGACTTTTATTCTCTATTTTATCCACCCACTGAAGAACCAGAATCCTCCTGGTGGAACGAATTCATCAGTCTCTCTGGAGCACCACCGCAGGATAGATACGCACTTCAAGACAAAGGGATACAGCCTTGGAGAGACTTCCTAGAACAGAAACAGATCGAACAAAGTTTATTTGGAGATCCAGAATCAGGGAAGAAGAAAGACGAAACAGGAGAACCTACAGATCCAAAAGAAGAAACAGAAAAGATGGCATCTGACACAACAGCACCTGCCTCTAAAGGAGATATCAAACCACAACCTATGCGTGTTTTTACAGGAAAACGAACCGAAGCAAAGGCTTTCATTGGAAGTCTTGAAGATTACTTTGTTTTAAATGACGATAATTATAAAGGCAAAGCACAGAAACAGATTCGATTTACTCTTGCCTGTCTTGGGCAGGAACTCGATGATTGGAAGGTCCTGATCAAAGATGAATTAGATAATGAAGAAGAAACAACCCTTACTTGGACAAATTGGGAAGAATTCAAGAAACGTTTCCTAGCCGATTGGGGTGAAGTTAATAGCGCTCTCAGAGCGCTGAACAATCTAGCCAATCTCAGAGTAGGGGGTGATATTTCAGTCCCTGAATATATCAGAAAATTCCGTATGGAGATCGGTACTTCGGGATTGAAAGGAACAACTGCGCAGCTCCAGGCCTTTGTTAAAGGACTCCCTGAAAGTATCGCTACAAAGATCCTTGAAGCGAATGTTTTATCCATGAAAGAAGCATATGAGAAGGCAGAACAGCTTCATGGCGCTTGGGAAATGATGCGAGCGCTTGGGCGAAAACCAGGACAAGGGAACCGCTCCAATTTTAATCGAAACACCAATAATAGGGGCGGGTTAACCCGATCAGTAAATGCTATGCCCACTGGACGTTTGACAGATGAGCAAAAGGAGGAATACATGAAATCTGGAAAATGTTTCAGATGTGGAAACCAGGGGCACGTTTCAAGGAATTGTCCCAAACGAAACACCACGTCAAACGCCTCCTTCAGGGCCTCCTCATCGTTTCAGAATAAGGGGATCAGATCCATCCCTGAAGATGCACCCAAGGAAAAGAAAGATGACCCAGTTGCAAGCATCAGAGCGATCCTTGCTGGGATGAAGGCCGATGAACGAGAAGGTCTTCTCAATGAACTCGAAAACGAGGGTTTTTAACCCGGAAGCGTCATACAGCGGTTGACACTTCCATAACAAACGGACATTCACAGTTAGCGCTTGATTCTGTAATAGTAAGATCAAATAATGACAAGCGCCTTTCAATTTCTGTGGAGACGTCCGATTTACCCGCTGACACTTCGGCTCTAATCGATTGTGGAGCAGAAGGGAATTTTATTGACGAAGAAGTAACCACCAAGTTATCAAAAGAAAAATTGCGAAAACCAATCAAAGTCAGAAACGCAGATGGAACGGTTAACACTAATGGAATAATCACACATCGAGTCCATATTCAATATTCGATTGGAGGAAAACGATACACCAACTGGTTTCTAATCACTAAATTAGGAGATCAACGATTAATTTTGGGGATCCCTTGGTTAGAAGAAAACAATCCTACTATTGATTGGAGAGATAAAACGATACACCTCATCGATGAACAACGGAATAAAGGAACTATCTGGCAAATGGCATTGGACAATCAACAATGGGGAGAAGACGATTACTGGATCAGAGTTAAAACATCAGCATCTCAAGCGTTAGAACATCAGTTGAAAAAGGATGAACCAAGAACGGAACTACCATCAGAATATGGGAAATGGCGCTCAGTCTTTGAGAAAAAGGCATCAGAACGATTCCCAACTTCCAGAACTTGGGATCACGCTATCGATTTGAAAACCGGTTTTAGTCCTAAAGTTAGCAAGATCTATCCGTTATCAATCAAAGAACAGTCGTCGCTGGACGAATGGATTGAAGAACAGCTAGCTAAAGGCTACATCAAACCGTCGAAATCTCCTCAAGCATCGCCATTCTTCTTTGTCTCAAAAAAGGAAAGTGGTGCACTTCGGCCGTGCCAAGATTATAGATATTTGAATGATTGGACAATCAAGAATGCATACCCATTACCCCTAGTATCCGACCTCCTTACAAAACTTGCTGGTGCACAATATTTCACCAAATTAGACCTCCGATGGGGATATAATAACGTCAGGATCAAGAAAGGAGACGAATGGAAAGCTGCTTTCATTACCAACAGAGGATTATATGAACCAACTGTTATGTTCTTTGGCTTATGCAATTCGCCATCTACATTCCAAACTATGATGAACGAATACTTCAGAGACATGATTAATGAAGGATGGCTCATTATCTACATGGACGACATCTTAATATGTTCTCAGAATTTGAACGAACTAGAAGAACGAACAAAAAGGGTTCTCGATCGATTAAAAGAGAACGATCTGTTCCTGAAATTAGAAAAATGTAAATTCGCTGTTCAAGAAGTTGAATTTCTGGGCATGATCATCTCACCTGGAAAAATACAAATGGATCCCATCAAACTCGCAGGAATAGCTGATTGGCCAGTACCATCAACGGTTAAACAAGTCCGATCATTCCTAGGTTTTGGAAACTTTTACAGACGTTTTATTGGAAACTTTGCAGCAATCGCAAAACCACTCACAGATCTAACCAAGAAAACGGAACCATTTGACTGGAATAATGAGCGCCAACTTGCCTTTGACACCCTAAAGCAACGGTTCGCCTCTATGCCAGTATTGTTAATGCCAAATCCTGCAAAACCGTTCATCCTTCAAACCGACGCCTCCAATAAAGCAATTGGAGCGGTACTGAAACAGGCTGATGAATCTGGAGCACTCCATCCATGTGGATTTATATCCCATGCGTTAACACCAACGGAACAGAATTATCAAATTTATGACAGAGAACTGCTTGCAATCATCAAGGGACTTGCAGTATGGCGCCATCTATTACATGGTTCTCCTCACACGATCATCGTCCATTGTGATCACAAGAACTTGTCTTACTACCGAACTGCTCAACGCTTAACACCTCGACAAGCTCGGTGGTCATCATTGCTATCTGAATATGATCTTCGTATTGAACATATACCCGGCACAAAAATGTTCGAAGCAGATGCATTATCCAGACGACCAGATCATATGGGAAATGATGAGGAACAAACTACTGTCACGGTTTTGCCGAATGACCGATTTATTCGACTAATCAATGATGATCTTGCCAGCAAATTAAAGAAATACATGGCAAACGACGATTTTGGACGCATCCTTATTGAAGTTATCACTAAGCAAAGGGCACCACCAATTAAATCCAAACTACAAGACTGGACATACACTCATGGTATCGTTTATTACTTGGGTAGGATTTATGTGCCTGATCGAATTGAGTTGCGCACTCGATTAATTAAGGAGATACATGAAGCATTATCTTCAGGACACCCTGGACGATTGAAAACACTAGCACTTTTGAAGCGTGATTATTGGTGGCCTGGAATGTATAGACATGTCAAAGAATGGGTTGAAGGTTGTGCACTTTGCCAGCAAATGAAAGTCAATACTCACCCAAATTCACCGGCATTAATCCCTATCTCATCAAAAGCTACACGCCCATTTCAGCAGGTCACACTCGATTTCATCACCGATCTTCCCATTTCCGAAGGCTTTGACTCCATATTGGTCACGGTGGACCATGGCCTTACGAAGGGGGTAATTTTCACCCCTTGCAACAAGACAATCGACGCTTTAGGAACAGCCGATCTCTATATTTCTGAAATCTTCAAGCGCTTTGGACTTCCAGATGTCTTAATCTCTGATAGAGGACCACAATTCTCTGCTAAAGTATTCCAAGAAATACGAAAAGCATTAAGAATTGATCACAGGATGAGCACTGCTTATCATCCTCAAACAGATGGTGAAACTGAACGTGTCAATCAAGAACTTGAGATCTATCTTCGGATGTTTTGTACCAATGAACCCCACAAATGGAAACCACTCTTGCCTATCGCCGAATTTGCACACAATAATCGTTATCATGATACAATAAAAACATCTCCATTCCAACTTATGTATGGAACAGATCCGATCGCTATCCCTACAGCAGCGCTCAAAATGACTGCTCCAGCAGCAGAAGAACGCCTCCAGATGCTTCGAAAAGCCAGAGAAGAAGCTTTAGCTGCTCATGAACTTGCTAGGCAAATGGTCGCTCATAGATACAGAGACAAGTCAATCAGATTCGAAAAGGGTGACAAAGTCTGGCTTGAAAACAAGAATCTCCACATTCCGTATCAATCAAGAAAGCTAGCACCAAAACGAGAAGGACCCTTCCAGGTTGAACAAGTCATGGGGCCAGTTACCTATAGATTGAAATTACCGAAACAATGGCGCATTCATCCTGTGTTTCATGCATCGCTCCTCACTCCATATAAGGAAACCTCAATGCATGGTCCGAATTTCACTATGCCACCTCCCGATATGGTTAATGGACAAGAAGAGTTTGAGATTGAGGCTATCCTTGGACATCGAAAACGTGGAGCCGGTTATCAATACTTAGTCAAGTGGAAAGGCTATGGAGCAAATGACAATACCTGGGAACCAGAACGACATTTGGGTAATGCTGCGGATATTCTAGTAGAGTATAAAAACAGAAGAAACCTCTGAAATATTCGGCACAATGACTTATTATCGCACCAACCTCCAATTAAAACATAATATCCGCTATGTCAAAAGATTCTGCAGAACCATTGGACGATACACTCCTACTGTCAAAACCAGATACTCTGTCACGCAGATGTTTGTTCCTGCCTTTAAACATCCTTCTAAACGAACGCTCTCTACATATCAGACATTGAAATACGTCCCAATGATGTCAAAACCGCCCAAAGTATCACGATTACCTCCTCATAAACGAATTCATCCGCAAGGACATACAGAAATTCCATATAAAGCCTTGCCAAAGTATCTTCCCCAATATCATCGCCTCTCTTTTGATCTAGGAGAACTGCCCACATTCCAGGAAGCCGAATCACATTATCTTCCAGCATCAGTCCATCCCTGTTTTCAATATGATAACGTTTATCACAAGGTTTGGTTACGACGAACCTTCCCTGAATTATCAGAAGCTTTACAGAGAATTATTCAATGTGGCAGAGACATCTCCGCGGAACAATGGCAATATGAACGACGAATGAATATAAGGGGAAGTGAAAATTTTAGCCGCACAAGAGCGCAAATGGAAATCGCCCTTGCAACCGAGCGATATTACATTCTTCTGAACCAAGCAATACAGGACAGCATAAACGACCCAGAGATACATGTTACACGACATGAACGCCCTGACCAAATTCGTATTCCACACCCTGACAATGCAAGAATCCAATCAGAACAAGAAGAAGCGGCTAGAAACTCCCATGAGAACTTTCTCAGGACCAGAGAACCTGAGATTGAAGAGATCTTAGCTTTGGACTCCGACGACGAGGTTTGGGATATTTAAACCACACCCAGAGGTCTTGTCCTCTCTCATCTTATCGATACAACATGTCTGCCATCGTCGTCTTCACCTACCTCGTTGCTTTCGCCTTCGCACTCTTGGTCACAGCCTGTGGCCATTGTTATGATCCTACCTTCGTCGCCGCTTCCCCGTTCCTCGCCACCGCTCATGACCTCCCTATTGAGGTCTTTGTCACCACCACCACCACCATCGACGACTACCTCTTCCCGAATTGGCCCGCTTCCCCTTCCTCCACCATCGCTGATCTTCATCAGCACCCAGACGAGCTCATGGACGTCTTTATTGAGGAAGAGGCACCTCTACCCGCTCCACCTGCACCACCTCTCGCTAGGACCCCTAACGCCACCCTTCTTCGGGCTCAGGAAGCCCTCGCCACCTTCATTGTCGACTATCAGTTATTCGCCGGACCCCTCGATGCCATGCTCAACACCGCCCTCACCACCGACCCTCACACTGTCACAGACGAAGAGCGCGACGCGATCCTTGAACAAACGGTCCAACTTGACTACATTACAAGGACTTTGCAATGGCGGTTTGAGACCGCTAATCACGACATCAATACCATTGCCGAATGGTTAAAGTCGCGCAGGGATCATGGGTGGACGAACAATGGAAACCATGGCTGGGGAACAGGATAAGAAGTCGGTGACTTCTTGCATACGAAGGGGGTAATGTTACAATTTCTTTCCCTTTCGTTTAACGGACTCCTTTATTATATAATCATAGCTATGCGTTTCATGGACGCTTATTTCCTTTTAGCTTTATCCTTCACTTTTCCTTTCCAAGGTATTAGCTATACATTTCCTTTTACGTTCTCCTTGTTCTTTTTGTATATAAAGACTCTCATGTATGTCTCTTTTCCTTAGTTCCAACTTAATCGAATTCTTCTCTCAACTTCTGAACGAAAACTCCTCGCTCTTATCTCTTTGAGCTCGTCGTTTATTTGACCTTTGTCATCGTTTGACTTAGTGTCCAGAACCTGTCCAGTAGGCTGGGAGCAGACCGAGACTCTGCTTGCCACTGTTGACTTAGAACGAATTGCGTTGAGAGCATCGATCTTAACACGTCCAAAGAGAAGAAAGACGACCCAGTTGCAAGCATCAGAGTGATCCTTGCTGGAATGAAGGCCGATGAACGAGAGGGTCTTCTCAATGAACTCGAAAACGAGGGTTTTTAATCCGGAAGCGTCACACAGCGGTTGGCACTTCCATAACAAATGAACATTCACAGTTAGCGCTTGATTCTGTAATAGTAAGATCAAATAATGACAAGCGCCTTTCAATTTCTGTGGAAACGTCCGATTTACCCGCTGAAACTTCGGCTCTAATCAATTGTGGAGCAGAAGGGAATTTTATTGACGAAGAAGTAACCACTAAGTTACCAAAAGAAAGATTGCGAAAACCAATTAGAGTCAGAAACGCAGATGGAACGGTTAACACCAACGGAATGATCACTCATCGAGTCCATATTCAATATTCAATTGGGGGAAAACAATACAGCAATTGGTTTCTAATCACTAGATTGGGAGATCAACGATTGATTCTGGGAATTCCTTGGTTAGAAGAAAACAATCCTACTATTGATTGGAGAGATAAAACGATACACCTCATTGATGAACAACGGAATGAAGGAACTATCTGGCAAATGGCATTGGACAATCATCAATGGGGCGAAGACGATTATTGGATTAGAGTCAAGACATCGGCATCTCAAGCATTAGAACATCAGTTGAAAAAGGAGGAACCGAAGATGGAATTACCATTAGAATATGGGAAATGGCGTTCAGTCTTTGAGAAAAAAGCATCAGAACGATTCCCAACTTCCAGAACTTGGGATCATGCTATCGATTTAAAAACTGGTTTTAGTCCTAAAGTTAGCAAGATCTATCCGTTATCAATCAAAGAACAGTCATCGCTAGACGAATGGATTGAGGAACAGCTAGCTAAAGGATACATTAAACCGTCGAAATCTCCTCAAGCATCGCCGTTTTTCTTTGTCTCAAAGAAGGAAAGTGGTGTGCTTCGGCCGTGCCAAGATTATAGATATTTAAACGATTGGACAATCAAGAATGCGTACCCATTACCTCTAGTATCTGATCTCCTTACAAAACTCGCTGGAGCACAATATTTCACCAAGTTAGACCTCCGTTGGGGATATAATAACGTCAGGATTAAAAAAGGTGATGAATGGAAAGCTGCTTTCATTACCAACAGAGGACTATATGAACCAACTGTTATGTTCTTTGGCCTATGCAATTCGCCATCTACATTCCAAACCATGATGAACGAATACTTCAGAGACATGATTAATGAAGGATGGCTCATTATCTACATGGACGACATCCTGATATGTTCTCAGAATTTGAACGAACTAGAAGAACGGACAAAGAGGGTTCTCGATCGATTAGAGGAGAACGATCTGTTCCTGAAATTAGAAAAATGTAAATTCGCTGTTCAAGAAGTCGAATTTTTAGGCATGATCATCTCACCTGGGAGAATACGAATGGATCCTATCAAACTCGCAGGAATAGCCGATTGGCCAGTACCATCAACGGTTAAACAAGTCCGATCATTCCTAGGTTTTGGGAACTTTTATCGACGTTTTATTGGAAATTTTGCAGCAATTGCAAAACCACTCACAGACCTGACCAAGAAAGCGGAACCATTCGACTGGAATAATGAACGACAACTTGCCTTTGACACCTTAAAGCAACGGTTCGCCTCTATGCCAGTTTTGTTGATGCCAAATCCTGCAAAACCATTCATCCTTCAAACTGATGCTTCTAACAAAGCAATTGGAGCAGTACTGAAACAGGCTGATGAATCTGGAGCACTTCATCCATGTGGATTTATATCTCATGCGCTAACACCAACGGAACAGAATTACCAAATCTATGACAGAGAATTGCTTGCAATCATCAAGGGACTTGCAGTTTGGCGCCATCTATTACATGGTTCTCCTCATACAACCATTGTCCATTGTGATCATAAGAACTTGTCCTATTACTGAACTGCTCAACGATTAACACCTCGACAAGCTCGGTGGTCATCATTGTTATCTGAATTTGATCTTCGTATTGAACATATACCTGGGACAAAAATGTTCGAAGCAGATGCATTATCCAGACGACCAGATCACATGGGAAATGATGAAGAACAAACTACTGTCACTGTTCTGCCAAATGACCGATTTATCCGACTAATCAATAATGATCTTGCCAGTGAACTAAAGAAATATATGGCAAATGATGATTTTGGACGCATCCTTATTGAAGTTATCACTAAACAAAGGGCGCCACCGATTAAATCGAAACTGCAAGACTGGACATATACTCATGGCATCATCTACTACCTAGGCAAGATCTATGTTCCTGATCGAATTGAGTTACGCATTCGGTTAATCAAGGAAATACATGAAGCATTATCTTCTGGACATCCTGGACGATTAAAAACACTAGCGCTTTTAAAGCGTGATTACTGGTGGCCTGGAATGTATAGACATGTCAAAGAATGGGTTGATGGTTGCGCACTCTGCCAACAAATGAAAGTCAATACTCACCCAAATTCACCGGCATTAATCCCTATTCCATCAACAGCTACACGCCCATTTCAGCAGGTCACACTCGATTTCATCACTGATCTTCCTATTTCCGAAGGCTTTGATTCCATATTGGTCACGGTGGACCATGGCCTTACGAAGGGGGTAATTTTCACCCCTTGCAACAAGACGATCGATGCTTTAGGAACTGCAGATCTTTATATCTCTGAAATATTTAAATGCTTTGGACTCCCCGACATCCTAATCTCTGATAGAGGACCACAATTCTCTGCTAAAGTATTTCAAGAAATACGAAAAGCTTTAGGAATCGACCACAGGATGAGCACAGCCTATCATCCTCAGACAGATGGAGAAACTGAACGTGTAAATCAAGAACTCGAGATCTATCTTCGAATGTTCTGCACAAATGAACCCCATAAATGGAAGCCACTATTACCCATTGCTGAATTTGCACACAATAACCGATATCACGACACAATAAAAACATCCCCATTTCAACTCATGTACGGATCAGATCCGATCGCTATCCCTACAGCAGCAATCAAAATGACTGCACCAGCAGCAGAAGAACGCCTTCAAATGCTTCGAAAAGCCAGAGAAGAAGCTCTAGCTGCTCATGAACTTGCTAGACAAATGGTCGCTCATAGATATAGAGACAGGTCAATCAGATTCGAAAAAGGCGACAAAGTCTGGCTCGAAAACAAGAATCTCCACATTCCGTATCAATCAAAAAAGCTAGCACCAAAACGAGAAGGACCCTTCCAGGTTGAACAAGTTATGGGACCAGTTACTTATAAATTGAAATTACCAAAACAATGGCGCATTCATCCTGTGTTTCATGCATCGCTCCTCACCCCATATAAGGAAACCTCAATGCACGGTCCGAATTTCACCATGCCACCTCCCGATATGGTTAATGGACAAGAAGAGTTTGAGATTGAGGCTATCCTTGGACATCGTAAACGCGGAGCTGGCTATCAGTACCTAGTCAAATGGAAAGGCTATGGAGCAAATGATAATACCTGGGAACCAGAACGACATCTAGACAATGCTGCGGAAATTCTGGTAGAATATAAAAACAGAAGAAACCTCTGAAACAGTCAACACAATGACTTATTATCGCACCAACCTCCAGTTAAAACATAATATCCGTTATGTCAAAAGATTCTGCAGAACTGTTGGACGATACACTCCCACTGTCAAAACCAGATACTCTGTCACGCAGATGTTTGTTCCCGCTTTCAAACACCCCTCCAAACGAACACTTTCTATACATCAGAAACTGAAATACGTTCCAATGATGTCAAAACCGCCTAAAGTATCACGATTACCTCCTCACAAACGAACGCATCCACAAGGCCATACAGAGATCCCATATAATGCTTTATCAAAGTATCTTCCCCAGTATCATCGCCTCTCTTTTGATCTAGGAGAATTACCCACATTTCAGGAAGCCGAATCACATTATCTTCCAGCATCAGTTCACCCTTGTTTTCAATATGACAACGTTTATCACAGGGTTTGGTTACGACGAACCTTCCCTGAATTATCAGAAGCTTTACAATGGATTATCCAGCTCGGCAGAGACATTTCCGCGGAACAATGGCAATATGAACGACGAATGAACATAAGGGGAAGTGAAAATTTTAACCGCACACGAGCGCAAATGGAAATAACACTTGCAACCGAACGATATTACGATCTTCTGAACCAAGCAATACAGGCTAGCACGAACAATCCAGAAATACGTGTTACACGACATGCACACCCTGAACAAATCCGTATTCCACACCCTGACGATGCAAGAACCCGATCAGAACAAGAAGAAGCAGCTAGGAACTCTTGTGAGAACTTTCTCAGAACCAGGGAACCTGAGATCGAAGAGATCTTAGCTTTGGACTCCGACGATGAGATTTGGGATATTTAAACCACACTCAACGGTTTAGTCCCCATCATATCGATACAGCATGTCCACAATCGTCGTCATCGCCTACCTCGTTGCTTTCGCCTTTGCGCTCTTGGTCACAGCTTGTGGCCATTGTTATGACCCTTCTCTCGTCGCCGCCTCCCCGTTCCTCGCCACCGCCCATGACCTCCCTATCGAGGTCTTCGTTACCACCACCACCACCGTCGACGACTACCTTTTCCCGAATTGGCCCGCCTCTCCCTCATCCACCGTCGCCGACCTTCATCAACATCCAGATGAGCTCGCGGATTTCGTCATTGAAGAAGAGGCACCCCTACCCGCTCTACCCGTACCACCTCTCGCTAGGGTCCCTAACGCCACCCTTCTTCAGGCTCAGGAAGCCCTCGCCACCTTCATCGTTGACTATCAACTTTTCGCCGGACCCCTCGACGCCATGCTCAACACCGCCCTCACCACCGACCCTCACACCATCACGGATGAAGAACGCGATGCAATCCTTGAACAAACGGTCCAACTCGACTATATCACAAGGACATTGCAATGGCGGTTTGAGACCGCTAACCACGACATCAATACCATCGCCGAATGGTTGAAATCGCGAAGGGATCATGGGTGGACAAATGGTGGAAACCATGGTTGGGGAACAGGTTAAGAAGTTGGTGACTTCTTGCATACGAAGGGGGTAATGTTACGATTTCTTTCCCTTTCGTTACTGGACTCATTTTATTATATAATCATCGTTATGCGTTTCATGGACGCTCATCTCCTTTAGCTACTTTACCTTCACATTTCCTTTCTTAGGTATTTAGCTGTACGTTTCCTTTTATATTTCTCTTGTTCTTTTACATATATAAACCGTCTTGTAAAGTAGCTAGACTTCAGTTCCAACTTAATCGAATTCTTCTCTCAACTCCTGAACGAAACTCCTCGCTCTCATCTTCGAGCTCGTCGTTAATTTGACCTTTGTCATCGTTTGACTTAGCGTCCAGAACTTGTCCAGTAGGTTGGGAGCAGACCGAGACTCTGCTTGCCACTGTTGACTTAGAACGAACTGCGTTGAGAGCATCGATCTTAACACTCTGTTGGTAATGAAAGCAGCTTTCCATTCATCACCTTTCTTAATCCTGACGTTATTATATCCCCAACGGAGGTCTAACTTGGTGAAATATTGTGCTCCGGCGAGTTTTGTAAGGAGATCAGATACTAGAGGTAATGGGTACGCATTCTTGATTGTCCAATCGTTTAAATATCTATAATCTTGGCACGGCCGAAGCGCACCACTTTCCTTCTTTGAGACAAAGAAAAACGGCGATGCTTGAGGAGATTTTGATGGTTTGATGTATCCTTTAGCTAGCTGTTCCTCAATCCATTCGTCTAGCGATGACTGTTCTTTGATTGATAACGGATAGATCTTGCTAACTTTAGGACTAAAACCAGTTTTTAAATCGATTGCATGATCCCAAGTTCTGGAAGTTGGGAATCGTTCTGATGCCTTTTTCTCAAAGACTGAACGCCATTTCCCATATTCTAATGGTAATTCCATCTTCGGTTCCTCCTTTTTCAACTGATGTTCTAATGCTTGAGATGCTGACGTCTTGACTCTAATCCAATAATCGTCTTCGCCCCATTGATGATTGTCCAATGCCATTTGCCAGATAGTTCCTTCATTCCGTTGTTCATCAATGAGGTGTATCGTTTTATCTCTCCAATCAATAGTAGGATTGTTTTCTTCTAACCAAGGAATTCCCAGAATTAATCGTTGATCTCCCAATCTAGTGATTAGAAACCAATTGCTGTATTGTTTTCCCCCAATTGAATATTGAATATGGACTCGATGAGTGATCATTCCGTTGGTGTTAACCGTTCCATCTGCGTTTCTGACTCTAATTGGTTTTCGCAATCTTTCTTTTGGTAACTTGGTGGTTACTTCTTCGTCAATAAAATTCCCTTCTGCTCCACAATCGATTAGAGCCGAAGTTTCAGCGGGTAAATCGGACGTTTCCACAGAAATTGAAAGGCGCTTGTCATTATTTGATCTTACTATTACAGAATCAAGCGCTAACTGTGAATGTCCATTTGTTATGGAAGTGCCAACCGCTGTGTGACGCTTCCGGATTAAAAACCCTTGTTTTCGAGTTCATTGAGAAGACCTTCTCGTTCATCGGCCTTCATTCCAGCAAGGATCGCTCTGATGCTTGCAACTGGGTCGTCTTTCTTCTCTTTGGACGCATCTTCAGGGATAGATCTGATCCCCTTATTCTGAAACGATGAGGAGGTCCTGAAGGAGGCGTTTGACGTGGTGTTTCGTTTGGGACAGTTCCTTGAAACATGCCCCTGGTTTCCACATCTGAAACATTTTCCAGATTTCATGTATTCCTCCTTTTGTTCATCTGTCAAACGTCCAGTGGGCATAGCATTTACTGATCGGGTTGATCCGCCCCTATTTTTGGTGTTTCGATTAAAATTGGAGCGGTTCCCTTGTCCTGGTTTTCGCCCAAGTGCTCGCATCATTTCCCAAGCGCCATGAAGCTGTTCTGCCTTCTCATATGCTTCTTTCATGGATAGAACGTTCGCTTCAAGGATCTTTGTAGCGATACTTTCAGGGAGTCCTTTGACAAATGCCTGAAGCTGTGCGGTTGTCCCTTTCAATCCTGAAGTTCCAATCTCCATGCGGAATTTTCTGATATATTCAGGGACTGAAACGTCGCCTCCTACTCTGAGATTGGCCAAATTGTTTAGGGCCCTGAGTGCGCTGTTGACTTCGCCCCAATCGGCTAAAAAGCGCTTCTTGAATTCAGCCCAATTCGTCCAGATAAGGGTCGTTTCTTCATTGTTGTCTAGTTCCTCTTTGATTAGAACCTTCCAATCGTCGAGTTCCTGTCCTAGGCAGGCAAGAGCAAATCGAATCTGTTTCTGGCCTTTGTTCTTATAGTTGTCATCGTTCAACACGAAGTAGTCTTCCAAGTTTCCAATAAAAGCCTTTGCTTCGGTTCGTTTTCCTGTAAAAATGCGCATGGGCTGCGGCTTAATATCTCCTTTAGAGGCAGGTGTTGCTGCGTCAGATGCCATCTTTTCTGTTTCTTCTTTTGGGTCTGTAGGTTCTCCTGTTTCGTCTTTCTTCTTTCCTGATTCTGGATCTCCGAATAAACTTTGTTCGATCTGTTTCTGTTCTAGGAAGTCTCTCCAAGGCTGTATTCCTTTGTCTTGGAGTGCGTATCTGTCCTGTGGTGGTGCTCCAGAGAGACTGAGGAATTCGTTCCACCAGGAGGATTCTGGTTCTTCAGTGGGTGGAAAAAATAGAGAGTAAAAATCCTCTTTTAGATCTTCGTTGATCCACTCAATCCAAACGTTATCTGGGAAGACTTCCTTTCCGTCTCCTTCAATATAATCACCTTCAAAGAGGGATGCTGGTACTGGTTCGTTCTTTTTCTTAGTTCCTGAGCGGAAAAACCACCCTGTTCCAGTAGTCGACGGAAAAACCTCTCGTCGATCTAGATAATACTTTCGTCTGAAACGGACAGAGCCGTTCGGTGGTCTGAGGTTCGAGGTTCTGGTATCAATGGTGTCTGGCTAGTGTAGAAACACTGAGCGGTTCTGGGAGTTCCAACTTGTGTTAAGATCGATGCTCTCAACGCAGTTCGTTCTAAGTCAACAGTGGCAAGCAGAGTCTCGGTCTGTTCCCAGCCTACTGGACAAGTTCTGGATGCTAAGTCAAACGATGACAAAGGTCAAATTAACGACGAGCTCGAAGATGAGAGCGAGGAGTTTCGTTCAGAGGTTGAGAGAAGAATTCGATTAAGTTGGAACTGAAGTCTAGCTACTTTACAAGATGGTTTATATATGTAAAAGAACAAGAGAAATATAAAAGGAAACGTACAGCTAAATACCTAAGAAAGGAAATGTGAAGGTAAAGTAGCTAAAGGAGATGAGCGTCCATGAAACGCATAACGATGATTATATAATAAAATGAGTCCATTAACGAAAGGGAAAGAAATTGTAACACAAACGATGACAAAGGTCAAATAAACGACGAGCTCAAAGAGATGAGAGCGAGGAGTTTTCGTTCAGAAGTTGAGAGAAGAATTCGATTAAGTTGGAACTGGGGTCTAACTACTTTACAAGAGGGTTTATATATGTAAAAGAACAAGAGAAATATAAAAGGAAACGTACAGCTAAATACCTAAGAAAGGAAATATGAAGGTAAAGTAGCTAAAGGAGATGAGTGTCCATGAAACGCATAACAATGATTACATAATAAAGTAAGTCCGTCGACAAAAGGGAAAGAAATTGTAACAATATTGTTTGAAAGCTCCTGTCATACTCTTTCTCATTGCATCCATCCTTTTGGTGTGCCATGCATCCACCCTCCTGCTAGATTTGATACCTAGTCTATTTTTGCCATGATCTGCTAATGCCTTGAAATTCCAATAGAAATATTATATATATATGTGCATTTGATAGAATTATATGTAAAACTGAAGCAACATAACTAGACAAGGAAAAAAACATTATCAAATGGGAAGGTTAAACAAATTGTGAACCTGAAAATGTATGATACATCAAGTCATCAGTGGTATAAGCAATAGCTTAATGGGAGCTTTAAAACAATACTATATTTAAGGAAAACTGTTGAGAAATAGGTGAGATATGATAAAAATCAATGTAACATACTGTTCAATGTGATATTGAAAGAATGAATGCGCAGCAAATTATGCGGTCAATTCTATGAGAAAGAGGGCAAAAGGGGCTTTCAAACGACGCAAAATTGAACTGAAATGGTTGAGAAATGGGTGAGGTATGATAAAAAGAATGTATGGTGTGACTCATCTTGATCATCTGGCAAAAGGCAGAAGTGCAGCGCGTCAAGGCGTCAAGGCTGCAAGAAAAAGAGTCGATGGGGCTTTCAAACGACGCAAGATTTAAGTAAAACTGTCAGGGAATAGATGAGATATGGTGAAAATGGATGCAACATATGTTTTAGAAACATACCAAAAGAATGGGTGCATACTGCATCACGCCGTTAATTCTACGAGAAGGAGGGCAAAAAGGGCTTTTAAATGGCTCTATATAGAAGTAAAAGCGTTGAGAATTGGGTGAGATATGATGAAAATAAATGTAACATACAATTCAGGGAAATGCCGAAAGAATGAATAAATACCGCATCACGCGGTTACTTCCACAAGAAAGAGGGCAAAAATGGCTTTCAAACAACGCTATATAGAGGTAAAAGCGTTGAGAATTGGGTGAGATATGATAAAATGAAACTTCCTACTGTTGTTACATGCTGACTTAGCTTGGCTTGGCTTAGCTCCTAAGCCAATTAACTGGCTCAGACAAAGCTGAGGAGTTGAAGGAGGATGAGGACAAGGATAAAGGAGCACAGTGAGAGTTGGGGGAGGGCAGCAAGGTGGAGGCAGCTACGAAAACCGGCTATAGCTGGCTATAGCTGGCTCATAGCCATAGCCAAAAATAGGCTATGGCTCGGCTAAAAATAGGCTCGGCTAAACCGGCTAGTGGCTATTAGCCGAGCCGTTGGCAACACTAGCCCTGAGGCGTCTTTTGCGGTGCATCATCTACAAAAAGTCTAAACTCTGGCGAACTTCGCCAGGTCTGGTAAGACTTTGACCAGCGTTCGCCAAACCTGGCGAAGCCACCACCAGGCGTTATGAAGTTTCACCAGGCGTTATAAAAGTCTCACCAAGCGCGACAAAGTCTCATCAGGCCTGGCGAAGTGCCCTTGTCAGTGCCAAGTTTGCCACGCAGTATGTAAAAACTTGTACCGTAAAAACAACTTAGTTGTACTGTAACAGGAGCTGCGTCTACAATCATACCTCTGACTGGTACACATCCGTTACAGTTCCCCATGTTCTTCGTCATCAGCCTCTGACACTTCGCACTCTTCATCTGTCTCGTTCCCTTCGGTGTCCACTCCATCACCTAGCATGTCTGAGTCATATTCATAATCTCCTTCTGTTTCTGGTTCGTCGTTCAATGACGTAGGTAAGGAGCAAGATTCTTCTTCATTTTCAGCAATCCCTTCAGCATCTTCAAGTTCCTCTCGACAACGGTCTGATAAAAAGGTATCCGTGGCCTCTCTGGTTGAAGCGTGACCTACGCCGCCACCAAGATATCTCATTACCATGTCGCGGTCCACAAATCTAAATCAATATCTTGAGTGTAAGAGCAGAGAGTGTGCGAGGCAGGACATACATGTTAACATAAAAAAATTGCCAATCATCATCACCTTCGCTGGGCTGGCGTGCAATGGAGGGAGGTAACAGCTTATCCGTACGACCATAAGCGAAGGCTGGTTCAAGATGCGCGCCTCGTATTATGAGTGCCGGATCAAGGAATCCGAATGCACCTGAGACGTCTGAGTCGACAAAGCCAATCTTGAGCAGCCGACGTGATCTCCAGCCATATCAATTGCGGTTGCGGCCAAACCAACGCACCAATAGAAAATCCATGCGCTGGGGTAGAGTGCCTTTTGACTGTGGGCCTGTGTGTACGACATATGTATGAAAAATCCCAATGACATGAGCATACCAATAAGGATGAGGTTGTAACCCATCCTCATCTGGTGAGTCTTCTCTGGAGAGGAGCATAATGTCCGGTTTAGTTCGGATATTAACAGTATCTTGCTCCCTTCTAAGATCATAAGTGGTATAATTCACTCGCAGGGCCTGATGTGAATAAATGACGTTGTTGCAGATGCGAACTGTACTGCGCTCTGCGCTTGAAAACGTTGTTTTGTCTCCATTGTACGCAATCCCTAATAGACGTGAGAGCAGGTGGTCAAGGAGTTGGGGTAAAAAATCCTGTTGCTGAGTTAGTGTGACGAAGTGAGGGATGTGAACGTCATAGCATTACTACCTTGCATGCAGGATCATCTTCCAATTCATCACCTGGCCACGCCCTTACGTTCAAGCTGTTCTTTGTGTCGCTTGCCATGTGGTAATGACATGTCGCATCTGTAGCTGCCAATTTCTCCTCCTCGGCGTCAAGCTTTGAGTTTGCACTTTTTCTTCTCGCAGAGCAAGAGTCAGTTTCTTCATTTCCTTGCCGATTTCTTTGTACAACGATGTAGCGTTCATGAAGTTTCCTCAATACTTTCTGACGACGCTGTTGCTTTGCAATACTCCGAGTATGCTCTGCCTTTGACGCACGCGAATAAAATCTTTTGACGAATTTGTGCTGCGCTTCACCCTTATTAATCATTGTCAAGTAATGTATGGTTCTTGTAACATTAATGACGTACCACTTGACTAGTGAATCCATCAGTAGTTCTGTATTTCCTAATAGCTGATGGATAGTCACCTAGTGCATGAAGTTTATAAGTTGAAAGGTTGAAGAAACGTTCGTTCTTGCCAGTTTTTGCTTGGGTTGTCTGCTTCACATGGGCATTTTGATCGTTTGTAGCTTTTTTGGCAAGTACTGCATTATGGCGGCCACGAGCAGCCTCCTCGCTTGGTAATTCTTTTGTCACATAATGCAAGCAGACTTTCTTTTCAAATTCACGCAATACAAATCCAAGACGTCGAGTTGAATGTTCCAATGCACGGAGGGTTGACTCTGTGTGCAAACGGAGCTTTGCGAGGGCATGCCAGGTGCATAGTTCAAAAAGGAGGTCTTGTACAATAATATCGAACTCGTGGGGCAAAAGTCCTTCAAAAACCGGCAACGCACACTGTCCTGCATCAATAGAAGTCTTTGTAATGAATAGGAATCCACAATACCTGCAATAAATCTTCGTAATCTCGAGCAGCCAACTTCTTCATGCTTGATGCGTTCTCTCCAAAGCGACGAATAGTACCACGCCCAAAGGTAGGGACATCTCTATATCGTTCGTTCAACATTTGGATGCCTTGACCGCCATTCGCAAATAGTAGACAAATCAAATGCGTGAATGTTGCCTTCTAGACACCCAGCTCAAATTCATGCAATAAATCGGGTACAAACATATTGTAGTGGTTGATTCCATGGGAAAAGAGCCGCTTTGAAAATGCGCTCTACAATAGTAATCGGATGTTAAAGCGCTGAACTAGATTTTGACCATCACTTACTCGTATGGGTGTCAAGGACTGTGGGCCAAGCCGATTGACAATAAATGTGTTCCTGATTGGGAGGCCGAGCTCGAACATCCATTTGCGCACAAGCACAATGTTATTGTGTATCTCCAAACCATCAATTCTAGCATTCTTGGTGCGGTTCCCAATATCAGGTTTCTTGCCAATATCCTCTATCTTCTTTTTGAGCACATAGCATCAGGGACATGGGCAGTTTCCAAGGTATTTGATACATGCTAAGAGAACTCTGAAAACATGTTAATAATGTATACATGGTGACAATTATACCGTACTTTTCTGGATAATCAGCTGCATATGTAAAAAGTCGTGGGAATACAAGCCGTTGGATGCCATCATGGAATACGTGCTCAAGGCCATGCATGTTACAATTTCTTTCCCTTTCGTTTAACGGACTCCTTTATTATATAATCATAGCTATGTGTTTCATGGACGCTTATTTCCTTTTAGCTTTATCCTTCACTTTTCCTTTCCAAGGTATTAGCTATACATTTCCTTTTACGTTCTCCTTGTTCTTTTTGTATATAAAGACTCTCATGTATGTCTCTTTTCCTTAGTTCCAACTTAATCGAATCATACTCCCAATTTGACTCGAACTCCTCGCTCTCTATTCCTTGAGCTCGTCGTCGACCTAAAGACCTTTGTCATCGTTTGACTTAGCGTCCAGAATCTGTCCAGTAGGCTGGGAGCGGACCGAGACTCTGCTTGCCACTGTCGACTTAGAACGAACTACGTTGGGAGCATCGATCTTAACAGTGCACGTATGCATGCATGAAGTCTTTATCGAGGATGAGAAGCCATATGAGGTGAATTAGTTCGCGTTTGCAGTGTGTGATTGTGTCGGAGCTAGCTGGGACACCAAATATAGCTCGATAGAAATCCTGGAATGCGCTACTAAGCTTTAAATTATTTCAGAAACCTGTAGATATGAAGGGTTTGAGGAATTTACCTTTGGTATGTATGCTAAATGATTGGCAGCGTAGGCTGTTACCTTGCCGCGCACGTATTTTGACTGATTACCAAAATACATGTAAATTGGCCATAGGGATGCGCTTCCAAAGCTGGCCAAGTGCGTTGAGTCTGACCATAGCATGATTGCTATTATGACTCGTTCTGATTGTGGATTAGACTCATCAGCTGTGTGAGGAGAATTTTGAAGCTGCGTGTATTCTTCAAAGAACGCATCTGAGTTGTATAGTTCTGAATATATACGTTCGGGTGGCGACGACTCCGATGACTTCCAATATTCCCGGAATGGGATCCAGTGGTACGTCTCAACAACTGGATCATTCAGTGCTGATTTGATGATTTCAAGCGGGCATCGATAAAGAACACCGCTTACTTCAAATTTTGGTGCTTCGGCTTCAGATTTCTGTTTTTTTCCCTCGCATGGTAGCGGAATAGCAACAGAGCCTTCAATCCAGCCATCTTCAGCTTTGAAAATGTAATCGTTGGGGTTGATCCCTGAATCAGAATACTTATCAAGGCGCTCGCTCTCTCGTGCAGCGTTAAAATTGGAAAGATCGTTAACATTAAAGCCAGGCGCCTGTAGTACCTCGTGGACGAGCCGGTCGATCTCTGGATTTGATTTAGAATTAGTGCCACCATGCGCCCAGTTCATCAGAAGCATCGTCGATACATTCTCAAATGGGCCAGTCATTTTTTTTGTGATAGACTTTATTGAGCAACCAAAAAGCGACCACCATGGTCGCTTTTCTGAGTTTTGAACTTGCTCAAAGTTCGGGCAGTTCGCAACTTCAGCCGTTGTAGGTGCAGCAGGGTATATTGATGGCCGGCCATGTAGATAGTACCGGAAAACATTAAATGCATTTGGCTTTGTCTTAAATATAATAATAGGGCGTGCCCTGGCCATATTTTGAGCAGCAAAACTATTGCTGGCCTCGGCCTGACCAGGCTCTTCCTCTGGCTGAGGAGGATCGACTTGTGCCTGGTCCGGGTCAGGCGGTGATGGTGGTAGAATATCGAGGTAGCGTGCGGGCAATCGCCTTGCACGCCTACTATGCCTTAACATCATTTCAGACTCCTGGAATAAAAGTGAACAGGGATAAATGTGAGATTGGATAGGCAACGTACCTGTAAGTCCAGCTGTGCAATGTTTGGTTCAACTAGTGGGTCTACCATCATGTCCCCTCCACTGTCCATAGGTGCTGAAGCGCTGTCTGACCTCGCCGCCTGTTCTTTTCAATGCCTCTTTGCCTGAATTTTGCGCTTTTTGATTCGGATCACAAGTTTCTCAGTGAGGTCTTGACCACATTGACGCTGATGGTTGTTCAGGCCTCTTGTGGTTGAGAAGGTCGCATTGCAACCAGGTGTGTAGCACTTAACGGCCATGTGTTGTGTGCGTGAAACGAGAAGTGATTTTGTGACATAAATCACGTGTAGTCACAGGCATGATCACCTGATCACTCGCGTTTCTTTTCCTTCGCCGCTCTTTTTTTCACCCAGTATCATGTCAGGATCTGACTCTGATGTGACCTCTTCAACAGATGAAGAGATCTCCAGAGGTACACCAAGGGCACAGCAGCTCATTACAGACATCCAAGATTCCCTAAGTGGGATTAGTAACAGCAGCCTAACGTAAGTGCTAGCTATATGTGTTCCAATTTCTTTCCCTTTCGTTTAACGGACTCCTTTATTATATAATCATAGCTATGCGTTTCATGGACGCTTATTCCCTTTTAGCTTTATCTTTCACTTTTCCTTTCCAAGGTATTAGCTATACATTTCCTTTTACGTTCTCTTTGTTCTTTTTGTATATAAAGACTCTCATGTATGTCTCTTTTCCTTAGTTCCAACTTAATCGAATTCTTCTCTCAACTTCTGAACGAAAACTCCTCGCTCTCATCTCTTTGAGCTCGTCGTTTATTTGACCTTTGTCATCGTTTGACTTAGTGTCCAGAACCTGTCCAGTAGGCTGGGAGCAGACCGAGACTCTGCTTGCCACTGTTGACTTAGAACAAATTGCGTTGAGAGCATCGATCTTAACAATGTACCTGATATAAGGACTTTTATGGAGGATGTTCGAAACGGCACCATCAAGATCAAGGGGAAAGAATTTCCATCATTCTTATACGATCAGGCCGTGCCATACGATCGTGAAAACAGGGACGCGGGACTACTTAAAGGTCATGTTTTACTTCGCATGCGTTGTATCAGGTTGCCATCCAATGTTCATCTTGACGACTCCCTCATGCGGCGTAGACTTATCGTCACATCATTACTGGTCCCAAGATGGCCCTGGATCCAAAGCTAATCAAAGTGAAGAATAGTCGCTGCAAGAGCGAGAAGATTGTTTTAACTAAATGCGACCGGTACACCATTGCTTATGCTGCATCGCAGGAAAGTGTCAACATCCACTGTTGACATGCATCACTGATCAAATAACAGGTTTATTATTCCTTGGCAGCTGCCAACAACTGGGGACCAACTCTGTCTGACGGCTACAACCTCCAAAGCTTCTATAACAGGATTATATGCTTCCTAGAAGACGAAGAGGACCCAGTGGTGAAGGAAATCATGAAGTATTACGACAAGTAAGTGTTCAAAGCTTAGAATGAAAGTAGTTGCTGACAATTAAAGGGAATGTCATTTTCATGAGTTGAGGCGTAAGGAAGATACAAAGGAAAGTGAAACGGAAACAGACTGTTAAGATCGATGCTCTCAACGCAATTTGTTCTAAGTCAACAGTGGCAAGCAGAGTCTCGGTCTGCTCCCAGCCTACTGGACAGGTTCTGGACACTAAGTCAAACGATGACAAAGGTCAAATAAACGACGAGCTCAAAGAGATGAGAGCGAGGAGTTTTCGTTCAGAAGTTGAGAGAAGAATTCGATTAAGTTGGAACTAAGGAAAAGAGACATACATGAGAGTCTTTATATACAAAAAGAACAAAGAGAACGTAAAAGGAAATGTATAGCTAATACCTTGGAAAGGAAAAGTGAAAGATAAAGCTAAAAGGGAATAAGCGTCCATGAAATGCATAGCTATGATTATATAATAAAGGAGTCCGTTAAACGAAAGGGAAAGAAATTGTAACATTACCCCCTTCGTATGCAAGAAGTCACCGACTTCTTATCCTGTTCCCCAGCCATGGTTTCCATTATTCATCCACCCATGATCCCTGCGCGACTTTAACCATTCGGCGATGGTATTGATGTCGTGATTAGCGGTCTCAAACCGCCATTGCAAAGTCCTTGTAATGTAGTCAAGTTGGACCGTTTGTTCAAGGATTGCGTCGCGCTCTTCGTCTGTGACAGTGTGAGGGTCGGTGGTGAGGGCGGTGTTGAGCATGGCATCGAGGGGTCCGGCGAATAGCTGATAGTCGACAATGAAGGTGGCGAGGGCTTCCTGAGCCCGAAGAAGGGTGGCGTTAGGGGTCCTAGCGAGAGGTGGTGCGGGTGGAGCGGGTAGGGGTGCCTCTTCCTCAATAAAGACGTCCATGAGCTCGTCTGGGTGTTGATGAAGGTCAGCGATGGTGGAGGAAGGGGAGGCGGGCCAATTCGGGAAGAGGTAGTCGTCGATGGTGGTGGTGGTGGTGATAAAGACCTCAATAGGGAGGTCATGAGCGGTGGCGAGGAACGGGGAGGCGGCGACGAAGGTAGGGTCATAACAATGGCCACAGGCTGTGACCAAGAGCGCGAAGGCGAAAGCAATGAGGTAGGCGACGACGACGATGGCAGACATGTTGTATCGATAAGATGAGAGAGGACAAGGCCTCTGGGTGTGGTTTAAATATCCCAAATCTCGTCGTCGGAGTCCAAAGCTAAGATCTCTTCAATCTCAGGTTCTCTGGTCCTGAGAAAGTTCTCATGGGAGTTTCTAGCCGCTTCTTCTTGTTCTGATCGGATTCTTGCATTGTCAGGGTGTGGAATACAAATTTGGTCAGGGCGTTCATGTCGTGTAACGTGTATCTCTGGGTCGTTTATGCTGTCCTGTATTGCTTGGTTCAGAAGAATGTAGTATTGCTCGGTTGCAAGGGCGATTTCCATTTGCGCTCTTGTGCGGCTAAAATTTTCACTTCCCCTTATATTCATTTGTCGTTCATGTTGCCATTGTTCCGTGGAGATGTCTCTGCCACATTGAATAATTCTCTGTAAAGCTTCTGATAATTCAGGGAAGGTTCGTCGTAACCAAACCCTGTGATAAACGTTATCATATTGAAAACAGGGATGGACTAATGCTGGAAGATAATGTGATTCGGCTTCCTGGAATGTGGGCAGTTCTCCTAGATCAAAAGAGAGGCGATGGTATTGGGGAAGATACTTTGGCAAGGCATTATATGGAATTTCTGTATGTCCTTGCGGATGAATTCGTTTATGAGGAGGTAATCGCGATACTTTGGGCGGTTTTGACATCATTGGGACGTATTTCAATGTCTGATATGTGGAGAGCGTTCGTTTAGAGGGATGTTTAAAGGCAGGAACAAACATCTGCGTAACAGAATATCTGGTTTTGACAGTAGGAGTGTATCGTCCAATGGTTCTGCAGAATCTTTTGACATAGCGGATATTATGTTTTAATTGGAGGTTGGTGCGATAATAAGTCATTGTGCCGAATATTTCAGAGGTTTCTTCTGTTTTTATACTCTACTAGAATATCCGCAGCATTGCCCAAATGTCGTTCTGGTTCCCAGGTATTGTCATTTGCTCCATAGCCTTTCCACTTGACTAAGTATTGATAACCGGCTCCACGTTTTTGATGTCCAAGGATAGCCTCAATCTCAAACTCTTCTTGTCCATTAACCATATCGGGAGGTGGCATAGTGAAATTCGGACCATGCATTGAGGTTTCCTTATATGGAGTGAGGAGCGATGCATGAAACACAGGGTGAATGCGCCATTGTTTCGGTAACTTCAATCTATAGGTAACTGGCCCCATGACTTGTTCAACCTGGAAGGGTCCTTCTCGTTTTGGTGCTAGCTTTCTTGATTGATACGGAATGTGGAGATTCTTGTTTTCAAGCCAGACTTTGTCACCCTTTTCGAATCTGATTGACTTGTCTCTGTATCTATGAGCGACCATTTGTCTAGCAAGTTCATGAGCAGCTAGAGCTTCTTCTCTGGCTTTTCAAAGCATCTGGAGGCGTTCTTCTGCTGCTGGAGCAGTCATTTTGAGCGCTGCTGTAGGGATAGCGATCGGATCTGTTCCATACATAAGTTGGAATGGAGATGTTTTTATTGTATCATGATAACGATTATTGTGTGCAAATTCGGCGATAGGCAAGAGTGGTTTCCATTTGTGGGGTTCATTGGTACAAAACATCCGAAGATAGATCTCAAGTTCTTGATTGACACGTTCAGTTTCGCCATCTGTTTGAGGATGATAAGCAGTGCTCATCCTGTGATCAATTCCTAATGCTTTTCGTATTTCTTGGAATACTTTAGCAGAGAATTGTGGTCCTCTATCAGAGATTAAGACATCTGGGAGTCCAAAGCGCTTGAAGATTTCAGAAATATAGAGATCGGCTGTTCCTAAAGCGTTGATTGTCTTGTTGCAAGGGGTGAAAATTACCCCCTTCGTAAGGCCATGGTCCACCGTGACCAATATGGAGTCAAAGCCTTCGGAAACAGGAAGATCAGTGATGAAATCAAGTGTGACCTGCTGAAATGGGCGTGTAGCTTTTGATGGGATAGGGATTAATGCCGGTGAATTTGGGTGAGTATTGACCTTCATTTGCTGGCAAAGTGCGCAACCTTCAACCCATTCTTTGACATGTCTATACATTCCAGGCCACCAATAATCACGCTTCAAAAGTGCTAGTGTTTTCAATCGTTCAGGGTGTCCTGAAGATAATGCTTCATGTATCTCCTTAATTGTTACAGTTTTCTTTCCCTTTCGTTAACGGACTATTACAATTATATAATCATTGCTACGTGTTTCATGGACGCTCATTTCCTTTTAGCTATTGACCTTCACATTTCCTTTCTTAGGCAATTAGCTGTACAATTCCTTTTATATTTTCCTTGTTCTTTTAGTATATAAAAACTCCCATGTACGTTTCTTTTCTTTAGTTCCAACTTAATCGAATTCTTCTCTCAACTTCTGAACGAAAACTCCTCGCTCTCATCTCTTTGAGCTCGTCGTTTATTTGACCTTTGTCATCGTTTGACTTAGTGTCCAGAACCTGTCCAGTAGGCTGGGAGCAGACCGAGACTCTGCTTGCCACTGTTGACTTAGAACAAATTGCGTTGAGAGCATCGATCTTAACACAAGTTGGAACTCCCAGAACCGCTCAGTGTTTCTACACTAGCCAGACACCATTGATACCAGAACCTCAAACCTCAGACCACCGAACGGCTCTGTCCGTTTCAGACGAAAGTATTATTTAGATCGACGAGAGGTTTTTCTGTCGACTACTGGAACAGGGTGGTATTTCCGCTCAGGAACTAAGAAGAAGAACGAACCAGTACCAGCATCCCTCTTTGAAGGTGATTATATTGAAGGAGACGGAAAGGAAGTCTTCCCAGATAACGTTTGGATTGAGTGGATCAACAAAGATCTAAAAGAGGACTTTTATTCTCTATTTTATCCACCCACTGAAGAACCAGAATCCTCCTGGTGGAACGAATTCATCAGTCTCTCTGGAGCACCACCACAGGATAGATACGCACTTCAAGACAAAGGGATACAGCCTTGGAGAGACTTCCTAGAACAGAAACAGATCGAACAAAGTCTATTTGGAGATCCAGAATCAGGGAAGAAGAAAGACGAAACAGGAGAACCTACAGATCCGAAAGAAGAAACAGAAAAGATGGCATCCGACGTAGCAGCACCTGCCTCTAAAGGAGATATCAAACCGCAGCCTATGCGCGTTTTTACAGGAAAACGAACCGAAGCGAAGGCTTTCATTGGAAGTCTTGAAGATTACTTTGTTCTGAATGATGATAACTATAAAAACAAAGCACAGAAGCAGATTCGATTTACTCTTGCCTGTCTTGGGCAGGAACTCGATGATTGGAAAGTCTTGATCAAGGATGAATTGGATGATGAAGAAGAAACAACCCTTACTTGGACGAATTGGGCAGAATTCAAGAAACGTTTCTTAGCCGATTGGGGTGAAGTTAATAGTGCTCTCAGAGTGCTGAACAATCTAGCCAATCTCAGAGTAGGGGGCGACGTTTCAGTCCCTGAATATATCAGAAAATTTCGCATGGAAATTGGTACTTCAGGATTGAAAGGAACTACTGCGCAGCTCCAAGCCTTTGTCAAAGGACTCCCCGAAAGTATTGCTACAAAAATACTTGAAGCAAGCGTTCTATCCATGAAAGAAGCGTATGAAAAGGCAGAACAGCTTCATGGCGCTTGGGAAATGATGCGAGCGCTTGGAAGAAAACCAGGACAAGGGAATCGCTCCAATTTTAACCGAAACACCAATAATAGGGGCGGATCAACCCAATCAGTAAATGCGATGCCCACTGGACGATTGACAGATGAACAAAAGGAGGAATACATGAAATCTGGAAAATGTTTCAGATGTGGAAACCAGGGGCATGTTTCAAGGAATTGTCCCAAACGAAACACCACGTCAAACGCCTCCTTCAGGGCCTCCTCATCGTTTCAGAATAAGGGGATCAGATCTATCCCTGAAGATGCGCCCAAGGAAAAGAAAGATGACCCAGTTGCAAGCATCAGAGCGATCCTTGCTGGGATGAAGGCCGATGAACGAGAAGGTCTTCTCAATGAACTCGAAAATGAGGGTTTTTAACCCGGAAGCGTCATACAGCGGTTGACACTTCCATAACAAATGGACATTCACAGTTAGCGCTTGACTCTGTAATAGTAAGATCGAATAATGACAAGCGCCTTTCTATTTCTGTGGAGACGTCCGATTTACCCGCTGACACTTCGGCTCTAATCGATTGCGGAGCAGAAGGGAATTTTATTGACGAAGAAGTAACCACCAAGTTATCAAAAGAAAAATTGCGAAAACCAATCAAAGTCAGAAACGCAGATGGAACGGTTAACACTAATGGAATAATCACACATCGAGTCCATATTCAATATTCGATTGGAGGAAAACGATACAGCAACTGGTTTCTAATCACTAAATTAGGAGATCAACGATTAATTTTGGGGATCCCTTGGTTAGAAGAAAACAATCCTACTATTGATTGGAGAGATAAAACGATACACCTCATCGATGAACAACGGAATGAAGGAACTATCTGGCAAATGGCATTGGACAATCAACAATGGGGAGAAGACGATTACTGGATCAGAGTTAAAACATCAGCATCTCAAGCGTTAGAACATCAGTTGAAAAAGGATGAACCAAAAACGGAACTACCATCAGAATATGGGAAATGGCGCTCAGTCTTTGAGAAAAAGGCATCAGAACGATTCCCAACTTCCAGAACTTGGGATCATGCTATCGATTTGAAAACCGGTTTTAGTCCTAAAGTTAGCAAGATCTATCCGTTATCAATCAAAGAACAGTCGTCGCTGGACGAATGGATTGAAGAACAGCTAGCTAAAGGCTACATCAAACCGTCGAAATCTCCTCAAGCATCGCCATTCTTCTTTGTCTCAAAAAAGGAAAGTGGTGCGCTTCGGCCGTGCCAAGATTATAGATATTTGAACGATTGGACAATCAAGAATGCATACCCATTACCCCTAGTATCTGACCTCCTTACAAAACTCGCTGGTGCACAATATTTCACCAAATTAGACCTCCGATGGGGATATAATAACGTCAGGATCAAGAAAGGGGACGAATGGAAAGCTGCTTTCATTACCAACAGAGGATTATACGAACCAACTGTTATGTTCTTTGGCTTATGCAATTCGCCATCTACATTCCAAACTATGATGAACGAATACTTCAGAGACATGATTAATGAAGGATGGCTCATTATCTACATGGACGACATCTTAATATGTTCTCAGAATTTGAACGAACTGGAAGAACGAACAAAAAGGGTTCTCGATCGATTAGAAGAAAACGATCTGTTCCTGAAATTAGAAAAATGTAAATTCGCTGTTCAAGAAGTTGAATTTCTGGGCATGATCATCTCACCTGGAAAAATACAAATGGATCCTATCAAACTCGCAGGAATAGCTGATTGGCCAGTACCATCAACGGTTAAACAAGTCCGATCATTCCTAGGTTTTGGAAACTTTTACAGACGTTTTATTGGAAACTTTGCAGCAATCGCAAAACCACTCACAGATCTAACCAAGAAAACGGAACCATTTGACTGGAATAATGAGCGCCAACTTGCCTTTGACACCCTAAAGCAACGGTTTGCCTCTATGCCAGTATTGTTAATGCCAAATCCTGCAAAACCGTTCATCCTTCAAACCGACGCCTCCAATAAAGCAATTGGAGCGGTACTGAAACAGGCTGATGAATCTGGAGCACTCCATCCATGTGGATTTATATCCCATGCGTTAACACCAACGGAGCAGAATTATCAAATTTACGACAGAGAACTGCTTGCAATCATCAAGGGACTTGCAGTATGGCGCCATCTATTACATGGTTCTCCTCACACGATCATCGTCCATTGTGATCACAAGAACTTGTCTTACTACCGAACTGCTCAACGCTTAACACCTCGACAAGCTCGGTGGTCATCATTGTTATCTGAATATGATCTTCGTATTGAACATATACCCGGCACGAAAATGTTCGAAGCAGATGCATTATCCAGACGACCAGATCATATGGGAAATGATGAGGAACAAACTACTGTCACGGTTTTGCCGAATGAACGATTTATTCGACTAATCAATGATGATCTTGCCAGCGAATTAAAAAAATACATGGCAAACGACGATTTTGGACGCATCCTTATTGAAGTTATCACTAAGCAAAGGGCACCACCGATTAAATCCAAACTACAAGACTGGACATACACTCATGGTATCGTTTATTACTTGGGCAGGATTTATGTGCCTGATCGAATTGAATTGCGCACTCGATTAATTAATGTTAAGATCGATGCTCTCAACGCAATTTGTTCTAAGTCAACAGTGGCAAGCAGAGTCTCGGTCTGCTCCCAGCCTACTGGACAGGTTCTGGACACTAAGTCAAACGATGACAAAGGTCAAATAAACGACGAGCTCAAAGAGATGAGAGCGAGGAGTTTTCGTTCAGAAGTTGAGAGAAGAATTCGATTAAGTTGGAACTAAAGAAAAGAAACGTACATGGGAGTTTTTATATACTAAAAGAACAAGGAAAATATAAAAGGAATTGTACAGCTAATTGCCTAAGAAAGGAAATGTGAAGGTCAATAGCTAAAAGGAAATGAGCGTCCATGAAACACGTAGCAATGATTATATAATTGTAATAGTCCGTTAACGAAAGGGAAAGAAAACTGTAACAGCTCCTCCTAACCCAGCAAATACACCATTGGATCGCAGCGCCAGCACTGGCAGCAATGATCTGTCGCATATCGACCCCAGACTACTCGAAGAATCTGGAGCAGGTGGCACCCCGGATATGCCAGGTGATGGCAAGCTGGATGGCCCAGACAACTGGGGTGAAGTTGATTCATCAGACAACAAAGGATCCGTGAGTACCATATAATTTCCTGAGCTATCCATTTACTGGTACATTAACCAGGGCCCAATCACTCTACCGAACATCTCACAAACCCAAAGCAGCAAATATATGCACAATACAAGCTCCAGCAACAATACCGCTTCCGCAAATGGCCTAAACATCAGCAACTTTACTATTAACCCCAACGGCACAATCACCTTTAATCCCAACAGCAGCTTCAACCTGCAGCCCAACGCTGCCATCAACAATATACAGGATCTCAGCAACCTCTTTTCAAATGGCTTCAACTTGCAAGGCCTCGGAACTGGTGACACTCGATCAATTGCTCACGCTCGGGGTATTAACACTCAAGGTGGACATAAGCGGTATAGCAGCACAGTCCCTGATAGCGAAGAAGATAGAAACGGCCGCAACGACAACGAGATCCATCTGACACAGAGCAGTAAGGATGCCTTAATAGCGAGACGATACTGACAACTTCTCCGTTACATACTAGATCAATCTGGCACTGGGATCACACCTAAGAATTCAAGCGACGCCCGTCGTCAAGCCCGGCAATTTTTTCCGCCCCATCCCCTCAACCCCGCGGAGAAGCGCGCGCCCAGCCCACTGAGCGATTTGGCAGATGGCACGCAAACGAAAACAGTCACCGCTAAACCGCAGCCAAAGAAACGCAAAACAACACATGTACCATCAAGCAATCGCACGACCTGCTCGAGGAAATGAGTACGTATCCTGTTTCCTCCACATATCTATTTCTTAGTCGTATACCAGCAGTTTCATGACGCAACAATGGTATTGTCAATAGCATAGCAACAGTGTAAATACCAGTAATTAATGGTGGTAATTGAATGTCATGGCGAGCGTTGATCATTACAAATACTGTCTGGCGAGATCATGTCTTGAGGTTGAACTTCGCCAGTGTAAGGAGTGTCGGTCAGCAAGTCGAACTTGGCCATACAACAGACCCCTTGGCGAAATTCACCATGCCTGGCGACGGTCTGACCCTGTCTGGGAAGACCTGACCATCAATCCGACTTTTTGTAGATGATGATGATTCTGGTCCTTTGACGGGGTCATACCAGCTTACGTCATAACGCGTCCGCGTTGGCAAGTCACAGCCTAAAAGGGCGACCTTCGAGAACTGATTCTATCGTGCTAAGACCACTACGGATAGAAGGCACTAAGTCTAACCCGTTAATGTTTGTGTCATTCTGACCAGAACTCGACGAGTTATGTTTTTTTTTAGCTTTCATTTCGGAAATTTCCGGCAAGTTACGTTATCTAAAACGCCTTTTCCTTGGTTGACATCGTCTTCAGTACCAACCTCCATATTCATGACTATCGTGCTTCCATTCGGGCAAGAAACAGAGCCGTGTCGAGTAGCAGCCGAGCCTATGCTAGTCACAAGGAACAGAAGCATGTGCAATGTGGGCCGCTCAATACCCTCTGCCGCGCTGGCGCCGCTGCAACTGCAGAGCTACACGCGAATAGCAGGGAAAATGATGGGCCGCTCAGACTCAGTCGCCGGATGATCTTAACCCCATCATGATGTTCACACAAACATCCCGTATCGCAGCGCTTGTTACGAGTCTTCTTACCTGTCTTGAGCATGAATGATGTAAGTTCCACAGTTCCCTCATACTATTAACCGCCCTTTACATAAAGCATTGTTAGATAAAGAAGATATTCGAGACCCAATTCAACGATATTCTTTCCGATTACGAGTTAAGGTTCAACACACACCCCTGCGCTAACAAGGACGTGGATACAGACCATGACATGCCCAACTTCAAGGAATCAGATGCACCTGAATATCCGCAGATACTGAGGTTTTCTCTCGTCGTCTTTCGTGCCTGTCGTGTCGCCAGGGTTCGAAAATGCGGTGATTCAGCTTGCCTTGCAGCCATGGACGATCTACAGTTGGTAATACCGCCATGTCCTACTTGGACCGGCCTTGAACGGTGGGCTCTTCAGATCGCAGCATGCTATTGTTCTAGGCAAGCCCATGAACTAAGCCAACGTGTCCATAATGTCGTGGCCGATATATTGAGCATCAGAAAAAGATATCTCGAATTCAGATCGGCACCAGATGATATGTCCTACACCGGAAAGCCTGCAACTTTCGCCAATTGGGCACGACAAATGAATCCTTTCGAGGTGACCACGTTGTTATCCTGGGTTAGTGGATTATCAGGTGGCATGTACGCGAACCTATCGACGCTCTTACCGGAACTCGCCCAACTCGACGATTATCGTGATAGAGCTATTGATCAGGCCATCTCACGTGCTCGCAAACTACACTTATGCCCTCATCGTGTATGGGCTATTGCCTTCAGTATGCCCGACCAAGAGTTCAACATCCCTGGGCTCGTTCCATACAAGCACTCACTCTGCTCCTATAAGCACGATTATTGTAGCACTGGCCTCTCTCACAAAAATTGCACATATGACCACTGTCATATATCCGTTGTCAATTTTACAAACGTCATACAATGCCATCGGCCTAGCTGTGATGGAAAATGTCAAAAGAAAGAGTTTCCTGTTCGTCTGCTAGACCAAGTGGCGAACGAAAACAGACCGACCGCCTGGGCAATCAATGGGGAACTCCGTCCATTGGAACCTAGGAAACCTTACATGGCCATTTCTCACGTTTGGTCTGATGGTACCGGGGGTAGTGGGAGCGTTAACGAATGCATGTACAACTTCTTTTGCGACGTGGCGCGCAAATTGAAGTGCAAAGGGTTGTGGTGGGATGCCATCTGCATCCCCCAAGATAAGCATGCGCGCGCCAATGCTATCAGTCATATGCACGAGTACTACTCTCAAGCGAAATGCACTGTTGTGCACGACGCGTGTCTGGCCATGTCAGAATGGATCGACCGCGATCACGCCACATTTGCGCTTGTGATGTCAAATTGGTTCACGAGGGGCTGGACGGCTTTGGAACTATCAAGATCGAATTCTGTGGAGGTACTCTTCGGTGCCGGAGGGCGTACAGGATTCACATTGAAGAACCTAGATGTTGACATGCTACCCAAACTTGCAATCGCGCCTTCAATGTCTCGTCAGGTAACATTCATGGCAATGCAATCGTTACGGAAAAACCGTCAGTCAGGCTATCGCAGTCTCAACGATGTCTTGATTGCTCTCGGTCCGAGATTCACTTCTTGGACGCGTGATCGTGCTATCATTGCCGCTCAATTCATTGGATTAGAAACCTTTGCCGACGATCAGTATAGCATATACAAGCAGATCGTTTGCAAAATTGGCGGAATGGCGTCGGATCAGTTGTTCCACCATACCGCCTGTCAAACGGGTCCGTTCGCCTGGCTTCCATCCAGCTTATTTGATCTCCCTGTTTCTGCTCGAAAGGGATCTTTCATTAAGGTCCACGAGGATGGTAGCCTGGGTGGTCCTTGGGATATTGTCCTATTTCCCGCCGATTTGCAGATCTCCTGGGATGCGATGCACCCAATGTTGAGATGTCATGTCCGGCTGGCTCTAAAAGATATCAGGCATATCATTTTGATCGAAAATTCCTCTACGACAATCACTCGAGGCTTACTCGTCAAGGTCATGAAAGACGTAACTGACAAATCCTACGACATTCTTTGTCATTACGTCGGACCTGTTTACTTCGCGCCTCTGCTATGTCCACCGGACGCGGCAGATCATGCGTATCATTCCTATGATGTTCTAATTAATGACAGTGGAGCCGACCTTGATGCGGGCGTTAGCGCAGTCGACCATATCAAGAGCTCGGTACCGCACAGAGAAGGCATTTTCGAGTTTAGGGATGGAAAGTTGTTCAAATTCAACTATTCAAGATGAGAGGGAGGGACTCTTACGCGGCGTATCATTTGTAGAACATGAATTTGTATATGGATCTAATCGACGATATTGTACGAAGTTGGACGAGACTGGACGCTGGAATGGTGCAGTACATGACGTCCCAGGTCATACTCTGTGCATCGTCAATGGCTGGAACAGGATTGCTGCGCGTAACCGTTGACCGGCGGATTATTTGTCAATGGTAAGGAATGAACAAGTTCAAGGAGAGATGGCGTGCTCACGTTGCTGTGCGCTCTGCACAAATGGAAAGGAATGCATCAGTCTTGACCAAATCTGCCCACCAAAAACTGTGGCCGCCGTACCGATATTGCTAATTACGTTCTTTGCAAGCAGAACGCTTAGATATGATTCGCTTATGTAGCGTCTCTGGTAGAGATCGTGTGCATAGACCTTCAAGTTAGAATCAGATGTAAAACTTGGAAAGTGGAGCGTCCTCGTTTCTTCCACATGGCAAGCGTGAAGCTGTCAAATAAGTTGCCATCTGCAGCGTCCTGTAGTTCGAAACAAAATGTCAAAAACAGATAGATGCGCTTGACATCATGTTAACACCTGAAACCACGCCCACGGACACGGACCTTTGACTTTAAGATGAGTGATGTGCACATTATCAGTCATCTTTACGTTTCTTTCTCATTTCTTTTAAATGATTTGCTTTTCTGCTCTTTAGTCAGTCTTCTCATTCAACATCTTGTTGTTTATATTTCTCTCCTGTGGTAAAGTACAGAAGAGGTGCGAAGCACCTCTTCAAATATATTTGTTTCTATGCGGAAAAAAAAAAAGAGTGACGTGCACATGATCAGCTAAAGTATTGTCACGTGATGTGCGAAATTCGCATTTCAGTTGAATCAGTTTGCACAACAACGTACGGACGCTATCACCTAGCCTTGCGATAATTCTCATCACTCCAAGACTCACATGTTGCATTTTTTGGTTCGATTTCTCAATTGGAATTGATTGAGAAAACTTCAAACGGTTGGTCATGGCGGAAACGGATGCCCGTTGCTGTGATTATGTAACCTCAGTGCACCCCGGGAGCGTCCATCATTATCTATGGATGCTAGAAAACCCAATGTAAGTTCCACAGTTTGTCCATATGGCCCATTAAAGCATTGTTAGATAAGGCAGGTGTTCGAGACACAATTCAACGACATTCTGATATCCGATTCCAAGTCAAAGTTCAGCACACAACTCTGCGCTAACCGAACTGTGGATAAAGATTATGACATGCCCAAGTTCAATGCGTCAGATGCACCCGATTATCCGCAGATACTGAGGTTTTCTCTCGTCATCTTTCGTGCCTGTCGTGTCGTGAGGGTTCGAAACTGCGTTCATCCAACTTGTATTGCCACCATGGACGATCTGAAGTTGGTTATGCCGCTCTGTCCTACCTGGGCCGGTCTTGAACAGTGGGCTCTTCAGACGGGAGCATGTCTCTGCTCTGGGAAGTCCGGTATACTACACCGTGGCATCTTTCACGAAATAATCAGCATCAGAGATAGGTATCCCGAATTTCAATCAGCACCAAATGATATGTCCTACGTCACAAAACCTGCCGCTTTCGCCGATTGGGCCCGACAAGTGAATCCTTTCGAAGTGATCACCTTGTTATCCTGGGTTTATGGGTTATCATTTGGCAGACACCGGAACCTATCGCCGCTCATGCCAGGACTTGCCCAACTCGACGAATATCGCGATAGAGCTATTAGCCAGGCAATATCACGTGCCCACAAACTATATTTATGCCCTCATCGTGTATGGGCTATCGCCTTCAGCATGCCCGGCCAGGAATCCAATATCCCTGCACTCGTTCCATACAAGCACTCACCCTGCTCCTACAGACATGATTATTGTAGCTCTGGCCTCTCTCACAAGAATTGCACATATGACCATTGCCATATATCCGCTGTCAACTTTACGAATGTCGTCCCGTGTCATCGTCCTAATTGTGATGGAAAATGCCAAAAGAAAGTGTTTCCTATTCATCTGCTCGACAAAGTGGCGAACGAAAACAAACCAACTGCATGGGCAATCGACGGGGAGCTCCGTCCATTAGAAGCTAGAGAGCCCTACATGGCCATCTCTCACGTCTGGTCTGATGGTACGGGGGGTAGTGGGAGCGTTAACGAATGCATGTACAACTTCTTTTGCGACGTGGCGCGCAAATTGAAGTGCAAAGGGTTGTGGTGGGATGCCATCTGCATCCCTCAAGACAAACATGCGCGCGCCAAGGCTATCAATCATATGCATGAGTACTACTTTCAAGCGGCATACACCGTTGTACACGATGCTTGTCTCGCCATGTCAGAATGGATAGACGGCGAACATGCCTCGTTTGCGCTTGTGATGTCAAATTGGTTCACGAGGGGCTGGACGGCTTTGGAACTATCAAGATCGAAACATGTGAAGGTGCTCTTCAGTGCTGGGCAACATACGGGATACGTGTTGAAGAATCTAGATGTTGACATTTTATCTGGTCCTGCCATTGTGTCTTCAATGACTCGTCATGCAGTGTCCAGAGCAATCTACTCTCTGCGGAAAAACTTACAGTCAGAAGTACGTTACAATCTCAATGATGTCCTGATTGCCCTCGGTTCCAGATTTACTTCCTGGGTGCGGGATCGTGCTATCATTGCTGGTCAGTTCGTTGGATTAGAAACCCTTGCCGACGATCAGTATAGCATATACCAGCAGGTCGTTTGCAAAATCGGCCAACTCTCATCACATCACTTGTTTCACCATCTCGCCTCTCCGACTGGCCCGTTCGCCTGGCTTCCCTCTAGCTTATTTGATCTTCCGGTTGCGCTCGAAAATGCACCTAAAATTGAAGTACTCAAGGATGGCAGTCTGCTTGGCACCTGGGATATTATATTATTTCCCGTCGATTTACAGGTATACTGGGACGCGATGCACCCGATGTCGAGATATCATGTCCGAGAGGCTTTAAACGATAACAGACATATTATTTTGATCGACCATTCTGCGATGTCAATCACTCGAGGCTTACTCGTCAAGGTCATGAAAGACACCGACAAATCCTATGACATTCTTTGCCATTACGTTGGACCTATTTATTTCGCGCCTCTGCCATGCTCTTTGCCGGACGCAACTGATTTTCAACATTATTCTTATACCATTCTAATTAACGACAGTGGAGCCGACCTCGATGCAGGCGTTAGCGCGGTCGACCATATCAGGAGCTTGGTACCCCACAAAAATGGTATTTTCGAGTTTAGGGAAGGAAAGTTGTTCAAATTCGACCATTCAAGATGAGAGGACGGGCTCATATGCAAGGTAATCGTAGTCTGTGCGACACACACACTTTCACTCGGACTCATATGTTGCTTTTCTTGGTTCAATTCTTGATTAAGAAAACCCCAACAGTCCAAGCGTGCTATCATAGACGGTGAAAGGGAGAGTGAATATAGTCATGGAGTCGGAATACAAACTTGTTATTCGGGCGCCAAATCCCAAAGGCCCTCTGCCACCGCACTGAATCGTTATGTAATCGATAATCAGCGCTATCAGCGATTGAGTTCGCTGTGAGTGTCACGATTCTTTTGTATCACGAATCCTCTAACGCCGCACTGTCTTGGTTTTGAGCATGGATGTTGGAAGAATTCTGAGTAGCAGTGCCATTAGAAGGATTGATGAAGTAAGTTCCTCAGCTCCCTCGTGCCACAAGTCCCTTGAAGCATTGTTACCAGATGACGCAGATCTTCGAGACAGAATTCGATGATATTCTCATATCCAAGTCAAACCTCAGTATACCATTCTGCGCTAACAGCAAGGGGCATAGAGTTCTCGACATTCCCAAGATAGATCCACCCGATTATTCATATACACTGAGGTTTGCCCTCATCGTCTTTTGTGCCTGTCGTGCAACCGAACTTCGAACTTGTGGTCATCCAGCTTGCATCGCCACCATGGCCGATCTGGAGTCGGTGATACCGCCATGTCCTACCTGGGCCGGTCTTGAACGGTGGGCGCTTCAGGTAGCAGCATGTTTTTGCTCTGGGCAAGGCAATCTATATTATGATATCCTAGGTGTCGGGCTTGAAATGGTCTCCATTGAAGGGAGACATATCGAATTAGCACCAGATGATATGTCCTACACCGAAAAACCTACGCCCTTTGCCGATTGGGCACGACGAGTGAATCATTTCGAGGTCACTACTTTGTTATCTTGGGTTTATGGGTTATTATCAGGTAGACATCAAAACTTGTCGACATTCATGCCGGGACTCGCCCAATTTAACGAATATTGTGATAAAGCTATTGCTCAGGCAATCTTACGTGCTCACAAACTACGATTATGCCCTCATCGTATATGGGCAATTGCCTTCAGTATGCCCGGCCAAGAGTCCAACATTCCTGCACTTGTTCCCTACGAGCACCCGCGCTGCTCCTATACACACGAGTATTGTAGCACCGGCCTCTCTCACAAAAATTGCACGTATGACTACTGTCATATATCCGCTGTCAACTTTACGAACGTCGTACAATGCCATCGACCTAACTGTGATGGAAAATGTCAAAAGAAAGAGTTTCCAGTTCAACTGCTCGACAAAGTGGCGAACGAAAACAGACCAACCGCATGGGCAATCGATGGGGAGCTCCATCCATTGGAAGCTAGGGAACCCTACATGGCCATCTCTCACGTTTGGTCTGATGGTACGGGGGGTAGTGGGAGCGTTAACGAATGCATGTACAACTTCTTTTGCGACGTGGCGCGCAAATTGAAGTGCAAAGGGTTGTGGTGGGACGCCATCTGCATCCCTCAAGACAAACATGCGCGCGCCAAGGCTATCAGTCGTATGCACGAGTACTACTCTCAAGCGACATGCACTGTTGTGCACGACGCCTGTCTTGCCATGTCAGAATGGGTTAGCCACGAACATGCCTCGTTTGCGCTCGTTATGTCAAATTGGTTCACGAGGGGCTGGACGGCTTTGGAACTATCAAGATCGAAACATGTGGAGGTACTCTTCAGTACCAGAGGGCGTACAGGATATACGTTTGAACACCTAGATAATCAGATTGTATCTGGACGCGCAACTGTGTCTTCACTGTCTCGTCATGCAGTGTCCACAGCTATACAGTCGCTACGGGAAAAACCATGGTTAGGACAAGACTTCATGCTCAACGATGCCTCGACTAATCTCGGTCAGAGATATTACACTCTCAATGATGTCCTGACTGCTCTCGGTCCGAGATTCACTTCCTGGGCGCGTGATCGTGCTATCATTGCCGGGCAATACACTGGAGTAGAAACCCTCGCCGACGACCAGTATAGCATATACCAGCAGGTCATTTGCAAAATTGGCAGAATTGCGTCGGATCAGTTATTCCATCATACCGCCTGTCCAACTGGCCCGTTCGCCTGGCTTCCATCCAGCTTATTTGATCTCCCTGTTTCGACTGAAAAGGAGCCTCTCATTAAAGTGCTCAAGGATGGCAGCCTGCTTGGTAGATGGGATATTATCCTACTTCCCGTCGATTTGCAGGTCACCTGGGGCGCGATACACCCAATGTCAAGATATCATGTCCGGGAGGCTTTAAACGATATCAAGCACATTATTTTGATCGAACACTCTGGGATGACAATCACTCGAGGCTTACTCGTCAAGGTCATGAAAGACACTGACAACTCCTACGACATTTTTTGTCGCTACGTCGGACCTGTTTATTTCGCGCCTCTGCCGTGGCCTTCGCGAAACGCGTCCTTCCGACACCACCACTATTCCCCCATCATTCACATTAACGACGGTGGAGAAGACCTTGATGCAGGCGTTAGCGCGGCCGATCATATAAAACGCTCGGTAACTCGCAAAGATGGCGTTTTCAAGTTTAGGGAAGGGAAGTTCAAATTCTACTAGTCAAGATGCGATCATTTGTAGAATATATGGACCTAACGATGTCATTGGGTCACTCAGTGACTGTATGTCTTCTTTGAAGACGCCTTGGGTGAATGCGCTCTAAGAGTCGTAGAGATGTGATAGGATTGCTTGGGCTGTGTTATCCGAAATGTCTGAGACAATCGCGTCCTGCTCGATCGCGTTTTGTCAAAACAAGTGCATCTTGACGCGTCGCGCGAAAACTTATAAAGAGCGTCAGCATCCGCCATTCTCTTCCAAACCACTACCTACGGCCGACACCGACGTTCGACATTGACACGCCAACCTTGACACTCATCCATCCCATCCCAACCCATTCCCATCTTTTTTTTTCTTTCGGATAACCGGGTCCATCATCCACCCAATCAAGGCACACGCACGACGCGCCCCCCCCCCCCCCCCAGCGACCCGCCAAACACCAATGTGTTTGTTTTGGCGATTCGGAGGAATAGTGTCCCTTGGGAGCAGCTCGCAAAGAGTTGACATCTTTCAAATACACCCCTCCGGTGCATGTGACGTAACCGCCTTGAGCGACTATGTTCGGCGGGAGGACATGTGGTCTCCGAAATCCTTCCTTTAATGCTGGGCTGGCTGCGAGAGGAATAGTGTCCCTTGGGAGCACGCACACTCGCGCGTGACATCTTTCAAATACACCCCTCTTGCCTGTTGTGCGTGGTGTCCTACCGGTTGTCGCCAATGAGCGGCTTTCTCTCTCCTTTACTTTCTTCGTGTGTCACATGTCGGCGTGCTCTTTCCTAATCTTCTGGCCATTCGATCTGAACATTCAAGACTGGTTGCGGAAGACCTAGAACGCGATGCATTTATCAATAGTGATTTCCATTTAGTTGATTTCTGTTTACTCACAAATTTGCAGCGGAAACCTTCCACGGAACGAAGTTGTCGAGAGGAATGGGTGGAATCATGGAAAGTTATCGCGGTGACGTGGAAGGGCGCACGAGATGTACCGGTGGGATGATGAGAAAAGCAATTGGGAATGTTTTCTGGTTTGAGGTGACGTGGAAGGCGCGGTATTGGTGAGAGAAGAGATTGGGTTGGAGGCAACGGATACTATTTTCTGGCCACCTGTAAATGCGCTCGAGTCATTCTTTTTGGTCGCCAACTCTTTTTCGCTTGAAATTTGAGGGCGGAAATACAAGTGGCAATCCAAGTCGGAGTTGGTTTCAGCTCCTGTTTGTGACAGGAGTGACGGATTCAATTACGTTCCGTTTCTCCAGTTGGCATTGGGAGGATGGTGATATAATATTTAAACGTTGATATCACTATCTACCTCAATGGCTACTACAGCAATACATCTCAAACTTTTCTTGTCGGTCAAGTTGTGCGTTCTTCAAGCTCACGTGTTAAACGACGATTTGCTCAAATGACGCGAAAGCCAGATCCCTTGTAGCGATGACCGCGCTCGCCTTGCATGCCGGTATTTTGGCAAGTGGACGGACGACCCTATAAAGTCACTGGACGAGCAATACATGATGTTGTGCGCAAGTCATCTATGGTTAGTATTTGTATTCGTTAACTATGAAAAAGTCATATTTTGTCTCGGCCCGAGTGTAATTAAATCCAAATTTGTAGAGTTGGGCTCGCTGTGCTCAAGCAGACCACATGGTTCTTATCACGTTCGTGGACGTGCTTACAAGGCGTCGCCCATTGATTTGCTTCAAGTTTTATTTCATATCCCTCATCGCGCTACGTTACGTTTGGGGTTGCCAAAAATGAAGCAAACTTGTAAATAGCACGAGCAACATGCAGGCTAGGATGCTCGCTTCCTCCCCGGCCCGGAGCATATGCGGTTTCAAACAGTGGGGGGCGCGCCCGAACAGCAAAAACTCCCGCCAACAAATGCACCACTGACCCCCTTGGCCGACTATGACCCAATTTCTCTCATGGGCGCGAGAGCTCCGAGACTACTTAAAACATCACTACATCAAAGTGGCAGCTGATCGGTTAGATCACATGGACAATACAATTGTTTTGGAGGCGATGGAAAGTCCCGCAACAAAGGATCCTTTATCTGCCAAGGTTTGTCCATTGTCAAAGATACAACCTGACCTAAAATGTCCAATGTAGTTTCTTTAACGTTTCGTGCTCTGGAATCCTCCCATAACGACACTACAAGCCGTCGCGGCTCGAAAAAGCGAAGACGGGGAAGGATACATACTCGAGTTTGGTGGGGCGTGTGACCTGAGTGCCAGAGACCCCTGACACAACTCGGCAAATTGTGCCGTGACCGAAAAAAGAGCCCAGTCGGCAACCGTACATGTCGCCTCACACCAGTCGCGAAATGGAATAAAGCACTTTACTATTAAATGGACATTGAGATAAGTAATTGGGGTCCTTCTGCGCGACGGTCCTAACGTCTCTAGGCGCCGGGCCTTAACTGTAACTGTCTGACTTTGAAGGTGTTGAACTTCGTCGGATATAGAGGGACGATAAGCAGGCGCTCCAGAGATAGGGTCGATTTGATCATGCCGTCCTGTATCATAACCTGCCCTAAGGTATCTACACTTATCGATATTTCTACCCTCAGGCTTGATTCATCCGCCGACACTGAAAAGCTTACCAAAGTAGGGGTAGCTCTCCTATGTTCCTACGATCACTAGTCTACTTTTCTGATCGTTGCAGAGTCTAATAAGATTCCTGGTTGCCAGAGATCGCCATGGGATCATTTAATGGTGCTAGTGGCTTTACTATTGAAGACGCGAACTTCATTGAAGTTCATGGCAACTCTTCAACCATCGTCTACAATGTACACTTTGCAACTGCGGCCAACAACGCATCAAGTCAACTGGTGGATAATCAGAAATGGAAAGAGCTGGTTGCCGACATCGAGAAAATGGTCGCCAAGCGACGGGATAGCGAATGCCCAGATGAAAAAGATGCAAGGTCTGATTGGCATGCGCTTGGACGATAATACATAGATCCTAACCATACGCAGCGCTGATGAACTGATTACGAAACGTCTCGTCATTTACACTAACGTGGACATTGCCAAGAAAAAATTGAAGACGACCGTCGAGGTAGGAGCTTGCACTAGCACTAAGATTAGTAGATCCTCATTCATTTATACAAGATCATTTTTACGCTTACGCCTGCAGGATCACCACCTTCGGGACACTGGCCCACTATAGTATGGAAGGTATGCATATTTACGATGTGGCCTCATCTATTTGTTCTCGTTACATTTCTAGACTCTTAGGTTCCAGCCTAATAGTGAGTAGTATCGCAAGTTCCTTCTAGCTTAGCAGGGACTTTAACTGGAGCCAATCCTAGATACAATTCGGCACGATTTATGTTGGTATAACAAGTGCGTTACTAATATGCACGGATCTGGTCTATACTATACATTCTGACAATTTCAAACACCAGGGCTGGATTTTGTGTCTTGGAAGAGCAGAACGATGCCACTCTCAAGCCAGGCGACATATCCGCTATCGTTGAGGTGCGCATCCACTGAGGAATTCTGCTTCTTCCGAGCCGCTGAATACTCTTAGCCGAAACACCTTGCTATCTTACAAGATATTGATGAAAACCCCGACTTCTCTTTGCACACTGAAATACCTCTTGAGACGACTGACATTGCCATAATCAATAAGCTGTCTGCTGGCCAACGCTTTGCTTTGTGTGAGCTTCGTTACATTCTGTAACATCGCGTCCATTAACGCGACCATTCAAAATAGGTACTATCGACCCAAGCAGGCCAGAGACTGACCAGTTCCTTCCAGTTATTGACATTGGCTCCGTGAGGTATGACTCTTCATTGTCACATAATTGTCTTCGAAAATGAATACGCCTGCTAGTTCTAATGATATCTACCTGAGTGGGTTTCCTGTCATGGTTCAAGCCTATGTCGTGCGTGGGTATACAGGTGAGAGCATTATAGCTATAATGAACCGGAGTCTAAATTATTGTCGCAGAGAGGAAACCCATCGATACCAGCAATCTATTACGCCCCCTCTTTGTCGATAGTGCAGGCAAACCCAATCCACTGGACATTAGGACGATGAGATCGGTTTGTTTTTCTTGTTCAAGTTTGTCCCTCAATGCTGAGAATGCGACGTTAGCCCGCTGCATTCCGCCTATATTCCAATCAGGCGGGTAAGATTATTCTTGACAAGGATTAGATAGGTTCGCCCCAACTATTCGAATTGAGTTGCAATTGTGTGCACATAATGACCGTATCGAATGTCATCGAATGTGATTTGATTAATGAGGTTCTGGTGTCTCCCTCCACTGTCTATACATAGAGGCAGAGATCCGCCGACTGGCTGCGAGATATGTGTTGAACGTAACCCAGGTGGGACCATCATTATGTACCTATACTATATGTACATGGTGAGTACGTGCAGTTAAGTTGTCACTATAGTTAGCGTTAGCCCTTGGATATTCAAAATGGCCTCAGATTCTGCCGCGTTTGTCAGACGAGACAATCTCCATTTGTCATGCCGGCAATGAAATAATGCATCATGTACACGAGGTGTACGGCTGGACAGCATCAGGACAGCATCAACTTTACAAGTACACTGGAGTCAGCGCTAGCAGCACCTATCCATGGTTTCTAGTGTTCCAATGGCTTGGGTCGCTGGTGCAACTATGAGCCGGCTATGACAGCTGTGACATATATGAGCGCTTAGCCCGTCCACTATCAGAACCGCTGTGGGGGCTTACCTCTTTGCGGCTGGCCTCCGATTATCCATCTACTACCTGCTCGTTTCCTGCCTCGTCTAGCTTGCGCTCTCTACCTCTCCGAATTGACTCCTTTCCTGTCCATCCGCTGCCGCTCCCAGTCCCATGCTTGCCCCAAGGTATTTAAAAGATTCCCTTTCCCACTCCCGTGTCATCTTTGAATATCATTCTCCCGAACCTCAAATCGTTCGAGCTTTCAACATCTTATGATATTTGCCATGGAATGCAGCATTGATTGTATGGCTAATGATGCAGGCAAGGTCCTTCTGCTGGACGGTCAGGCGCAGGAATGACGATATGGGCGGCAAGGCAAGACACACAATGGAGGGAATCTTGAGCAGCTTGCGGAGGCCAATGTCAACGCGCACGAGAGTCTTAGAAGTGTCGATGATAATGGCATTCAACCGTTGTCACGGTCATCTCTAACTATGTAATAGTTTCAGTAGAATCATCCACACCTTGACACCGACGTTAGGCTGTACTAGTAGGTGAGACATACCATCAAACATAAGGACAACCAGTCGGTACCGGTACTACCGATGGATGCGGCTCGGCGGTTAGCGAGGTAAAAACGACTGTCACACTGGTCACAACCATGCACCTGTGGATACCCTGACCAGGACCCCAGGTTCCGCGCTGTTATTTTACAAAAGCCGGATGAAACCTCTGTTGCATGTCTGGTACGGGATACACCTTCCTGTTCTCCTCCAATTATCTATCTCATGATCCGAGTCTCCCATGCTAGGCCCAGCCTGATCGTCTCCATTTTTTAACCAATCCTCTGTTCGTTGCCCCTCGCCATGGCCGAAGGGAGATTGTGCGGGATTCAATGGATATAAATGTACGCCAGAACGCCATGTCCGCACCAAATAGCCAGCCCAAGATATTCACCGATCCATTCATGTTAGATCAACAGGTAATCGTCGACCATGCTTGTGGCCGCGCCTTGACTCCCACCACTGTGGATATGTTCATCAGCTTCACTCCGTAAAATTGGTTTCGTAGCCTTACTACTATAGCCGGTTCGGAAGGACTCATTTTTTTTTGGCAGGCAGAATTCGCTGAAGTTTGTCCAGACTATCAAGGGTACCCAGAACCCTGGGCATATATGCGGCAGGTCCGTCTTTTTCCAAACCGGGGCAATGTTAGACCAAATTTTGTCTGGAATCAATCTAGCCTGCCCTATCGAGAGCTCAGCCCTCCACGTACGTGTAGCGCCATTAGGGCCTAACTTTTCGGGGTCCAGAAGTATTGTACTCATCAGAACTTGATAAGTCGACTCATGATCAGCAACCATACAAAATTGGCTGAAGCGAAACTCTATTCGACGGAGATCACGATTCTTCTTTGGGATTATAAGCTGATACATTCATTTCCATCCGGCTAATTTTACAATGCCGAACTTAGCCAATGGCTGGAAGCCTGGATGAGAAGTGGGACCGGGGAGAGGGAAGGCGAGCGAGTAAACGGACAGACGGGAAGAGAATGTGCTGCTCTGAGCTTTCCTTCCACGTAAGTACAAGTGGATTTTCCATCCGCCGTTCAACGTTCACCGTTCACCATTCAATGTAGACGATGTTTGATGGGGGACTCCTTTTAAATTCTGGTCTGCCCTAGAAAATCAACTTACGGCTATGGAAAGTCATCCATTCAATGTGACAGACGCTCAATGATTGATGGACACAAACGTGTTGATTGATTACCAGGCGTGACGGGCGGTGTGACTTATATTGGTTGGGAGCACTGATCATGTCGACATCCTTTCCGTTCAAAAGAGAAATAGCGACAGCTGAGCGCTATGCAGTCGATTTTCATCTTGGCTATAGCTCTGTTCCATCTTTTCATCGCCGTCGCATCGGCTCCGAATATTTCGCCCAACAATCCAAGTCTTCACGTGCGACGGCCGGATCTCTGTTCATGTATCCCTGGATGTACCGGATGTACAGCTAATTGCTGTCCTGCTGGCCAAAATTGTGTCAAGTGCATGCTCTTATTGATTCTGAGCGCCTTTTCCAATGCTTACTATATAATATCATAGGAGCGGCGGACTCATTCTTAAGTTTTCGGTAGACAGTTGTTGCACTGGAGATACCTGTGCAGCGTCCTTTGGGCCCTCTTCACCAAGTCCGCCCACTTCTACGTCAACATCGAGCACATCTCAAACGACATCGTCTATCACTACTTCTGCGGATATCCCATCGACTCAGACGCCAGAATTGCCTATTACCACTTCCTCGTCAACCCCGCCGCCCTCGACATCCTCGCCAGGAGGGGGGAATAATGAGAGGAGAGTTGGTACTATTGCCGGTGGCACTGTGGCTGGAGCTGTCGGAATTGGTGTGGTGGGAGGTATTCTGATCGTTGTGAATCTCGCGCACGTCAAATATTTATGGGGATCATTGGTAAGTAATATTATTGTTTGCGCGATGCATGACTGCAACGGTACCATAGGCCTCGGCATTATTTGGCATTTTCATCTTCAAATCTAGGCGATTGATCTTCTCCGTGGATAAAGACGTTCCCCCTACGCAGGTAAGTCTAGCACGTGCTACAAGCCGTGAGCGATGCTTGAAAAACATACCTAGATATCTCTTTTCCTAACTCCTTACAAGAGCGTTTCCGATTTTACCTCTGATAGGAATTTGACGACACTTGTTTGGAAGGCTAGTACAAATATAATGATCACTTATCGTTAATATGAGATTGATTATTTCGTCAACAGGTCTTTGGTATTGGATATACACGTAAGTTTGTTGTCAGGGGCGCGTTTGCGTTTTTCACTCGCTTCTAGAACGTCAATTCGATGTAGCGGTTCCAGTGTAAGCTACTTGTGGTCAATGATGCTAGTAGTTGCTCACCACCCCGCAGCAAAGGTGCTCTGGAAGGTTCGACTCACCAACATGTGGACCAGAAAATCGACTTGACCATACCTTCCACGTGAGTTACTATAATTACATCCAATCAACATTTTGTTCTTCATGATTGCACAGTTACAGAGAAGGCATTCCAGAACTCGGATTTGGAACTGTTATAGACGACGGTCAACTTGTGAAGTGCGAAGCCTTCGAGGTTGCCCCTGTAAGTGTTGCCTTTTTGTTGTTTTTTTTAAAAAAAAACCCCTCTGCTTTACACGCAATATTTCGAATATAGGCCATTCTGAATGAAGAAAGGGAATGGATTTCGGGCAGCAAAGCCAATGGACGCATGCGTACAGCTACAATTCATACTAATAATATAGAAACCCGCAGGATTGCCGTCGGTCCGTTGGTTGGCTTATCCTAATTTATTATTTTCCTGAAAATGTGAACAGGTACAGTTGATGACGCAGATATCCATCCATTTTTATTAGTCGAACGTGGGGCATTCAAGTACTTATTTAATATAAATTCCGGTTAATTCCCTCTGATTTCTTGCCTAGGAATAGTGGAAGTGGGGATGAATATCCCGTTGAAGGTGACCTCTACCTCCATGTCTTCAGGAGTATCAACTATGCCGGTGAGGTGATTTGATTTTGCATGTAATTTATCTGACAGAAACAACAGCTGGACGGTATGGGCCAAATCTTGTGAGTGCGATAGCGGGGGATAACCTACACCCCGAGGGCGGAATTAACATAAAGTCTCTTCGTCCTGTGAGTAACAACAAACATATAAGTGATAGACGTAATAATCTATTTCCAGCTCACGTCATGGCGTATTCGGTCCGCTGGTGGCGAAAAACTAAGGTTAGAAATCGATGAAAATCGGAAAGAAGACGTCAAGCGGTATAAACATGACGTTGTGATCAAGAAAAAAGCACGAACCTAGCCAAGTTAATCTATTGGTTCCTTTACATTTGGCTGTGCACCTTGGTACCCAACGGTTCGATCGATACTCATTCAATGTTTCGGAACTGCAGTTCTATTTTACGTGGCCTTCATCGTAGACCCTTCTAAATAGTTAATTGGTAGATACGACCTCAACTATGTTTCCTGTTCTCGGTGTAGCGGACGCAGCTTTGCTCCCTACTGGCACCAAAACGCGCACCAGAGTTCGAACGAGGCTGTTTGTACTCATCATCCATGCCTCACTGATAGAATTTGACATCATAAGCGCAGATATGGCATGTTTCGTAGTTGACCCATTCTGACTTGGCCAGACAGGCAAGAGTCCAACCCGCACAAATAGAAATGTCTGAGACAATCACGTCCTGCTAGTCACGGCTATCGCGTTTTGTCAAAACAAGTGCATCTTGACGCGTCGCGCGAAAACCTCTAAAAGAGCGTCAGCATCCGCCATTCTCTTCCAAACCACTACCTTCGGCCGACACCGACGTTCGACCACGACATTGACACGCCGATCTTGACACTCATCCCATCCCATCCCATCTTTTTCTTTCTTTCGGATAACCGGGTCCATCATCCACCCAATCAAGGCACACGCACGACGCGCCCCCCCCCCAGCGACCCGCCAAACACCAATGTGTTTGTCTTGGCGAGTGACGTAACCGCCTTGAGCAACTACTATGTTCGGCGGGAGGACATGTGGTCTCCGAATTCGTACCAACCCTTCCTTCGTGGCTGTGTCGAACACGTGCACCGTTCCGACGCTACGCGGTACTATTCCCGTCACTTTCTGGACGGATTGCGGAGAGTGGAGGCGCATGCCTTTCTCTCTCTTGTTTGAACGACGGTCTGACAGTAAAGTCTAGCTCATTCGGTGTCAACCACGTTCGGTACGACGGACGATGGGACCAGTAGTCGTGTCAGCTTCAATAGAGCATCTGGTCGAGAATCGCCCACACCGTACTGTCGTGTTCAATACCAACAATGGAGAGGAGGATGGGTTGAATGGGGCTCAAGCGTTCGTGTTACAAGTGCTCACTTACGAAATAGCATAACTTTGTTAAACATCCTCTCCAGATACTTATATCGACCTCGGAGCCAAAGGGGTAAACCCATTAGCACATTCAAACTTTGAAATGACCTAATTTGTATCCTCAGGCCTCCATTAATCTTCCGCGCAACATATCTTAAGCCTGCGAGAGCTTATGGTCACGAACTTGACAATATACCGTGTTTCGCATCCATTCTAACGAGGCGTTGTTAGAAGACGTAGGCAAGTCTTCGCATATATATGGCTGTGCCTTGTGTATTCGCTTTCTAAGGAACGGAAAGTATCACCTTTCCCGATATCATACGATGTTTGGTGCCAATGGAAAGGCGGAACATCCCCTTGAGAGCGCATCGGCAATGGGAGGCGTTTTACTCAACATCGATGTTGCCAATCCTCAAGTTCAAGAAAAGAGTGCCGATATTGAACTGCTCTATTTTGATCGTACGTTGGGCTTCTCACGTATAATATTCCTCGCTCACTGCCCCCACCCAGTCTTTAAAAAATGGTTCAGCGTTTTTGAACAGCGGTCACTTCACACGTTCAAGTTCGCTGTGCCCACACTCGTCCTTCTCCTTCACGCAGGCCTTCCGGTGCTTTATGGCCATTTTGATGATTCCAGTCGTCTGATTTGTACTGAGCACACTACCCTTGATCCTGATCTCTATCGTGGTGGAAGAAGTGTCTCCGGTTCGTTTCCTCGACCAAGCGGCGAACGAAATCTTAACGAATGCATGTATATATCAGGGGCATCGTACACCAATGTCAGGACTTAGCGTGGCCCGGGCATCATGAGACAATGAGGCACTGGCTAGAATCTTCTGTTAACCGGGCGCGGAGGGCTGTAGAGAAGCGGATGGCGATGTGTTCGCCGTCGCTGATCTCCGTCCCTTGGCTGCTGCCGCGTTATCGACTATGATGATAACGTGCCCAAGCATTCCTGAAGTGAGCAAGCACTAGTCTCAAGGGCTTGGGTCTCGGTCTAGGCGCTGGGACCGACGGTGGTCAAGTCAGAGTGTCGAACAGTGCGGTGAGCTTCATGGGATGGGAGTCAGTGGCTGAAGTGGTGGCAGATGAGTGTTTGCGAAATGGAGTGGTCCCGGCGGCGGGAGTATCATTCCGCCAGTAAAGAGGCTGGGACCGGTTGACTCGGATAGCCATTTGAAGCGCGCCGTTGGACCTTCAAAGTGGATGGCCAACAGTACGAGAGCGCCACAGATTGTTCGCCCAACATCCATCGATTTTACGTCAGTTTTTTACCATAGTGGTGCTCCGGTGTCAACATCAGCAGTCGAGTCCAGCCCTATACCGTCCACTTTCTGGTTACATAATATTTGGAGAAGAACAACCACACCTGATGGCCTTGAACTTGGCTTAGTGCGAGAACTGGACTTGGCTGGATGCGGCGAAGAAGCCTTGAAAGCTTGACCTGTTATCAACACCCATGCCAATCCCAGTGGCAGCGTTATTGAAAATGCCGTGGGATTGGCTTAGTAATCGACATCACACAATCTCTTCATTACCTTGCTTGCAAGGTCTTTTCAACCCCCATAATTGTGGATACCATGGTCTATCTTTTCCCACGTCTTATCTTCGCTCCGCAAAATTTTTCGGGCCGTCTTATCGTGGAAAGGTGACACGTGCGTGTCAATGTTCGTCGCGTCTGCACCTCATAGAAAGTCGAAGAATAATAGTTTGTATCTAGTGCGTGTCTGTCGTAACATTGTCAAGTCTCTCAAGCCGTTCATCTTCTTTCAGTAAATTTTCGTCATGCCTTTTCTGTAACATCTCAGACTTGAAATCACGTAACAATCATATTCGATCTCGAGAGGGACATCGAGACAATGCCACGTATAAATTAAAGAGGTTCAAAGACCCTTTGGGAGGAGGTGCGATGTCAATGATTGCCTGTGAAATCGTCTGTCCTTGGGCACGGTAGTCAGTGAAGGCATAGGCACCGGTGACTGGATATTGCGTGCGTTGGACAATCAAATGTTTCTTGTCGTTATTATTTTCAACTTGAAGGTCCAGACGTGTAGTCAAAGGATCGATAGGTATGACATTGTCTTCTAGCATCGACAAACGACTCGTTTTAGTTCGGTCCATGCGCACCAATATAAATTTGGGAAGGTGTCGAAGTCGAACAATGGGTGACTGTGCATCAAAACGTTCTCGGCTGTCAAAGATGATGTCGGTGATTGTTCCGCGCGCACCATTGGTGATGTCTAGATCGGTCTCGATGTTGAATGTCACGAGAATTTTCATATCAATTGCTATTTCAATTTCGTCCGGCAGACTTTTCTTTCTTTTTAACGTCAAATTCTTCTTCACCGTCAGTTGTTCCTCTTGACTAAGTTGACGATCATCCTTCGCACAACAAATGAATAAAGTTTGACTTTTAGAAGAACAAAGCTCTCGACAAGCTTCGTCATTCCAGGACATTCGAACCGCGTGTTGTCAACCTCGTGTCGGTCACTTTCAATCTAGGACCAGACATTCAAACTACACCTTTAGCTACTAATCAAACGGCCGAATCATCTCCATCTAAAAAACGCAAATTTGGAATATACAAACAATTGTACGCCACACTTTCCGTTCTTCGAATAACTTTCACAACTCATAAAACAGAAGTACGGCCACTGCCTCGTCATCATTCACAACAGACACGAGGTCTACGCAAGATCCCCCTGACGCTGCATCTTCTCAAGAACGACATTGCATCGAAGAAGATCACAATGAAGAAATTAGTGAGAAAAAAAAGGGAAAAGGAAAGATGTAAACGTACCACAAGAATTTCTAATATCCTCCTGAAATGAACGAAAAATGAGAAGGATGTAACGTACCACTAAATTACTATGTCAGAAGATTATTATTATTATCTTTCATTTTAAGCATTCATTGCAAGCAAGGTCGCGGACGGCGTAAGCCGACGCTTATCTAGTGTATCACTGGGACTCATATTGCGTTTCTTGCTTCAATTCTCGAGAATTAAACCCCAACAGGCCAAGCTTGTAGTGGAAGGGAGATTGAAGAATGTCATTGCGGAGTTCTTCGGAAATACGGATGTTCTCACTGTACAGGGACCCTGTCTCAAACTCGGTTTGATGGGCCCTCTGCCACCGTGACCGCACTGTGGTCCCATAAACGCAGGATCACTGTATCACGAACCCTCTAACGGGAGCATGGATACTGGAAGAATTCGTAGTCGGAATGCTAGAAGGATTCACAACAGGAACGCTGGAAGCCCAAGACACGCTGAACCCCGTCACAATGATGTAAGTTTTTCCACTACCTCACGCTGCAAGTCCTTTGAAGCATTGTTACAAGACGACGCAGATCTTTGAGTCACAATTCAACGACATTCTCATATCCAAGTCAAACCTCAGCACACAACTCTGCACCAACAGCAAGAAGCATAAGGCTCTCGGTATTCCCAAGTTAGATGCACCTGATTATCCGTACACACTGAGGTTTTCCCTCATCGTCTTTCATGCCTGTCGTGCCACCGGTATTCAAAGCTGTAGTCATCCAGCTTGTGTCGCCACCATGGCCGATCTGAAATTGGTGATACCGCCATGTCCTACCTGGGCCGGTCTTGAACGGTGGGCTCTTCAGATAGCAGCATGCTTTTGCTCTGGGCAAGCCAGTCAACTTTACGACGATATCCAAAATGTCGGGTTTCAAATAATCATCATCGAAGAGAGCCATCTCGAATTAGCACCAGATGATATGTCCTACACCGGAAAGCATGCAGCTTTTGCCGATTGGGCACTACAAGTGAATCATTTCGAGGTGGTCACTTTGTTATCCTGGCTTTATGGGTTATCCTCGGGCAGATACCGGAACCTATCGACGTTCATGCCCGGACTTGCCCAATTCAACGGATATTATGATAGAGCCATCGGTCATGCAATCTCACGTGTACACAAACTACATTTATGCCCTCATCGCGTATGGGCTATTGCCTTCAGCATAGCTGGCCAAGAGTCCAACATCCCCGCACTCGTACCCTATGAGCGCTCGTTCTGCTCATACAAGCACGACTATTGTAGCACTGGCCTCTCTCACAAAAATTGCACATACGACTACTGCTATATCTCCGCTGTCAACTTCACCAATGTCGTACAATGTCATCGACCTAACTGTGATGGAAATTGTCAGAAGACAGAGTTTCCAGTTCATCTGCTCGACCGAGCGGCAACTGAAAATAAACCAACCGCCTGGGCAATCGATGGGGAGCTCCGTCCATTGGAATCTGGGAAATCCTACATGGCCATCTCTCACGTTTGGTCTGATGGTACGGGAGGCAGCGGCAGCGTTAATGAATGCATGTACAACTTCTTTTGCGACGTGGCACGAAAATTGAAGTGCAAAGGCTTGTGGTGGGATGCTATCTGCATGCCTCAAGACAAGCATGCGCGCGCAAAGGCTATCAGTAACATGCACGAGTATTACTCTCAAGCGGCATGTACCATTGTGCACGATGCCTGTCTAGCCATGTCAGAATGGGTCGACGGCAACCACGCTTCGCTTGCGCTTGTCATGTCAAATTGGTTCACGAGGGGTTGGACAGCTTTGGAACTATCAAGATCGAAACGTGTAGAGGTACTCTTCAGTGCCAGAGGTCATATAGGATACACGTTGAAGAACCTAGACGTTGACATTGTATCTGGACGTGCAATCGTGTCTTCAATATCTTGTCACCTAGCATCTACAGCAATCGAATCTTTGCGGAAAAGCCGTCAGTCAGCAGCACAGTACAGTCTCAACGATGTATTAACAGCTCTCGGTCCGAGATTCACTTCCTGGGGGCGTGATCGTGCCATCATTGCTGGTCAATTCGTTGGGTTAGAAACCCTTGCCGACAATCAGTATAGCATATACCAGCAGGTCGTTTGCAAGATCGGACAACTCTCATCGTATCATTTGTTCCACCATCTCGCCTCCTCTCAAACTGGTCCGTTCGCCTGGCTTCCATCCAGTTTATTTGATCTCCCTGTTGCTCTCAACAAGGCGCCTAACATTAAAGTACTCAAGGACGGCAGCTTGCTTGGTGATTGGAATATTGTCCTATTCCCTGTCGAATTTCAGTTTTCCTGGGATGCGATGCACCCGATGTCGATATATTATATCCGGGAGGCTTTAAACGACGACAGGCATATTATTTTAATTGAAATTTTTGCGAAGAATCTCACTCGAGGCTTACTCGTCAAGGTCATGAAAGACAATTTTCTCCGATGTCGCTACGTCGGACCTGTCTACTTCGCGCCTCTGCCATGGTCTTCACCGGACACGGCTTATCCAAATCATTTTCATACCGTTCTAATTACCCACAGTGGAGTTGACCTCGACGTGGGAGCCAGCGCAGTCGATCATATCAATAGCTTCCCTCGCAAAAAGAATGTTTTCAAATTTAAAGGAGGAAAGTTATTGGAACTCGACTAGTAGTAGTCGTGCACCATTTGGAACCGCCTTAGCACCCCAAATACCCACGGACACGGACTTTTGATTTCAAAACGGAAACGGAAGATTTACACCAAGGGAAAGGCGAGGAGGAAGAGCGGTCACCTGTGAGTGGTCACGGGGATGAGGAAAACGGAGTCCAGACCCCATATTGATTTTATGCATGAAGATGTACGGATCTATACTACGCGTAAGTATTCGGGCTGTCATACGACGGTATCATCCAGTTTACTCACAATGTGTTTCTTGGTTAGTGATGGTGGCGGAGTTCAAATACGAACATCATCCCCATTCTTCAAGCTTCAAGTTCTGGCTGTGCCTGCCAAGTCCTGTCAAATCTCAAAGGCTTGATGGGCCCTCTGTCACCGCACTGCAGCCCCACAAACGCGGGATCAATTATTAATATCATTGATCACTGCGATTAACGTCGGTGTGAGTATCGCCGGTTCTTCTGTATCACAAATCCTCTAAACTGTTACTTGTATTTAGCATGGATGCTGGAGGAATTCGTGGTAGGAACGATGTAAGTTCCGCAGTTCCCATATACGACAAGTCCGTTTTAAAGCCTGGTTACAAGACAATGTCGATTTTTGAGACGCAATTCAACAATATCCTCATATCCGAGTCAAACCCCAGCACGCAACGAGTCTGCGCTAACCAAAGAGATTATAGGGCTCTTGACGTTCCCAAGTTCAAGATGTCAGATGCACCCGATTATCCGGATAAGCTGAGGTTTACTCTCATCGTCTTTCGTGCCTGTCGTGCCACCGAGATTCGAGGCTGCGATTATCCAGCTTGTATCGCCACCATGGCCGATCTGAAGTTGGTCATACCGCCGTGTTCTACATGGCCCGGCCTCGAACGGTGGGCCCTTCAGGTAGCGGCATGCTTTTGCTCTGGGCAAGCCAGTAACCTAGACGATGATATGCAAGGTGTCTGGTATGAAATAACCTACGTCCAAGATACATATCCGGAATCGGCACCAGCTGAAATGTCCTACATCGGAAAACCTGCGGCTTTCGCTGATTGGGCACAACAAGTGAACCACCTCGAGGTGATCCCTTTGTTATCCTGGTTTTCTGGGTTACTGTTGGGCACGTACCATGACAGGTCGGTGTTTATGCCACTGGGATTCGTTGGCCCAAGGTTGTCTGCCAACGGATATCGTGATAAAACTATTGGTCAGGCCAAATCACGTGCCCGAAAACTACATTTATGCCCTCATCGTATATGGGCCATCGCGTTCAGTTTACCCGGAAGAGAGTCCAACATGCCAGCACTTGTTCCTTACAAGCACTCGCTCTGCTCTCATAAGCACGAATACTGTAGTACCGGCCCCTCCCACAAAAATTGCACATATGACTACTGCGAAATCTCCGCCGTCAACTTCACGAGCGTCGTACAATGCCATAGACCTAGTTGTGGTGGGAAATGCCAAAAGAAGGTGTTTCCAGCTCATTTTCTCGACAAAGTGGCGAACGAAAACAGACCGACCGCCTGGGCAATCGATGGGGAACTCCGTCCATTGGATGCAGGGGAACGCTACATGGCCATTTCTCACGTTTGGTCTGATGGCACCGGGGGCAGCGGTAGTGTTAATGAATGCATGTACAACTTCTTTTGCGATGTAGCGCGAAAATTGGAGTGCAAAGGCTTGTGGTGGGACGCCATCTGTATCCCTCAAGACAAACATGCGCGCGCCAAGGCTATCAGTCAGATGCACGGGTACTATTCTCAAGCAGCATGCACTGTCGTGCACGACGGCTGTCTAGCCATGTCAGAATGGGTAGACGGCAATCATGCATCGTTTGGGCTAGTGATGTCAAATTGGTTCACGAGGGGCTGGACGGCTTTGGAACTATCAAGATCGAAACGAGTGGAGGTGGTCTTCAAGACCAGAGAGCGTACAGGATATGTGTTGAAGAACCTAGATGTTGACATTGTGTCTGGACCTGCGATCGTATCTTCAACATCTCGTCAGGTAGCGTCCACAGCAATCCAATCTCTGCGGAAGAGCCGTCAGAAAGAAGCAAGTTATTCTCTCGACGATGTCTTGACTGCTCTCGGTCCGAGATTCACTTCTTGGGCGCGAGATCGCGCTACCATTGCCGGCCAATTCGTTGGAATAGAAACCCTTGCGAACGATCAGCATAGCATATACCAACAGGTCATATGCAAAATTGGCAGAATCTCGTCAGATCAGTTATTCCACCACACCGCCTGTCCACCTGGTCCATTTGCCTGGCTTCCGTCTAGCTTATTTGATCTTCCAATTTCCACTGAAACCGGAATCCAAATTCAAGTGCTCGACGATGGCAGCCTGCTCGGTGATTGGTCTGTTACCCTATTGCCCGTTGATTTCCAGTTCTCCTGGGACCTGATGCACCCAATGTCGATATGTGATATCCGGGAGGCTTTGAATGACAACAGGCATATTATTTTGTCTGAATGTTACCAGACCTCGATCACTCGAGGCTTACTTGTCAAGGTCATGAAAGACACCGGCCCATCCTACGACATTCTCTGTCACTACATCGGGCCCGTTTATTTCACGCCTGTGCCATGGTCTAAACCAGGCAATTTAGCTGATCATACCGTTTTAATTAACAATGAAGGAGCTGACCTTGACGCGGGCATTAGCGCAGTCGATCATATCAAGAGTTTGGTGCCTCGCAAAAATTGTGTATCTGAGTTTGGGGGAGGAGACTTAGGAGAGCTGTTAGAACTTGACTAGTCAAGATGGACTCTGGCTGGTAGAGATTGTATAGCTAGCGAGTATACATACTATATTGCAAGGGAGACGTGGAAAAGCAGCGCGGGCCGTACGCCCAAGTGACCAGGTTTGTTTGGTGAGTCAGGCCGGAATGTGCCGAATTGATCTTGATTCCCGCCAGATTGTAAGTATCGCACTTCTTGTCTTCACGAATCCTCTAGTTACAGTATCAGCTCTACAAGGTCCAGGACTCATAATGTCATATGGTGTTATATCCGCAGCTCCCCTGACTCGGACACCGATCTTCGAGACCCAATTCAACAATATCCTTACATCTGACTCGACAAATCCCAACACACAACTCTGCACTAACAAAAGGGAAGATGCGCTTATTTACTGGCAACGTCCTGATGTTCGACATGATTATCCGCATAGACTTGGGTTTGCTTCCACCACCTTTCATGCCTGCCGTTCCGCTATGATTCGAAACTGCAGTAATCCAGCTTGTGTCGCCACTACAGAAGATCTGAAGACGGTAATGCCCCCATGTCCTACATGGCCCGGGCTTGAACTGTGGGCTCTTCAGGCTGCAGCATGTTTTTGCTCTGGCCAAGCTGAGAACCTCGGCCGTGCTATTCCGTCCGTCACTGACTTTATAACCACGCTCACCCTGCCGCATGATCCCAACTCAGGACCAGATGTTTACACCGGAAAATGTGCAACTTTCACCAAATGGGCACGACAAATGAACCCATGGGAGGTGATCCCTTTATTATGCTGGCTCACTGAGTTATTCCCGACTCGGAGCAAGTATGAAGACCCAATGCATGTTATGCGGCATCTCACCTCAACGATGTCGACTGACGGATATCGTGATAGAGCTATCCGTCAGGCCATTTCACGTGCTCGTGAACTACATTTATGCCCTCATCGTGTATGTGCTATTGCGTTCAGTATGCCTGGCCAAGAGTCCAACATCCCCGCACTCGTTCCTGGCAAACATTCGCTCTGCTCCTATATACACAATTATTGTAGTACTGGCCCCTCCCACGAAAGTTGCACATATGAATATTGCGAAGTCTCCGCTGTCAACTTCACGAATGTCGTACAATGCCATCGGCCTGCCTGTGATAGAAAATGCCGAAAGAAAGTATTTCCAGTTCATTTGCTCGACAAAGTGGCCAGCGAAAACAGACCAACCGCCTGGGCAATCGATGGGGATCTCCGTCCGCTGGAATCTGGAGAACGTTACATGGCCATTTCTCACGTTTGGTCTGACGGGACGGGAGGTAGTGGCAGCGTGAACGAATGCATGTACAACTTCTTTTGCGACGTGGCGCGCAAATTGGAGTGCAAAGGTCTGTGGTGGGACGCCATCTGCATCCCTCAAGACAAACATGCGCGCGCCGACGCTGTCGCTCACATGCACGAGTACTACTCTCAAGCGGCATGCACCGTTGTTCATGACACCTGTCTAGCCATGTCAGAATGGGTCGACGGCAATCATGCATCGTTTGCGCTTGTGATGTCAAATTGGTTCACGAGGGGTTGGACGGCTTTGGAGCTAGCGAGATCAAAACAAGTGGAGGTCGTCTTCGGTGCTAGAGGAGATACAGGATACGTGTTGAAGAATCTAGACATTGACATTTTATCTGGACCTGCAATCGTGTCTTCAATGTCTCGTCAGGCAGCGTCCAGAGCAATCCGATCTCTGCGGAAAAACTTACAGTCAGAAGCATGTTACACTCTTGACGATGTTTTGACTGCTCTTGCTCCGAGATTCACTTCCTGGGCGCATGATCGTGCCGTCATTGCGGGCCAATTCGTTGGAATAAAAACCCTTTCCGACAATCAGCGTAACATATACCAGCAGGTCGTTTGCAAAATCGGCAAAATCTCACCAGATCATTTATTCCACCATGTTGCCTGTCCAACTGGTCCCTTTGCCTGGCTTCCATCCAGTTTATTTGATGTTCCTATTTCTCAAACACGACAGGCAAAGATCGAAGTACTCAATGACGGCAGTTTACTTTGTGAATGGGGTATAATCCTGTTGCCTGTCAACTTTCAGTTCTCCTGGGATGTGATGCACCCAATGTTGAGATGTCATGTCCGGGAGGCTTTAAACGATGACCGACACATTATTTTGTTTGACTCTTACATGAGGTCAATCAATCGAGGCTTACTCGTCAAGGTCATGAAAGACACTAGCCCATCCTACGAGATCCTCTGCCACTACGTCGGACCTCTTCACTTCGCAACTCTGCCATTGGATGCAATAGCCGCATACTCTGCTATGAGTCAATATTATTATTCCGTTCTCATTAGCAGCAGCGGAGTTGACCTCGATACGGGCGTCAGTGCAGCCAATCATATCATGGGCTTGGAAGCGTGTGGTTTGATAGAGCGTGGTTTGGTATTGCGGTCAGGGAAGGATTTTTAAAACTCGCGTAAGCCGGCCTGGCAGCCTTGGAATGTCCGTCGCTACATGCTTTTTTTTTTCTGCATAACAAAATGGTATTGGGTAAACATGTAAAAACATGGAACAGATGGGGGAGCCCAAAGGGTCCTCAAGTAAACATGGGCCTAAGCCATGGGAACACTATCGACAAATGCTAAGAACAGACAGTCATATAAGTATGAGGTAGGAAAACCACATCATGGTGCAAAGGTGGCACCTGACTGCGCTGCCAAGGAGGCATGTGACTCGTGATCCTTAAGGAAGGCGATGAGGCCTATGTAGTTATTGTCTGCGAGTAGAAAGGAAAAGGAGGAAAGAAACGGTCTCTTGCCGTACCTTACGCAATGATATAGCAGGTGGTCGTGCGTGAATGGCCGGTGGCCAGGACATATTGTGAAGGTGGTATTGGAAGCCGGATGAAACCGCCGCCTATGCTCCGCTGAAGGCATGTGATTGGTGGCAAGGCGGACAAAAAGCGAGAAGAGGGCAGGGTCCCCATCGCAATGAGGCGGTGGTGTCCAGGACCCAAAGTCGGTTGGAGGGAACCAAAGGAGCGAGTGGCCCCGGAAGTCTTGTGAAAGCCAAGCCAGACGCCAACGAGTGCCCGCAGAATAACGAAAACGAGGGGACTACGTCCGGGCCGTTGTAAGAGCCCACGATGGTGTCAGCGGCCTCATTCTCAGGGACGCCCGCTTGACTGGGGCACCAGGAAATTGTGAGGCAGGCAAGAGGACAGGCGGTTAGTCAGGCTGTGACCGCAGTGACGAATTGGAGCCGTATGTGTTGGCCATCCCCCGGGTTGGTGTTGAACGCGGCAATGCCCGCCGCTTGATTGTCCACCAGGATAACAACATGACGGTTGATTTACTCAAAAAGGATGCGTGCCGCAGCCATCTCAAGACCTTGAAGCTCGGCCTCGAAGGAAGAGAGGGCGGGGACACGGGTGGCCTCACTGTGATGGGGCATGGCAAAGCCGGCGGTGCCGACTCCTTGGTTCAGAGAGCTGTCATTGGCGATGAGGACGTCAGGGTCTGAGCGCCAGGAGACCACCGTTGCCAGGAAAGGGTTAAACCAGCGTCCTCATCCTTCTTAGGAAGGTGATCGTCGTGGACAAAGAGCAGTCAATGCGGGTAGAGGTCGCGAAGGCGGTGGCCGCGGTGATTAAGGTTGCTGATGGCGCAAAAAGGTTCGTCCACCGGGGCGAGCCACGACGAGAAAGCTTCAAGTGGGTTACCCGGAGAGCGCGTGGGGACGGAGCGAATGCGACCTGGAGCCGGGGCTGCACTACATGATACATTGATTCTTTATGCTTCCTGCAAGACGGAGTATGGCATCCGATACGCATTTGCTGACAGTTGGTTACTGCTTAACGTACTGTTGCACTGACAAAAAAACGGCTGCACTCGATCGACCACGCAAGCAATGATGTTCCTACTCTCGGCCAAATTTGAGTTCTCCTACATGCAATGTCGAGATATCATGTCCGAGAGGCTTTAAACAGTGTTGTCTGAAAAATTTTACGATAAAAGCTACTTACCTGTCAAGGTCACGAAAGACACAGTATGATGAGTCTGCCTGCGACGCCCTGCCGTTACGTCGGACCTGTTTACTTCACGTCCCTTTATGATGAGGGCTGATTTTGATGCGGCATTCACGCAGTCAACTATCGAGAGCTTGAAATCTCACATGATAATAGTTGTCATGAGGCTGACGATACTTCTGTTTGCAACTATAAGGACGGCACAACGGAGATAGCATTGGTCTGGAATGACGCAGAGTCATCATGATGTAGACATGGATATGGCGCCGTTTGGGTGTATTTGTCCACAGTAATGATTTATCACACAGAAGACTCGGAGTGCTAGTGAATGTTCTGCTGGTATGAATCACGCGGTATGGCTCACGCCATCATTAACGCGGTGTACAAATAACGCCAACATCAACATCCTCATCAATCCTACATTCACGTCGGTGTAAGTATTACAGTTTTTCTGTATCGCTGATCCTCTAACTTTAAGAAAGCCGCACTGTCACAGGGTCTTGGGGACCATGTACGCTGGAAAACCTTATGTGCCTCCTCCCCATCCGCCCCCCGAATTTGCCAACGATGTAAGTCCTACAGCTCTCTCCGCGTCACAAATACTTCAAAGAATTATTACAAGACGACGCTGATTTTCGAGACCCAATTCAACGACATTATCACATACAAGTCAAATCCCCACAAACAATTCTGCGCTAATTATAAGGATCGAAAGATCCCCCCCGACGTTTACAACGTACCTGATGCTCCTGATTATCCACATGTCCTGAAGTTTGCTGCCGTCACCTTTTATTTCTGTCGTGCCGCTATCATCCGCAACTGCGGAAAAGCAGTTTGTATCGCCACCATGGACCGCCTTAAGCCGGTAATGCCCCCATGTACTACATGGCCCGGCCTTGAACGGTGGACTCTTCAGGTAGCTGCTTGTTGGTGCTGTTTTCAAAGCGAGAGCCTACGCCGTGACATTCAACATATCTGTAAGCTTATCATGGCAGCCCAGGTGTATCACGAATCAGCACCAGACGTTTATACCGGAGAACCTGGAGCTTTTACCGACTGGGCACGACAAGTGAACCACCGCGAGGTGATCCCTTTGTTATCTTGGCTTAATGGGTTACTAGTTGGCAAATACGAAGACTTGTCAATGTACATGCCGGAACTCGCTGGCACTCCAAGGGTGTTGGTCGACGGATATCATGATATAGCTATTGGTCAGGCCATTTCCCGTGTTCGCCAACTACACTTATGCCCTCATCGTGTATGGGCTATTGCATTCAGTATGCCCGGCAGAGAGTCCAATATCCCAGCACTCGTTCCCGACAAACACCTGGCCTGCTCTTATGAGCACGAATATTGTAGTTCTGGCCTCTCGCACAAAAATTGCACATATGACTACTGCGAAATCTCCGCTGTCAATTTCACGAACGTTGTACAGTGTCATCGGCCCAACTGTGATAGACAATGTGAAAAGAAAGTGTTCCCAGTTCATTTGCTGGACCAAGCGGCGAACAAAAACAGACCGACTGCTTGGGCAATCGATGGGGATCTCCGTCCGCTGGAATCTGGAGAACGCTACATGACCATTTCTCACGTTTGGTCTGATGGTACTGGGGGTAGCGGCAGCGTTAACGGATGCATGTACAACTTCTTTTGCGACGTGGCGCGCAAATTGAAGTGCAAAGGCTTGTGGTGGGATGCCATCTGCATCCCTCAGGATAAGCATGCACGCACCAAAGCTATCAGTCAGATGCACGAGTACTACTCTCAAGCGGCGTACACTGTTGTCCATGACGCCTGTCTGGCCATGTCAGAATGGGTCGACAGCGAACATGCCTCGTTTGCGCTTGTCATGTCAAACTGGTTCACGAGGGGTTGGACGGCTTTGGAACTATCAAGATCGAAACGGGTGGAGGTAATCTTCAGTACCAGAAAGCGTACAGGATACGTACTGAAGAACCTAGATCTTGAAATTTTGTCTGGATACGCAATCGTAGCTTCACTGTCTCGTCAGGCATCATCCACAGCCATCTTCTCTCTGCGACACGATGCTCCAGGCTTGGGACGATCAGACCCCTACACTCTCGACGATATCTTGACTGCCCTCGGCCCAAGGTTTACGTCCTGGGCGCGTGATCGCGCTATCATTGCGGGCCAATTCATTGGAATAAAAAACCTTGCCGACGATCAGTATAGCATATACCAGCAGATTGTTTGCAAAATCGGCCAGGTTGAAGTGGATCACCTGTTCCACCGTGCTGCCTCTCCAGCTGGTCCATTCTCCTGGCTTCCATCCAACTTGTTCGATCTTCCCATTTCTCGAGGGCAACAGCATAACATCCAAGTATTCAAGGATGGCAGTTTGCTTAGAACGTGGGGTGTCATCCTGTTGCCTGTCAAATTTCAGTTCTTCTGGGACATGATGCACCCCATGTTGAAATACTGTGTCCGGGCGGCTGTAAACGATGATAGGCACGTTATTTTGTTTAGCATGTACGAAAACCACTCCATCACTCGAGGCTTAGTCGTCAAGGTCATCAAGAGCGTTGCGATCGACCCATCCGACGACGTTTCCTCTCGCCACGAGAAGTTTGGTGGCTATGACATTCGCTGTCGCTTCGTCGGACCCGTTTACTTTGCGCCTCCGTCGATGGATTCACTGTCCTTTTCTTACTACACCGTTTTAATCAGCAACTATGGAACTGACCTTGATGTGGGCGTCAGCGCAGCAGATCATATCAACAAGGAAGCAAAAAGGAGAAGGGAAGAGCGTAGGACAAAATTCACATAGTCAAGATGCGAGGATGGGGCTCAAGTTGTACAAGACATAATTTATTTGTGGAATATAAGCTTGTGTATGAGTATCTGTACACTACTGATGGATATCAGCATGATGGAATGAGATCTCATTGTCGTCTAGTGGCGAAGCGACAGGGCCTTTTGCGAAGCCGCTATTTCATGGAAATGATGGCGCCTGAGCAACAAGGCGTATGCGCCGACATTCGTTACGAGTTCAAAAACGTGGAGTATATCTCTGTAGCGGGAGATCTCAATGTCATCAGCGACAGGGCAACATTCGAGGTTAGTAACTGCTTCGACATGATTCATTGCAAGCATTTCTTGACATTGTTTTTTCAAGCTGGAACAGAGGGTTTCGGCGTTGGAGAAAGAGAATGTTTTTACAGGCGTATGGGCCGATGACGTTTGTTACTTCAAAGACATGCAGTTTATCTTTGTAGAGGGAGATGTCAACTTAGTCATGAGCGACAGGGCAACATTCGAAGTTAGTAACCGCTTCAACATGATTCATTGCAAGCATTTTTTGACGTTGTTTTTTTCTTGTAACAGACGCTGGAACAGAGAGTTTCGGAGTTGGAGGAAGAGAATATCTTTACGGATGAACCCGTCACGAGAATGGTGGATTGCCATGGCACTTCATACGGTGTTGGCAACAACTTGATCATCATGGCACTATAGGACACCACTCCCCAAGTACATACGACGGTTGAAAGTGCTCCCGCTCTCGTATCTCTGGTGCCCAATATTGATGACCCGGCGGCAGCCCTTCCCGCTTCCTTGACACCTGTAAGTTCCAACTCAGTCCCATATTATATACCACTGGTAGGTTACGTACCCGTTACTTCACAGGTCTTGACAACAGGTCAAGGCTTCTTCACAGCATCCCATCAAACACAGCTCTCGCATTGTGAGCTGAACCAAGTTCAAGGCCATCAGGTGCGCTTACTATTCTGCTCGAAATATATCGGTTATTTAGTTAACTTCTCGCAAGTTTACCATTCACATTAACCCGGAATCACAGTGGACGGTATTGGGCTGGGCTCAACTACTAGTGTTGACACCTCCAGGTGCATTAGTTGTCGGGCAAGGGGGGTACCACTATGCTCAAAAACTGAACCGCTATCTCAGCGGTGCTGCAAAACTGATGGTGAAAGCAGAACCCAGGAACAACATTGCACTTTACATGCCGTACTACCTTCACAGTGTTCGGGATTTCAGTGGTTTTGTCAACGTTCTTGTGTTTTTTTACTTGATATTCCGCAAACTGGTCGTTAGGCATTGACTCCATCTGTCTTTACACATATGTGTGGTGAACAATTTGTGGCAATGGGCCGACTCTACTTTTGGTCCATTGTCCGATCAGACTATACTATTATCAGATTCTCCGGATTTGGACGCCGAAATAATTAATCAGTTAACGATCGCCAAAAATGTGACATTGTGCGTTGGGTCGCCTCTACTATCAAATCAGTATGCCAATCCTTCTATGAATCGAGGTGAAGGTCACAGGAACACAAAAACATGTTGAGCATCCATATCGAGAATGGTCGAAAAAAGCGGCGAGGCGCTTTGGCCGCTCGGATGACTCTCGGTGCTTGGACCGCTTAGAGTTGCCAGAGTGGAAGGCGCCAATTTACTGATGAGTTAGTAGTATCAGTAGCATAACACGGTTTACATACGTCAAATCAATCTATTCATGTCTTGGCGCATACCTGAACCCAATTTTCAAAACCTTTCTCCTCAGACTAGGTCAAAATAGCGATTTACATCGTTCAAGAACCGATGCCCAAGTGCTAAGAAGGTATGGCGCCGCAGTTTTGTCTGGGCAGTTGGGTGGGACGCGCGACGAAATGATGCCAAATAGGACCAAAGAACGCATGCCGGGCCGATGGCTCTCTCCCACCATACTACATCTTGTGGGGCCGTCTGGGAGCCGAAAAGTACCCAATCATGATAACGCATAAACACATCACTAGATCACTCAGCACTGTGATTAACGTCGGTGTGAGTATCTTCAGTTCATCTGTAATCACAAGCCCCGGTCTGCCTCTGACTTCAAGAAAGCACTGTTACCTTCTTCTCGGAGCATGGATGCTGGAAGGCACACTGGGAAGGCTCGTCGCAAGGATGTAAGTTCCGCAGCTCCCTCATACCGCCAGTCCTTTAAAACACTGTTACAAGACAACGCTGGTCTTCGAAACCCAATTCAACGATATTCTTATATCCGAACCAAATCCCAGCGCACAACTCTGTGCTAACCAAAGAGAGAATGGATCTTCATCTGATTACCACGCAATTGTTTCCATGACGCCAGACGCACCTGATTATCCACATACCCTGAGGTTCGCGGTCAATACCTTTTATGCTTGTCGTGCTACTAGGATTCGAAACTGCAGTAATCCAGCCTGTATCGCTATCATGGACGATCTGAAATCGGTAATGCCTCCATGCGCTACATGGCACGGCCTTGGACGGTGGGCTCTTCAGATCGCAGCATGTTGGTGCTCTGGGCAAGCCAGGAACTTAAGCCATGACGCTCATCGTGTCTGGAGCGAAGTAACCGCACCTCGAAGCGCGTATCCCAAATCAGAACCAGACGTTATGTCATGCACCGGAAAACTTACAACTTTCGCCGATTGGGCAAGACAAGTAAATCACCGCGAGGTGATCCTTTTATTATCCTGGTTGTATGGGTTATTCTCGGGCACATACGAAGACATGTCAATGCATATGCGGGAATTCACCCCAACGGTGTTGACGGACGGATATCGTGATAGAGCTATTGGTCAGGCCATTTCACGTGCCCGCAAACTGCACTTATGCCCTCATCGTGTATGGGCAATTGCCTTCAGTATGCCCGGCCAAGAGTCCAACATCCCTGCACTCGTTCCCGACAAACACTTGCCCTGCTCCTATGAGCATGATTATTGTAGTACTGGCCTCTCGCATGAAAACTGCACATATGACTACTGCGAAATCTCCGCTGTCAACTTCACCAACGTTGTACAATGTCATCGACCTAACTGCGATGGAAAATGTCAAAAGAAAGAGTTACCAGTTCATCTGCTGGACCAAGTGGCGAGCGAAAACAGACCGACCGCCTGGGCAATCGATGGGGATCTCCGTCCGCTTGAATCTGGAGAACCCTACATGGCCATTTCTCATGTTTGGTCTGATGGTACCGGGGGTAGCGGCGGCGTCAACGAATGCATGTACAACTTCTTTTGCAACGTAGCCCGAAAATTGGAGTGCAAGGGCTTGTGGTGGGATGCCATTTGCATACCCCGAGATAAACATGCGCGCGCCAAGGCTATCAGTCATATGCACGAGTACTACTCTCAAGCAGCATGCACCGTTGTGCACGACGCCTGTCTGGCCATGTCAGAATGGGTCGACAGTAATCATGCCGCGTTTGTGCTGGTGATGTCAAATTGGTTCACGAGGGGCTGGACGGCTTTGGAACTAGCAAGATCGAAACGGGTGGAGGTGATTTTCAGTGCCAGAGAGTCTCCAGGACATGTCCTGAAGAACTTGGATGTTGACATTGTATCTGGACGCGCTGCGGTGGCTTCATTGCCTCGTCAGGCAGCGTCCACGGCAATACAATCTCTGCGGAAAAAATCCCGGTCAGGACGAGACTACTTGCTCAACGATGTCTTGACTGCTCTCGGACCGAGGTTCACTTCCTGGGCGCGTGATCGTGCTATCATTGCCGGTCAATTCGTTGGGTTAGAAACCCTTGCCAATGACCAGTATAGCATATACCAGCAGGTCGTTTGCAAGATTGGGTTAATCTCAGCGGATCAGCTGTTCCACAATGTCGCCTCACCAGCTGGTCCGTTTGCCTGGTTTCCATCCAGCTTATTTGATCTTCCTGTTTCTACTGAAATGGTCCCTCAAATCGAAGTACTCAAGGATGGCAGTCTGTTTGGTGAATGGGGCATTATTGTATTGCCAGTCAATTTTCAGTTCTCCTGGGACGTGACGCACCCGATGTCGAGACATTGCGTGCGGGGGGCTTTAGATGATGACAGGCATATCATTTTATTTGAATGTTACAAGCACTCGATCACTCGAGGCTTGCTCGTCAAGGTCATGAAAGACACGGGCCCGTCCTACGACATTCTCTGTCGCTACGTCGGACCTGTTTACTTCGCGCCTCTATCTATAGATGCGGCGGTCGCATTTGCGTCATGCCCTCAATTTTTCTCCGTTCTAATCAGCAATAGTGGAGCTGACCTTGATACGGGCATTAACGCAGGGGATCATATCAAGAGCTTGAAAGACCATGGTCTGGTATTTGCGGTTAGGGGAGGATTGTTGAAACCCATCTAGTCAAGATGGGTAAAACAAGCGCTTGTGTTCTACGCTTATATTGACGTGCAATTAAGTTCAGATGTTCACCACCTCCATAACGATGCCATCACTAACATTCCTTCATACCACCTTCTCTCCACGGCTATGCGTTATTTTGGAGCTGCCAGACCTGAAAGACTTTGATAGGTTCCCCTATTAGTAGCGAGTGAAGCAGGTGGCCATTCGGGGGCAAGTGAACAATTAACAGAACATGGTCACGAAGTTCAGTGGCTCTGTAACTTGCACTAGAACAAATCGAAACCAGGAACATATATGCCATTCATCGTGCATCACGCGATCATGGCTTGGTACCGTTGGTTCTGTTAAAGCATGCTAATGCACGCCATCAGAACGACCGCACTGCATGAAATGATGATCTGTCCATCACGTTATGCATAGCATCACGCACCGAATGTCAGGGCGCAATGAAATGAATCCGGCATGTAATACTGTTTGAACTTTTGGGCTATCCCTCGGTGCGGCACACCATCATCGTGTCAACACAACTTGATCATCATGGCACTATCCCATATACTACCTGCGACGGTTGAAAGTGCTCCTGCTAATATTGACCCAGATCGCCAAAATATGACATTCTGCGCTTGGTCGTCTCACTACGAAATGCGCACGAGTATATAAATCTTTCTACGAATCGTGTACTGAGAGGTGAAGGTTACAGGAACAACAAATCATGTCCGGCATGCATATGCGCAACTTCGTATGAATGGGTCATGGCTGTCTGTTCAGGCCCTTTCTCGGGTTTTCTGTGGGACGAATCCTCTAAGAAAGCGATGCCACCAGTGGCTCTTCTAAGTTGCAAGTCTAATAGTAGAGTCCCACAGCTTCCCAATGCTACCAGTCCTTTAGTGGTCGGACTATCATGACAAGGATAACGGTAATATTTGAAATTGGCGTGGGGCTAATTACGGCCGTTGCTGATTTGAAGTTTGTAGATGCCAGCAATGAATCGTAGGCTGCCAAACGGGTAGCATGGGCGTACTGAAGTACCCCTCGCTGGTGCCAACAATGATCAATGATTCGTGATGACAGCCGTCAGGCTGTCGTTGTCTACTTATAAAAAAGCCGCACGCAAGGAGCTGCCTATCATCTTGTGCTGGTCACAATTTTACCTCTGGCAGGTAGCAATGATTTCCGCTCGCATCTTTCTAATCCTCTTTGCCCCTCTTCTAACGCATGGAGCCCCGACCCCTCCTGGCAGTGGAAATGCGGAGAGCTTCAAGGGGTTGTCTCAGTCATCTGGCACTGGTTCGATAATACTTGGGCCGCCGCTGCCGGGACTTAGCCAAACCATACAGCCTGCATATCAGCCACCACATCATGATCAGCCACTGACAGTGACTGAATCCACATCTGCTGATGCACACCCAAACCCTCAAAATATCATCACCTACAATAAAAAAATGAATAAGAATGTTTGTATTTTGCCAATAAACACCGTATATCTTATACCGGCGGTACGATGCAAGGTGATGAAGCGAGGGTTCACCACAAAAGCAAACGGGATGGCTGTCACGCTACAAGGTGGCATGATTTTCCTCCCAGAAGGCACCACCATCACAATATCCAAGGACCAGTTTAGTCTGCCTACTGATGCTGGAATCCAAATAATTAATGATTGGAACGTAGGCGATCATTGTCTTTCTCGATCGTACTAATGCGTCTGACCTTTACAAATGTAGGACCCACGGACTCAAACCATTGTTGTATTACCAAGAGGTACCATACGTCGGACACACAGACAAGAGACTAAGGCCCGCACGCTTACTACGTCAGTAGAGAGCATCTCAGGAGAGTGGATCGTTTCCACGCCAGGCCCTGAATACGACATCATTTTCCTACCACATCACACATCCGTCATCATATTACCCACCTACGTCGTTCACTTGCCGACCGGGGAGACTGGGATCCAGAGGATTGGCAAAACAGTAAGCAATTGCGGTCCTTCTTGACTGCAATCCATCTAACTTTGTATAAATGTAGGGGAAGGGCAATGTTATAAATTGGTGCAACGATACATATGATAGAGCTGTTTTCATTGGAGTGGAGAAAGAACCACGGGAAGAGTATCAGGCCCACTGTTTTAGCATCAACGTGTGGAATCTTGTCAAAGGACTTAAATTCGTTCCGGTGGTTGTTAGGCCGATGATGGCATCACGTCCGCAACACCACTGAATCAGAATAGTTCCATACCGTTGATTACCGATGGCGCCTCGTAGATGCCCGATGTACCTAAGCCAATCAGAAATCACAGATATCGTAATGTCAATTACTAAGCCAATTCCACGGCGGTTGTCCGAGCCGGGCCGGTTTGGTCTGTTCTTGAAGTTGACGCACGCCTTGCTTTCAACTTGAATACAACAGGTCAAATCCAGCCAAAAACAGCTCTCGCGCTGTGAGCTGAGCCATGTTCAAGGCCATCAGGTGCAGTTATTCTGCTCAAAATATTATTTTGTTGATCCTCGCGAGTTTACCATTCCCGTTAGCCAGAAAGTGGACGTTATAAGACTGGACTCAACTGCTGATGTTGACACCAGGGTATCGCTATGGTAAAAAACTGTACCGCTATCTCAGGGATGACGCAAAATCGAAAGTGAAAGCAACATCGCACTATACACGCTGTTCAGAACCATGGCAACGCATGATAGCTGAACGGGTAGCACGGCCGTAACGCAGTACTACCCCCTCGCTGCTGCCTCCATATGCATCATGAAAATTTTACCCGGCTACACATACTTATTGAAAGCAGTCCCACGCAAGACGTAGCCTATCTTGTGCTGGCCACCCATCCACTTCTGGCAGGTGGCAATGATGTCCTCTCACGTCTTCATCCTCTTGGTCTCTATTCTTGCGCATGGAGCCCCGACCCCTTCTGGAGGTCCAGAGCGCTTCAAGTGGCTATCCGAGCCAACCGGTTCCAGCCTCTTTGCTGGCGGCACACTCCCGCCGCCGGGGCTACACCAAACTGTAGGTTTCGCAAACACTAATCTGCCACCACTTCAGCCACTGGGGCATCATGATCGGCCACTGCCTGAATCCACATCTGCAGCCTACGCGCACCCAAACCCTGAATATAGTATTAACTACGATGACACTATTGATAAAAACTCTTGTACACTACCGATAGGCATCATGTATCACGTAACGGAGGCAGCATGGTACAAGATGGAGCAAGACTTCATTACACAATTTGACGGGATGGCTTTCACGCCACAAGGCGACGTTATTTTCCTCCCACAAGATATCAACGTCAAACTATCCCACGAGATTCGCGTGCCAACTGACGCTAGAATCCGAATCATTAACGATTGGAAAGTAGGCAATCATTGTCTTTCTCGACTGGGATGCATCTGAATTTCACAAATGTAGGACCCACTCGTTCAAACCACTGTTATAGTCCAAGAAGGCACCACATATCGGACACGAACACAACGGGATGAGAACCCCGCGCTTTCTCAGTCAACGAAATTTGACGCACGCGGCACTAAAACAGAGTGGATCGTTTTCACGCCAGGCCCGAAACCCAACATCATTTTCCTACCAAAACACACTTTCGTCATTATAGTGCCCAAACACATCGTTCGCTTCCCTATTGGCGAGACTGGGATCCGGAGGATTAACGAAGATGTGGGCAATGATGGTTCTTCTCGAGTGACTGCGGCCCCTCTAACTTTGTATAAATGTAGAAGCAGCGCGAGGTTATGGATTCGTGCATGCGTGTTCATAAACATTGTCCTCTCTCCGAACTAGAGAAAGAGCCAAGGGAAGAGTATGGGCGCCGCTGTTTTAATATCAATGTGTGGCATTTTATCAAAGGAACGAAATTCGTTGAGGTGGTCGTTAAGCAGATCCATCATGGAACGTGGGCGATACCTTCCCACTAGTTGTATATTGTTGATAGGGATTCAGAGACTAATTGCCTCGTTTTAAAAATGTAACATTTTATTATTTGTGAAGCAAGAGATCATTGGCATTGTTTTGGGCAAGTCTCAAGTGACAAGATGTACCATGAGCGCAGCGCGGACAGGGCGGCATCGTGGAGACGCACGGGCGGGAGAAGTATGGGTCAAATCATCCGGCGATTGCCACGCAATTCCTTTCGACAGGCTTGGTCTGAGTTGCCATCATAAGCAACGGTGAATCCGAATGCCTGCCAATGTCATCTCTTGCTTGATATTTGGGAGACGCATGTCCATCAACTGACTCATCAGTTAGTATTGAATAGCGAGGATTCATAGAAGAAGACTCTACATTCGCGCTGGTAGTCACTGGCCTCGTTTGGACTGGGAAAAGGTCCAATATCTCCTACCGTGCCCACAAGTGGTATGCGTCAAACCATTTGTCAAGAGAGAGAGAGAGAGAGAGAGAGAGAGAGAGAGAGAGAGAGAGAGAGAGAGAGAGAGAGAGAGAGAGAGAGAGAGAGAGAGAGAGAGATGCTACATATTTCATTGTAGATGGATAAATCAGCAGGAGCATGGATGAATATAAATGTCCTATGTGCGACGCACAGGAGTGGTCTCCCCGTTCAGTTGGGCCACACATGGCTATTGGCCCCAACTATCGTCTTGCGAGACGCTGCTTGATGCGTTCCCTCATCACGGAAGCATCGCCAGTGTTTATTGTGTTAGATTTGCCCTTGCGTTTACTCCGTTTACTGATCTTGGACGGCGCAACTACGTCCTGGACATGATAGAGGTAGGTTGAGGCAATAAGAGGGTCAGTGGGATTGCCGCTCTACGCTTCAGGGCAGGGTCAAAGATATCATGAGCGATGTCGATTAACCATCCGGAATGGTGTAAAGGCGAAATGCGCAGGGTAATCCATGTCACACCGAGTCACAATTGCATCTCAGGAAAGTAGGTCGCCATGCTGCCTGGGCGCCATGGCGATCTGAGGGATGGACTTGGTGCAACCTACGTGCCGCTTGCTGTTTTGATGAGCGTCGCTCCGTTTTGGCCAGGAACTGTAACGATCTCAGATCAATGAACACGCAAGTTCGTCACGACTCCCCATGCTGGCGCATGGATTCGTACGAGCAATTTAGTAGCATTGATGTTTTCGGCATAACAACAAATGTAAAATTGAGGTTCTCGTTATACATTGTAAATACACATACTACATGCCATTGCAGAACGTAGTCTTCAACGCATCACGCCAATCAAGGAAGAGCGGTTCCAGAATTGATAGCGTTTGCCATCTGGCTCGTGTTAGGCCGGTTATACGCGTATCTATAACCCGGGAAACATGAATTAGATGACATTCACCATAAAAAACAATACACACCGTTCATAACTGTCAAGATACAGATCTTCTGTGCTGCAAGTCGCCTTGAATGCAGGGTGTTCAAATACTCGTTTGATCCACGAAGTGAATTTGTCGTCTTTGGAGAGTTCAAATCCGCGATAGTGTTTAAGCACATTGGTCGATCTGAATATCCCTAAAAGTATGCTCAGACCGCTGAACAGAAACAGGCAGAAAGAGAGAGACGAAGATGAAGGAGAGACGAACAAGGTGCCACGTAGACATCGGCCAAACTGAGCTCGCCACCCGACCACGAACCCAAGTGTTTCTTCAGTTTCGGGTCATTCCCTAGTTCCTTCTCCGCTCGTTCAAAGAGTCCAACAAGCTTCTCGATCGCTTGATAGAATTCAGCGCCAAATTCATTCTGTTTTTCTGGGTCTTGCGCTTGGAGGTAGCGGTAAAACGATGGGATGACGGAGCGGCTGACGTGGTCGGCTTGCAGGCGGATGAGAGCGCGGGCGTCTATGTTACGCAATGAAAAATTAGCTCTGCTGAAAAAAGATCTCCGAGCCACATACAGGGTTCGCTTGCGGGAGGGAGCAAGCTATGTTCTTTGCCGCTTTGCCTCGCTATTCTGAAGATGTCAAATATTGGTCACCATATGCGTCTATGCTATGAAAGTCATGAATACACGCACTCTTCAAGAAAGTCAACGATAACGACACTCTCATTAAGCGGCCGCGGAGGGTCGTATTCGTTCAACTTGAGAGCAGGGACCAAACCCTTGGGAGAGACGTCGAGAAGTTCCTGAGGTTTCGGCGTTTGATAGGGATTGATTTCATCTGCCAGAAAGTAAGCCTGCTTCAAACACCGCCATGGGAGTCTTCATATATGTCACTTACAATACTAAACACCATCGCGTCAGCAGTCAAGTTGATAGCGCATACATGCAACTTTGAACTCACCTTGTAGGGAACGCCGAGATACTCAAACGTTACCCAAGCCCTCTGCACAAACGGGCAGAAGCAGCTCCCGAAGAGCGTATAGGGAGCATCTGCAGCGTGCGCCTCGACTGTGACGAGCGCATTGCCAGTGGATTTGGAGCGGGGGGGCTTTCCTGTATCACCAGACATGATTGCGAGCAACTTCCAAGGCCTGAAACGTGTTTTTATAAGACTCCAAGGCATCCGCGTGATTCCTCGGTCTTGCCATTGATAAAAATGGCGCCGACGCCATCGCGCGCAGCCGTCGCATAAGCGGATCACGTGCTTGTGGTGCCCGCGGAGTTGTCGCCATCATGTTTCTTCGCACCCATCAATCATTCAACCCACGAATAAATAATCTTCCCCTACTACCTCCTGCCACTGGGCAAATTGGCAAGTTCTAATGCTCGAGCAGTCTACCTCTGGTGCTTTCTACGGACATCCGACAACACATACCACCGTATGTAGACCTTGGATCGGACAGAAAGTGAATTGTACCGTTTTTGATAGATAGATGTTGTGGAAACCAATTGATAGTAGCGACGAAGAAAAGATACATATATCAGCAACCTTCCAAACCGATGCAAGGTAGGCTGGACCTCATTTTTGACCTTCAACCCGCTCTCAATGCATTTCACTGTACTAGCCACTATCCTTGTATTCCTATTGTCCATCTCTGCATCCCCGGTGCTTGTCACTGAGCGCCGCAGTGACCCTGAGGCTGATTCTGCCATGCTAGTACACGTCGATCATCCTTCTGGAATTTTAGCAGTTATTGATCATTTATACTAGAAACGACGGGCACCTATCCCAGAAATGACCGGAACACGATTTTCGGTATGTTTACCGTCGAAATTCAGGGCGCTCGTTCATTTCTGTTAGAAACGCACCACAAACAACCATGTAACGGCCTTTGACGCTTGTCTGATGGATCAATGGAACCGAAGGATACCAGGATCGGAAAGGGTTCGGTTAACTGGCCATCTGGTAGCGCACCCGGGGCCTGAACACTGTGCACATACTACGAAAGAGGAGGCCATCGATTTTCTTACGCAGGGCCCTGTTCGTCCTGAGGATATCACTGTTTTTGCTATTGACAGGAGGTCCTGTGAGATCCTCGTTTTTTGGCCGCAAACAGGTGATGACGAGTCATCGTCGTCATCGGGCTGGTCATCACCACCACCGCGTCGGCACTCACCATCACCATCGTCGTTATCATCACACAGACACTCACAATTGTCACTGGCGGGACGCCCAACGTCATCATTAGAGGGACATGAGTGATTGGGATAATCACACTTCATGCATTTCAATTTCTATACTGCAGAATTACTAGGACCTTGCTCCCTCTCCTTCAACACTTGTCCAAATATGTAATCTTAAACCAATACTACAGCTGCCTTTCACCATCTCATTTTTCCCTCGGAAACCTTGCTCACCTCGTCTGCTCAAGTTGCCTGAGCTGCTACTCATGGCCCTGACTCCCTATGAACCTCCTCCAACCTTGCCATTGACACTGACTTACTGGCCAGGATAATGACTTGTTGCAGCTTGATGAGCTTCTCATGGTGCACCATTGGTCTGCCATGACAATGTTCATCTCTGTAACAATGGCCTAAAGCCAGTTACAAAAAAGTCAATGATGATGACTTGTGTGCAAGTGACTGTAAAAGCCTGTGTTCTTATTGAAATGATATACAGCAGCACAGAGCATGGCTAAGTAAGTGTTTCAATCTACTTACATTTGTTAGAGTGCTTTGCCTTACTTCACTGTGAGTGTTAGTTGGAAAACTGGGGAGTTTAGCATCCAAAACGCCCTCCTTATATACATTTCTGAAACCCTAACCTAAGTACAATGTACAGTACTAAAAATACCTATAAATGAGTCATATCTATTATTATTCCTTCTATGATATTCTTTATGATATCATTTCCTTCTATATGACTCATGTGCAGTAGTCTAAGTCATTGCACAGTCATTGCACAGCAATGCACAGTCATATGAGTCATTTATGAGTCATGTTTTAAATATAAATGATTCTTATCAACTATTCAATACAGTTGATAGTTGTCCCATCAAACTCTATAATATCTGTCAAACTCTATAATATCTGTCAAAGATATAAATATCTTTGAACTCTATAATTTTGTACACAAGTACAAATAAGAGTTTATTATTACTAATCAGAGTGTAGATGAGCCTATAATCATATGACTAATCACATGTTTATCATGTGATATTACATAATCTGAATAGATATTTAGTTAAATATAAAACACTAATTAATTCTAATTCTAATTATCTAATCTAACTTTTGACACTCCCCCTTGTTGAATATTTTACTAAATGTGTATTCCACATAATTTAAGCATTCTACTATGCTTATTCAACAATAGGTTTTTGGTTAGTATGTCAGCAGCTTGATCTTCAGTTTTAATATAATAAAGATCAACTAAATCATCTTTGACACATGATCTTATATAATGATATCTGACATCCATATGTTTCATTCTTTGTTCTTGAGCTGGATTTGAAGCCATGTATATAGCTGCTTGATTATCCATTATTAATGGAATGGATCTTATATTATATCCTAACTCTTCAAACAAATTCTTCAACCAAGATATCTATCTGCATGCATCTGATGCAGTCATATATTCTGCTTCTGTTGAAGACAATACAATGCAATGGTTTTTTGTTTTGCTGATTTCCAATATACTGGTTGTTAGGATTGATGCTCTCAACGCAATTCGTTCTAAGTCAACAGTGACAAGCAGAGTCTCGGTCTGCTCCCAGCCTACTGGACAAGTTCTGGACACTAAGTCAAACGATGACAAAGGTCAAACAAACGACGAGCTCAGAGATGAGAGTGAGGAGATTTGTTCAGAAGTTGAGAGAAGAATTCGATTAAGTTGGAACTAAAGTCTAGCTACTTTACAAGAAGGTTTATATACGTAAAAGAACAAGAGAAATATAAAAGGAAATGTACAGCTAAATACCTAAGAAAGGAAATGTGAAGGTAAAATAGCTAAAGGAGATGAGCGTCCATGAAACGCGTAGTAATGATTATATAATAAAGTAAGTCCGTCAACGAAAGGGAAAGGAATTGTAACATTACCCCCTTCGTATGCAAGAAGTCACCGACTTCTTAACCTGTTCCCCAACCATGATTTCCGTTATTTGTCCACCCATGATCCCTTCGTGATTTCAACCATTCGGCGATGGTATTGACGTCGTGGTTAGCGGTTTCGAACCGCCATTGCAGAGTCCTCGTGATGTAGTCCAGCTGGACTGTCTGCTCCAAAATTGCATCGCGTTCTTCATCAGTGACGGTGTGAGGGTCGGTGGTGAGGGTGGTATTGAGCATGGCATCGAGGGGTCCGGCGAAAAGTTGATAGTCGACGATGAAGGTGGCAAGGGCTTCCTGAGCCCGAAGAAGAGTGGCGTTAGGGGTCCGGACGAGAGGTGGAGCTGGTAAGGGTGCTTCTTCCTCAATAGGGATGTCATTGAGCTCGGCCGGATGTTGATGAAGATCGGCGACGGTAGAGGTAGGGGAGGCGGGCCAATTTGGGAAGAGGTAGTCGTTGATGGTGGTGGTGGTGGTAACAAAGATCTCGATGGGGAGATCATGGGCAGTGGCGAGGAACGGGGAGGCTGCAGTGAGGGAGGGATCGTAACAGTGGCCACAGGCTGTGACCAGAAGGGTGAAGGCGAAAGCGACAAGGTAGGCGATGGCAACAATGGTGGACATGCTGTATCGATGGGATGAGGAAGAATGAGACCATTAAGTGTGGTTTAAATATCCCAAATTTCATCGTCGGAGTCCAAAGCTAAGATCTCTTCGATCTCAGGTTCTCTGGTTCTGAGAAAGTTCTCACGAGAGTTCCTAGCCGCTTCTTCTTGTTCTGATCGGGTTCTTGCATCATCAGGGTGTTGAATACGAATTTGATCAGGGCACTCATGCCGTGTAACGTATATCTCTGGATTGTACGTGCTATCCATTATTGCTCGATTCAGAAGGGCGTAATATCGTTCAGTTGCGAGTGCCATTTCCATTTGCGCTTGTGTGCGGTTGAAATTTTCACTTCCCCTTATGTTCATTCGCCGTTCATATTGCCATTGTTCCGTGGAAATGTCTCTGCCGAGTTGAATAATCCATTGTAAAGCTTCTGATAGTTCTGGGAAAGTTTGTCATAACCAAACCCTGTGATAAACATTATCATATTGAAAACAAGGGTGAACCGACGCTGGGAGATAATGTGATTCCGCTTCTTGAAATGTGGGTAGTTCTCCTAGATCAAAAGAGAGGCGGTGATACTGGGGAAGATACTTTGATAAAGCATCATATGGGATCTCTGTATGACCTTGTGGATGCGTTCGTTTATGAGGAGGTAATCGTGATACTTTAGGCGGTTTTGACATCATTGGGACGTATTTCAGTTTCTGATATGTAGAGATCGTTCGTTTGGAAGGATGTTTAAAGGCAGGAACAAACATCTGTGTGACGGAGTATCTGGTTTTGACAGTGGGAGTATATCTTCCAATGGTTCTGCAAAATCTTTTGACATAACGGATATTGTGCTTTAGTTGAAGATTGGTGCGATAATAAGTCATCGTTCTGATTGTTTCAAAGGTTTCTTCTTCTTTTATACTTGACCAGAATATCCGCAGCATTGCTCAGATGCCGTTCTGGTTCCCATGTATTGTCATTTGCTCCATAGCCTTTCCATTTGACTAGGTATTGATAACCGGCTCCGCGTTTCCGATGTCCAAGGATAGCCTCAATCTCAAACTCTTCCTGTCCGTTAACCATATCGGGAGGTGGCATCGTGAAATTCGGACCATGTATTGAGGTTTCCTTATATGGAGTGAGGAGCGATGCATGAAACACAGGGTGAATGCGCCATTGCTTCAGTAATTTCAATTTATAAGTAACTGGTCCCATGACTTGTTCAACTTGGAAGGGTCCTTCTCGTTTTGGTGCTAGCTTTCTTGACTGATATGGAATGTGGAGATTTTTGTTTTCAAGCCAGACTTTGTCGCCTTCTTTCAATCTGATTGATTTGTCTTTGTATCTATGGGCAACCATTTGCCTGGCGAGTTCATGTGCGGCTAAAGCTTCTTCTCTAGCTTTTCGAAGCATTTGAAGGCGTTCTTCTGCCGCTGGTGCAGTCATCTTGATTGCTGCTGTAGGGATAGCAATCGGATCTGATCCATACATAAGTTGAAATGGGGATGTCTTTATTGTATCATGATATCGGTTATTGTGTGCGAATTCAGCAATGGATAACAATGGTTTCCATTTATGTGGTTCATTTGTGCAAAACATTCGAAGATAGATCTCCAGCTCTTGATTGACACGTTCAGTTTCTCCATCAGTCTGAGGATGGTAAGCGGTGCTCATCCTGTGGTCAATTCCTAAGGCCTTTCGTATTTCTTGGAATACTTTAGCAGAGAATTGTGGTCCTCTATCAGAGATCAGGACATCTGGAAGTCCAAAGCGTTTAAAAACTTCAGAAATATAAAGATCCGCTGTTCCTAGGGCATCGATTGTCTTGTTGCAAGGAGTGAAAATTACCCCCTTCATAAGGCCATGGTCCACCGTGACCAATATGGAATCGTATCCATCAGATATAGGAAGATCGGTGATGAAGTCGAGTGTAACCTGCTGGAAAGGGCGTGTAGCCTTGGATGGAATAGGGATGAGCGCTGGTGAATTAGGATGAGTATTGACTTTCATCTGTTGACAAAGTGCACATCCTTCAACCCATTCTTTAACATGTCGGTACATCCCAGGCCACCAGTAATCACATTTCAAAAGCGCTAGTGTCTTTAATCGTCCAGGATGTCCAGAAGATAATGCTTCATGTATTTCCTTGATTAACCGAGTGCATAGCTCAATGCGATCAGGAACATAGATCTTGCCTAGGTAATAGACGATGCCATGAGTATATGTCCAGTCTTGTAATTTTGATTTAATTGGTGGCGCCCTTTGTTTAGTGATAACTTCAATAAGGATGTGTCCAAAATCATCATTTGCCATATACTTCTTTAATTCACTGGCAAGATCATCATTGATTAGTCGAATAAATCGGTCATTTGGCAAAACTGTAACAGTAGTTTGTTCTTCATCATTGCCCATATGATCTGGTCGTCGAGATAATGCATCTGCTTCAAACATTTTTGTTCCAGATACATGTTCGATACGAAGATCAAATTCAGATAACAGTGATGACCACCGAGCTTGTCGAGGTGTTAAACGTTGAGCAGTTCGGTAATAGGACAAGTTCTTGTGATCACAATGGACAATAATCGTGTGAGGAGAACCATGTAATAGATGGCGCCAAACTGCAAGTCCTTTAATGATGGCAAGCAATTCCCTGTCATAGATCTGATAGTTCTGTTCCGTTGTCGTTAACGCATGGGATATAAATCTGCACGGATGGAGTACTCCTGATTCATCTGCTTGTTTCAGTACCGCTCCAATTGCTTTGTTAGATGCGTCGGTTTGAAGGATAAATGGCTTTGCCGGATTTGGCATTAACAAAACTGGCATAGAGGCAAACCACTGCTTTAAGGTGTCAAAGGCAAGTTGTCTTTCACTATTCCAGTCGAATGGTTCTGCTTTCTTGGTTAGATCTGTGAGTGGTTTTGCAATTGCTGCAAAATTCCCAATAAAATGTCGGTAAAAGTTTCCAAAACCTAAGAACGATCGAATTTGTTTAACTGTGGATGGTACTGGCCAATCGGCTATGCCTGCGAGTTTGATAGGATCCATTCGTATCTTCCCAGGTGAGATGATCATGCCTAGAAATTTGACTTCTTGAACAGCGAATTTACATTTTTCTAGTTTCAGGAATAGATCATTCTCTTCCAACTGGTCAAGGACTCTCTTTGTTCGTTCTTCTAGTTCGTTTAAGTTTTGAGAGCATATCAGGATATCATCCATGTAGATGATGAGCCATCCTTCATTAATCAGGTCTCTGAAATATTCGTTCATCATAGTTTGGAATGTAGATGGTGAATTGCATAGGTCAAAGAACATAACTGTTGGTTCGTATAATCCTCTGTTGGTAATGAAAGCAGCTTTCCATTCGTCTCCTTTCTTGATCCTGACATTATTATACCCCCATCGGAGGTCTAATTTGGTGAAATATTGTGCGCCAGCGAGTTTTGTAAGGAGATCGGAAACTAGGGGTAATGGATATGCGTTCTTGATTGTCCAATCATTTAAATATCTATAATCTTGACATGGCCAAAGCGCTCCACTTTCCTTCTTTGAGACAAAGAAAAACGGCGATGCTTGAGGAGATTTTGACAGTTTGATGTATCCTTTAGCTAGCTGTTCTTCAATCCATTTGTCTAGTGATGACTGTTCTTTGATTGATAATGGATAGATCTTGCTAACTTTAGGACTAAAACCGGTTTTCAAATCGATAGCATGATCCCAAGTTCTGGAGGTTGGAAACCGCTCTGATGCCTTTTTCTCAAAGACTGAGCACCACTTCCCATATTCCGATGGTAACTCCGTCTTTGGTTCATTCTTTTTCAACTGATGTTCTAATGCTTGAGATGCTGATGTCTTGACTCTGATCCAGTAATCATCTTCTCCCCATTGTTGATTGTCCAATGCCATTTGCCAGATAGTTCCTTCATTCCGTTGTTCATCGATAAGGTGTATCGTTTTATCTCTCCAGTCAATAGTAGGATTGTTTTCTTCCAACCAAGGGATTCCCAAAATTAATCGTTGATCTCCCAATCTGGTGATTAGAAACCAGTTACTGTATCGTTTTCCTCTGATTGAATATTGAATGTGGACTTGATGTGTAATCATTCCATTAGTGTTAACTGTTCCATCTGCATTTCTGACTCTAATTGGTTTTTGTAATTTTTCTTTTGGTAGCTTGGTGGTTATTTCTTCGTCAATAAAATTTCCTTCTGCTCCACAATCGATTAGAGCCAAAGTTTCAGCGGGTAAATCGGACGTCTCCACAGAAATTGAAAGGCACTTGTCATTATTCGATCTTACTATTACAGAATCAAGCGCTAACTGTGAATGTCCATTTGTTATGGAAGTGCCAACCGCTGTGTGACGCTTCCGGGTTAAAAACCCTCGTTCTCGAGTTCATTGAGAAGACCTTCTTGTTCATCAGCCTTCATCTCAGCAAGGATCGCTCTGATGCTTGCAACTGGGTCATCTTTCTTTTCCTTGGGCGCATCTTCAGGGATAGATCTAATTCCTTTATTTTGAAACGATGAGGCCCTGAAGGAGGCATTTGACATGGTGTTTCATTTGGGACAATTCCTTGAAACATGTCCCTGGTTTCGACATCTGAAACACTTTCCAGATTTCATGTATTCCTCTTTTTGTTCATCTGTCAAACGTCCAGTGGGCATCGCATTTACTGATCGGGTTGATCCCCCCCTATTATTGGTGTTTCGATTAAAATTGGAGCGATTCCCTTGTCCTGGTTTTTGCCCAAGCGCTCGCATTATTTCCCAAGCGCCATGAAGCTGTTCTGCTTTTTCATATGCTTCTTTCATGGATAGAACGTTCGCCTCGAGGATCTTTGTAGCGATACTTTCAGGGAGTCCTTTGACAAATGCCTGAAGCTGTGCGGTTGTTCCCTTCAAACCTGAAGTACCGATCTCCATGCAAAATTTTCTGATATACAGTGACTCAAAAAAGTGATTCAATGTTTGGTGCTTCTGGAGTATTTGTATAATAACTCAGAAACAAAAATAAACAAAGGTAAACTATGAGGGGCTGAGTGAGAGCACTACATAAGGGCTACATGCTGATAAAAGAATTATGTAAACAGGCATGGTACTTTTGGAGATATGGGCATTTAAATTTGATGAGTCATTGAATCACTTTTTTGAGTGTGTATAAAAAATATAAGAAATGGTTATTCTAGTACTTTGTATTACCCCCAATTGCTTTTATCACTCCTTCCACCCTTCTAGGCATGCTTTCAATTAAATTCTGACACACCTCTGGCTCTATATCATTCCAGACCTCTGCCACTCCTCCCAAATCTGTCAAACTCCTCTGGCTGGTTGACAAACTGCATTTTGATATGATGCCAGGGGTATTAAGGTCTCAAAACTGTGGAGGCTAGTCTAGAAGCATGATATTATTCTCTTCCATCCAATTTTTGGTCTTTCTAGAAGTGTGCTTGGGTCATTGTCTTGTTGGAAAATGACATCATCTTCAGCAATACCAAATTCATCCAGGCTGGGCAGCAAGTTACTGTCCAAAATGTGCACATACTGATTAGCATTCATGCTCCCCTCAACCTCTGCAAGCTTTCCCACACCATTCCAGCCCATACAGCCCCACCATACCATGATGTTTTCACCCCAAACTTCACTGTTCCTTGTACCTCCCTTTTGATCAAACCCTAGCCCACCTATTTCCACACCAACTGGTTACCATATGACCTGATATTGATCTTTGTCTCAATTGACCAAATTACCCTCTTCCAGCCCACTTCTTGTGCTTCCTCCCATGCACTATGGTGAACAGTGGCTTTTTCTTCTTTGTTACAGCCTTGAATGAATGCTCCTTGGGGACATTTCTAACTGTCTAGGTAGAGAGTGGGTGGGGATGATGGTGCTTATGTGCCTGGTGACCTGTACAGGATTTGCAGCCTTGCTGGTGGTCATCTGTGAGAGGATGAAGCAAATGGCAGTAGCAGAGAGCTTGGAAAAATGATCAAGATGAGGTATTTGCTGATTGGGAAAAATGTTTCAGAGTACTCTGGAGTCACTAGGCTAGCTAAGATAAATGTGAGAGGCAGTATAGCAGGTGGAGTGACCATGGGAGGCAGGGAAATGACATTTTCCTTGCAAGCAGCAGAGATGGGGTGCATGTCAGAAGTGGAGTGCCCTGGCATGTTTGAACTCCTTATATAGCATTAATATCAAGGTACAATCAATTTGATAAACATCCATGATCAGTTTCAAGTCATTGCCACTGATTAATATCAGTTTCTGATCCTTTCGATACACACTCAAATAAGTGATTCAATGAGACATCAAACTAAAGTGTTCATATCTCCATGGATACTGTGCCTGATTACATAATTTTAATATCAGCATGTAGCCATTATGTAGTGCTCTTACTCAGCTTCTAATAGTTTACTCTTGTTTGTTTTTGTTCCTGAGTTATTTTACAAACAATCCAAAAGCACCAAACATTGAATCACTTTTTTGAGTCACTGTATTCAGGGACTGAAACATCGCCCCCTACTCTGAGATTGGCTAGATTGTTCAGCGCTCTAAGAGCGCTATTAACTTCACCCCAATCGGCTAAAAAACACTTTTTGAATTCTGCCCAGTTCGTCCAAATAAGGGTTGTTTCTTCTTCATTATCTAATTCATCCTTAATCAGGACTTTCCAATCGTCGAGTTCCTGTCCAAGACAGGCAAGAGTAAATCGGATCTGTTTCTGTGCTTTGCCTTTGTAGTTATCATCGTTCAAGACAAAATAATCTTCAAGACTTCCAATGAAAGCCTTTGCTTCGGTTCGTTTTCCTGTAAAAACACGCATAGGCTGCGGTTTAATATCTCCTTTAGAGGCAGGTGCTGTTGCGTCAGATGCCATTTTTTCTGTTTCTTCTTTTGGGTCTGTAGGTTCTCCTGTTTCGTCTTTCTTCTTTCCTGATTCTGGATCTCCGAATAGATTTGTTTCGATCTGTTTCTGTTCTTGGAATTCTACCCAAGGCTGTAGTTCTCCCTCCCCAAGTGCGTATCGCTCTCGTCCTGTTGTTTCAGTAAGACTGAGATATTCGTTCCACCAAGAGAGTTCTGGTTCGTCTGTAGGTGGTTTGAATAATGAAAGAAATCCTTCTTCGTGTTCTTCGTTTACCCAATCAATCCAAACGTCGTCTGGGAAGGCGTTTTCTTGTCCTTCAATATAATCACCTTCAAAGAGGGATTCTGGTACTGGTTCGTTCTTTTTCTTAGTTCCTGAGCGGAAAAACCACCCTGTTCCTGTAGTCGACGGAAAAACCTCTCGTTGATCTAGATAATACTTTCGTTTGAAACGGACGGAGCCGTTCGGTGGTCTGAGGTTCGAGGTTCTGGTATCAATGGTGTCTGGCTAGTGTAGAAACACTGAGCGGTTCTTGTGAGTTCCAACTTGTGTTAAGATCGATGCTCTCAACGCAATTCATTCTAAGTCAACAGTGACAAGCAGAGTCTCGGTCTGCTCCCAGCCTACTGGACAAGTTCTGGACACTAAGTCAAACGATGACGAAGGTCAAACAAACGACGAGCTTAGAGATGAGAGCGAGGAGATTCGTTCAGAAGTTGAGAGAAGAATTCGATTAAGTTGGAACTAAAGTCTAGCTACTTTACAAGAAGGTTTATATACGTAAAAGAACAAGAGAAATATAAAAGGAAATGTACAGCTAAATACCTAAGAAAGGAAATGTGAAGGTAAAATAGCTAAAGGAGATGAGCGTCCATGAAACGTGTAGTAATGATTATATAATAAAGTAAGTCCGTCAACGAAAGGGAAAGGAATTGTAACACTGACTACGCCGGGAAGGGTAGTCCGCGACGAAAAGACAACAGTCTCTGTCAGCTGACGGAGATCTCAGGCGACAAAGGCCGCAGGAACGGATTGAGGTGCAAACCAGGAGTGTTTGGCTCGATTGAAAATTTATTTTGGGAACAATGACTCAATTGTTCAACTACGTTTTACCCTATGCTCAGGCGACACTAGAGGAGATTGGTCGGATCTTTGAAGTGGACTGGGCAGCAGCGCTTGAGCCGGTGCAGTTAAGGCCGGCAGCATTTATCGGTGACTTGGTCATCAGGCGTCACGACAACCACGTCCGGTTATGGCGCAGACATCTCAAGGCGGTAGCAGCTTGCCAACGACAAAAGATCGTTAATGAGCTAAAGATCAAAGAAGTGGAGCAGATCCGTGAACAGGAAGAGGCCTGGCAAGCCCTTCTGGAGCAAAGGCGTCTTGATAAGGCATTACTCAGGGCGCGCCGAGATAAAGGAACCCTAGTGGGTTTAATCGAGAAGGCGTACGGAGGACGGCCCAATGACGCGGTCGTCAAAGCAATTTTGGCGGTACCTTACAATAGGTATCTCCTGGTGGTAGAGGACGCGGCCCGAGCACTCGAGAAGTATCACATTGACGTGGCCACTATAGATTATGAGGAAGGAGCGCGCACTCTGTATTTCAACGAGGGAATGCAGATGTCGCATCAGGACTGGAATGCTTTGATGCACACTCTCAATGGGAACATCAAGGGTACCTTCTTAGGGAAGGCGCAAAAGCGAGAGGAGGCCGAGCAGCGTCGCCAGGGGCTTCGCTACGACCCATACATGCATACACGCACATCTAGGAAAGCAGGAGCAGGGACGCCAACTCCATCTATGGCAAATGGAATGACCTATGTAAATGATGTGTTCCATGAGCTCGGGGAAATTGGGTTGGAAAAACTGTTGGAAGAATGCGGTGGCGACGAGACCCTGAGGGATCACGCCAAGAGATTAAACACATGGAGGGAAAACGTACCATGTGGACGGGCGGTGATGCCGGGACCAGCTGCGAAGGGCAAGGGGAAAAAATACCCATGGCGCGAGGACGGGCTGTGCTATATGGTGCTATTCAAACAAGAGTACCATGATAAATTCTGTTGGCTGCGATGGCCGCGCATCATGGACATTCTTAGCTGGGACCCTGAATTCAGGGACTTAACAACTCGGTTCGCACTGCAGGACAATAGAGATCCGCGGAAGTTCCATGTGGTCGAGGAGTCTGCCATCAGGGAATTCGATGATGAAATCTATACTTGGGAGGAGTTGATAAGGTTAGAGCACCTTCCGGATCACCGACTCCAGGCAGAGTTCGGAGGACATGGGAAGTCCAAACTTAAGCGGTCACCAGCTCCCACGATCTCTTCATTCATTCAGGGACCTTCCCAAAATCCATCACTAGTCACTGTCACTAAGGGATCATATGCGCAAGTTATCGCAAGGGCGGCGGGTCCTAGTAAAGCAAAGACAAGGACTCAGGGAGCGGATATGACTTGGTGGGGAGGACCAGTACAGCGCGTGGAGGATTGGGTGACAACGGTTCCAACTGTACCAAACAATGGGGAACTGGATCACAAACGGATGGAAATCGACCAATGGAGGAGGACAGTAGGAAGGGAAATTGATGTTCCTTATCCATACCCTAGACCAGTCAGTGTTGTAGGGACCGTTAATCCATCCATGGCTGGTTACTGCTATCTGCACCTGATTCGGCAACAATATTGGTCTGAGTATGACTGGACCGCATATCCCCAGATACAGGAAATCATGGAATGGGATTCAGAGTTGCGAAATACCGAAGTCAGGATCATCCTAAGGTCCACATATGGGAAACAAGGCTGCCTCCACGTTATCGCTACTCCATGGGGCGAAACGGGTTGGGATCGCATGGCGATTTTGGTTACGCGAGGGGCGGGTCATATGCGTGTGGGAGCGTTCCAATACACGACTAACACAATCACTCGACTCTTGCATGGCATATGGGGATGGTGAAACCTGCAGACCAGCCAAGATATACCACCACCAGCACCAAACGCGGACCAGGCTGCATTAAATGCACATGAGAACGCCACTATTCTACAAAATGAACAGCGGCTTGATGCAGCAGCGGCAATTGGCGGGGCTATTGCAGATTTAATCAACGAGTACCATTGTGCAAATCCAAGGCCGGAGCCGCAGCCTCTCACAAAGGCGGAAATGCCGGATCACTACGAAGGAGATCCCCGCATTGTTAAGATCGATGCTCTCAACGCAATTCGTTCAACAGTGGCAAGCAGAGTCTCGGTCTGCTCCCAGCCTACTGGACAGGTTCTGGACACTAAGTCAAACGATGACAAAGGTCAAATAAACGACGAGCCCAAAGAGACGAGAGCGAGGAGTTTTCGTTCAGAAGTTGAGAGAAGAATTCGATTAAGTTGGAACTGGGGTCTAGCTACTTTACAAGAGGGTTTATATATGTAAAAGAACAAGAGAAATATAAAAGGAAACGTACAGCTAAATACCTAAGAAAGGAAATATGAAGGTAAAGTAGCTAAAGGAGATGAGCGTCCATGAAACGCATAACGATGATTACATAATAAAGTAAGTCTGTCGACGAAAGGGAAAGAAATTGTAACATTACCCCCTTCGTATGCAAGAAGTCACCGACTTCTTAACCTGTTCCCCAACCATGGTTTCCCCCATTTGTCCATCCATGGTCCCTTCGCAACTTCAACCATTCGGCAATGGTGTTGACATCATGGTTAGCGGTTTCAAACCGCCATTGCAGCGTCCTCGTGATATAATCTAGCTGGATTGTTTGCTCGAGGATTGCGTCGCGCTCTTCATCCGTGACAGTGTGAGGATCGGTGGTGAGGGCGGTGTTTAGCATGGCGTCCAGAGGTCCGGCGAAGAGTTGATAGTCGACGATGAAGGTGGCAAGGGCTTCCTGAGCCCGAAGGAGAGTGGCGTTAGGAGTCCGGGTAACAGGTGGTGCTGGCGGAGCTGGTAAGGGTGCTTCTTCCTCAATAAGGAAGTCAGCGAGCTCGTCCGGATGCTGGTGAAGGTCGGCAGCGGTAGAGGAAGGGGAGGCGGGCCAATCCGGGAAAAGATATTCATCGATGGTGGTGGTGGTGGTGACGAAGACCTCAATGGGGAGGTCGTGGGCAGTGGCAAGGAAAGGGGAGGTGGCGACGAAAGACGAATCGTAACAGTGGCCACAAGCTGTGACCAAGAGGGCGAAGGCGAAGGCGACGAGGTAGGCGATGACAACGATGGTAGACATGTTGTATTGGTAGGATGAGAGGGATAAGACCATTGAGCACGGTTTAAATATCCCAAATCTCGTCGTCGGAGTCCAAAGGAGAGTGTCTGGCCGCTTCTTCTTGTTCTGATCGGGGTCTTGTGTCGTCAGGGCGTGGAATACGAATTTGTTCAGGGTGCGCATGTCGTGTAACATGTATTTCTGGGTTGTTCATGCTAGCCTGTATGGCCTGGTTTAGAAGATCGTAATATCGTTCGGTTGCAAGTGCTATTTCCATTTGCGCTCGTGTGCGGTTAAAATTTTCACTTCCCCTTATGTTCATTCATCGTTCATATTGCCATTGTTCCGCGGAGATGTCTCTGCCAAGCTGGATAATCCATTGTAACGCTTCTGATAATTCAGGGAAGGTTCGTCGTAACCAAACCCTGTGATAAACGTTGTCATATTGAAAACAAGGGTGAACTGATGCTGGAAGATAATGTGATTCGGCTTCCTGAAATGTGGGTAGTTCTCCTAGATCAAAAGAGAGGCGATGATACTGGGGAAGATACTTTGATAAAGCATTATATGGGATCTCTGTATGGCCTTGTGGATGCGTTCGTTTGTGAGGAGGTAATCGTGATACTTTAGGCGGTTTTGACATCATTGGAACGTATTTCAGTTTCTGATATATAGAAAGTGTTCGTTTGGAGGGGTGTTTGAAAGCGGGAACAAACATCTGCGTGACAGAGTATCTGGTTTTGACAGTGGGAGTGTATCGTCCAACAGTTCTGCAGAATCTTTTGACATAACGGATATTATGTTTTAACTGGAGGTTGGTGCGATAATAAGTCATTGTGTTGACTGTTTCAGAGGTTTCTTCTGTTTTTATATTCTACCAGAATATCCGCAGCATTGTCTAGATGTCGTTCTGGTTCCCAGGTATTATCATTTGCTCCATAGCCTTTCCATTTGACTAGGTATTGATAGCTGGCTCCGCGTTTCCGATGTCCAAGGATAGCCTCAATCTCAAACTCTTCTTGTCCATTAACCATATCGGGAGGTGGCATAGTGAAATTCGGACCATGCATTGAGGTTTCCTTATATGGGGTGAGGAGCGATGCATGAAACACAGGATGAATGCGCCATTGTTTTGGTAATTTCAATTTATAAGTAACTGGTCCCATAACTTGTTCAACCTGGAAGGGTCCTTCTCGTTTTGGTGCTAGCTTTCTTGATTGATATGGAATATGGAGATTCTTGTTTTCGAGCCAGACTTTGTCACCCTTTTCGAATCTGATTGACTTGTCTCTGTATCTATGAGTGACCATTTGTCTAGCTAGTTCGTGAGCGGCTAGGGCTTCTTCTCTAGCTTTTCGGAGCATCAGAAGTCGTTCTTCTGCTGCTGGTGCGGTCATCTTGATTGCTGCTGTAGGGATAGCGATTGGATCTGATCCGTACATAAGTTGAAATGGTGATGTCTTTATTGTGTCGTGATATCGATTATTGTGTGCAAATTCAGCGATGGGTAGTAGTGGTTTCCATTTATGAGGTTCATTTGCGCAGAACATTCGAAGATAAATTTCGAGTTCTTGATTTACACGTTCAGTTTCTCCATCTGTCTGAGGATGGTAGGCTGTGCTCATTCTATGATCGATTCCTAGAGCTTTTCGTATTTCTTGAAATACTTTGGCGGAGAATTGCGGTCCTCTATCCGAGATTAAAATGTCAGGGAGTCCAAAGCGTTTGAATATTTCAGAGATATAGAGGTCTGCAGTTCCTAAGGCGTCGATCGTCTTATTGCAAGGAGTAAAAATTACCCCCTTCGTAAGGCCATGGTCCACCGTGACCAGAATGGAGTCATAACCGTCAGATATAGGAAGATCGGTGATAAAATCCAGTGTGACTTGTTGAAATGGCCGAGTAGCTTTTGATGGAATAGGGAGTAATGCCGGTGAATTTGGGTGGGTATTGACTTTCATCTGTTGGCAAAGTGCACAACCTTCAACCCATTCTTTGACATGTCTATACATTCCAGGCCACCAATAATCACGTTTCAAAAGTGCTAGTGTTTTCAATCGTCCAGGGTGTCCTGAAGATAATGCTTCATGTATCTCCTTAATTAATCGAGTGCGCAACTCAATTCGATCAGGCACATAGATCTTGCCCAAGTAATAAACGATACCATGAGTGTATGTCCAGTCTTGTAGTTTGGATTTAATTGGTGGTGCCCTTTGCTTAGTGATAACTTCAATAAGGATGCGTCCAAAATCGTCGTTTGCCATGTATTTCTTTAATTCGCTGGCAAGATCATCATTGATTAGTCGAATAAATCGGTCATTCGGCAAAACCGTGACCGTAGTTTGTTCCTCATCATTTCCCATATGATCTGGCCGTCTGGATAATGCATCTGCTTCGAACATTTTTGTGCCAGGTATATGTTCAATACGAAGATCATATTCAGATAGTAATGATGACCACCGAGCTTGTCGAGGTGTTAAGCGTTGAGCAGTTCGATAGTAGGACAAGTTCTTGTGATCACAATGGACGATGATTGTGTGAGGAGAACCATGTAATAGATGGCGCCATACTGCAAGTCCCTTGATGATTGCAAGCAGTTCTCTGTCATAAATTTGATAATTCTGTTCCGTTGGTGTTAACGCATGGGATATAAATCCACACGGATGGAGTGCTCCAGATTCATCAGCCTGTTTCAGTACCGCTCCAATTGCTTTATTGGAGGCGTCGGTTTGAAGGATGAATGGTTTTGCAGGATTTGGCATTAACAATACTGGCATAGAGGCGAACCGTTGCTTTAGGGTGTCAAAGGCAAGTTGGCGCTCATTATTCCAGTCAAATGGTTCCGTTTTCTTGGTTAGATCTGTGAGTGGTTTTGCGATTGCTGCAAAGTTTCCAATAAAACGTCTGTAAAAGTTTCCAAAACCTAGGAATGATCGGACTTGTTTAACCGTTGATGGTACTGGCCAATCAGCTATTCCTGCGAGTTTGATAGGATCCATTCGTATTTTTCCGGGTGAGATGATCATGCCCAAAAATTCAACTTCTTGAACAGCAAATTTACATTTTTCTAACTTCAGGAACAGATCGTTCTCTTCTAATTGATCGAGAACCCTTTTTGTTCGTTCTTCTAGTTCGTTCAAATTCTGAGAACATATCAGGATGTCGTCCATGTAGATAATGAGCCATCCTTCATTAATCATGTCTCTGAAGTATTCGTTCATCATAGTTTGGAATGTAGATGGCGAATTGCATAAACCGAAGAACATAACAGTTGGTTCGTATAATCCTCTGTTGGTAATGAAAGCAGCTTTCCATTCGTCCCCTTTCTTGATCCTGACGTTATTATATCCCCATCGGAGGTCTAATTTGGTGAAATATTGTGCACCAGCGAGTTTTGTAAGGAGGTCAGATACTAGGGGTAATGGGTATGCATTCTTGATTGTCCAATCGTTTAAATATCTATAATCTTGGCATGGCCGAAGCGCACCACTTTCCTTCTTTGAGACAAAGAAGAATGGCGATGCTTGAGGAGATTTCGACGGTTTGATGTAGCCTTTAGCTAGCTGTTCTTCAATCCATTCGTCCAGCGACGACTGTTCTTTGATTGATAACGGATAGATTTTGCTAACTTTAGGACTAAAACCGGTTTTCAAATCGATAGCGTGATCCCAAGTTCTGGAAGTTGGGAATCGTTCTGATGCCTTTTTCTCAAAGACTGAGCGCCATTTCCCATATTCTGATGGTAATTCCGTTTTTGGTTCATCCTTTTTCAACTGATGTTCTAACGCTTGAGATGCTGACGTCTTAACTCTGATCCAGTAATCGTCTTCTCCCCATTGTTGATTGTCCAATGCCATTTGCCAGATAGTTCCTTCATTCCGTCGTTCATTGATGAGGTGTATCGTTTTATCTCTCCAATCAATAGTAGGATTGTTTTCTTCTAACCAAGGGATCCCCAAAATTAATCGTTGATCTCCTAATTTAGTGATTAGAAACCAGTTGCTGTATCGTTTTCCTCCAATCGAATATTGAATATGGACTCGATGTGTGATTATTCCATTAGCGTTAACCGTTCCATCTGCGTTTCTGACTTTGATTGGTTTTCGCAATTTTTCTTTTGATAACTTGGTGGTTACTTCTTCGTCAATAAAATTCCCTTCTGCTCCACAATCGATTAGAGCCGAAGTTTCAGCGGGTAAATCGGACGTCTCCACAGAAATTGAAAGGCGCTTGTCATTATTCGATCTTACTATTACAGAATCAAGCGCTAACTGTGAATGTCCATTTGTTATGGAAGTGCCAACCGCTGTATGACGCTTCCGGGTTAAAAACCCTCGTTCTCGAGTTCATTGAGAAGACCTTCTCGTTCATCGGCCTTCATCCCAGCAAGGATCGCTCTGATGCTTGCAACTGGGTCATCTTTCTTTTCCTTGGGCGCATCTTCAGGGATGGATCTGATCCCCTTATTCTGAAACGATGAGGAGGCCCTGAAGGAGGCGTTTGACGTGGTGTTTCGTTTGGGACAATTCCTTGAAACATGCCCCTGGTTTCCACATCTGAAACATTTTCCAGATTTCATGTATTCCTCCTTTTGTTCATCTGTCAAACGTCCGGTGGGCATTGCACATACTGATCGGGTTGATCCGCTCCTGTTATTGGTGTTTCGATTAAAATTAGAACGGTTCCCTTGTCCTGGTTTTCGCCCAAGCGCTCGCATCATTTCCCAAGCGCCATGAAGCTGTTCTGCCTTTTCATATGCTTCTTTCATGGATAGGACGTTTGCTTCAAGTATCTTTGTAGCAATACTTTCAGGGAGTCCTTTGACAAAAGCCTGGAGCTGCGCAGTAGTTCCTTTCAATCCAGAGGTACCGATCTCCATGCGGAATTTTCTAATATATTCAGGGACTGAAACATCACCCCCTACTCTGAGATTGGCTAGATTGTTCAGCGCTCTGAGAGCGCTATTAACTTCACCCCAATTGGCTAGGAAACGCTTCTTGAATTCTGCCCAGTTCGTCCAAGTAAGGGTTCTTTCTTCGTCATCATCTAATTCATCCTTGATCAGGACTTTCCAATCGTCGAGTTCCTGCCCAAGACAGGCAAGAGTAAATCGAATCTGTTTCTGTGCTTTGCCTTTATAATTATCGTCATTTAAGACAAAGTAATCTTCAAGACTTCCAATGAAAGCCTTTGCTTCAGTTCGTTTTCCTGTAAAAACACGCATAGGCTGCGGTTTGATATCTCCTTTAGAGGCAGGTGCTGCTGCGTCGGTTGCCATCTTTTCTCCTTTTGGTTCTTCTGGTTCTCTTGTTTCGTCTTTCTTCTTTCCTGATTCTGGATCTCCAAATAAACTTTGTTCGATCTGTTTCTGTTCTAGGAAGTCTCTCCAAGGCTGTATTCCTTTGTCTTGGAGTGCGTATCTGTCCTGCGGTGGTGCTCCGGAGAGACTGAGGAATTCGTTCCACCAGGAGGATTCTGGTTCTTCAGTGGGTGGAAAAAATAGAGAGTAAAAATCCTCTTTTAGATCTTCGTTGATCCACTCGATCCAAACGTTATCTGGGAAGACTTCCTTTCCGTCTCCTTCAATATAATCACCTTCAAAGAGGGATGCTGGTACTGATTCGTTCTTTTTCTTAGTTCCTGAGCGGAAAAACCACCCTGTTCCAGTAGTCGACGGAAAAACCTCTCGTCGATCTAGATAATACTTTCGTCTGAAACGGACAGAGCCGTTCGGTGGTCTGAGGTTCGAGGTTCTGGTATCAATGGTGTCTGGCTAGTGTAGAAACACTGAGCGGTTCTGGGAGTTCCAACTTGTGTTAAGATCGATGCTCTCAACGCAATTCGTTCAACAGTGGCAAGCAGAGTCTCGGTCTGCTCCCAGCCTACTGGACAGGTTCTGGACACTAAGTCAAACGATGACAAAGGTCAAATAAACGACGAGCCCAAAGAGACGAGAGCGAGGAGTTTTCGTTCAGAAGTTGAGAGAAGAATTCGATTAAGTTGGAACTGGGGTCTAGCTACTTTACAAGAGGGTTTATATATGTAAAAGAACAAGAGAAATATAAAAGGAAACGTACAGCTAAATACCTAAGAAAGGAAATATGAAGGTAAAGTAGCTAAAGGAGATGAGCGTCCATGAAACGCATAACGATGATTACATAATAAAGTAAGTCTGTCGACGAAAGGGAAAGAAATTGTAACACGCATGGTAGATGGATGGCTCAGACAAATGGAGATTTACTTCCGGTTGGCAAGGGAGACACGTGCGGACAGAAAAATCCTATTGTGTTTATATCGGATCCGGAAGGGCAAGGATAACTGAGCAGGAGATTGGGCAGGAGTGCAGCTTAAGCAGGCGCTAGAAGCAGATCAGGAGTATCAAGATAAGATGGACAACGCATCACCATTTTGGGTACCTGGCCTTACTTGGGAAGAGCTGAACATTGGGCAGTACAACCATTTAACACAACCGCCTACTCTATTGCGACGACCTCTCCGGAACCAATATCCTTTTACCACATGGACCAGGTTCAAGGAAGAAATGCACCATTTCTTCATGTCAACAGAAACCAGGGAGAAAGCGACTGATGCGATCTTGGTATTAAAGCAAGGAACTCAACTGGTGGAAGATTATATCATTAAATTCAATGCTCTAAAGCCGTTGGTTAATTGGGATGACCGGGCGCTGTTGGTGCATTTTTTAGGACATATTCACCCTGCATTAGGACGGGATTTGATTCGCTATGGAAATCTGCCAGAGGACGCTACTCTTGATCAGACTCAAAAGAGGGCAATTGAGCTTGCACGCGCATATTGGAAAGCAAATGAAGCTTATGGAACGGGTCGAAGCAATGACAGTTACAAAGAAAAACCGGTTGCCAAGGATTCCAAGCCCAATCAGTTTCAGTACAGTGCGCCCTCAGGATCCAAATCTACACGAGATCCAAATGCAATGGAGGTAGACAAAACGAAGCGAGCAAAAGGCGCTTGCTTCAATTGTGGTAATATGGGTCACTGGGCTAAAGATTGCCCTGAACCAAAAAGGGCTAAGGCACAGGATAAGGGCAAGGGACGGATCAGGGAGCTGAAGGTGGAGGATCTCACAGAGGAAATGTGGAAGGAGTATGGGAAAGAGAAGGGTTTTGGCGAGGGTCAATAGGCGAGCGCTCGGCGCTATTGACAAAAAAGGACTCAGTTGTACACAAGGACTCATGTATTAATGTTCCGGAGTTACTATATGAATGTTCATCTTTTGTTCATCGTATTCGGAATCTGAGTGTGAGCGCAAAACCCCGAATAAAAACTTGGACTCCAGCGTGGGTCTTGAGACGTATATGGCAACAAGACAACAACACTGCAGTGCGGTGTTTAAAGGAATGGGTTCATAATAAGCGGACTCAACAGGTGGATGAAACGCTTGTTAAAGACTTAAATAAGTTGCCTGAGGAAGACGCATTATGGAATCTGGTACAACTGCGTGGACAGTTGGTAAAAGCTTCAGGGAAGCAGGAAATGAATCTGAAAGGAACGATCACCACTATGGACACCAATCGCACCGTTAGTGTAACGGCATTGGTAGACTCAGGGTGTACAGGGTCGTGTATCAACAATGAGTTTGTGGAACGTCACAAACTAAATAAGCAGAAGATGCTCAGACCAATGGCTGTCTACAACGCCGACGGAACGCGCAATGTAATGGGAAGTTTGGAATATATGGTTCAGTTCAAGTTACGCATTGGTGATCACGAGGAGGTCGTTGAATGTGGTGTGGCTAGGTTAGGGAAGATGGACCTGTTTTTAGGACATGACTGGCTTCAACATCACAACCCTGTAATGGACTGGAAAAAGCAAGAAGTCCGTTTTAATCATTGTCCAGGAACCTGTTGGGATCGGTCGGAGGTAGCAGAACCCAAGGAGGAAGTTGACCCAATGCAACCTTTAGCACAGGGGGAGCGGCTATTGGCCGTACATATCGGGGAACCTGAATTTTGTATTTGATCAGTGGCAACAGACATTGCGGCGAGGGAAGCCAGTGTAGCAGCAAAGCGCACTTTGGAGGAGGTAGTCCCTAAACACTATCTAGGACATTGGAAGGTCCTTGAAAAGGAAACTTTTGACGAACTACCACCAAGGCGTCCTTGGGACCACGCTATTGAATTAATTCCGGGTTCTAAGGCAGTCGACTGCAAAATTTACCCCCTGAACTGGGAGGAACAGACGCAGCTTGATGAATTTCTGAAGGAAAACTTGGAGTCGGGACGCATACAACCTAGTAAATCCCCCATGGCGTCTCCTTTCTTCTTCGTTAAAAAGAAAGATGGTAAATTGCGTCCTGTACAGGATTACCGGCGATTGAACGAGATGATGATCAAGAACCGTTACCCACTTCCTCTTATTGGAGAACTGGTGGATAAGCTGTCTAGGGCACGCATCTTCTCCAAGATGGATATTCGGTGGGGCTACAATAATGTCCAGATCAAAGAAGGGGACGAATGGAAGGCAGCTTTTCGAACGAATAGAGGGTTGTTTGAACCCTTGGTCATGTTCTTTGGTCTCACAAACTCACTGGCCATGTTCCAAACAATGATGAACAATATTTTCCGAGTCGAAATTGCCGAAGGATGGGTGGTCATTTACATGGACAATATCTTGGTCTTTTCAGATAATCAACAGGACCATATTCAACATGTTAACCATATCTTGGCAAAACTGGAAGAACACAAATTGTCATTGAAACTGGAAAAATGTTGGTTTGATCAACCGCAGATTGACTTCCTAGGACTCGTCATTAGTCAGGATTCGATCAAGATGGAACCGGGTAAAGTCAAAGCACTGGTGGAATGGCCTATCCCAACGTCCAAAAGGGAGCTTCAGCAATTTTTAGGCTTTATTAATTTTTATCGCCAATTTGTGGAGGGTTTTGCACGTGTGGCAAAACCATTGACTCGTTTGACAGGCAAGGTGGACTGGTTGTGGACAGAGCTTGAGACTGCGGCCTTTCAGGGACTGAAAGACCTTGTGGCGAGGGAGGTAACCTTGAAAATTCCTGACGACGAGGGCCAATTTCGAATTGAAGTGGACGCTTTGGATTTTGCCATTGGTGGAATTCTGTCACAAGTAGGGAAGGACAACCTATGGAGGCCTGTGGCTTTCATTTCAAAGTCGCTTAACGACGCAGAAAGGAACTATGAAATCTACGACAAGGAAATGTTGGCAGTTATGCACGCTTTCTATGAATGGTCTCACTACCTTAAGGGCGCCAAGGAAATCGTAGAGGTTTTAACGGATCATCAGAACCTCACGTATTTCCGGAAACCACAGAATCTGAACAGGTGACAAGCACATTGGGTGACGGACTTGCAAGAATACAATTTCGTTATTAAACATCGGTCAGGAAAATCCAACTCCAAGGCAGATCTACTATCGTGATGAGCAGGCCATGAGCGAGGACAAAACAATAATGAAGGTGTTATCTTGTTAAAGGAACACTTGTTTGTCCGGATTTTCAATGACGATAGGGCGCTAGAGGAAATTGTGGATCGAATCAGGAAGATCCCAAAGCGCCAATGGGAAAAGCAGGTCTTAAAGGGTCTGGACGAAGGTGATGAAGACTTCAAGGTGGATAAAGGGTTAGTAGAATGGAAGGGCCGCGTATATGTACCAGCCGTTAAACGCATCCGGGGAGAAATAATCCAGATTCACCATTCATGGGGACACTCCGGTATTGCTAAAACCGTGGAACAGCTCACTCGCGACTACTGGTGGCCAAATATGCGCCGGGACATCGAGGAATACCTCGCAGGGTGTGAAACTTGTCAGCGCGCTAAACCAGATCGCCAGCCAAGGGCCGCGCCGCTTGTACCAAACGAAGTACCCCAGGAACCATGGGAAGTTATTTCAGTGGACTTGATGGGACCGCTTCCAGAATCCAAGGGCAACGACATGATAATGGTAGTAGTGGATCGCTTCACCAAGAAAGCTTACTTCTTGCCAACTACGTCATCCATCACATCACAAGGAGTAGCCGTTCTAATGAGGGACAATGTGTTCAGGGACCATGGATTGCCACGCAAGGTCATCAGTGATCGAGGACCTCAGTTCGCATCAAAATTTATGGACGATCTTTATGGCATGTTGGGGATCAAACCTAACCGATCGACCGCTTATCACCCGCAAACTGACGGACAGACGGAGCACGTCAACCAGGAGGTGAAAGAGTTCCTGACGATGTTTGTCAACCACCGACAAGACAACTGGAGCGACTGGTTATCAGTAGCGCAATTCTGCCATAACAATCGAGTACATGCGTCCACAGGTTTTTCACCGTTCTTTATGAACTATGGACGGCATCCGCATAAGGGTCTTAGCCCCACGTACAAGCCGAAAGTGGTGGCCATTGAAATGCTGGTAGATGAATTAAAGGATGTTCACTCCCAGGCGCGAGCGGCACTGGAAAAAACGGCCACCATGATGAAGACGCGATATGATGCAGGCAAGTCTCAGGCTCGGCAATATAAACCTGGAGACAAGGTCTACCTCAGTACTGAGAATCTACCTGTTATTCGCGCGACTAAGAAACTGGATGGCAAGTTTGTGGGTCCTCTAGAGGTGGTCGAGAAGGTTGGCAAGTCGGCATATCGGTTGAAGGTTCCAGCTTCCTGGAAGGTTTACAACGTATTCAACGAGGTTCTTCTGAAACCGTACAAAGAACCAGGATTCCCTAATCAAAAGGAAAAAATCGCGCAATGTCAGGAGGCGCAAATGGTTGAAGAGTCCTCTGATGATGAATACGAAGTCGAGGAAGTCATGGATAGCCGAGTAAGTGGACATGGCGGCGGCCGATTAGAATACCTGGTCAAATGGAAAAATTACCCTGTAGAGGATTCCACTTGGGAACCTGCAGAAAACTTCAAAAACGCCAAGAAGGAGGTTCAGAAATTCCATAAGGCCAATCCCGCTGCACCACGACGTCTTGTTAACACGCGAGATTTACATTATCGCAAGTGGCAGAACCACACAGATATGCGTGCACCCAAGCGGTTATTTGGATGGGAAGACAGCAAGTTCGAGCGAGAGTACCTTGAAAAGCTGAAGCGGAACTGGCAGCGCTGGAAAGGAGACAGGCGGGATATATATGCGGAAACGGACACAGAAGGGGCGTTCTCAAGAGACCTTGAGCGTGGCAGGCCGGTTAAACCTGCGCTTCATTCCCCTACGGCACAACCCATAGCGTCGACTTCCCGGGACGTGAAGTCTTGAGGAGAGGGCTATGTTACGACCTTACGATTTTCTCCGGGTTTTTCTATATTTTTATCTATTTTCCTTGGGGCTCTATCGACACTTCTCTGAATATGGGCAACGACTCCCACCCCTAACGGGATACTCCGAGGGCTTAGATCAGCAAGTGGCTGTACCGCGGCATATGGGGTTATAGGGGCGAAGACTCTGGGCGAGTCCGGGCAGTTCTAGACGGTAGGCCTAGGTCTTGTAGCTGCGCGTGCACAGCCTAGCGGCTGCGCAGTCTGTGCGCACAGACCAGGCGTTGGGGTATATAAGGAGGGTGTCTTGTAGGTACGAGTCTCTAAGACTCTAGATAGTTTCCTCTTGCCAGGTCACTAGTCTACTGTGTTTTCATACATCTCTTATTCTATCCTCTTTTCACGAGGCTTGTGGTTGTGGTGGGATTAGTCCTAACAAAATAAGGCCTACAGCAACAAAATGAAGCAGTTTAAGGCCCTACTCCAGGGCCAATCCTTTCAGTTTTGTAAGCATATGTTACAATCACATGGCCCATCATGATCTGATGGTTCATTCAATTGTTTTAATAATTCTTTTCCTTTCCATTTTTGCCAGTTTTTCTCCCATGATGCAGTTTCTGCTACTGCATTTATATCTATCCTGGATATTATACCTTGTGGTGGTTCCGTGAAGTTTTCATATCTTTGAAAGCCTAATCCTTCAAAGGCTTTCTTGTCAATGACCTGAATCGCACCCGGGTATCTGTCATAAAAGTGTTTTATTTTTCTTTTTGCATTTCCCAAATTTTCTTTTGGCTCCCACAAATTGTGTTCCACCATATATCCCTTCCATTTAACAAGATATTCCATCTTGTTCCTTTTTAATTGTACATCCACTATTTCCTCCACTTCATACTCCTTTTCACCATCAATTTCTACTGGTGGTGGTGGTGCTATTTTTTGTCCTCTCATTGGTTTTACATAAGGACGTATTCTTGAAACATTCACAACAGGATGAATCTGTTGCGAGAAAGGTAGATCCAGTTCTACCGCATTTGATGAAATTATTTTCTTTATTGGATAAGGTCCTATCCAATGTTCTGCTAACTTTCTTGTGGGTCTCCCAGAAAGTTGTAAGTCTTTGGTCGACAACCAGACTTTATCTCCAATTTTGTATTCTGGTACTTCAGAACGTTTTCTATCTGCATATAATTTCATGTCTTCTTGTGATTTTCGTAGTGCTGCCTGAGTTTCTTCATGAATTTCTTTCATTTTTTGGGCAAACTCTGCTGCTGCTGGATGACTCCCTTCTTTTCTTGGTTCTATTCCCATTCTTGGGTGTTTCCCATAATTGAGAAAGAATGGTGAATGTTTCGTTGATGCCTGAATTTTATTATTGTAGCTAAATTCAGCAATAGCTAGCCATTCCAACCAATTTTCTTGTCGGTGATCTACAAATATTCTCAAGAATTGTTCTAAATCTTGATTCATCCATTCTGTTTGTCCATCCGTTTGTGGATGAAAGGCTGTAGACAGATCTGTAGAAATGCCTAACATTTGATTCAATTCCTTCATCATTTGAGCGGCAAATTGAGGTCCGCGATCTGAAATAATTGATTCAGGAAGTCCATGCAATTTCCATACATGTTCCCTAAATAAAGTTGCCAGTCCCTGGGCTGACGTTTCTTCGGATGTAGGGATAAAATGGGCCATTTTGGACATCCTATCACAGACTACAAGAATTGCATTATGTCCATGCAATTCTGGTAACTTTGTAATAAAGTCTGCAGATATATGGGTCCATGGCTGTTGTGGTGCCGAATTAGGCATTAATTTCCCTGCTGGTGGTTCTGGGAAATTTTTGCTTCTTTGGCACTTGTCACATCCGGTGACATATCTTTTTATGAATTTAGTGACTCCTGGCCACCAATAGTTTCTTGTGACTAGTTCAACTGTCTTCCATTGTCCTCCATGTCCAGCAATGGGTCAGTACTTTCCACTGAGCCATGTTTCCCAGTGGACTCCCAGTGGACTCCGAGGATTCCTAGTGGACTCCTGGGATTCCTATTGAATTCCCAGTAAATTCCCACTTGGTCCACTAAAGTCCCAGCACATTCCTAGCACATTCCCAGCACATTCCCAGCACATTCCCAGCACATTCCCAGTGGATCATATCTTGATATAAACCTACCACTGAAGACTTCCTGGCATATTCCTAGCTATTCTCTGCTTTTCATTCTACTTTCTAATGGGATTCATGTGATATTCCACTCATTCCACATTCATTTCACAAAGTTTGTATGAAATTTGAATACCTAGTGTGACATTTACATGTGTATGATTCTACATTGTTGTTTGTGGATATACATGTACAAGGAACTTTTTGGGCATGTCAATATTGTTTCAAGCTTGTCTCTTGCTCATTGCTGGATTGGATTCATTGAATTTAATTTGTGCACATGTATGGTGGTTTGTGCATACATGACCATCACTATTGTACAGACTACTTTTTAAAGGCTCACTGCTATTGTTATCAGAGCATGGAATGTAATTATCTAGTATAATATGGACACATTTATGGTTATTTACACTTGTTTATGCATACATGACTGTAGCCATTGTGCAGATGGTATGTAAATGTACATGATTGATTCAGACTACTCTCAAATATCACTAACATGTCAAACTTTTCCAGGGGTGAAGTGACATCTGGACTATCATACTGATGTTGTCATGCAATTGTCAAAGCCATGACTTTGGGAAAGGCAGGAGGGTAATAGGCAAATGAGATAAACATTAAACTGAGACAGAGTGACATTTTCTTTTCTCCTTCTATGACAAACTACAACATTTTGCTTACATACTGTGTTTGGGCACTATTTCCTTTAGGTAGTTACCAATACATTTCTCTTCTCAGGTAGCTACAGCCTTATTTCCTTTTTGGTTCTATCATTCTCTGGATGAACATAAACCCTCCTGTATACTACAATTCTCCAGTATTGTTGCTTTGATCTTTGTCAAGTAGGCTGGGAGTGAACTGAGACTCTGCTTGCCACTGTTAACTTAGAATGAACTATGCTAGGGGCATCAATCTTAACACAGGCAAATGAATGGTGGTTGGTTTTAGGCTAATTTGAGTTGGCAGGTAGATAGTTTGGGTATGTGCAGGCAGTCAAATGGGCAGGGGCAAATGGGTGGGATGTAGTGGTGAGCAGCTGGTATGGGCAGTGGAGTTCTGTTACTTTTTGACATTAAATCAATCATATACTCACATGCAGCTGGCATTATCTGAGAAGTAACCTCCTGGTTCAGTTCCAGGCCTATCCTGGCCATGGTTGGTCTTGCTGGTCAGCCAAGTGGATCAGGGCTCCCTCAGAGTTATTAATGTTATCCTACCTGATTACAAGATTTGCATGGTTTGGTGCCACCAGGGGAAATTGACATCTCCTGCCATCATGACATACATATATTCACCTTGAACATGATATGTCTGCAAAGTCAAAAAACATGAAAGCAATGGTTATATCTCAGAAAGGCTATTGTTTACAAATATTTGTATACCATCACTAGCATCAGATTTTACCCCTCTACAACTTTCATTAGTGGAGCATGTCATGAATTTGACTTTGGAATGGAAATTTGGGACTGTCACACAAAATTATTTGAAAGGGTTATATCTCAACAAGTTCTTTGATTACAAATATTTGGACACCATCAGTGGCATCAGATTTACCTCCTCTACAACTTTTGTTAATAGAACATGTCATAAATAGAGGTCTTTGTGCTCGGCCAGGTATTCCACGCAGAATCCTAGAAATTGGGTGCTACTAGCTGTCCTTATATACCTGTCAGGAGTGCACAGACCATCTGGTACTGGTCATGTGACATGTGACACTGGTCACACATTATTTTTATCGGAGCATGCAATACAGTTGTTACATTACTAGTTTCTAATATATGTGACTCCAATAGAGTAGCAGTGCCTGTGACACATTACACAGGTGGAGTCCTAGGATTCCTACCCATTCCTACCCATTCCTAGCAGGTAGGAGTCCTAGGAATAGCACCCTCAATCCTACCACTGGGGTAGGAATGCACTGGAACTGCAGTGGGAAGCCATTAGGAATGCATTGGGAATGTTTCAGCCATTTTGGCTGGGATGCTCAAATTTTATTTTTACTAGGACTGACTGGGAATATTCCCAGTGGAGTCCTAGGATTCTGCGGAGTCCACTAGGATTCCGCACGGAATACCTGGCTGAGCGCAAAGACCTCCGTCTAGGGAACACTGAAAACAGGACTCTGATTCCTGTTCCTGGACCTTCCAGGATTACCTATGCTACCACGGCGAGCAGTGGCATGGGAAATGTGCATGGTCCCATTTCCTTCCCCAAAAACGAAGATCCTAATAAAGTGTATTTGTTATCTGCTACAGAGCAGAACAGGCGCCATGAGAAGTGGCTTGCCACATGGGGAGCAAGGGTCGAGACCGAGGTCTCGAAGTGGGTTGAAGCGGAAAACCTGCTTTCGCTTCGATCCAATAATGGGAACAACGAGGGAGAGACGTGGGAACAATGCACCAGATGGGCACACCAGACTTCGGAGTGGCAAAGTATTGCCACCGCCTTTGTAAATTTGGGTGTCAACCCAAATAAAATACGCATAGTTAGACAGAGAAGGAGTGATTCCACTCTTCTCAATAAAAATTTGCGTGTTGCTTATGACGCAAGTGAGTTAGTTGAGGATGCGAAAATAATGGTTGCTACTCATCAAACTACAATCAAGGAAATTGCATCGACAGTTAAAAATGTTGTTAATACTTGTGACACATTATTGTCTCACAATGAAACATTAAAAAATGACATCTTGGGCATGCAAGAATTAGGCATGGTCCAAGAAAAGGTGCATTTCCATCAACATTTGCGTCATATGCAAACAAACACAGAGGCAAAAGTTGTAATTTCTAAGTTACGACAAGAAGTACAAGAGCAGAAGAACCGTGCAGATGCAGCAGAATCTTGGCTTGATTCTGACAAAGCAAAGTATGATTTGTCTTGAGAGAAGAGACAACTCAAAAAGCAATGTCAGAAGGAAAATCGGCTAAAGAAGAAAGAAACCAATAAAGTTATCATTACAGCCTGCTCTAAAGAGCCTAGAAATTGTGTACCTTCACACGATGAACTTAAAGAATCGAAGGATCAAACCTTCGAGGATTTATTGTATGGCTCTGATAATTCCCATTGGGAGTTATCTGATGATGAAAATAGCACGTTCAAACAAGCTCAAAGTAATAGAGCTCTTGAACAGGGTGAACTACTATTTGTGCATAGCACAAATAGAGTATTCAGACACACATCAGAACAACCTGTTTGGCGAAAGCCAGGCATGTGTTATTTAGCAGCCATTAAGTTACGAGCACTGTCTAAATATGTGTGGAAGACATATCCTACCATTAAGGAAATGTCTACAATAAGCCATCTGTTATGCAAAGACATTGGCTTCACCCTTATCGAACAAAAGAATGAGCGTTTTCATCTCCAAATTGCCCATAAAGGAAAATATGGTTGGGCAAATTTGGATAAAATGGCTACATCTAATAAAAGCCATTGGACTGTTGGAGTGGACAGTAATGATAAGGAGAAGGTTCCCATCCTTAAAGGGTCCAGTAATTGGACAACATGGGAACGATTAATGAGGGCACTGCTTCAGTCCAAAAGTGTATGGCAATACGTCTCAGGGGGAGTTGTTCATGACCCATACACTGAAGCTGATCAGAAGAAAATGAATGCTGATAGCGTTCAAGCTGGTCAGGTTGCAGCTCTTACCCAGAAATGGAAGTTGCACCAAGAATTCCTTGAAAATGACAGAAAAGCCTTGGGATTAATATCCCTTTATCTGTTGCAACCCCTGAATATATATATAAAGGGAACATCAAAGGAAACTTGGGATGCACTTATAGCTGCATTTTCTAATCCTGGAGCAGTGGGTGTCTTTAATATCTATAAAGACGCAAAATCTTGGGAATTCCCTAAAGGGAAGAGTCCTGCAGAATCAGTCCATGATCTAATGCAGAAATGGGCAAGAATGGAGGCTAATGGCAAAAAATTCGATGAAGATTTCCAAGTTATGGAAGTCTTAGATCGATTGCCATCATCTTGGGATTCCTTTAAAACTTATTGTCTCCTAAAATTCAAATTGGGGACAACTAAGTTAAAGGACCTCATTCCTGAAATAGAGAATGAGTGGCAGTGACGTAAAGCTGACCAAGGTGCTTCTTCTGCACACTTTGTTTCCAAAGGAGGAAATAAATTTTCCAAAGGCAAAAAGTCTTATAAAAAGCCTTTCACTCCTAATGTGAACATGCCTAAAGGGAAATATGTGCAAAATAATGCACAAGCAGGACCGAGTAATCAACCTGCATATGTACCTCCTGGGAATCAAAGAGGACCTAAATGGGTAAAAAACAATCGCAATAGAGAGAATAGAAAGAGGAAACTCAATCTTACATCTAAAGCTACCCATCACCCTGAGGAGCTTTCTAAGAAGGAACGGCAAAATCTTAAACGATTTGCCAACATGGTTATCACAGATAATCAAGATAGGATGAATGTGGATACTCCACAACCTTTATCTTCGAAACTGGTGGATAGAATTAGTCCAAATATAGACCAAGTTGATCCTGAGACTAAGAAAATCTTATCTCGGATCAGAGATCTTAAAGGAAAAGGCAAAGATCTCATAGAAGAAGACTTTTGTCTGGCACATTCTATCACTGTTACAAGCTCACGCTCCTAACACAAACCCACAAGCCTCGCAGAGGAGGGATAGAAGAAGAGGGGGGAGAGAATGTATTAAGACTACAATAAACAGTAACCTAGGCCCATATACAGAGCGTAAGAGAAACCATCTAGAGTCTAAAGAGACTCTAACTATCTACCAAGGTCCTTATATACTCCTCCTAGTAGACCCCTAGCCACCATGTCCCATCGGTACTCCCACAGCCGCGACCACCTTATCTCCCTATTGTTACAGTTTCTTTTCCTCTTCTATGACGGATACTTTATTATTACATCATCATTACCATACGATTTAGCGGACGTTTATCTCCTTTTGCTAACGCTTTCACATTTCCTTTCATAGGTAGTTAGCTGCGCTTACTGCGCATTCCCTTTATAGTTTTCCTTGTTCTCAAAACATATATAAACCCTAGAATACCTTGTACATTCCTCAGTTCCAACTTAATCGAATCATACTCTCAACTCTGACTTGAACTCCTCGCTCTCTTCTTTTGAGCTCGTCGTCGACTTAAAAGACCTTCGTCATCGTTTGACTTAGCGTCCAGAATCTGTCCAGTAGGCTGGGAGCGGACCGAGACTCTGCTTGCCACTGTTGACTTAGAACGAACTGCGTTGGGAGCATCGATCTTAACACAAGTTGGAACTCTCAGACCGCTCAGTGTTTCTACACTAGCCAGACACCATTGATACCAGAACCTCGACCCTCAGACCCCCAAATGGCTCTGCCCGTTTCAGACGAAAGTATTATCTAGATCGAAGGGAAGTCTTTCCATCGACTACAGGAACAGGGTGGTTTTTTCGCTCAGGAACCAAGAAAAAGAACGAACCAGTACCAGAATCCCTCTTTGAAGGTGATTACACTGAAGGACAAGGGGACGCTTTTCCAGACGACGTTTGGATTGATTGGGTAAACGAAGAACACGAAGAAGGATTTCGTTCATTATTCAAACCGCCTACAGACGAACCAGAACTCTCTTGGTGGAACGAATATCTCAGTCTCACTAGAACAGCAGGACGAGAACGATACGCACTTAGGGACGGAGAAGTACAGCCTTGGATAGATTTCCAAGAACAGAAACAGATCGAAGTAAATCTATTCGGAGATCCAGAATCAGGAAAGAAGAAAGACGAAACAGGAGAACCTACAGACCCAAAAGAAGAAACAGAAAAGATGGCATCTGATGCAGCAACACCTGCCTCTAAAGGAGATATTAAGCCGCAGCCCATGCGCATTTTTACAGGAAAACGAACTGAAGCAAAGGCTTTTATTGGAAACTTGGAAGACTACTTCGTTTTGAACGATGATAACTATAAGAACAAAGGCCAGAAACAGATTCGATTCGCTCTTGCCTGCTTAGGACAGGAACTCGACGATTGGAAGGTTCTAATCAAAGAGGAACTAGACAACGATGAAGAAACGACCCTTACCTGGACGAGTTGGGCCGAATTCAAGAAGCGCTTTTTAGCCGATTGGGGCGAAGTCAACAGCGCACTCAGGGCCCTAAATAATTTGGCCAATCTCAGAGTAGGGGGCGACGTTTCAGTCCCTGAATATATCAGAAAATTCCGCATGGAGATTGGAACTTCAGGATTGAAAGGGACAACCGCACAACTTCAGGCATTTGTTAAAGGACTCCCTGAAAGTATCGCTACCAAAATTCTTGAAGCGAACGTTCTATCAATGAAGGAAGCATATGAAAAGGCAGAACAGCTTCATGGCGCTTGGGAAATGATGCGAGCACTTGGACGCAAACCAGGACAAGGGAACCGCTCTAATTTTAACCGAAACACCAACACTAGGGGCGGATCAACTCGATCAGTTAATGCTATGCCCACTGGACGTTTGACAGACGAACAAAAGGAGGAATACATGAAAACTGGGAAGTGTTTCAGATGTGGAAACCAGGGACATGTTTCAAAAAATTGTCCGAAACGAAACACCACCCCAAACGCCTCCTTCAGGTCCTCCTCATCGTTTCAGAATAAAGGGATCAGATCCATCCCTGAGGATGCGCCTAAGGAAAAGCAAGACGACCCAGTTGCGAGTATCAGAGCGATCCTAGCTGGAATGAAGGCCGATGAACGAGAAGGTCTTCTTAACGAACTTGAGAATGAGGGTTTTTGATCAGGAAGCGTCACACAGCGGTTGGCACTTCCACAGCAAATGAACTTTCACAGTTAGCGCTTGATTCTGTAATAGTACGATCAAATAATAACAAGCGCCTTTCAATTACTGTCGAAACGATCGATTTACCCGCTGAAACCTCTGCCCTCATCGATTGTGGAGCAGAAGGGAACTTTATTGACGAAGAAATAACAACGAAATTACCAAAAGAAAAGTTAAGAAAACCGATTCGAGTCAGGAACGCAGATGGAACAATCAACACGAATGGAATGATCACCCATCGAGTATTAATTCAATATTCAATTGGAGGAAAGCGTCACAGTAACTGGTTTTTAATTACCAAGTTAGGGGACCAACGACTAATCTTGGGAATTCCTTGGTTAGAAGAAAATAACCCGACTATTGATTGGAGAGACAAAACGATTCACCTTATTGATAATCAGCGACAAGATGGGACGATTTGGCAACTAGCACTGGACAATCAATGGGAAGAAAACGATTATTGGATTAGAGTCAAAACGTCAGCATCTCAGGCACTGGAACATCAACTGAAGAAGGATGAACCAAAGACAGAACTACCTGTGGAATACGAGAAATGGCGATCAGTCTTTGAGAAAAAGGCTTCAGAACAATTTCCTACCTCTAGAACTTGGGATCATGCGATCGAACTGAAAAACGGTTTCACTCCCAAAGTTAGCAAAATCTATCCGTTATCAATTAAGGAGCAGTCGTCCTTGGACGAATGGATTGAAGAACAACTTGCCAAAGGATACATCCGACCGTCGAAATCACCTCAGGCCTCGCCATTCTTCTTTGTTTCAAAAAAGGAAAGCGGAGCGTTAAGACCATGTCAAGACTATAGATACCTGAACGATTGGACAATCAAAAACGCATACCCACTGCCCCTAGTATCCGATCTCCTTACTAAACTTGCTGGAGCACAATACTTCACCAAATTAGATCTTCGCTGGGGATACAATAATGTTCGAATCAAGAAAGGCGATGAATGGAAAGCTGCCTTCATCACGAATCGAGGATTATACGAACCAACTGTTATGTTCTTTGGACTATGCAATTCACCATCTACGTTCCAAACCATGATGAACGAATATTTCAGAGATATGATTAACGAAGGATGGCTCATCATTTACATGGACGACATCTTGATTTGTTCTCAAAACAAGACAGAATTGGAAGAACGAACAAAACGAGTTCTAGACCAATTAGAGGAGAACGACTTATTCTTGAAACTGGAAAAATGTAAATTCGCTGTGCAAGAAGTCGAGTTTCTAGGAATGATCATATCACCTGGAAAAATACAGATGGATCCTATTAAATTAGCAGGGATAGCCGATTGGCCAGTACCAACAACAGTCAAACAAGTTCGATCATTCCTAGGCTTTGGGAACTTCTACCGACGATTCATTGGAAATTTGCGGCTATAGCAAAACCACTCACCGATTTAACAAAAAAGACGGAGATATTTGACTGGAACGCAGAACGTCAAACTGCTTTTGATACCCTAAAACAACGATTTGCCTCTATGCCAGTTCTCTTAATGCCAAACCCAGCAAAACCGTTTATCCTTCAAACCGACGCCTCTAATAAAGCAATAGGAGCGGTTTTAAAACAAGCGGACGACTCTGGTGCATTACATCCCTGCGGTTTTATTTCCCACGCCCTAACACCAATGGAGCAGAACTACCAGATTTATGACAGAGAATTACTTGCCATCATTAAAGGGTTGGCAGTTTGGCGTCACCTTCTGCATGGATCACCCCATACCATCATTGTGCACTGTGATCACAAGAACCTGTCCTATTACAGAACGGCTCAACGATTGACACCTAGACAAGCCAGATGGTCATCTCTGTTGTCCGAATTCGACCTCCGAATTGAACATGTACCAGGAACGAAGATGTTCGAGGCAGACGCTCTATCTAGACGGCCAGATCACATGGGAAATGATGAAGAACAGACCACAGTTACTATGCTACCAAATGATCGCTTTATTCGCCTCATCAATAACGATCTAGCCGATGAATTGAAGAAGTATATGGCGAATGATGATTTTGGACGAATTCTGATTGATGTTATTAAAAGACAAAGAGCGCCACCAATCAAATCAAAAGCTATTCAACCGAACATTACTGCACCAAGAACGAAAGAACAGGAACAGGAATTCCGAAATCTACAGCAATGGATCCTCTACAAAATGAATATATGGATATTAGATCGACGATGAGATCTACAAGAACATGGGTGCGACCGTTTCATGCAATTTTATCATCTCTTCCCACAGAAAATCGAGTTTCCCATCGACAACCCTGATGCAACCATTCCACCACCATACGATTCGTTAATATGGGACCGCATTCCCCCTCCTTACCCGCCAAAACCTCCACACTATCCTACTTATGACTTCGAACCAGGATACCCAAAGATTACTAGCAGAGTCACAGCTCAAGGAGCGTTCATTAGAGAAGACGAATTCACTCGACCAAACACCCCTGAATCACCATCAGACGATGCGCTGTATCACGCCATTCTTGCTCACTCCACAGAATCTGATGGTAACGAAACAGAAGATTCTATGGAAGACCTTTACGTTTGAAGCTTTAAGATAAAAGGCGACCCACCAGCTACCCATTTTCCTCATCCTACTCGATATACAATGTTCGCCTTCGCCATCACCCTCGCCTACCTCATCACCTTCGTCCTCGCCCTCTTGATCACTGCTTGTGGTCACTGCTACATCGAACCTGTCGCTGCAGCCTCCCCCTTCCTCTCCACCGCCCACGACCTCCCCCTTGAGGTCTTTGTCACCACCACCACCACTATCGACGATTTTATCTGGGCAGACCTCCCAGAACTTCACCAGCATCCAGAAGAACTCGCCCCCATCACCTTCGCCACTCCCACCGTCCAGGACCCGGTCACCCACATCCCCTACGTCCACCGCCCTCGCCACTCGGTCCTCTCCCCTGTCTCCGAAGCCCTCAGCACCCTCGTCGTCGACTTCAACCACCTCTCTGTGCCCCTCGACTCCGTTACCAACCTCATGCTCTCCACTGATCCCCAATGCCTCACCTATGAGGAACGCGACAACCTGTGGGAGCATGCCAAGCAGCTGGAGCGTGTCACGAAAAGTCTCCAATGGTGCATCGAGGCCGCCAACAAAGACCTGGATTCCATCATCAAATGGATTGAATCTAGGAAGGACCATGGCTGGACCACGGACGCACAATGGTAGAAGTCGGTGACTTCTCACATACAAAGAGGGTAATGTTACAGTTTCTTTTCCTCTTCTATGACGGATACTTTATTATTACATCATCATTACCATACGATTTAGCGGACGTTTATCTCCTTTTGCTAACGCTTTCACATTTCCTTTCATAGGTAGTTAGCTGCGCTTACTGTGCATTCCCTTTATAGTTTTCCTTGTTCTCAAAACGTATATAAACCCTAGAATACCTTGTACATTCCTCAGTTCCAACTTAATCGAATCATACTCTCAACTCTGACTTGAACTCCTCGCTCTCTTCTTTTGAGCTCGTCATCGACTTAAAAGACCTTCGTCATCGTTTGACTTAGCGTCCAGAATCTGTCCAGTAGGCTGGGAGCGGACCGAGACTCTGCTTGCCACTGTTGACTTAGAACGAACTGCGTTGGGAGCATCGATCTTAACACCTATAAGCTGTGTGTCCTATTGTATCCATGCTTCTTGGGCACTGCCACCTGTCAACCGTTTAATAGACCAGGCCTGGCCCATTCCCATGATGTCCGGACTTCCCACAGACTGTCCTAGGCTTCCATTATAGGACGCGCTACCTCCCAGGCTTCCCACTGTTACAGTTTCTTTTCCTCTTCTATGACGGATACTTTATTATTACATCATCATTACCATACGATTTAGCGGACGTTTATCTCCTTTTGCTAACGCTTTCACATTTCCTTTCATAGGTAGTTAGCTGCGCTTACTGTGCATTCCCTTTATAGTTTTCCTTGTTCTCAAAACGTATATAAACCCTAGAATACCTTGTACATTCCTCAGTTCCAACTTAATCGAATCATACTCCCAATTTGACTCGAACTCCTCGCTCTCTTTTCCTTGAGCTCGTCGTCAACCTAAAGACCTTCGTCATCGTTTGACTTAGCGTCCAGAATCTGTCCAGTAGGCTGGGAGCGGACCGAGACTCTGCTTGCCACTGTTGACTTAGAACGAACCACGTTGGGAGCATCGACCTTAACACAAGTTGGAACTCTCAGACCGCTCAGTGTTTCTACACTAGCCAGACACCATTGATACCAGAACCTCAACCCTCAGACCCCCAAATGGCTCTGTCTGTTTCAGACGAAAGTATTATCTAGATCGAAGGGAAGTCTTTCCATCGACTACAGGAACAGGGTGGTTTTTCCGCTCAGGAACCAAGAAAAAGAACGAACCAGTACCAGAATCCCTCTTTGAAGGTGATTACACTGAAGGACAAGGGGACGCTTTCCCAGACGACGTTTGGATTGATTGGGTAAACGAAGAACACAAAGAAGGATTTCGTTCGTTATTCAAACCGCCTACAGACGAACCAGAACTCTCTTGGTGGAACGAATATCTCAGTCTCACTAGAACAGCAGGACGAGAACGATACGCACTTAGGGACGGAGAAGTACAGCCTTGGATAGATTTCCAAGAACAGAAACAGATCGAAGTAAATCTATTCGGAGATCCAGAATCAGGAAAGAAGAAAGACGAAACAGGAGAACCTACAGACCCAAAAGAAGAAACAGAAAAGATGGCATCTGATGCAGCAACACCTGCCTCTAAAGGAGATATTAAGCCGCAGCCCATGCGCATTTTTACAGGAAAACGAACCGAAGCAAAGGCTTTTATTGGAAACTTGGAAGACTACTTCGTTTTGAACGATGACAACTATAAGAACAAAGGCCAGAAACAGATTCGATTTGCTCTTGCCTGCCTAGGACAGGAACTCGACGATTGGAAGGTTCTAATCAAAGAGGAACTAGACAACGATGAAGAAACGACCCTTATCTGGACGAGTTGGGACGAATTCAAGAAGCGCTTTTTAGCCGATTGGGGCGAAGTCAACAGCGCACTCAGGGCCCTAAACAATTTGGCCAATCTCAGAGTAGGAGGCGACGTTTCAGTCCCTGAATATATCAGAAAATTCCGCATGGAGATTGGAACTTCAGGATTGAAAGGGACAACCGCACAACTTCAGGCATTTGTTAAAGGACTCCCTGAAAGTATCGCCACCAAAATTCTTGAAGCAAACGTTCTATCAATGAAGGAAGCATATGAAAAGGCAGAACAGCTTCATGGCGCTTGGGAAATGATGCAAGCACTTGGACGCAAACCAGGACAAGGGAACCGCTCTAACTTTAACCGAAACACCAACACTAGGGGCGGATCAACTCGATCAGTTAATGCTATGCCCACTGGACGTTTGACAGACGAACAAAAGGAGGAATACATGAAAACTGGGAAGTGTTTCAGATGTGGAAACCAGGGACATGTTTCAAAAAATTGTCCGAAACGAAACACCACCCCAAACGCCTCCTTCAGGTCCTCCTCATCGTTTCAGAATAAAGGGATCAGATCCATCCCTGAGGATGCGCCCAAGGAAAAGCAAGACGACCCAGTTGCGAGTATCAGAGCGATCCTAGCTGGAATGAAGGCCGATGAACGAGAAGGTCTTCTTAACGAACTCGAAAACGAGGGTTTTTGATCAGGAAGCGTCACACAGCGGTTGGCACTTCCACAACAAATGGATTTTCACAGTTAGCGCTTGATTCTGTAATAGTATGATCAAATAATGACAAGCGCCTTTCTATCACTGTTGAAACGATCGATTTACCCGCTGAAACCTCTGCCCTCATCGATTGTGGAGCAGAAGGGAACTTTATTGACGAAGAAATAACAACAAAACTACCAAAAGAAAAGCTAAGAAAACCAATTCGAGTCAGAAACGCAGATGGAACAATCAACACAAATGGAATGATCACTCATCGAGTATTAATTCAATATTCAATTGGAGGAAAGCGTCACAGTAACTGGTTCTTAATCACCAAGTTAGGAGACCAACGATTAATCTTGGGAATTCCTTGGTTAGAAGAAAATAACCCGACTATTGATTGGAAAGACAAAACGATTCACCTCATTGATAATCAACGACAAGATGGGACGATCTGGCAACTGGCATTGGACAATCAGTGGGGAGAAGACGACTATTGGATAAGGGTCAAAACATCAGCATCGCAGGCATTAGAACATCAACTGAAAAAAGACGAACCAAAGACAGAATTACCTACGGAATACGAGAAATGGCGATCAGTCTTTGAGAAGAAAGCTTCAGAACGATTTCCTACCTCTAGAACTTGGGATCATGCGATCGAACTGAAAAACGGTTTCACTCCTAAAGTTAGCAAGATCTATCCGTTATCAATTAAAGAGCAATCATCTCTAGATGAATGGATTGAAGAACAACTTACTAAAGGATACATCAGACCGTCGAAATCACCTCAGGCTTCGCCATTCTTCTTTGTCTCCAAAAAGGAAAGCGGAGCGTTAAGGCCATGTCAAGACTACAGGTACCTGAACGATTGGACAATCAAGAACGCATATCCATTACCCCTAGTATCCGACCTCCTTACCAAACTTGCTGGAGCGCAATACTTCACCAAATTAGATCTTCGCTGGGGATACAATAACGTTCGAATCAAGAAAGGCGATGAATGGAAAGCAGCTTTTATCACAAACAGAGGATTATACGAACCAACTGTCATGTTCTTTGGGCTATGCAATTCACCATCTACATTCCAAACCATGATGAATGAATATTTCAGAGATATGATTAACGAAGGATGGCTCATCATTTACATGGACGACATTTTGATTTGTTCCCAAAGCAAGACAGAATTGGAAGAGCGCACAAAACGAATTCTAGACCGATTAGAGGAAAACGACTTGTTCTTGAAACTGGAAAAGTGTAAATTTGCTGTACAAGAAGTCGAATTTCTGGGAATGATTATATCACCTGGGAAAATACAGATGGATCCTATTAAACTAGCAGGGATAGCCGATTGGCCAATACCAACAACAGTCAAACAAGTTCGATCATTCCTAGGCTTTGGGAACTTCTACCGACGATTCATTGGAAATTTTGCGGCTATAGCAAAACCACTCACCGATTTAACAAAAAAGACGGAGATATTTGAATGGAATGCAGAACGTCAAACCGCTTTTGATACCCTGAAACAACGATTTGCCTCCATGCCAGTTCTCTTAATGCCAAACCCAGCAAAACCGTTTATCCTCCAAACCGACGCCTCTAATAAAGCAATAGGAGCGGTTTTAAAACAAGCGGACGACTCTGGTGCACTGCATCCCTGCGGTTTTATTTCCCACGCCCTAACACCAACGGAACAGAACTACCAGATCTATGATAGAGAATTACTTGCTATCATTAGAGGATTAGCAGTTTGGCGTCACCTCTTGCATGGGTCACCTCATACCATCATTGTGCATTGCGATCACAAGAACCTGTCTTATTATAGAACGGCTCAGCGATTGACACCTAGACAGGCCAGATGGTCATCTTTATTATCTGAATTTGACCTTCGGATTGAACATGTACCGGGTACGAAGATGTTCGAAGCAGATGCTCTATCTAGACGACCAGATCACATGGGTAATGACGAAGAACAAACCACAGTCACTATGTTACCAAACGATCGCTTTATTCGCCTCATCAATAACGATCTAGCCGATGAATTGAAGAAGTACATGGCGAACGATGATTTTGGACGAATTCTGATTGATGTTATTAAAAGACAAAGAGCACCACCAATCAAATCAAAGCTACAAGATTGGACATATACCCATGGCATCGTCTACTACCTCGGAAAGATCTATATCCCTGACCAGATCGAATTAAGGACCAGATTAATCAAAGATACGCATGAAGCGTTATCTTCTGGACACCCTGGACGATTAAAAACATTGGCACTTCTAAAACGCGACTACTGGTGGCCAGGAATGTACAGACATGTCAAAGAATGGGTAGAGGGATGCGCACTATGCCAACAGATGAAAGTTAATACTCACCCAAATGCGCCGGCATTAGTCCCTATCCCATCCAAAGCGACACGTCCATTTCAGCAAGTAACCCTTGATTTCATTACCGATCTTCCCATCTCAGACGGATATGACTCAATATTGGTCACGGTGGACCATGGCCTTACGAAGGGGGTAATTTTCACCCCTTGCAACAAGACAATCGATGCTTTAGGGACAGCCGATCTCTACATTTCTGAAATCTTCAAACGCTTTGGACTCCCTGACGTCCTAATCTCTGATAGAGGACCACAGTTCTCCGCCAAGGTATTCCAAGAAATACGAAAAGCATTAGGAATTGATCACAGAATGAGCACCGCCTATCATCCTCAAACAGATGGGGAAACTGAACGCGTCAATCAAGAACTCGAGATCTACCTTCGGATGTTTTGTACTAATGAACCCCACAAATGGAAACCACTCCTACCTATCGCTGAATTTGCACACAATAACCGTTATCATGATACAATAAAAACATCCCCATTCCAACTCATGTATGGAACAGATCCAATCGCCATCCCTACAGCAGCGCTCAAGATGACTGCTCCAGCAGCAGAAGAACGCCTTCAGATGCTTCGAAGAGCGAGAGAAGAAGCATTAGCAGCACATGAACTCGCCAGGCAAACAGTTGCTCAAAGATTCAAAGACAAATCAATTAAATTCGAAAAAGGCGACAAAGTCTGGCTCGAAAACAAGAACCTACACATCCCATATCAATCAAGAAAGCTTGCGCCGAAACGAGAAGGGCCCTTTCAGGTCGAACAAGTCATGGGACCAGTTACATACAAGTTGAAATTACCGAAACAATGGCGCATTCACCCTGTATTTCATGCATCGCTTCTTACCCCATATAAGGAAACATCAATGCATGGACCGAACTTTACCACACCACCTCCCGATATAGTAAATGGACAGGAGGAGTTTGAGATCGAAGCTATCCTTGGACATCGAAAACGCGGAGCAGGTTATCAATATTTGGTTAAATGGAAAGGCTATGGATCGAATGACAATACCTGGGAACCTGAACGCAATCTGGGAAATGCTGCGGACATTCTGATAGAATATAAGAACAGAAGACGCCTATAGAACTTCATCTATGGCCTATAACCGATCAAAGAAATTCTGGAAAACCCTTTATGCACTCAAAGGACGATTCCTTCCCCCTCGGACTCGTCTATTACCACATCGTCACAATAAGAAACACCTAGTACGACTCCCACACGCACGACGCTACCCAATCACCAGTAGACACACACTCTTCATTTCACCAAGACGACCATTGTCATCATCAAAAGCTATTCAACCGAACCTTGTTGCACCAAGAACGAAAGAACAGGAACAGGAATTCCGAAATCTACAGCAATGGATCCTTTACAAAATGAATATATGGATATTAGATCGACGACGAGATTTACAAGAACATGGATGCGACCGTTTCATGCAATTTTATCATCTCTTCCCACAGAAAATTAGATTCCCCATCGACAATCCTGATGCAACCATTCCACCACCATACGATTCATTAACATGGGAACGCATTCCCCCTCCTTACCCACCAAAACCTCCACACTATCCTACTTATGACTTCGAACCAGGATACCCAAAGATTACTAGCAGAGTCACAGCTCAAGGAGCGTTCATTAGAGAAGACGAATTCACTCGACCAAACACCCCTGAATCACCATCAGACGATGCGCTGTATCACGCCATTCTTGCTCACTCCACAGAATCTGATGGTAACGAAACAGAAGATTCTATGGAAGACCTTTACGTTTGAAGCTTTAGGATAAAAGGCGACCCACCAGCTACCCATTTTCCTCATCCTACTCGATATACAATGTTCGCCTTCACCATCACCCTCGCCTACCTGATCGCCTTCGTCCTTGCCCTCTTGATCACTGCTTGTGGTCACTGCTACATCGAACCCGTCGCTGCAGCCTCCCCCTTCCTCTCCACCGCCCACAACCTCCCTCTTGAGGTCTTTGTCACCACCACCACCACTATTGACGATTTTATCTGGGCAGACCTCCCAGAACTTCACCAGCATCCAGAAGAACTCGCCCCCATCACCTTTGCCACTCCCACCGTCCAGGACCCGGTCACTCACATCCCCTACGTCCACCGCCCTCGCCTCTCGATCCTCTCCCCTGTCTCCGAAGCCCTCAGCACCCTCGTCGTTGACTTCAACCATCTCTCTGCGCCCCTCAACTCCGTTACCAACCTCATGCTCTCCACTGATCCCCAATGCCTCACCTATGAGGAACGCGACAACCTGTGGGAGCATGCCAAGCAGCTGGAGCGTGTCATGAAAAGTCTCCAATGGCGCATCGAGGCCGCCAACAAGGACCTGGATTCCATCATCAAATGGATTGAATCTAGGAAGGACCATGGCTGGACCACAGACGCACAATGGTAGAAGTCGGTGACTTCTCACATACGAAGAGGGTAATGTTACAGTTTCTTTTCCTCTTCTATGACGGATACTTTATTATTACATCATCATTACCATACGATTTAGCGGACGTTTATCTCCTTTTGCTAACGCTTTCACATTTCCTTTCATAGGTAGTTAGCTGCGCTTACTGTGCATTCCCTTTATAGTTTTCCTTGTTCTCAAAACGTATATAAACCCTAGAATACCTTGTACATTCCTCAGTTCCAACTTAATCGAATCATACTCCCAATTTGACTCGAACTCCTCGCTCTCTTTTCCTTGAGCTCGTCGTCAACCTAAAGACCTTCGTCATCGTTTGACTTAGCGTCCAGAATCTGTCCAGTAGGCTGGGAGCGGACCGAGACTCTGCTTGCCACTGTTGACTTAGAACGAACCACGTTGGGAGCATCGACCTTAACACCCACGATCCCCATAGGTGTGTCTCCTGCCTTAACGAGCATTGATGTCCTCCTGATGACTTGACCTGATGATGTGCTGATGCACTGATGCGTTGATGTGATCCCGAGGCGCCATCATGCAGGGTTGATCCTCCCTTCCTATTATATCCTTGGCTGGCCCAGCCAACCGCCGTCCTGTCTTCCAGTGAGCGCTCCCATGCGCTAACCCACGCGAAGTGTTCCCATGGCCTTCCCAAGGTCCCAGACCATGCGCCAATGGTGCAGAGTGATGCCTGATCACCCTATGAATAAAACCGAAAAATAGATGCTAGGATCAGTTCCTAACAATCACAGGCAAAAAAAGTTGCATTGACAATGATAATGCCTTAGAAAGTATCGAAGAAGATGTGGTTGAAGTACCACAATTAGAAACTGGTTACTGGGATGAACCAGCAAAGTATGCTTTTCTCACTAGTCATATTCAAAATACTGATAAAAAATCAGTAGTGACGATGACTATGGACACCATGAAGGATACTATGACAATTTCCATGATGATGGATTCTAGTCATAGTACTGGTAAGTTCGTAGATAGCAGATGTAAAAGTAGCTTAATAGCTGCTAATGTATTAAAATCTGCTGTGTCCTTGAATAAAAGTGAGAATAAGGAATATTGGATAATAGACTCGGGTGCATCAGTGCACATAACTAATAACAAAAATGATTTTGTTGAGTATCATCCATATTCTGAACCAGAGGAAATAAAAACAGCCGATTCAAAATCAGCTGCTACCATACTAGGTCAAGGAACTATGTTCCTTGAATTTAAAAATCCTAAGGGACAGAGACATATCGCTAAATTGGAAGTGTGTTATATGCCAAAGGCTTCACACAAATTAATTTCATCGGGTCAATTAAAAATCGCTGGTTACGTTGAAGCCTCAAACAGTGATAATACGGTATTTTCTAAAAAAGGAAATGAACTTATAATTGCTGAACCAAAAAATCAGTTTGAACTGATTCATTGGGCAGAAGTAATTATAAAGAAAATGAACAAAGTCATTAATTTGGCTGATTTTACAACCTGGCATAATCGTATGGCTCATGCAAATAAAAATGTGATAAGAAATATGAGCCAACATACGAAAGGTTTTGATGGGAAAATCACAATACCATCAGAAAACAATATATGTTCTGGATGTGCACAAGGAAAGATGCATAATAAATCTTATCCTGTATCACAAACACAATCAAAACAACCTTTAGAGTTGTTACATGCTGATTTGTTAGAATTCCCTCAGGAATCTTACCATCGTAAAAAATGGTGTCTTATGATTCTTGATGATTATTCTTCATATGCCTTTCTGGCATTCCTACGATCAAAATCAGAAACGTTTCAACATTTTGTTGACTTTGTTGAACTATTTGAGAACCAAACAGGACACAAAGTTAAACGTTTCAGATCGGATCGAGGGGGAGAGTTTAAATCAAAGGAATTTGACCAATTTCTAAAACAAAAAGGCATATTGCGTGAACATAGTGCACCTTATATCCACCAACAAAATGGTCGTGCAGAAAGATTAAATAATACTATACTTGAAAAAGCAGAAAGTATGCGACTCCATGCACAATGCCCCAAATTATGGTGGGAATTTGTAATGGAAACTGCTATTCATGTATATAATCGCACACCATTAAAAAGAACAAAATGGGTAACACCATTTGAAAACCTTTACAATAAAAAGCCAGAAGTTCATTACTTTAAAACATTTGGATGTCTCGCATGGGTATTCATCCCTAAATAAATTAGACAAAATAAGCTTGCACCAAAAGCAGAAGCCATGACATTCATTGGCTATGAAAATGGTTCAAAAGCTTATAAGTTTATGTGAAACAATAAATCCATATTTGTTGGCGTTCAATCAATATTTGATGAACAAAAATTTCCTAGAGCTGAAAAAGGCCAAAATGAGAGACTATTTAAAAGTCCACCAGGTATTGATACTTGGGCAAATGATGAAAATTCCAATAAGGGACAGGACTCTGATTCCAATTCCCACATACATCATGGTAATCACTTTGATGATGGTGACAGTGATGATGACACACCCAAGAAAAGAATCTTTGATTATCAGGAAAATCATGATACTACATATGATGATCGCAGTAAATCATCTCATGATAATGATAATGACAAAGGGCTTGAAGATTCATATATAAATCCTGATCAAGGAAATCAGGATAGATTAGAACAAAATATGAATCAATCAATTCAACCTCCTGAACAAACTAGACGTTCAGAGAAAGGGAAAGCTAGAAGAGATGAGAGGTTCAATGAAACTCTTAGAAGGACTTCCAGAATTAGAAAACCTAAATTCCTTTCTGATAATTTCTATGGGGAAAAAGATCCTCTTGAAATAGAAAAAGAATCGAAATCAGATTGGGAGAAAAGGATTTTTGGAAAAGGAAGAGGGAAATTTAGACCCATCTTCAGTCCTACATCTTCACGAAAAGCACTTCAAAATCCATTGTATAGAATGGATGAAGAGCTTGAAATGGATAAACAATCTAGTTCAGAATCTGAACAAGAGTATAAGACTCTGTCTGACTCTGGTTCTGAACATAAAATTAAAAGTAAAAATGAATCTGATAAAGATTCAGAAAAAGATAAAGATAGTGATCCATTTAACTCAAGTGAAGATGAAATAGATAAAAATCTATTATCTAAGTCACCTAGTGATGACTTAATTAGCTTTCTACAAAAAATGCACAAAGAAGGAGGAAATAATTTTGTAAATTATCTTCTTTCAAAAGCCATTAGTCCAAATTATTCCAAAAATGTGGAACAATGGACATATAAAGATGCCTACAAATTAAAGGCTACTGTCCCAAAAGAATGGTGTTACGATTTCTTTCCCTTTCGTTAATGGACTCATTTTATTATATAATCATCGTTATGCGTTTCATGGACGCTCATCTCCTTTAGCTACTTTACCTTCACATTTCCTTTCTTAGGTATTTAGCTGTACGTTTCCTTTTATATTTCTCTTGTTCTTTTACATATATAAACCGTCTTGTAAAGTAGCTAGACTTCAGTTCCAACTTAATCGAATTCTTCTCTCAACCTCTGAACGAAACTCCTCGTTCTCATCTTCGAGCTCGTCGTTTATTCGACCTTTGTCATCATTTGACTTTGTGTCCAGAACCTGTCCAGTAGGCTGGGAGCAGACCGAGACTCTGCTTGCCACTGTTGATTTAGAACGAATTGCGTTGGGAGCATCGATCTTAACACAAGTTGGAACTCACAGAACCGCTCAGTGTTTCTACACTAGCCAGACACCATTGATACCAGAACCTCGAACCTCAGACCACCGAACGGCTCTGTCCGTTTCAGACGAAAATATTATCTAGATCGACGAGAGGTTTTTCCGTCGACTACAGGAACAGGGTGGTTTTTCCACTCAGGAACTAAGAAGAAAAACGAACCAGTACCAGCATCCCTCTTTGAAGGTGATTATATTGAGGGAGACGGAAAGGAAGTCCTCCCAGATAACGTTTGGATTGAGTGGATCAACGAAGATCTAGAAGAGGACTTTTACTCTCTATTTTATCCACCCACTGAAGAACCAGAATCCTCCTGGTGGAACGAATTCCTCAGTCTCTCTGGAGCACCACCACAGGACAGATACGCACTCCAAGACAAAGGGAAACAGCCTTGGAGAGATTTTCTAGAACAGAAACAGATCGAACAAAGTCTATTTGGAGATCCAGAATCAGGGAAGAAGAAAGACGAAACAGGAGGACCTACAGATCAAACAGAAAAAATGGCATCCGACGTAGCAACACCTGCCTCTAAAGGAGATATCAAACCGCAGCCTATGCGCGTTTTTACAGGAAAACGAACCGAAGCGAAGGCTTTCATTGGAAGTCTTGAAGATTACTTTGTTTTGAATGATGATAACTATAAAAACAAAGCACAGAAGCAGATTCGATTTACTCTTGCCTGTCTTGGGCAGGAACTCGATGATTGGAAAGTCTTGATCAAGGATGAATTGGACGATGAAGAAGAAACAACCCTTACTTGGACGAATTGGGCAGGATTCAAGAAACGTTTCTTAGCCGATTGGGGTGAAGTAAATAGCGCTCTCAGAGCGCTGAACAATCTAGCCAATCTCAGAGTAGGGGGGGACGTTTCAGTCCCTGAATATATCAGAAAATTCCGCATGGAGATCGGTACTTCAGGATTGAAAGGAACAACTGCGCAGCTCCAGGCCTTTGTTAAAGGACTCCCTGAAAGTATCGCCACAAAGATCCTTGAAGCGAATGTTTTATCTATGAAGGAAGCATATGAGAAGGCAGAACAGCTTCATGGCGCTTGGGAAATGATGCGAGCGCTTGGGCGAAAACCAGGACAAGGGAACCGCTCCAATTTTAATCGAAACACCAATAATAGGGGCGGATTAACTCGATCAGTAAATGCTATGCCCACTGGACGTTTGACAGATGAGCAAAAGGAGGAATACATGAAATCTGGAAAATGTTTCAGATGTGGAAACCAGGGGCACGTTTCAAGGAATTGTCCCAAACGAAACACCACGTCAAACGCCTCCTTCAGGGCCTCCTCATCGTTTCAGAATAAGGGGATCAGATCCATCCCTGAAGATGCACCCAAGGAAAAGAAAGATGACCCAGTAGCAAGCATCAGAGCAATCCTTGCCGGGATGAAGGCCGATGAACGAGAAGGTCTTCTCAATGAACTCGAGAACGAGGGTTTTTAACCCGGAAGCGTCATACAGCGGTTGGCACTTCCATAACAAATGGACATTCACAGTTAGCGCTCGATTCTGTAATAGTAAGATCAAATAATGACAAGCGCCTTTCAATTTCTGTGGAAACGTCCGATTTACCCGCTGAAACTTCTGCTCTAATCGATTGTGGAGCAGAAGGGAATTTTATTGACGAAGAAGTAACCACCAAATTATCAAAAGAAAAATTGCGAAAACCAATCAAAGTCAGAAACGCAGATGGAACAGTTAACACTAATGGAATAATCACACATCGAGTCCATATTCAATATTTGATTGGAGGAAAACGATACAGCAACTGGTTTCTAATCACTAAATTAGGAGATCAACGATTAATTTTGGGGATCCCTTGGTTAGAAGAAAACAATCCTACTATTGATTGGAGAGATAAAACGATACACCTCATTGATGAACAACGGAATGGAGGAACTATCTGGCAAATGGCATTGGACAATCAACAATGGGGAGAAGACGATTACTGGATCAGAGTTAAGACATCAGCATCTCAAGCGTTAGAACATCAGTTGAAAAAGGATGAACCAAAAACGGAATTACCATTAGAATATGGGAAATGGCGCTCAGTCTTTGAGAAAAAGGCATCAGAACGATTCCCAACTTCCAGAACTTGGGATCACGCTATCGATTTAAAAACCGGTTTTAGTCCTAAAGTTAGCAAGATCTATCCGTTATCAATCAAAGAACAATCGTCGCTGGACGAATGGATTGAAGAACAGTTAGCTAAAGGCTACATCAAACCGTCGAAATCTCCTCAAGCATCGCCATTCTTCTTTGTCTCAAAGAAGGAAAGTGGTGCGCTTCGGCCATGCCAAGATTATAGATATTTAAATGATTGGACAATCAAGAATGCATACCCATTACCCCTAGTACCCAACCTCCTTACAAAACTCGCTGGCGCACAATATTTCACCAAATTAGACCTCCGATGGGGATATAATAACGTCAGAATCAAGAAAGGGGACGAATGGAAAGCTGCTTTCATTACCAACAGAGGATTATACGAACCAACTGTTATGTTCTTCGGTTTATGCAATTCGCCATCTACATTCCAAACTATGATGAACGAATACTTCAGAGACATGATTAATGAAGGATGGCTCATTATCTACATGGACGACATCTTGATATGTTCTCAGAATTTGAACGAACTAGAAGAACAAACAAAAAGGGTTCTCGATTGATTAGAAGAGAACGATCTGTTCCTGAAATTAGAAAAATGTAAATTCGCTGTTCAAGAAGTTGAGTTTCTGGGCATGATCATCTCACCCGGAAAAATACGAATGGATCCTATCAAACTCGCAGGAATAGCTGATTGGCCAGTACCATCAACGGTTAAACAAGTCCGATCATTCCTAGGTTTTGGAAACTTTTACAGACGTTTTATTGGAAACTTTGCAGCAATCGCAAAACCACTCACAGATTTAACCAAGAAAACGGAACCATTTGACTGGAATAATGAGTGCCAACTTGCCTTTGATACCCTAAAGCAACGGTTCGCCTCTATGCCAGTATTGTTAATGCCAAATCCTGCAAAACCATTTATCCTTCAAACCGACGCCTCCAATAAAGCAATTGGAGCGGTACTAAAACAGGCTGATGAATCTGGAGCACTACATCCATGTGGATTTATATCCCATGCGTTAACACCAACGGAACAGAATTATCAAATTTATGACAGAGAACTGCTTGCAATCATCAAGGGACTTGCAGTATGGCGCCATCTATTACATGGTTCTCCTCACACGATCATCGTCCATTGTGATCACAAGAACTTGTCCTACTACCGAACTGCTCAACGCTTAACACCTCGACAAGCTCGGTGGTCATCATTGCTATCTGAATATGATCTTCGTATTGAACATATACCTGGCACAAAAATGTTCGAAGCAGATGCATTATCCAGACGGCCAGATCATATGGGAAATGATGAGGAACAAACTACGGTCACGGTTTTGCCGAATGACCGATTTATTCGACTAATCAATGATGATCTTGCCAGCGAATTAAAGAAATACATGGCAAGCGACGATTTTGGACGCATCCTTATTGAAGTTATCACTAAGCAAAGGGCGCCACCAATTAAATCCAAGCTACAAGACTGGACATACACTCATGGTATCGTTTATTACTTGGGCAGGATCTATGTGCCTGATCGAATTGAGTTGCGCACTCGATTAATTAAGGAGATACATGAAGCATTATCTTCAGGACACCCTGGACGATTGAAAACACTAGCACTTTTGAAGCGTGATTATTGGTGGCCTGGAATGTATAGACATGTCAAAGAATGGGTTGAAGGTTGTGCACTCTGCCAACAGATGAAAGTCAATACCCACCCAAATTCACCGGCATTAATCCCTATTCCATCAAAAGCTACTCGGCCATTTCAACAAGTCACACTGGATTTTATTACCGATCTTCCTATATCTGACGGTTATGACTCCATTTTGGTCACGGTGGACCATGGCCTTACGAAGGGGGTAATTTTTACCCCTTGCAACAAGACAATCGACGCTTTAGGAACAGCCGATCTCTATATCTCTGAAATCTTCAAACGATTTGGACTCCCAGATATTTTAATCTCTGATAGAGGACCACAGTTCTCTGCCAAAGTATTCCAAGAAATACGAAAAGCACTGGGAATCGATCACAGGATGAGCACTGCTTATCACCCTCAAACAGATGGCGAAACTGAACGTGTCAATCAAGAACTTGAAATCTATCTTCGGATGTTTTGTACCAACGAACCCCACAAATGGAAACCACTCTTGCCTATTGCCGAATTCGCACACAATAATCGTTATCATGATACAATAAAAACATCTCCATTCCAACTTATGTATGGAACAGATCCGATCGCCATCCCTACAGCAGCGCTCAAAATGACTGCTCCAGCAGCAGAAGAACGCCTCCAGATGCTTCGAAAAGCCAGAGAAGAAGCTCTAGCTGCTCATGAACTTGCTAGACAAATGGTCGCTCATAGATACAGAGACAAGTCAATAAGATTCGAAAAGGGTGACAAAGTCTGGCTTGAAAATAAGAATCTTCACATTCCGTATCAATCAAGAAAGCTAGCACCAAAACGAGAAGGACCCTTCCAGGTTGAACAAGTCATGGGGCCAGTTACCTATAGATTGAAACTACCGAAACAATGGCGCATTCACCCTGTGTTTCATGCATCACTCCTCACTCCATATAAGGAAACCTCAATGCATGGTCCGAATTTCACTATGCCACCTCCCGATATGGTTAATGGACAAGAAGAGTTTGAGATTGAGGCTATCCTTGGACATCGGAAACGCGGAGCTGGTTATCAATACCTAGTCAAATGGAAAGGCTATGGAGCAAATGATAATACCTGGGAACCGGAAAGACATCTAGGCAATGCTGCGGATATCTTAGTTGAGTATAAAAACAGAAGGAACCTCTGAAACAACTCAGAAGAAAATGACTTACTATCGCACCAACCTCCAACTAAAACATAATATTCGTTATGTCAAAAGATTCTGCAGAACTATTGGACGATACACTCCTACCGTCAAAACCAGATATTCTGTCACGCAGATGTTCGTTCCTGCCTTTAAACACCCTTCCAAACGAACGCTCTCTACATATCAGAAACTGAAATATGTCCCAATGATGTCAAAACCGCCTAAAGTATCACGATTACCTCCTCACAAACGAACGCATCCACAAGGCCATACAGAGATCCCATATAATGCTTTATCAAAGTATCTTCCCCAGTATCATCGTCTCTCTTTTGATCTAGGAGAATTACCCACATTCCAGGAGGCCGAATCACATTATCTCCCAGCATCAGTTCACCCTTGTTTTCAATACGATAATGTTTATCACAGGGTTTGGTTACGACGAACCTTCCCTGAATTATCAGAGGCTTTACAATGGATCGTCCAGTTCGGCAGAGACATTTCCGCGGAACAATGGCAATATGAACGACGAATGAACATAAGGGGAAGCGAAAATTTTAGCCGCACAAGAGCGCAAACGGAAATAACACTTGCAACCGAACGATATTACGATCTTCTGAACCAGGCAATACAGGCTAGCATGAACAATCCAGAAATACGTGTTACACGACATGCACACCCTGAACAAATCCGTATTCCACACCCTGACGACGCAAGAACCCGATCAGAACAAGAAGAAGCAGCTAGGAACTCTCGTGAGAACTTTCTCAGAACCAGGGAACCTGAGATCGAAGAGATCTTAGCTTTGGACTCCGACGATGAGATTTGGGATATTTAAACCACACTCAACGGTCTAGTCCCCATCATATCGATACAGCATGTCCACAATCGTCGTCATCGCCTACCTTGTCGCTTTCGCCTTTGCGCTCTTGGTCACAGCTTGTGGCCATTGTTATGACCCTTCTCTTGTCGCCGCCTCCCCGTTCCTCGCCACTGCCCACGACCTCCCTATCAAGGTCTTCGTTACCACCACCACCACCGTCGACGACTACCTCTTCCCGAATTGGCCCGCCTCTCCCTCATCCACCGTCGCCGACCTTCATCAACATCCAGATGAGCTCGCGGATTTTGTCATTGAAGAAGAGGCACCCCTACCCGCTATACCCGCACCACCTCTCGCTAGGGTCCCTAACGCCACCCTTCTTCGGGCTCAGGAAGCCCTCGCCACCTTCATCGTTGACTATCAACTTTTCGCCGGACCCCTCGACGCCATGCTCAACACCGCCCTCACCACCAACCCTCACATCATCACGGATGAAGAACGCGATGCGATCCTTGAACAAACGATCCAGCTCGATTATATCACAAGGACATTGCAATGGCGGTTTGAGACCGCTAACCACGACATCAATACCATCGCCGAATGGTTGAAATCGCGAAGGGATCATGGGTGGACAAATGGTGGAAACCATGGTTGGGGAACAGGTTAAGAAGTCGGTGACTTCTTGCATACGAAGGGGGTAATGTTACGATTTCTTTCCCTTTCGTTAATGGACTCATTTTATTATATAATCATCGTTATGCGTTTCATGGACGCTCATCTCCTTTAGCTACTTTACCTTCACATTTCCTTTCTTAGGTATTTAGCTGTACGTTTCCTTTTATATTTCTCTTGTTCTTTTACATATATAAACCGTCTTGTAAAGTAGCTAGACTTCAGTTCCAACTTAATCGAATTCTTCTCTCAACCTCTGAACGAAACTCCTCGTTCTCATCTTCGAGCTCGTCGTTTATTCGACCTTTGTCATCATTTGACTTTGTGTCCAGAACCTGTCCAGTAGGCTGGGAGCAGACCGAGACTCTGCTTGCCACTGTTGATTTAGAACGAATTGCGTTGAGAGCATCGATCTTAACAAATGGGAACAATGGCATAGTGCAATGAGAGAGGAAATAAAAGCCTTGTGATGTATGGGAATTAGTACCATGTCCTAAAAACCGCAAACCTGTAAAATGTAGATGGGTTTATGCAGTTAAAAGTGATGGTTGAAAACGTGCTCGACTAGTTGCTAAAGGATTTTCACAAATACCTGGAGTTGATTATGATGATACATTCTCACCAGTTGCACGATTTGAAACTGTGAGACTCCTTATGGCTACAGCAGCGCTAGAAGATTGGGAAATTGAAGTGCTAGATGTAAAGACAGTGTTCCTGTATGGTGATCTTGAAGAAGATATCTACATGGATCAGCCAGAAGGATTTATCATCTCTGGACAAGAGCATAAAGTCTATAAACTCAGAAAAGCCTTATATGGACTTAAACAAGCTTCATTAGCTTGGAATAAGAAAGCAAACAAAAGCTTAAATGAATTAGGCTTTGGACGGTGTCTTTCAGACACTGGAGTCTATGTTTGCTATAAACAAAAATCAACTATAGTTGCTATATTATATGTTGATGATGTGTTATTCATGGGTGATAATAGGAAATTACTCATGGAAATAAAACACAAATTTATGAAAAAATGGGAATGTAGAGATTTAGGACCCATTACTGAATATCTTGGAATGAAGATAGTCTGAGATAGGAAGAAAAAATTGATTACTCTTGATCAAATTAATTATGCAAAAAAGATAGTTAAAAGATTTGGTCAAGAAGATGGAAAACCTGTGTGCACTCCGTTACCAGCAGGATATATACCTGCAGCAAACACAGGTCAAGCAACTTCTCAAGAGAGAAGCTACTATCAATCAATTATTGGATCTTTATTATATCTTACACTTGGCACAAGATATGATATTACTCAGGTGGTAATCATGATGTCTCAATTCATGGTAAATCCTTCTAAAGAACATATTGCCAAAGCCTTATACATTTTGAAATATGTTAATTCCACAATAAAAGGGAAAATAACATATAATGGCTTTGATAAAGAAGGATTAAATGCTTATGCTGATGCTGATTGGGCAGGAGACCAAATCACGTGTAAATCAGTAACGGTGATGAGCATCCAGCGAGTCTAGGCAGTGTTTGCGACAATTGCAGGAGACATTCGAAGCAGCCACGAAGCTCAGAGACACATTCGAAACAATTTGTAACTTCGATCCACTTGTCCAAGCCCAGCAGCCCCAGTACCACATTCAATTAGCAGCCCAGGAGACATCCCGAGATCCAGTAACAGTCCACAGACCCAGAGCATTCCAGAGCATGCAGCGCTTTAGCCATTCGAAGCCATCCAAGATGTTCAAGACCTTTGATCAAGCCTTGTTCCCTTGTCAGCAGCTCCCAGTCATCACCTACTGTTCGTTTGGCCCCCTAGCAACCACAGGCATCTTCTAGAACATTGCACAAAGCCCAGTTGTCATCAGGATTGCGTTGTCATGGTTTGCACAGCATATGTTTCACTTGCTCCACATCTTTTGTTTCGTTGCCAGTTTGATTTTAGACTATTTTTAGCATCAGGCACCCCCTTTTGTCGTTTCCCCCCCTCCCATTTTCACTTATATAGGACATCCCCTGTATAGATACAAAAAAAAGAGAGTCAGTGTTACAATTCCTTTCCCTTTCGTTGACGGACTTACTTTATTATATAATCATTACTACGTGTTTCATGGACGCTCATCTCCTTTAGCTATTTTACCTTCACATTTCCTTTCTTAGGTATTTAGCTGTACATTTCCTTTTATATTTCTCTTGTTCTTTTACGTATATAAACCTTCTTGTAAAGTAGCTAGACTTTAGTTCCAACTTAATCGAATTCTTCTCTCAACTTCTGAACGAATCTCCTCACTCTCATCTCTGAGCTCGTCGTTTGTTTGACCTTCGTCATCGTTTGACTTAGTGTCCAGAACTTGTCCAGTAGGCTGGGAGCAGACCGAGACTCTGCTTGTCACTGTTGACTTAGAACGAATTGCGTTGAGAGCATCGATCCTAACAGTCAGCCCCCAGTTGTGTTCCCCCTCAGAGTCATGATCTAAGCATCGCCCTTTGTTCCCTTGTCTTGCCCTTGCACCCCTAGAGTCATTCCAGCATCCCAGCCACCTAGTTGAACCTTGCCTTGCACCTTCGAACCACATTTGAAACCTTGTCTAGTCGTCCTTGCCTTTGTTTGCCTTTGTCCCTTTGTCGTTTCAGTGCCTCCTGGCACTCCCAGCTTCATAGTGCAGTTTTACAGGTCTCTCCACTCGCAGCAGTCGCTTTAGGTCCTCTTGATCCCCTCTACTCCTCCTTTTGAACTTCGATTCGATCGTCCACTGAAGGTGTTGCCCTGGTGTTGGTTTTAGGGTTTGGTGATAGAGTTCCCACCTAGTTGCACATCAACAGGTAATCTTGTTCTACTGGCAGGAGCTCCGATCAGTTGGATTTCTAGAAAACAGAAAACTGTTGCATTATCCTCCACAGAAGCTGAAATATGAGCTTATCAGATTGCTCATGTCAGATTATGTGGACAAAATCCTTATTCAAAGAATTAGGATTCAATGTTGGAACAGAAAACAGAAAACTGTTGCATTATCCTCCACAGAAGCTGAAATATGAGCTTATCAGATTGCTCATGTCAGATTATGTGGACAAAATCCTTATTCAAAGAATTAGGATTCAATGTTGGAACTATTGATCTTAATGTGGATAACAGAGGATCAATATTCTTAGCCAAGAATCCAGCCCAAGAACATAGAACAAAACATATTGATATTCATTATCATTATGTTAGAGAATGTGTTGAGGACAAAGATGTCAACATTCAATATGTTCCCACAAATGATCAACTTGCTGATATCTTAACAAAAAATTTGACTTGGCAAAAGTTCAAAGAGTTAAGAGATAAAATTGGCATTGAGATCCTCAATGAGGGGGAGTGTTGAAACGATCTTACTCCCAAAACCCGTAGGTGTGGGAAAGATTGTGAGAACATTTCGGATTACTCCGATCTCAACCAATCTTATGTAATCTGTCCTAAAACATCTATTTGTACTTATGTACATAATTATAGAGTTCAATGCTATTAATATCTTTGACAGGTATTATAGAGTTTGACAGATATTATAGAGTTTGACAGGAGTCATACTCAGACAATAGTGCACCATATGCACGACTGTGCATAGCTGTGCTACACACTGTTAGGATTGATGCTCCCAATGCAGTTCGTTCTGAGCCAACAGTGGCAAGCAGAATCTCGGTCTGCTCCCAGCCTACTGGACAAGTTCTAGATGCTAAGTCAAATGATGACAAAGGTCTCTAAGTCAATGACGAGTTCAAGAAGAAGAGAGCGAGGAGTTCAAGTCGAAATTGAGAGTATGATTCGATTAAGTTGGAACTAAGGAATAAAGGCATACATGAGAGGCTTTATATACTAAAAGAACAAGGAAAATATAAAAGGAAATATATAGCTAAATACCTTAGAAAGGAAAAGTGAAAGGTAAAGCTAAAAGGAAATAAGCATCCATGAATCGCATAGCTATGATTATATAATAAACGAGTCTATCAATGAAGGGAAAAGAAAACTGTAACATTACCCCCTTCGTATGCAAGAAGTCACCGACTTCCTATCCTGTTCCCCATCCATGATTCCTGCCATTCGTCCAACCATGATCTCGTCATGACTTCAACCACTCAGCGATGGTGTTAATGTCATGATTAGCGGTTTCAAACCGCCACTGTAGAGTCCTCGTGATATGATCTAGTTGGATCGTCTGTTCCAAGATTGCGTCGCATTCTTCATTGGTTATGGTATGAGGATCCGTGGAGAGGACGATGTTGAGCATGGCGTCGAGGGGGCTAGCGAATTGTTGATAATCGACGATCATTGTGGCAAGAGCTTCCTGAGCTCTGAGAAGGGTGGCGTTGGGAACGCGAGTGAGAGGCGGTGTCGGTAGAGCAGGTAATGGGACTTCTTCTTCAATTTGAGCATTGTTGAGCTCGTCCAGGTGCTGGTGAAGGTCGGCGATGGTGGAGGTAGGGGAAGTGGGCCAGTTTGGGAACAGGTAATCGTCAACAGTGATGGTGGTGGTAATGAAGACCTCAATAGGGAGGTCATGGGCAGTGGCAAGGAGGGGGGAAGCAGCGGCAAGCAATTCATCATAACAGTGGCCACATGCTGTGACCAAGAGGGCAAAGGCAAAGGCAACGAGGTAGGCGATGGTGACAAGAGCGACGAACATGTTGTATCAATAAGATGGGGGTGTGAGACCATTAAGCATGATTTGAATATCCCAGATCTCGTCGTCAGAGTCCAAAGCTAAGATCTCTTCGATCTCAGGTGCTCTAGTTCTGAGAAAGTTCTCACGAGAATTTCTGGCCGCTTCCTCTTGGTCTGATCGGGTTCCTGCATCTTCAGGGTGTGGAATACGAATTTGTTCAGGGTGTGCATGACATGTAACGCGTATCTCTGGATTGTTCATGCTAGCCTGCACTGCCTGGTTCAGAAGATTATAGTATTGTTCGGTCGCAAGCATCATTTCCATTTGCACTTGTGTACGGTTAAAATTTTCACTTCCCCTTATATTCATTCGCCGTTCATATTGCCATTGTTCTGCGGAGATGTTTCTGCCAAGCTGAATAATTCTTTGTAAAGCTTCTGATAATTCAGGGAAGGTTCGTCGTAACCAAACCCTGTGATAAACGTTATCATATTGAAAACAAGGGTGAACTGATGCTGGGAGATAATGTGATTCAGCTTCTTGAAATGTGGGTAATTCTCCTAGATCAAAAGAGAGGCAGTGATATTGGGGAAGATACTTTGATAAAGCGTTATATGGGATTTCTGTGTGTCCTTGTGGATGCGTTCGTTTGTGAGGAGGTAATTGTGATACTTTAGGTGGTTTTGACATCATGGGAATGTATTTCAGTTTCTGATATGTAGAAAGTGTTCATTTAGAAGGATGTTTAAAGGCAGGAACGAACATCTGCATGACGAAATATCTGGTTTTGACAGTAGGGGTATATCTTCCAGCAGTTCTGCAAAATCTTTTGACATAACAAATATTATGTTTTAGTTGGAGGTTGGTGCGATAGTAAGTCATTGTTTTGATTGTTTCAGAGGTTTCTTCTGCTCTTATATTCGGCCAGAATATCCGCAGCATTGCCCATATGTCGATCTGGTTCCCAGGTGTTGTCATTCGATCCATAGCCTTTCCATTTAACCAAATATTGATAACCTGCTCCGCGTTTCCGATGTCCAAGGATAGCTTCAATCTCAAACTCCTCCTGCCCATTTACTATATCGGGAGGTGGTGTGGTAAAGTTTGGTCCATGCATTGACGTTTCCTTATATGGAGTGAGAAGCAATGCATGGAATACAGGGTGAATGTGCCATTGTTTCGGTAATTTCAGTTTGTATGTAACTGGTCCCATTACTTGTTCGATCTGAAAGGGTCCTTCTTGTTTCGGTGCAAGCTTCCTTGATTGATATGGGATATGTAGGTTTTTGTTCTCGAGCCAGACCTTGTCGCCTTTCTCGAATTTGATTGATTTGTCTCTGAATCTTTGAGCGACTGTTTGCCTGGCAAGTTCATGTGCTGCTAATGCCTCTTCTCTCGCTCTTTGAAGCATCTGAAGGCGTTCTTCTGCTGCTGGGGCGGTCATCTTGAGCGCTGCTGTAGGAATTGTGATCGGATCTGTTCCATACATAAGTTGGAATGGAGATGTTTTTATTGTATCATGATAACGATTATTGTGTGCAAATTCAGCGATAGGCAAGAGTGGTTTCTGCTTGTGAGGTTCATTGGTACAAAACATTCGAAGATAAATTTCAAGTTCTTGATTGACGCGTTCCGTTTCTCCATCAGTTTGAGGATGATAAGCGGTACTCATCCTGTGGTCAATTCCCAATGCTTTTTGTATTTCTTGGAATACTTTGGCAGAGAATTGTGGTCCTCTATCAGAGATTAAGACGTCAGGGAGTCCAAAGCGCTTGAAAATTTCAGAGATGTAGAGATCAGCTGTCCCTAAAGCGTCAATTGTCTTGTTGCAAGGAGTGAAAATTACCCCCTTCGTAAGACCATGGTCCACCGTGACCAATATAGAATCGTATCTGTCTGATATAGGGAGATCCGTGATGAAATCAAGTGTAACTTGTTGAAATGGTCGGGTAGCTTTTGATGGAATAGGGATTAATGCTGGTGAATTTGGGTGAGTGTTGACTTTCATCTGTTGACAGAGCGCACATCCTTCAACCCATTCTTTAACATGTCTATACATTCCTGGCCACCAATAATCACGCTTCAAAAGCGCTAGCGTCTTCAATCGTCCAGGATGTCCGGAAGATAATGCTTCGTGTATCTCTTTGATCAACCGAGTTCGAAGCTCAATGCGGTCAGGAACATAGATCTTCCCAAGGTAATAAACGATACCATGAGTGTATGTCCAATCTTGCAGTTTCGATTTAATCGGTGGCGCCCTTTGCTTAGTGATAACTTCAATAAGAATGCGTCCAAAATCATCATTTGCCATGTATTTCTTTAATTCATTAGCAAGATCATCATTGATCAGCCGAATAAATCGATCATTTGGCAGAACTGTGACAGTAGTTTGTTCTTCATCATTGCCCATATGATCGGGTCACCTGGATAATGCGTCTGCTTCAAACATTTTCGTTCCAGGTACATGTTCGATACGAAGATCAAATTCAGATAACAGTGATGACCACCGAGCTTGGCGAGGTGTTAGGTGTTGAGCAGTTTGGTAATAGGACAAGTTCTTGTGATCGCAATGGACAATGATCGTGTGAGGGGAACCATGTAATAGATGACGCCAAACTGCAAGTCCTTTGATGATTGCAAGCAGTTCTCTGTCATAGATCTGGTGATTCTGTTCCGTTGATGTCAGCGCATGGGATATAAATCCACATGGATGGAGTGCTCCTGAATCATCAGCTTGTTTCAGTACTGCTCCAATTGCTTTGTTAGAAGCATCAGTTTGAAGGATAAATGGTTTTGTAAGGTTTGGCATTAACAAAACTGGCATGGAGGCAAACCGTTGCTTTAGAGTGTCAAAGGCAAGTTGTCGTTCATTATTCCAGTCAAACGGTTCCATTTTCTTGGTCAGATCTGTGAGTGGTTTTGCGATTGCTGCAAAATTTCCAATAAAACGTCGATGAAAGTTCCCAAAACCTAGGAATGATCGGACTTGTTTAACCGTTGATGGTACTGGCCAATCAGCTATTCCTGCAAGTTTGATAGGATCCATTTGTATCTTTCCAGGCGAGATGATCATGCCTAGAAATTCAACTTCTTGAACAGCAAATTTACATTTTTCTAACTTCAGGAACAGATCATTTTCTTCCAATCTATCAAGGACTCTTTTTGTTCATTCTTCTAGTTCATTTAAGTTCTGAGAACATATGAGGATGTCGTCCATGTAGATGACGAGCCATCCTTCATTAATCATATCTCTGAAGTATTCGTTCATCATAGTTTGGAATGTGGATGGTGAATTGCATAGGCCAAAGAACATGACAGTTGGTTCATATAGCCCTCTGTTGGTAATGAAAGCAGCTTTCCATTCATCCCCCTTCTTGATCCTGACGTTATTATATCCCCATCTGAGATCCAATTTGGTGAAATATTGTGCGCCAGCAAGTTTTGTAAGGAGATCGGATACTAGGGGTAATGGGTATGCATTTTTGATTGTCCAATCGTTTAAATATCTATAATCTTGGCACGGCCGAAGTGCACCACTTTCCTTCTTCGAGACAAAGAAAAACGGCGATGCTTGAGGAGATTTCGACGGTCTAATATATCCTTTTTCTAACTGTTCTTCAATCCTTTCGTCTAGTGATGACTGTTCTTTGATTGATAACAGATAAATTTTGCTAACTTTAGGATTGAAGCCTGTTTTTAAATCGATAGCATGATCCCAAGTTCTGGAGGTTGGGAATCGTTCCAATGCCTTTTTTTCAAAGACTGAGCGCCATTTCTCATATTCCGATGGTAATTCTGTTTTTGGTTCATCCCTTTTCAGCTGATGTTCTAATGCTTGAGACGTTGATGTTTTGACTCTGATCCAGTAATCATCTTCTCCCCATTGTTGATTATCCAATGCCATTTGCCATATGGTTCCTTCATGCCATTGTTTATCAATAAGGTGTATCGTTTTATCTCTCCAGTCAATGGTAGGATTGTTTTCTTCTAACCAAGGGATTCCCAAAATTAATCGTTGATCTCCCAGTCTAGTGATTAGAAACCAGTTGTTGTATTGTTTCCCTCCGATTGAATATTGGATGTGGACTCGATGTGTGATCATCCCATTAGTGTTAACCGTTCCATCTGCATTTCTGACTCTAATTGGTTTTCGCAATTTTTCTTTTGGTAACTTGGTGGTTACTTCTTCATCAATAAAATTCCCTTCTGCTCCACAGTCAATTAGAGCCGAAGTTTCAGCGGGTAAATCGGACGTCTCCACAGAAATTGAAAGGCGCTTGTCATTATTCGATCTTACTATACAGAGTCAAGTGCTAACTGTGAATGTCCATTTGTTACGGAAGTGCCAACCGCTGGGTGACGCTTCTGGGTTAAAAACCCTCGTTCTCGAGTTCATTGAGAAGACCTTCTCGTTCATCGGCCTTCATCCCAGCAAGGATCATTCTGATGCTTGCAACTGGATCATCTTTCTTTTCCTTGGGCGCATCTTCAGGGATAGATCTGATCCCCTTATTCTGGAACGATGAGGAGGCCCTGAAGGAGGCATTTGACGTGGTGTTTTGTTTAGGACAATTCCTTGAAACATGCCCCTGGTTTCCACATCTGAAACATTTTCCAGATTTCATGTATTCCTCCTTCTGTTCATCTGTCAAACGTCCAGTGGGCATCACATTTACTGATCGGGTTGATCCGCCCCTATTATTGGTGTTTCAATTAAAATTGGAGCGATTCCCTTGTCCTGGTTTTTGCCCAAGCGCTCGCATCATTTCCCAAGCGCCATGAAGCTGTTCTGCTTTCTCATATGCTTCTTTCATGGATAGAACATTCACCTCAAGGATCTTTGTAGCGATACTTTCAGGGAGGCCTTTGACAAATGCCTGAAGCTGTGCAGTTGTCCCTTTCAAACCTGAAGTGCCAATCTCCATGCGAAAGTTTCTGATATATTCAGGGACTGAAACATCGCCCCCTACTCTGAGATTGGCTAGATTGTTCAGCACTCTGAGAGTGCTATTAACTTCACCCCAATTGTTAGGAACCGATCCTAGCATCTAATTTTCAGTTTTATTCACTGGGTGATCAGGCATCACTCAGCACCATTGGCGCATGGTCTGGGACCTTAGGAAGGCCATGGGAACACTTCGCGTGGGTTAGCGCATGGGAGCGCTCACTGGAGGACAGGACGGCGGTTGGCTGGGCCAGCCAAGGATATAATAGGAAGGGAGGATCAACCCTGCATGATGGCGCCTCGGGATCACATCAACGCATCAGTGCATCAGCGCATCATCAGGACAAGTCATCAGGAAGATACCAATGCTCGATATGGCAGGAGACACACCTATGGGGATCGCGGGAAGCCTGGGAGGTAGCGCGTCCTATAATGGAAGCCTAGGACAGTCTGTGGAAAGTCCGGACATCATGGGAATGGGCCAGGCCTGGTCTATTAAACGATTGACAGGCGGCAGCGCCCAAGAAGCATGGATACAATAGGATGCACAGCAAGGCAGGGAGTTAAGGTGGTTGTGGCTGTGGGAGTACCGGTGGGACATGGTGGCTAGGGGTCTACTAGGAGGAGTATATAAGGACCTTGGTAGATAGTTGGAGTCTCTTTAGACTCTAGATGGTTTCTCTTACGCTCTGTCTATGGGCCTAGGATACTGTTTATTGTAGTCTTAATACATTCTCTTCCCCCTCTTCTTCTATCCCTCCTCTGCGAGGCTTGTGGGTTTGTGTTAGGAGCGTGAGCTTATAACACCAATCAGCTAAGAAACGCTTCTTGAATTCTGCCCAGTTTGTCCAAGTAAGGGTTGTTTCTTCTTCTTCATCTAATTCATCCTTAATCAGGACTTTCCAATCGTCAAGTTCCTGCCCAAGACAAGCAAGAGTGAATCGAATCTGTTTCTGTGCTTTATTTTTGTAATTGTCATCATTTAAGACAAAGTAATCTTCAAGACTTCCAATAAAAGCCTTTGCTTCGGTTCGTTTTCCTGTAAAAACACGCATAGGCTGCGGTTTGATATCTCCTTTAGATGTAGGTGCTGCTGCGTCAGTTGCCATCTTTTCTGTTTCTTCTTTCGGGTCTGTAGGTTCTCCTGTTTTGTCTTTCTTCTTCCCTGATTCCGGATCTCTGAATAGATTTGCTTCGATCTGTTTCTGTTCTTGGAATTCTATCCAAGGCTGTAGTTCTCCTTTCCTAAGTGCGTATCGCTCTCGTCCTGCGATATCAGCAGTGTAGAGATATTTGTTCCATCAGGAGAGTTCTGGTTCATCTGTAGGTGGTTTGAATAATGAGAGAGACCCTTCTTCATTTTCTTCATTTATCCAATCAATCCAAACGTTGTCTGGGAAGGCTTCCTCTGGTCCTTCAATGTAATCACCTTCAAAGAGGGATTCTGGTACTGGTTCGTTCTTTTTCTTAGTACTTGAGTGGAAAAACCACCCTGTTCCTGTAGTCGATGGAAAGACTTCCCTTTGATCTAAATAATACTTTCGTTTGAAATGGACAGAGCCGTTAGGGGGTCTGAGGGTTGAGGTTCTGGTATCAATGGTGTCTGGCTAGTGTAGAAACACTGAGCAATTCTGTGAGTTCCAACTTGTGTTAGGATCGATGCTCCCAATGCAGTTCGTTCTGAGTCAACAGTGGCAAGCAGAATCTCGGTCTGCTCCCAGCCTACTGGACAAGTTCTAGATGCTAAGTCAAATGATGACAAAGGTCTCTAAGTTGACGACGAGTTCAAGAAGAAGAGAGCGAGGAGCTCAAGTCGAAATTGAGAGCATGATTCGATTAAGTTGGAACTAAGGAATAAAGGCATACATGAGAGGCTTTATATACTAAAAGAACAAGGAAAATATAAAAGGAAATATATAGCTAAATACCTTAGAAAGGAAAAGTGAAAGGTAAAGCTAAAAGGAAATAAGCATCCATGAATCGCATAGCTATGATTATATAATAAATGAGTCTATCAATGAAGGGAAAAGAAGACTGTAACACACACAGCTATTGGCACAGCAATGACTGCGCATTACCAAGCACAATACAAATCATCAGTCAGTGCTGCTAATATTGCTGACATGATACTAGTAGATAGACAGTATATATACCTGTGTAGGTAGATGTCAATCTACATCCTCTCAGCTACTACAAGGTGATCGCCACAAGCGGACCTTAGTGATATCTACAGCTCAGTAAGTTTTCACTTACTTGGCTCTACTATTCTACTGCGCCCCTGTCATGCTCTGCTTCGACAGTTAGCTGGGTTTCAAGAAAACAGAAAACTGTTGCTTTGTCTTCAACAGAAGCAGAGTATATGAGTTTGTCAAATACATCTAGACAGTTAGTCTGGATAGAATCCTTATTTTATGAAATAGGGATGTATTTAAGAAACATCCAATTAGGTGTTGATAATCAGGGAGCTATATTTTTAGCATCCAATCCTGCTCAAGAGCATAGGTCTAAACATATTGATATCCGCTACCACTATGTGAGAAATTGCGTAGAGGAAGGAAAAGTGGAATTGATATATATTCCCACAGATGAGCAACTTGCTGATATCTTAACTAAAAACTTGTCTTTTGATAAGTTTGCACAGTTAAGATCTAAAATTGGATTAGTGATTTATTAGCGAGGGGGAGTGTTGAATTAATAATGATCTGGAGCTAAGGGGATTGAACCCACAGCTTCATGTATTATAATATCATTATTAATGAGACGCTAAATAATCCCTTATTATAATCATTGACAGAAATTATAGAGTTTGACAGAAATTATAGAGTTCATATTCAGAGTAGAGACACCAGCAAAGCGCCATCTGGCGCTACCCACAGTGCCACCTGGCGCTACCCTCTGTAGCGCTCTGCTGGCATTACCTTAGGTAGTCTTAATGTACTCTGGCCCACATGTATATAAGGAGGGCCTTATGCCCTTGTTTCAATAACATAGCATCGTCTCTGTTATCTGTTAGTTGAGCCCCTAGCTCCTAAACAGCCTTCAACAACTATAAACAGTATTAAGTAAGTTTCCTGCTTACTAAGCCTTGGTCTGCGCCGCCGTCATAAATTTCAACAGTTAATGTTAGCTGAATGAAGAATATGATTATTTTGGGTTAATTTACCAAAATTCACAATTTGAGCTTTTCCTGATGGCACGTAATGTTTTAATTAAAATAAATAACATTTTTAAAACAAGGATACAACTATTCTGTTTCTATCACCCGCATTCCATGATTTAAAGACGATGGCATCATCCGCTTAACTCGCACCTGAACGAAGTCAGTTCTTTTGACAAGACACCACACGTTGATATTAAAACAGCGGCGCCCATACTCTTCCCATGGCACTTTCTCTTCTTCGGGGAGAAGACTATATTTATGAACATCCATGCACCAATTCATAACCTTGCCCTGCTCCTACATTTATACAAAGTTAGACGGGTTACAGTAGAGAAGAACCATGATTGCTTACGTCTTCGCCAATCCTCCGGATCCCAGTCTCCCCAATAGGGAAGTGAACGATTTGTTTGGGTACTAGAACGACGAAGGTATGTTTCGGTAGGAAAATGATGTCGGGTTTCGGGCCTGGCGTGAAAACGATCCACTCTCTTCTGATGATGCATGTCGATGCCTGAAAAAGCCGATGGTTCTCACCCCGTCGGTCTTTTTGATATGTGGTGCCTTCTGGCAATACAACAGTTGTTTGAACGAGCGGGTCCTAATTTGTGAAAGTCAGATGCGCTTACAGTCAAGAAAGACAATGATTGCCTACTTTCCAATCGTTAATTATTCGGATTCTAGCCTCTGTAGGCAAGCGAATCTCGTTGGATAGTTTGATGGTGGTACCTTTTGGGAGGGAAATAATGTCATCCTGTGACGTGACAGCCAGCCCATCAAATTGGGTGATGGAATGCTCTTCCTTCATCTTGAACCATCCTACCCCTAGTAAGCGATAAATGGTGCCTGCTGGTAATGTACAAGTATTCTTGTTAATAGTGTTATCGTATTTGATATATTCAAGGTTTGGGTGTGCGTCACCAGATGTGGATTCAGGCAGTGGCTGATCATGATGTGGTGGTTGACTATATGGTGGCCGACTAGCACCTGCGGTTTGGCCAGTGTGGTGAAGTCCTTGCAGCGGCGGGAGTACTACGAAACCGGATGACGGGGAATACCATGGGCGTGCGTCACCAGATGTGGATTCAGGCAGTGGCTGATCATGATGTGGTGGTTGACTATATGGTGGCCGACTAGCACCTGCGGTTTTGCCAGTGTGGTGAAGTCCTTGCAGCGGCGGGAGTACTACGAAACCGGATGACGGGGAATACCATGGGCGTGCGTCACCAGATGTGGATTCAGGCAGTGGCTGATCATGATGTGGTGGTTGACTATATGGTGGCCGACTAGCACCTGTGGTTTGGCCAGTGTGGTGGAGTCCTGGCAGCGGTGGGAGTACTACGAAACCGGATGACGGGGAATACCATGGGTATTTGGCCGGATCTTCAATACTGTTGGAGGGGGTCGGGGCCCCATGCGCGAGAAGAGGGACCAAGAGGATGAGAAGGACGCGAGCGGACATCATTGCTACCTGCCAGAGGTGGATGGGGTGACCAGCACAAGATAGGGTGTATCTTGCGTGAGATTTATAAGTATGTGTAGCCAGACAACGACAGCGACTGTGGAAATTATACTTATCCATCATGCATATGTTGGCACCGGTATCCCCGTGTTACCTGTCCAATGGGCTACAAATACAATTCGTTGTCATGGTATGAGTTTCAAGTCGCCCAGAAGGCACCGTACTGAAGCCAGATAAACGTTGTCCACTGTCAGACAGCGCAGACGACAGTCCAAAAGTAGAGTCAGTCAATATATGGGGTACTTGCCAACAGTACGGGAGCATAGGATAGATCCAAACGTGACGCGTGACGCATGACAGGTCTTATCATGTCTCTTCGCAATGATTTCGTGCCTTCAACCATACTGGGACTCGACATGGACACGTTCATAACCTCATTGTTGCCGCATCTACCACCATCTCTACTACCTGGTATAGAGCAGATCATGGTTGAATTAATCGATTCAGGGGACATTGTGATGATAGATTAGCCTGGAGACGGGCGCCTCTTCTGGAGAGCATTTGCAACCAGCCTTGAGCCCGCCAGTTCTGATCGTTCAGAGAACAACACATTCGTTGCACTTGCCGAGATCTATGATGCGTTTATGAAACATGTACCTGCAAGCTTGCAAGCCACGTCGAGGCTTGTACTTAACCCAAACTGTGCGCCATATTCACAAAGGACCCATCAAACTCGACCCGACGGATACATGGTTTTGAACAAGTCATCAAGTCATCGGTGGAAAACGGGAAATGTGATGGTCACTACTGGGAAGACTTGGCGGTGACAATGGAGTTCAAGAAGAGTAATAGTGACAACGATCGTTCAGACGTTCGTCTTGCCCCAATACCGATTCAAACGGCCACTGACTGATTGACCCTTTGTCTGACAGAACGTGAAAAAGCAAGCTTTCAGTATGTAGCAAGTGATGACATATGATCCTTGTCGGAGATTTACTTTCGGTTTGACTATTGAGAACACCGACACTAGGTTATGGTTTTGCTCCCGCTCTGCAATGGTAGTTAGCGAGAAGATGGACTTTAATAAAGTTCGTTTCGCCTCTCTTCGTGACTTGCTTACCGAACTGACTTAGATTATTTTCAGAATCCCCTGATTTTAATTTTTATATTCCTCACCTTCACGTTTGCTTCCAAGTCAGATCTCTGGTGGGACGACACCATGACACCCATCCTTGTTGGGAAAAACATACAATATGATATCGTATGTACAAGACAATCGATATATTATCGAATTTTGCTGCGCATACGATTGTCGGGCGTGCAACTCGAGTTTTCCTAGGGAGGGATGTGAACTCGCAGGAAGAATTTGTTCTTAAAGACGTATGGCTTGCCAAGGGTAGGCAGCCGGAGCACGAGGTTCAAAATAACCTTCTCGACGACATTCAAGCAAAGTTGGGCGAACCAGAAATGAAGGAAGCAGAAAGACACCTCTTTTCCCCGGTCAATCACTGCATAGTGCAGACTCGAGTAAACGGGAAAGCAGTGAACGATGATACTGATGAAGTAATTATGCGAAACGTTGATCTTTCAGGTGCGAGGCAATTCAGCGTCATGGATTCAATACATACTACTCCCCATACATCCGAGCATGTGAATACAAGAGCAACCGAACCGAATTCCAAGGGTATTACACATCGTTACCATTATCGGATCGTGTACGAAGAATATGCGACGCCACTTTATGAAGTGAATCAGTTGTCCCTGGTCATGATGACTCTCCAGGATTTGGTCAAAGGTAAAAAACTTGTTTGCCAACACAGTCATCGGGTTCCACTCAGTTCTTTCCGATTAGTTCTTGGCATCTTCCATCGCGCCGGCTGGGTACACCGAGATATCAGTGCGGGGAACGTCCTCCTGTTTCAAATACATGAGCTGTTCAAGCTACGCGATTTAGAGTTTGCAAAGAAGATGGGAAAAGATGGTGAGCACGATGTCCGAACGGTAGGAATCACTTTCCATGCCATTTATACTATACCCCCACAGATAATGGCAGGGTACTCTGGACTTCATTTCCGTCGATGTGGAGAGACAAGGATACCTATTTATCCCTGTCGATTCGAACGTGGAATTTTTCTACCATAATTCTCTTCACGAATTGGAGTCGGTGTGGTGGCTTGCAACGTGGATACTGTTTTTCCATTATCCAGTTGGGACAGTGGCAATGGGAAGTTTGAATGCTCAGAAAGCTGCTGTTAACGAACTATTTCCCCGCATCCTGCCGAACGACCGATTAGTCTTTATGCGGTTTCCTAGGAGATTCGTCGAGAGCCTTCATGTTGATTTCCATCTGTACGGCATCAAACTGGATGACCTGCGTGCTTCGTTGCAAAAAGCGTATAGCCATTTTGAAGTCCGTCTAGTCGGCCAAGGAGCCTTTGAACAGATCGAGAATTTCTCAGAAAACTCGCTGGATGGCATACATGAAGCCTTCAGATTGACGTTTCGAGAAATAAAGTAGGAGTTGAACAAGAGTGGCAACGACATCAAATTGACTCGCTTGCACGAAGTTACAGAGGACGTGAAACGGAAGCTCAAACCAGGATCTGACAGTAACGCTCAAGGCAAACGATCTCGGTATGTGCTCTGCTTTTCTAGGGGGTTTGGTGGTATGACTTTAATTATTAATCCCTGATTAGGTTTGTAATGAGTGTTACGGAGGTGAAACAGATAAAGTTGTCGCGGGTGTAGGCAACAAGTACGATGATGATGGAACAGCGTGCGCGCTTCGTATATCACTTCTTGCCTGCTCTGCGGAGGGATATGCGTAAACGCAGGATACACCTGGCAACTCGGAATCCGCCGCCACCTTCACCTCCTCTTCCTCGTCCTCGACCTCCACCTGATCTTTTTCCTCCTTCATCCCGATCCGACTCCTGTCAGGCGGACCTCACAAACGATGGATCATACGCCGCCCAAGCATTGAACACACGCATGATCGTCATTTCCTCATCCACTTCCTCCTTCCCCACCCCGGGCACACCGGACTTCGATCATGGCGTCATGCCCCTGCGGTAAGAATCATCCCTCGGTCGTCTGTAGTGATACAGAGACTCAGTCGTAGGGCAAAAACGACTCAATTCTGAATATACCTGTAGTAATAAGTGTGATAATAATAATAGATCTCGTACCATAAACTTAGATTGATGCGCTTCTCGCACATCATTGATCTCTCGTCACGCCCATCATCACGCGGGCTTGAACCACGTATTCCAACATCGTCCACAGATCCAGCGCGTGGAGGAGAGGGGCGAGGCGAAGGCTCGGATCATGAGTGTGTACAGGTGCGGGTGGTCGACATAGCGCATGATCCCACGCTTGAGCACGAGGGCCGCGACAAGAGGGAGGTGATGGTGGGGGTATATGTCCGTATGGGCACAGGAGTGGATTAGAGTTCGTAGCTAAAAGTGAGGAAATACAATTTTGATGGAGACTCGGATATGCACGCGCCTCTCGTCCTGCAGTTTCCTCTAGTCACTAGCCTGCACGCGTCTATCCTGGCCAGCCTCACGTAGACCAGTGTGTGGTAGGAACACTCGTAGCGATACCACTCTCGTGTTGAGTCTGCACGGCGCCCTGTCACGATCCGCGCCGTGGTCCTGTCACTTGATACTTACCCACGTCTTACCCCAAATCAGCGGTAGAAAAGCGACGGCAATGATAGGTCCGTCGAAATATGGTAACAGTAACTCTCAAGTGTTCGTTATGACACTGGGTTCGGACGTTAATTTTGTAACCACTTCCAGATAATGACCAGTTTCAGATGGAGCGTAACGCACCCTGAAGTTGCAGATTCGTTAAACGCCGCCGTCCATCAGACAGCGCAGACGACGGACCAAAAGTAGAGTCAGTCAATCACTTGCCAAGGAACGTGTGCCTGACACGAAAGGATCAATCGACATGGTATTGTGCATCCATTGTCCTGTGCGCTTCGTCCAGTGACTCATTGAGCTACAGGAATACTTCAATAGTAGGTATCAAAGAAATTGCGTGGCAAACCGTTACCGCTTAGACAGCAACCCATGGGTGAGTGATATTACTTGCCAAAAACTATGCCAATATTAATCAAACTTTTACATTTTTTAAAAGAGGCAATCGGCTGAAAAAACTCTACGTATACTTATTCTGATTCGGTGGTCTTGCGGGAGGCCTAACGTTCGTCCAAGCGAATGCTGTTCCTTTGGCAGCCTTCCACAAATTCATATTATAACAGTGGTCTCGATACTCCTCCCATGGCACTTTCTCTTTTTGCCATCCATCATAAATTTTCTTGCACCAAGCCATAACTTCGTCCTGGTCCTACATTTATCCAAAGTTAGATGGGCTACAGTTGCCTGAGAAGAACCGTGATTGCCTACTTTTTTGCCAATCCCCCGGATCTCAGTCTTCCCGGTAGGCAAGCGAATGATGTGAGGTAATATAACGACGGAAGTGTGTTTTGGTAGGAAAATGATGTTGTGTTCAGGGCCTGGCGTGAAAACAATCCACTCTACTTTAATGCTGTACGCTGACTTAGTAATCGCCGTGGCAGTCACTTGTCTCTGTGTCCGACGCATAGTGCCCTCTGGTAATATAATAGTGGTTTGAATGAGCGCGTCCTACATTTGTGAAGGTCAGCCACGTTACAGTCGAGAAAGACAATGATTGCTTACTTCCAAATTATCAATGACTCGAATTTCAGCTTCAGTTGGCAAGCGAATTTCGTTGGATAATACGACGATGGAGCCTTTTGGGAGGGAAATAATGCTGCCGTGTAGCGTGATAGCCATCCCGTCTACTGTTGTGACCATGAATTGCCGCATTTTGTAGCATTGTGACCCTGGTATAAGATATATGATGTGTGTTGGTAATACACATTTTCTTTTATCCATTCGTTCGTCGTAGTTGATATATTTGGCAGGGTTTGGGTGTGCATCAGCAGATATGGATTCGGGCAGTGGCTGATCATGATGTGCTGGCTGATGTGCTGGCCGGCTAGCATCTACTACGGCTTGGCCATTGTGGCGTAGTCTTGGCAGCGGCGGGAGCACTACGAAACCGGATGAATTGGAATACCACGGGTAACTGGCCGGATTTCTACTGTCGGAAGAGGTCGAGGCCCCATGCGCAAGAAGGGAGAGCAAGAGAAAGATGCAAGCGGATATCATTGCTACCTGCCAGAGGTGGATTCCAGTGACCAGATAAGCTGCGCCTTGGTGGGATTGTTTTATAAGCATGTGTAGCCAGACAAATACTTGAATGGCTGTGCGAATTCATCATGCATATCATGTTGGCACCAGCCGTGCTACCCGTTCAGTGGTTGGGCGAGTGCGCTTAGGTAATCCACAATTGACTTCGGAAGAGCGTCAAACCCAATGACAAATGAATGCAGTCTGTGATTTGTGAGTCTAAAGTTGATGAATTAGCTGGCCACCTGCCAACTTGAAACGCACAGTCCCACATACTTTTACATGGGTACAAAAATCGCCACTCTCAGGCTCAAAAAGCCATATGCGGCGTTTGCCACACAATTTGTTTTGGCCTAAGTTGCCATTGTGCGCAATCTTGGATGAATCCGAGTGCCTGCCAATGTCATCTCTTAGTTGTGTTTGATAGACGCACTGTGTCCATCAACTGTTCATTGATCTGTTAGTATTGAATAGCCAGGACTCATAGAAAGTAACTGTACATTCGTACTGACATCATTCGCGACTGGGAGAAGATCCGAGATGGCGTGATGAAAGAATAATCCACTCTGCCACAAAAATCGCTGGCCCTGGTACTCTTCCTGGCCCTCAATCTCTGCATAGCTCGCCCGCGGTCCAGAACAGCCCGAGTCGCCGAGGGGCATCTCTTGAGACCAAGAAGGATTGTTGACATTTTGAAGCTGGGGGGGTACTAGGGTTCGTACCCGTGCAAATGGGGGAATCCCGTCGGGGTTCTGCAAAACACCAAGGGGACCGGTAGAAAATATGGCAGCGTGACGTAGATATAGCGAGTGTCACAGTAGTCACGCGTTCGCCGTAACCGCTAAGCCGGTCATTGCACGCCCCGGACTGTTTACTAGTCCATAGAAAGGAGTGACAAGTTCGTAGTTGTTTTAAGTTTGTGGAGCCATTCTGATCAACCGTAGACCACGAGAAATCCGTACCGTGCGGTCCGTGCCCACAAACCGCAGACCAAGGAATGGGTAGCACGGGCTTACCGGTAACCGTAGTACTACCCCTCACTGTCCCGTGCGGCGTGCCAACATATCCATGATAAATGAGGAGAATTTACCCACAACCGTTGTCACTCGTCTCGCTGCACATGCTTATAAAACAGCCTCACGTAACTGGCGCAGCCTATTTTGTGCTGGTCACCCCATCCACCTCTGGCAGGTAGTAATGATGTCCGCTCGCGTCCTTCTCATCCTCTTGTTCCCTTTTCTCGCGCATGGGGCCCCGGTGACCCCTTCCAACAGTGAAGATCTGGCCAAATACCCATGGTATTCCTCGTCATCCGGTTTCGTAGTACTCCCGCCGCTGCCAGGACTTCACACTGGCCAAACCGCAGGTGCTACTAGTAGTCGGCCACCATATAGTCAATCACCACATCATTATCAATCGCTGCCCGAATCCACATCTGGTGATGCACACCCAAACCTTGATTATATCAAATACGATAAAACTATGAATAAGAACACTTGTACATTACCAACAGGCATGAAGTATCTCAGACCAGGGATAGCATGCTATGGGATAGAGAAAGCATTCTTCACACAAGAATACGGGATGGGTATCACGGTACAAGGCGACATTATTTCCCTCCCACAAAGCATCCTAGTCAGACTATCCGACGAGATTCGCTTGCCAACTGACTCTGGAATCCGAGTCATTCACGATGAGAAAGTAGGCAATCATTATTATTTTTCTCGACTGACGCGTCTGACTTTCACAAATGTACATAGGACCCTGCCGTTCAAACCACTGCTATATTCCAGGAAGGCACCACATATCTGACATGGCCACAACGGTATGAGGACCCTGCGCCTATTCCGTCAGCGGTATGCGACACCAGATCAGATTGGATGGTTTTCATGCCAGGTCCAGAACCCAACATGATTTTCCTACCAAAAGGCACTTCTGTCTTTTTAGTATCTAAACGCGTCGTTCGCCTGCCGAGCGGGGTGACTGAGATCCGGAGGTTTAGCGAAGACGTATGCCATCACACTTCTTTTTGACCATAACCCGTCTAACTTTGTACCAATGTAGGAGCTGCACAAGATTACCAATTGGTGCGAGAGCAGTTTCAAGCCTAAGGAAGACAAAGAGCCGTGGGAAGAGTATAGACGCCGCTGTTTTTCTGTCAATGGGTGGTGTGTTATCAAAAAAACTGCATTCGTCAAGGTGAATGTTAGGCCGAAGAAATAATCACATCACCAGTGGGTGATGGACTCCCATTGATACAGAATAGATAGTAGCATGTCGTTGAGAAACGGATTTCCTCCATTGAAATATCATGTGGGTTACTGTCGAAAATGGGAACGGTTTGCCGCGTCATTGGCCTCAGTGTCTGGACTTGGATAAGGTCTGATATCTCCCATGTTCACAACACAAGTCAATTCGATTCTCGCTGCGCTGCAACGATCCACAAATCTCTAAATCACCCCCAGAACAGCAGATCGCCAATCAAATTCACTATCAGAAGTTCCTCGTCCGAGTCACCTTCCATTTGGAGGGGCATCTAGGCGGGGCATTGCTGCTGGATGTGGTTTGGATTTTCCCTTCCGTTTGCTAATCTTGGATAGCACAACCACGTCCCGAACATGGTGAGGCGAACAGGGGTCAGTGGGATTGATGCTCTTCCATGTCCCTTCAGCCGCATCCCACGCGTGGAGGAAGCCACGCTTCAGGACAGGGTCGTGGGCGATAGCCATAGGCTGGAATGCTCTTGATGAGTGTAAAGGAGAAAATCGTCGAGAGCCTCACTGGAGGCAGGTAAAACAATCATCACAGGGAGAGGTCAGGTTGGCGGGAGTCGTCATCAACGCCAATTCAGCGCTCCGCACTGAGTCTCCAATACGCAGGTATGATCGTCACTTTGCACCTGTTTGGCATGGAACCAACATTTCTGGTGACAACATGCTTGCAAGCTAGATGTACGACTTCTTCCAACTTCGTAGCGCGAAAATTGGAGTGCAAGAGCTTGTGGTGGGATGCCATTTTGCATACTTGGCACCGGTGCTAAGGCTAACAGTCATATGCACGAGCATGTACTGTGACCAGTTCTTTAATGGTCGGACCATCGTGACAAGGAGCTAATACGGTTCTCGTTGATTGTAAGTTTGTAGATGTTGGCAACGAATTGTGGACCACTGAATGGGTAACACAGCCGTAGCAATCGCTGCCAGTGCAACAATGATTGATGATTCAATATATCCATGATGTATGATGTATGTATCCACAACCGTTGTCACTCGTCTCGCTGCACATGCTTATACAACAGTTTCACGCAACTGGCGCAGCCTATTTTGTGCTGGTCACCCCATCCACCTCTGGCAGGTAGCAATGATGTCCGCTCACGTTATTCTCATCCTCTTGGTCCCTCTTCTCGCGCATGGGGCCCCGACCCCTTCTGACCGTAGTAAAGATCTGGCCAAATACCCATGGTATTCCTCGTCATCTGGTTTCGTAGTACTCCCGCCGCTGCCAGGACTTCACCACACTGGCCAAACCGTGGGTTTCACAGGTGCTAGTCGGCCACCTGCATATAGTCATCCACCACATCATGATCAGCCGCAGCCCGAATCCACATCTGCTGACGCACACCCAAACATTGAACACGACAACACTAAAGTTGACACAATCACTTGGACATTGCCAGTAGGCACCCTGTATCATTACCCGGGAAGGGCATGCTTCCGGTTGAAGCAATCGTTCGTCACACAATCAAAGGGCGCGATGGTTATTACGCCACAAGGCGACATTATTCCCCTCCCAGCGGACATCACTGTTAAACTATCCAACGAGATTAACTTGCCAGCTGACTCTAGAATCCGAATCGATAACGAAAAAGTAGGCGATCATTATCTTTCTCGACTGTAACGTGCCTTACTTTCTCAAATCATAAATGTACATAGGACCCTACCTTCCAAAATATTGCTATATTCCCAGCCGGCACCACATATATGCCACGATCGAACCGGGGCTCTGAGCCTATTCCGTCAGCAGTATGCGACACCAGAGCAGAGTGTATCGTTCTCACGCCAGGTCCAGAACCCGACATAATTTTCCTACCACGAGGCACTTCCGTCTTTATAGTATCCAAACACGTTGTTCGCTTGCCAACTGGGGAGACTAGGATCCAGAAGTTTAGCGATGACGTAGGCCATCACAGTTCTTGTCGGTTATAACCCATCTAACTTTGTATTAATGTAGGAGCGGCTGAGAGTTACGAATTGGTGCAGGAGCATTTTCAAGCCTGAGGTAGGCAAAGAGCTATGGGAACAGTATAGTCGCCGCTGTTTTTCTGCCAATGGGTGGTGTGTTATCGACAGAACTGATTTCACTAAGGTTATACAGAGAAGAGTATAGATGCTGCTGGGCTCCCAATGAAACAGAATAGATAGTTGCATGTCGTTGACGATTGCCTCCTTTGAAAATATTTGAAATATCTATCGTGTGTGAGGCAAGTGATCGTTGGCATAGTTTTGGGCAAGGAGCATCATTCGCACACTGCGCCATGTTCACGACAATCATTCCGCCATAAATTTCTGGCGCCCTTCCTCGATCTCTGCCTGCGTGGCTTTCCCGCGGTTCAGAACAGCCGATGGCCAACCAAATTCACCATCAGTACCTTCCTCATCGGAGTCGCCTTCCATTCGGAGGGGCATCTCATCAAAATAGACGTCTTGTAGATTCAAGTGGTAGCCAGGATGTGCTGACGCACTGCAGATAGTGCCATCAAATGAGGGCGGCCAGTCTTGAACCCGTGTAAAAGGGGGTGTATGGGGGAATCCTACGATCCGAGTATCGTGCGCTTCAAGTCTGGTGACCGGTTAGGCGGAAGGAAGAAAGGAATGACATTCGTGGTTGTTCTAAGTTCGTGAAGCCATGATCGACCGTAGACCACGAGAAATCCGTGCCATAGCCACAAATCCCAGACCAAGTTCAATATATGCGTCCAACCATTTGTCAGGCTTCAAGATTCGCAGAAAGAGAGAGAGAGAGAGAGAGAGAGAGAGAGAGAGAGAGAGAGAGAGAGAGAGAGAGAGAGAGAGAGAGAGAGAGAGATGCCACTTATTTCGTTGTAGATGGATAAATCAGTGGGAGCATGGATAGATACAGAGGTCCTATACTAGTATGACGCTCCCATTCGCTTTGGACACGCAACCACGTCTTGAACATGATGAGACAAACAGAAGGTCAGTGAGGTTGACACTCTTCGCAATGTCGATTAGCCATCCGGAATGTTCTTGACGAGGAAAGGCCTGAGTCGGGGTTGTACATGTTTGGCATGACCTTGCAAGGAAAATAACGCGACACACGTGGCGGCACGCGTCTGACAAATATTATCGCATGTCTGGCGAATTCTCTGCTCGCTCTGGTCTCATTGACGTGTGAGCTCTCAAGCCTCCTTTGTCATTAACTGACAACATGAATTATATAGAACATGCTCTCAACTTCACGCAATCCTCTCTGGACGCCAAGAAGGCATTTCCCCAGACCAGATATCCCACTACATCGGCCTCCGCAAACGCCAACTTAGCAATGTCTTATCGCCTTTTGGGAAGCCCCTCGGCGAGTCGAAGAAAAAGGTAGAGAGTGGCTCGGTCATACTGGAGGACGGCGTCACTATCCACGTCGAAAGCGCAGACAAGGAGTTTGTGTTTGCCATTAGCGACAAGTTCAATATCGACGAAGTCCAGGCGCTGATCCTCCTCCGCTCCTTTCTTTACAATGAAGGTCTGCCACCCACCGCGGACGACTCGTCAACATCATCCATGATTGCAGAGTTACTGGAAGCAATCACCCCCTTCTACCATTCCGAGCGCCTCTTTCTGCTTCGAATATTTCTCCCTCTCTTCCGCGCTAGGGAGAATTCCTCAGACCCCCTTTACAATATTGCATGCGAAACGTTAGCAAAGCTCATCCCAGATGGAGTGGCATTCGCAGAGAGCCTCTTAACGACATACGAACAAAAACTTAAGGATAAGATCCCCGAATCTATGCAAAGCGAGCCACGCACCGTTACAAGATGGGCGAAACAAAACAGCAGGGAACAATTGACGCTTCTCGAGGTGCTCTTCTGGACGATGTGGGGCTACGTGCCGTGTACTGGCTCCATGGTGGAACGCATCTACAAAGTGGCATACGACACGAATCTGGGTTCGTCTCAAAAGAGCGCAACATTCTTGCTCGACGAAGAGGGCGAGCAGCTGCGGCAGGACTGTGCAGCCATGTGGATGTTTATCATGATCGAAATTCTAGAGCTGGAGAGCCTGGCAGAACCGGACACCATTGAGATATCGGACGAGCCTACCAACAAAGACATATACACCGCTTCTCCCGCATCTCTCCAACGCATCCACGAACTCGTCACGTCCCACTCCGACTCGCAACATGTGATGGCGTATCTCGGCTGGGCGTTCGTCATCTCCCGCTTATCCGCCAAAGCGTCGCAGATGCAACAGATACCATCATCATACCGGTCGTTTTTCGACTTGGTCGGCCGTCATATCGATAAACACGCTAAAACCTCCGATTCGGTTCATACCCTAATGGCAAGGAGCTGTTTGACGGAAGAAACAGGGCTTTTCAGGCTCGTTCGTCATCTGCTGACAGCCTCTCCCTTATTTGTGACCGCTGTCGCGTGGAGAACAGGGTCCAGCGTGACCGATCCGAACGCAATCGCGTTCCGTTCCGTTCTCAAAGGTACGTCATCCTGTAACCACCCATCAACCTAGCGTTTAAATGTATTGCAAGGTCTTTTCATCAGCCTCGTCGAACTGACGCCTGTCGAACTTATACCGGACCTTGGCGGCTTAGTAGATGTGTGGGTTACACTTTTTGGGCGAAGCGAAAGCCAATCGATAGCCGGGATCTGCGCCCAATTCTGGCAATCAGACTGGCACCGCGGCATTGCTCGGCGCGCCATCTTCGACGTTGCTCGTTCGCGGTACCCTATTCAGATCCAACCACTTGTTCGACTTTTGCGTTCCATGACCGCGGCCGGCTTCCTCGACACCGATGAGCTCTCCACGTCCGACTACTCCAATGAAGGCGAAGGCCTGACGGATGAACGGTACATCTGCGTCCGGCACGTCTTCTACTTCTTTGAAAATTTGCCCACATACACTCAAGTTATCCCCGTCTCTGCTTGCGGCGGCGCACATGCGCTGTATGAGCGCGTTCAGGAACGGTACAACTCTGCCAATAGTCACTCTGCCTCGGGCTTGGTCTACCACAATCTGCGCCCGCTCAAACTCCCCGGTGGCTCCATCCTGCCGGCAAAGTCGTGTGGACGGCTGCTCAGCGGAGATGGGAGCGACCACGTCGTCGTCTCCTGGCAACACCACCACTCGGGATGGAAGATTGTGCTCGAGGTGCTCACCGACTACGTCAACCGGCGTCTTATGCAATCGGGGTCAGGTACCGCACTATCGTTCAAGAAGGCGCGGGGCGTGGGGCATGTGACGCTCCGCCTTGAAGATGTGGGAGTCGAGATGGCGGAAGACGGTGACGAAATGATGATTACGGACTGCCTCGACCTCGTCCGCAGCCTTGTTCAAGACAACCCGGAACAGGCCGAGCAGCTGATGCGCGCATTGGAGAGCGGCGAGCCTGTCGTGGCGCACACCATGACGGAGACCCAGCCCCCCGATCTGGTACAGCTCACGATCATGATACTCGAAGAGGCCATGTTGCGATCCGACCCTCGCCATCGAAGTCCGGCCCGCACGCAGCTCATCACGTCCGCTATGAGCGTGCTCTCTGCTCTTCTGGCTCTCCCGCATTACTCGAACCGCGTCTGGCTTTTCTTGCGCTCGACGACGGCCCTGTTCTCGTCCGAAAAGTCAGTCGGACTCGCCTCGGTCGCGCTCGCGGTGGAGCGCGCTACGGGCCATTACACGATGACGCTGGCGCTGCTGCATCTCGTGCAGCAGCTATTCAGGGAAGCCTCGTCTTTCTATCTCCCCGCTGACGGTCGGCTCCAGCAGCTGAAAGAAGAGGTGCTCCTCCGGGCCGCGCGGTTCGTGCACACGGAGATATGGATTGAGCATCTCGGTTGGAAATACGCGCAATTGGGGGACCGGTTCGAGATCGGGCGCCGTGTGGCGGCGCTGTACATCTCTATTTTGGAGTACTCGTCGCCGAATGTGGAGAATAGGCCGTTTGCGAATTTGAGCCAGTCCGTGGCCGACGCGTTCCTCTTCAAGGCATCCAGTTCGACGCTCCATCCGCTCGTCACATCCATCGCGTCCGGAAGAAACCTTCTTCGCGGTTTGTATGCTACCAGGCGCTACGGAGAGGCGAGGCGACTGTTGTTCCTCCTTCAGTCGTGTCTGCGGCTGACGCGCATGGTGCTCGATTTCAAGCTCAAATCCATGGTTGCGTCCAAGCCGTGTCTTTTGGAGCAAGCCTTGTGCACCCTTGTCAGTGGGAGCGCGGCCTCACTCGACAGTCGCGCTAAGCTCGACCCAATCGACGTGCTCGCAGTGTACGTCAAGGACCGTGACGTGGGGACGACTGTTCCCGTAGAAGCTGCCCGCGTCCTGAGCTCGTTATGCTCGTGCCTCTCTGCAATGCAACCACCGCCCACGACGATCATCGGGCACCTGTCGAATCCGGAAGCGATGGTGGCCTCGATGGTACGCATCATCCAGCATCCGTACGACGAGATGGCGCTGCGGAATGCAGTTTGGAATTTTATATCGCTAGCTGTCGATAAGGAGCCAGCGCTTGCCGGCCTATTTGTCACGGGCGAGTTTCATACACCGGGAGATTGGAGGGGTAAATCGCCGACCGCAAAAGCCAAGGGGAAGCAAAAGGAGACTGCAATTCAGGCGCTCGTGTCGACAAATGGTACCAGCACCATCAACGCAAGTGCTTTGACTGTCGCTAGGGACGTCTTGGTGAACTGGAAAGACATGTCGGACGCCAATCCTCAGTTACTCGCTTCGGTCCTCAAGTTTGTCGACGTCGTTTGGCGGCATGGTTTGGAACATAAGACGGCATTGGAACCTCTTCGACGGAACACAGAGTTTTGGAAGCAGCTGGTGGGAATCGTGAAGGAGGATCTGGGCCCGCTTCCCGACTTTGGCGTCTTGACTTGTGCCATGGTTGTTGATGGTGTCCATCACTCAGATTGTCATGAGACGGTGGCCATCTATGCATATCGCACTCTCGCTAAGTCATACGCGATAAATATCATCAGCCTGGACATTGGCAACGAACTACAACAAAAGCCTCCCGGTACGGAACTGTCTAGAGAATCTGCGCCACTCAGTTTCAAGGAACTCGAGTCATCGTGTTTCAGGGATCAGGAGAAGCTGCATGACTTGTTGCTGGAAGCTAGCCCCACTCCTTACTCGCCCGGGATCTACGACGATGTACTTCGGGCGCTCAAGACATCGTTTGATGAACTTGACTTGGAGCAGCTTCGGATACCAGATTCTGCAGACGAGCGGGAATTTGGGGACAATTTTACCTACTCGGTGGCACTCCTCAAGAGCCGCTTACGCGCGTATCTCGTGAACGGGGATGAGAAGCAGGAGCAGGCCATGCACGTCGAGAAGCTCCTCATGTCCGTGAACCTTAATCTGTCTGTCACCTATGCGCAGGTGGCGTTGACAGAGTCATGTCAGGCGCTTTTGCGGCAGGTGATTCCTTACTTGCGTGGCGACGAGAAGGTCCGGCCGAACCTTCTTGCAATCACATCATCCATATCGTTCGCGATTGCGGAGGAGAAACTCTCTGGAGATATGATGGCATCAATCCATGGTACTCGACTCTCGTTGTTGCTTGCCATCCTGGAGCTTGCCTGGTTCTCAGCCAAGGACGGATCGGAGGAGATCAAGTCGTTTATGGAGGTAGTTCGCAACGTGCACAACATCCTGCTCAGCGAGGCTCAGCCGCCCGCCAACTCGTTCTTGGGCAGATTATCAAAGCCATTCCACGGCGTATTGTTGCAGATCATCTATTTCTGCACGAGGCAGGGGAGAAGTCTTGCGCGGAGACTCAAGACGCTCAAGGCGGATCAGAGACTGACGTTGTTGGCCATGGTCGAGGCTAGTCTCAACCTTGTCATCGACGCACTCCAGATTGTTTTTGGATCTGCACGTGCGAAGAGGGATATCGAGCTTGACAAGGACATAGAGTTGTTGGTGGCCGTGTTTGAGCAGTGTACTCGCAAGGACCTGAATCCCTCGTCGACTCTGTGGCTCGCTCGTTGTCAAGAGACGGACATCATTCGATCCAGCCTGGATCTTTATACGCACCTTGATCTTGTTGGCCTTTCGGATTTGCCGCTCCTCATTTCTCGGAAACAACCGTTATACGTCCCTCATATCCTTCTTTTCCACATGGCACTAGTGAGTAATCCAACGGCAGCAGAGAGGTTTGCGAATGAAGGGGTGCTGGCAGCGTACAGCAATAACTCTATTAGCGGGGCTATTAGCGCGGGCCTTATCGATGTCACACTTCCAGAGCTACCAGGGGAGCGGAGTCCCGCTCACAACGCCTATTGCTCGATGCTCGCCATCGTTGCAGCCGTCATCTCATCGCTTGGTAGTAGCCACCATTACTTTGACGCCGAAGCTGCTGGAGTCGTTCAACTATTTGGCAACCAAATATCTCGTGCCTTGTCTTGGACAGTAGGTGATGCGATAACGTGGCCACTACTCGAAGAGATGGAGCAAGTTGTTACGTTGTTCTACTCCATCGCGACGAACACACCCGGCAGACTCTCCAAGGCACATCCGGCAGTGGAGAAACTTCTGCGCGCGTTCACCGTCAGCAGTCTCAAGCTGCTGCAACAGATAAATTATGCGATCACACACCCCAATCACTTGGCAAGTCTGTTGGAGGCGGTGACATTGGAAGAACGGGCGGCGTTGGAGAGGGAACAAGCTGCAGCACAAGCAGGTCTCGACCCATTGAAGCGACCCCTTGTCCTTCAGCTCATGTATCGACTATTCAAATTGTCAAGTAACATATTGGAGACACTGTTGACGGTCAGCCGCGCCGATGCTGTGCTACTTTCCCCTCAAGACGACTGGCCCCTACAAGAAGCGGTTGTTGTACCGGTACGTGGTTCAGCACTCAGAAGCCATGGACACGTTCTAACCCCTTATTTACAGCATTCTAAAGTTGTGCCAGGCGAGCCGGCATCAATGGGTACCTTACTTGAGCTCGGCAACTGTACTATCGATGTCCTTCGAGATCTGGTAAACCGACCAGCTGGGCAAAGTATTGTGCCTGTCGGAATGGCTCCCCCGAGACCGAGCGATACGGGGCTAGACGTACGGCAAGGCATACTCACCGCACGACGGAATCTAGAAACGATGTTAACATACGCTGTGACACAACTGGCGATGTGGTTACTGAAACCGGACTTTGAGCCCACCATTTCGAATGGGGAGTCAATGGCTCTGGATGGGGGAGTAGAAGATGAACGGATGGAAGGGAAGGAACACCGTTCGCATGCCCGGCCCTCAGTGTCGTTGGCAGAGCGCGTTAGGAGAGGGATGACGGGAGAGATGGCGGCCGATTTACAGGCCCTGATCACAAAAGCCAAACCGATTATTGAGAAATCGGACGGGGCGCTGGATTCAAGTGGGAAGGCTAAAAGTGTTGATCTGACTGATGTATTGGCCAAGTTCTTGCAAGAGCGGGTCATTATCTTGACTTCGTAGTTTTGGTATTTGTACAGTTTTCGATATCGTCTCATTTCTCTGGACACGGGATTAGCACCGATTTCCACATACCACCATGGATCGTTCACGATGGTTAGTATTTGTATTTGTTAACTACTTGGGAAAGTTAGTTAATGAGACCTTGATCAGTGAATGATGAGCCAGGTGTTATGATCCTGGGTGATTGCTTCACAATAGAAGTAAGTCTTATTTGCGCATATACACCCTGGGGCTATCCATGGATTGTTAAGGGTAAAGACCCTAGAGGTCGGATATTCCCTGATGGTTAGACCGCTTCGACAGAGGTTTGTATTTTATCTCGACCTGAGTGTGACTGATGCTGGGCTTGTAGAGTTGTGCTCGCTGTGCTCAAGCAGAGTACATGGTTCTTATCACCGAAGTAGGTGTGGACGTCATTACAAAATAAGATTCTACTACGTGTATAATTGTTGTTTAACTTGCGATCCGTCGATCTGAGGACGCACCCCCTTGCTTCACCATCTCATCGACCTTGTTCGCAAAGAATTTTCGTTTGGCCGCATGGCACGTCTTATGAAAATCCTGGCGGCTTGCTTCCATGGGATCAGCGTAGTAGGCGTTGCGAGTCTCTTGACAAGCTGGTGCCATCCACCACTTCCTCGGATTCGAACATTCACCTGCCCCTTACTCATAAATAGGCCCTGTTCATAATCACGCTCTCTATTCTATATGGGTTCCTGCTGCCATGCTGCATATCTAAGAAAGCCGTCCGTAACCCAATCAAGGTTTTACTCAAAACGACCCAAAAGCGAATCCAAGTCAAACTCTTCGCTTGGCGCACTGCTCGCGCCACTGCTCTGCCGAGACAAAGAAAGACGAGCCCTTGTGTTAAGGGCCAAGCCCAATGCTTCCCACAAGTCACCTTCTAGTGCTTTCAGCACCGCCACGTCAACGCCTACCCTAGGAGGACTCCATGCGTATAATATTCCGTGCGTTCCCAGGAGTTTAAACTCTGATTGGATATGTTGTCCAAGATAGTGCGCCAGTCGATCACAGCACCAACAACACTTCTTCCCAACGGCAATGTACTTGTCAGCGCTAGTTGCCTGGTCCGCAATAAATCAACGACAATTCAGGTAGTGGAAATGACAGAGATACTGGTTGGATGATCTCTTGCAATTGGGTCAAATCCTTAGCATCTAGGTCATGTATAACGTGGCCTTTATCCGATGAAAAATAGGCTAACAAGCCCATCAACATAGCTTCGGCATGCACCGTCCCGTTGAAACTGGAGGGGCAGCTTTCGTCATCAAGGAGAGCAATATGATCTTCAGTGTTGGGATGTTGAGAGGTGTATTCGTCCTTGATCTCATCGATGGTCAACAGAGAAGGGGCATGAAATGGAACCTCGACAAGCCTGATGTCGACGTCGTTGATATTTAAGCGATGTAGTTGCATGAGGAGAGTATGGACGGCATAATGCCAAGCGACGATACTTCGCAAGTACCGCAGAACATCCTGTCCACCGTCTTCATCGGGTTCGAAGACGAAATCATCTGATTCCTCTACTTCTGAGACAAACATTTAGTCATTTGATGCCCCGGTTGGCAAAATGAGCGGAAAGGGAAGAAGTCCGAATTGCCTACCACGTCTGGCTTTCCTCTTTTTTGCTAGGACAGATCCAAGGGATGTGCCAGTTAATAATTTCTCGGCCAAACCACGCGTATATTGTACGTAGAAGTACAAGCGGAAAAGTCTTTCGTTTAATTCCTTATATGCCTTCTGTTCCTCATCGGTTGGTCTGGGTTTCCTGGGTTTTCCAAGTTTGGCGTCATCGACCTTCTCAAACGCGTCGTGCAACGCAGCGATCATATCCGCCAAGACCTGAGACCAGATCCCCTTCGAATCATCCGAAAATTCGTATTGAAATTTCTCTACTCCACCGCGTTTGACGTTCCGAGTCTTGACGGTGTCCGCAGGCATATATCTGGGTAGGAGGTCGATCCACTCTGACGCATATAATTCCCGTTTTCCACTGTCCCACTCCCTGATCTGTTCATCTAACCTCACCCCAAATAACTTCTCATACAAATCGAATCGCGTACGGAGTTTGCGATAACACCTGGAGACGACGAATATTTCAAGTGCCTCCACTTGCTTGGGGTTAGTAGAGCTACACGTTGACAAGGCAATGCAGACATCCTGGATATGCTGCTGGAGATTTTCTGGATTGGGTCTATAATAGAACAATTCAGCGCAAAGTATTAGCGAATTAGAATCAGAAATACCGCATGACGACATCATGAAACGTTGAGCCAGACCCTATCGGGACTCTTTTGACGGACAAGCTAGTCACTTTACTTGAAGGGGTGGGATTCTGCGTGACGACTAACGCTTTTACCTTGTTTCCACGTTCGAAGGTACCGGTCACTGCAACGACCTTTTTCGCTTCATTGTCTGCTGTGCCTCCATATGTTAAGAGATTGGTGAAATGACGCAGAAAGGATGGGATCTCATTCTTTTGCCCCTTAGTCGGAGGATATTGATGCTTCATGTGGTAAAGAACATTTGTCAGAGTCTCGATTCTACTTGCGACGCGCCTGAATTCATCCGAGGAAGACTGTACTGACATGAGTCAAGGGTAATGTTTGTCCCTATTTGACTTACCTAAGTTCGCGTACGTGATACTTATAATGTTGCACTGCTTATTTATTGCAGACAAGTTTTAAGGATGGAGACTCTGGTGAGGCCGGTTGACATCTCTCTCGGACGTGTGTTAGAGGCAACACGTGACATATGACACCAAGTTGATTGATTACGCAACACCATCATGAATGACTTGGCAGGCTTCCTCAGGCGATTGTCATTGCACACGATATCTGTGACCCTGTCCTGAAGAGTGTCAACCTCACTGACATTCTGTTTGCCTCATCATGTTTAAGACGTGGTTGTGCTTTCCAAGATTAGTAAACGCGAGGGCAATTCTAAAACTACAACCAATGTCAATGTTTTCGTGATGAGAAGCAGCGAGGCGGGAAGTGCTGGGTGACAGCCTGACAGGCACCCAATCGTTAAAAGCGTCCGCGTCAGCAGTCACGCGTGTCCAAAGCTAATGGGAGACTGCATCCATGCTCCCGCTTATTTATCCATCTACAACGAAATAAGTGGCATCTCTTTCTCTCTGCGAATCTTGAAGCTTGACAAATGGTTTGTGCGTGTATGTTGCGGAATGATCGCCGTGAACTTGGCACAGTGTGCGAGTGATACTCCTTGCCCAAAACTATGCCAACGATCACTTGCCTCACACACGATAGATATTTCAAATTTTTTCAAAGGAGGCAATCGTCAACGACATGCAACTATCTATTCTGTTTCATTGGGAGCCCAGCAGCATCTAGTATACTCTTCTCTGTATAACCTTAGTGAAACCAGTTCTGTCGATAACATTCCACCCATTGGTAGAAAAACAGCGGCAACTATACTCTCCCCACGACTCTTTGCCGCGCTCTGGCTTGAAACTGCTCCCACACCAATTCGTAACCCTGAGCCGCTCCTACATTTATACAAAGTTAGACGGGTTATAGTCGAGAAGAACTATGATGGCCTACGTCGTCGCTAAACTTCCGGATCTTAGTCTCCCCGGTCGGCAAGTGAACGATCGGCGGCAAGCGAACGGCGTGTTTGGATGCTATAAAGACGAGAGTGCCTTTTGGTAGGAAAATGATGTCGGGTTGTGGGCCTGGGATGAAAACGATCCACTCTGCTCTTAAGATGTTGCATACTGCTGACGGAATAGGCGCAGGGCTAGGCCGCTGTGATCGTGTCAGATATGTGGTGCCTTCTGAAAATATAGCAGCATTTTGGGTGATAGGGTCCTACGTACATTTTTGAAAGTAAGACGCGTTACAGTTGAGAAAGATAATGATCGCCTACTTTCTCGTCATTGATTCGGATTCTAGAGTCAGTTGGCAAGCGAGTCTCGTTGGATAGTTCGACGGTGATGCCCGCTGGGAGGGAAATAATTTCGCCTCGTGGCGTAATAACCATCCCGCCGTCTGCTTTCGTGACGAACGTTCGCTCCAACACGAAGCAGGTTATCCCCGGTAAGTGATACATGGTGCCTACCGGTAATGTACAAGTGATTTTGTCAACTTTAGTGTTCCCATCGTGTTTGGTATGTTCAAGGTTTGGGTGTGCGTCAGCAGATGTAGATTCGGGCTGCGGTTGATCATGTGGTGGATGACTATATGCAGGTGGCCGACTAGCACCTGTGAAACCCACGGTTTGGCCAGTGTGGTGAAGTCCTGGCAGCGGCGGGAGTACTATGAAACCAGATGACGAGGAATACCATGGGTATTTGGCCAGATCTTTACTACGGTCAGAAGGGGTCGGGGCCCCATGCGCGAGAAGAGGGACCAAGAGGATGAGAATAACGTGAGCGGACATCATTGCTACCTGCCAGAGGTGGATGGGTGACCAGCACAAAATAGGCTGCGCCAGTTGCGTGAGGCTGTTTTATAAGCGACAACGGTTGTGTCCTCATGCATCATGCATCATGGATATATTGAATCAATCGTTGTTGGTACCAGCTCGGAGGGGTACTACCGCGCTACCCGTTCAGTGGTCCACGATTCGTTGCCGCTGGCAACATCTACAATATCAGCGAGGGCCATATTAGCTCCTTATCACGATGGTCCGACCATTAAAGAACTGGCAGCATTGAGAGTACTCGTGCATATGACTGTTAGCATCTTAGCACATGCCTGTTTGTCTCGAGGTTTGCAGATGGCATCATCCTACCACAAGCCCTTGCACTCCAATTTTCGCGCTACGTTGGAAAAGAAGTCGAACATGCATTAGCATTAGCATGTTCCTTTTGTCCTGTACTCGGACTAGCATGAGCTCTGCAACAGTGATCGCGCATGAAGTCAGCTTGCGGTCAGAGTTCCGGTTGACAGAAATGAATCCCAATGGCCTTCTCCCTCAGTGTTGACGATAATTCAACTTCACGTGAAATGCGTGCGTCCTCGCGGTGCTTATGACAGGTTGGAAGACACTGTTCGCTTGGATAGGATCTGCAAATGAACCTTGAGGTTACGGCTATTCATGGGTTACGAATTTCGGTTCCTCTCCAAATTCCGTATAGACAGAACAGCAGGCGTTATGGCGCAAAAGGATAACCGATTCGATACCGAGAGATGTGTGACAGTAGCCAAGGAGGGAGTCCAACAACTACAGTGGGCGGGCGTGCGCACGGAGGCCCGCCCGCTCGTCGTTCTTTCACTCATTTCTCGCAGCTTCTCTGCCCTCGCCCGCCTCCTCGCCCATGTCCCAACCAACCTCGCCATCTCATACATGAACGATGGCCTCATTCACACAGACGAGAGCACCTCTTGCGGCCTCGACCCCCGCCGATGGATGACTCAACCACAACCCTGTGTAGACGAACAGCACGTGACATGTGACAAATTGACGGTCACACATCTCTCACCCATTGCATGCCGTGACGGCGGCCCTCCCAGTTATCCTAGCGCTGCAACAGCCTTCTGACGTGTTTGCTGGCGACTCTGGTGGGTGATACAATAACGCGGCCACTGCTCGAAGAGATGGAGCAAGTTCTTACGTTGTTCTACTCCATCGCGACGAATACACCCTGCAGTGGAGAAACTTTTGCGCGCGTTAGCAGTTTCAAGCTGCTGCAACAGATAAATTATTTGATCGCACATCCTAATCACCTGGCAAGCCTGTTGGAGGCAGCGGAACGGGCGGCGTTGGAGAGGGAGCAGACTGCAGCGCAAGCAGGTCTCGACCCATTGAAGCGACCCCTTGTCCGTATCGACTACTCAAACTGTCAAGTGCATCAATGGGTACCTTGCTTGGGCTTGGCAACTGTACTATCGACGTCCTTCGAGATCTGGTAAACCGACCAGCTGGGCAAATATTACGCCTGTCGGAATGGTTCCCCCGAGAACCAGCGACACGGTGTTAGACGTACGGCAAGGCATACTCACCGTGCGACAGAATCTAGAAACGATGTTAACATACGCTGTGACACAACTGGCGATGTGGTTGCTGAAACCGGACTTTGAGCCCACCATTTCGAATGGGGAGTCAATGGCTCTGGATGGGGGAGCAGAAGATGAACAGATGGAAGGAAAGGAACACCGTTCGCATGCCCGGCCCTCAGTGTCGTTGGCAGAGCGGGTTAGGAGAGGACGACGGGAGAGATGGCGGCGGATTTACAGGGCCTGATCACAAAAGCCAAACCGATTATTGAGAAATCGGACGGGGCGCTGGATTCAAGTGGGAAGGCTAAAAGTGTTGATCTGACTGATGTATTGGCCAAGTTCTTGCAGGAGCGGGCCATTGTCTTGACTTCGTATTTGTACAGTATTTACTTTGTGGTTGAACTTGGCAGAATTCGTCACAAATTGAGCTCGGAAATAACCGGGCATGACTTTACTCCAACCACGAGCATGGAAACACGCGTGGAATAGCCTCAGGTTCTACAGCAGAAGACAACCATTACGACTCAGTATTCCATGGGAACATAGCCGCAGCTCAAGCTCAAGTTTTTCCGAAAACGACATGCCCGACTTTGGTGACTACAATGTCATATTGCCGCCAGAACCTTTCGTTTTTGGTGTCGCGCACATCGCGCCCCGGCATGTTCCAAGTCATATTCGTAGGCCAGCGTATGCGAGATCTCATCCAATGACTCGGAAAGGTGAAGAATCAAGCACCAGAAGCGGAAACGAGAAGATTGTACTTGGCGGAGAGTCTGAAGTTCGAATACGTCAGGCGGCGAAATTGGCAAGGACGGTGAGGGAGTATGCCGGGTCGTTGGCTCAGGTACGTATTCCGTCAATGGGCAATGGGTTGCAGCGCTGATGCTATGGTTCTCGTTGAGGAATCTGAAAGGCTGGTGTAACGACGAACACTATCGACGCCGCCATTCACAAGTTTCTTATTTCCAACAATGCTTACCCTTCTCCGTTGCACTATCACGGTTTTCCGCGTTCTTGTTGTACAAGGTAGACTCGTCGACTGATATCGACGGCGTTGAATGTTTAACAGCAATTTTTCAGCGTGAATAATATAATGGTTCATGGAATACCAGACGAGTACGTACTCTGTTAAGTTGCTCTGAAATACGTACATCCTTACGTTCCATCTCTCCAGCCGGCCTTTGGAGGATGGCGATATAATAAATATTGACATCACTGTCTACCTCAACGGCTACCACGGCGATACATCTCAAACTTTCCTTGTTGGTCAAGTTGTATGTTTTTCTCGCGACGCACGACGATTTACTCAATGATATTATTAGGATGCAAAAGGCAGATCCCTTGTAGCAATGACCGCACTCGCCTTGCATGCCGGTATCTTAGCATGTGGGCCAGGACGACCCTATAAAGCCATTGGACGCGCTATACATGACGTGGTGCGCAAATCATCTATGACTATTGGCGAAGAGTTTTCGATATCGTCTCAATTCTCTGGACACGGGATTGGCACCGATTTCCACACACCACCATGGATCATCCACGATGGTTAGTATTTGTATTTGTTAACTATGTGAAAGTTACTTTACGAGACATTGATCAGTGAATGATGAGCCAGGTGTTATGATCCCGGGTGATTGCTTCACAATAGAAGTAAGTCTCTCATTCGCGCATATACACCCCGGGGTTGAATTTTCCTTTCCTGTAGCCATGCATTGTTCAGGGTAAAAACCCTAGAGGTTGGATATTCCCTGATGGTTGGACGACTTCGACAGAGGTTTGTGCATATTTTATCTCGACCTGAGTGTGACTGATGCTAGGCTTGTAGAGTTGTGCTCGTAGTGCTCAAGCAGAGCACATGATTCTTATCACCGAAGTAGGTGTGGACGTCATTACAAAATAAAATTCTACTACGTGTATAATTGTTGTTTAACTTACGATCCGTCACCCTTCACGATCTGAGGACGCACCCCTACATCTCTCCTTGCTTCACCATCTCATCGACCTTCAAGTTGTCCGCAAAGAATTTTCGTTTGGCCGCATGGCACGTCTTATGAAAATCCTGGCGGCTTGCTTCCTTGGGATCAGCGCAGCAGGCGTTGCGGGTCTCTCTCTCTCTCTCTCTCTCTCTCTTTCTTTCTCTCTTCTGGTGCCAATTTCGATCCGCACACTTGTCAACACAGCAAGTAAAACGGTTGACCGCTACTACTCATTAACTGAGAAGGGCGAAATATATTGTATGGCAACGGGTATGAGCCATTTAACACTTGGCTGATCCATCTGATCTCCAATCTAGTCCTGCACCCTCGGCACAAGACAGCCTATTTCCAGTGAGATCCAGAATGGATCGAAGCACCTGAGAAGTTAATTGAAGCACGATATGATAAGACATACAAAAATCTAGCGGTTATCGGAGATGAAGATGTGAGCATGAATGAAACTCATCACCTTGTGAACGACAAGGTTAGCCTTGGCATCATCCCATGAAATCGCCTAATATTCGCTACTGGTAGACACACCAATCAGGAAAGCCTATCAACTGTTTTTTTCGACGACCTCCCATCCCTCGTTCCGTTAAGATCAATCAATGCGTCAAACGAGTTCTGAAAATACCTCAACTTCAGTGATCCCGTTGATACACTGAGGGATCCTATATCCTGGCATGAACATCGAGCCATGTATCCTTGCTTATCACAAATGGCAGTGCGCTGGCCACTGTGTAACCTGCTAACGGATCACCTCCTTACACACCCGTTTCAGCAACGTCAATAATAGAGGTTGAGTGTACATTCATCCATGGGAGGCTGATATTGTCACACGTGCGAGGCAAGTTGGGCATGCAAAACTCTTGTGCACTCATATGCCTCGGGGTATGGAGCCGTCTTGGTCTTGTTAGGGATAACGACCTTAAAGCCGTGTCACAAGATGCCAGAGGTTAGATTTGGTAAGGAAGTTGAATATTGAATAGTAGAAATTTGAACCTGCACCTGCACCCGCACCCGCATAACGCGTCCCACAAAACCCATGGGTCGATGGGTACGGGCACGGGTTAGTATTTTGTGACCCGTGAGATACCCGTGCACATCCCTAGGTATCAAAGAAATTGCATGGCAAACCGTTACCTTTTTGACAGCAACCCATGTGCGCCGAGGAATACTACTTGCCAAAAACTATGCCAATATTAGTAATGGTCCCCTGCTTCACAAATGATTTTTCAATCAAACTTTTACATTTTTCAAAAGAGGCAATCAGCTGAGAAACCCTACTTAATCTGATTCAGTGGTGCTGCGGGAGGTCTGACAAGCGTCCAAGTGAGTTTTTCATCTTTGGCAACATTCCACAAGTTCCTATTAAAACAGTGGTGCCAAAACTCCTCCCATGGCTCTTTCTCTTGTTTCCACTCATGATGAAGCTTCTGGCACCAATCCGTAATCTTGCCCTGGTCCTACATTCATACAAAGTTAGAGTCACTCAAGAAGGATCGTGATTGCTTACATCTTCGCTAATCCTCCGGATCTTAGTCTCCCCGGTAGGGAAGCGAATGATGTGGGCGGGTAATATAATGACGGAAGTGCGTCTCGGTAGGAAAAAGATGTCTGGTTTAGGACCTGGAGTGAAAACAATCAACTCTCCTATAATGCTGTATGTTGACCTAGCAAACGCAGTGGCAATTTCTTGTCTCCGTGCTCGACGCGTGGTGCCTTCTGGTAATATAACAGTGGTTTGCATGAGCGCGTCCTACATTTGTGAAGGTCGGACACGTTACAGTCCAGAAAGACAATGATTGCTTACTTTCCAATCATCAATGAATCGAATTCCAGCGTTAACTGGCAAGATAATCTCATTGGATGATGATAATTCAACGATGGTGCCTTTTGGGAGGGAAATGATGTCGCCGCGTTGCGTGATAGCCATCCCGTCTGCTGATCATTATCCGCATTTCGTACCATTGTGACGCTGGTTTAAGATATATGATGTATTTTGGTAATATACAGTTTCCTTTATGCATGCGTTCGTCATACTTGACGATATATTCCGGGTTTGGGTGTGCATCAGCAGATATGGATTCGGGCAGTGGCTGATCATGATGTGGTGGCTGGGCATCTACTGCGGCTTGGCCATTGTGGTGTAGTCCTGGCTGCCGCGGGAGTACTACGAAACCGGATGAATTGGAATACCACGGGTAACTGGCCGGATTTCTACTGTCGGAAGAGGTCGAGGCCCCATGCGCAAGGAGGGAGACCAAGAGAAAGATGCGAGCGGACATCATCGCTTTTGCCAGAGGTGGATGCCAGTGACCAGATAAGCTGCGCCTTGGGTGGGACTGTTTTATAAGCATGTGTAGCCAGGCAACGACAACGGCTGTGCAAATATGTTAGCACCAGCGAGGGGGTAGTTGCCCGTTCAGTGGTAAGCGCTTAAGCACCGGACATATCCGAGCGCGCTTAGGTAATGCGAAACATCCCCCTCTCCTGGTTGGCTGCTAGTGTACGGAAGAGCGTCAAACCCGATGACAAATGAATTCGGTCTAGCTGAGCTAGACCATTTAGAGTTTGCAAAGAAGATGCGAAGATATGGCACGATGTCCGAATCACTTTTCATGCCATTTACTAATACTACTACCCTCACAGACAATGGCAAACTCTGGACTTCATGTCCGTCGAAGTGGAGAGACAAGGATACCTATTTCCCTGTCGATTCGAACATGGAATTCTTCTACCCTAATTCTCTTCACGAATTGGAGCCGTTGTGTCACTGCAACGTGGATACTGTTTTTCTATTATCTGGTTGGGACAGGGGCAACGGCAAGTTTGAATGCTCAGAAAGCTGCTGTTTAACTGTTAACGAACTATTTCTCCGCGTCTTGCAGAACGACTGATTAGTCTTTATGTGGTTTCCTAGTGTCGAAGCAGAGCATGACAGGGGCGCAGTAGAATAGTAGAGCTAAGTAAGTAAAACTTACTTGTAGCTGTAGATAGTCACTAAGGTCCGCTTGTGGCGATCACCTTGTAGTAGCTGAGAGGATGTAGATTGACGTCTACCTACACAGGTATATATACTGTCTATCTACTAGTATCATGTCAGCGATATTAGTAGCGCTGACTGATGATTTGTATTGCGCTTGGCAATGCGCAGTCATTGCTGTGCCAATAGCTGTGTGTAGCACAGCTATGCACAGTCGTGCATGTGGTGCACTATTGTCTGAGTATGACTCCCATCAAACTCTATAATATCTGTCCAACTCTATAATATCTGTCAAAGATATTAATAGTGTTGAACTCTATAATTATGTACATAAGTACAAATAGATGTTTCAGGACAGATTACATAAGATCAATTGAGATCGGAGTAATCCGAAATGTTCTCACGATCTTTCCCATGCCTACGGGTTTTGGGAGTAAGATCGTTTCAACACTCCCTCTCATTGAGGATCTCAATGCCAATTTTATCTCTTAACTCTTTGAACTTTTGCCAAGTCAAATTTTTTGTTAAGATATCAGCAAGTTGATCATTTGTGGGAACATATTGAATGTTGACATCTTTGTCCTCAACACATTCTCTAACATAATGATAATGAATATCAATATGTTTTGTTCTATGTTCTTGGGCTGGATTCTTGGCTAAGAATATTGATCCTCTGTTATCCACATTGAGATCAATAGCTCCAACATTGAATCCTAATTCTTTGAATAAGGATTTTATCCACATAATCTGACATGAGCAATCTGATAAGCTCATATATTCAGCTTCTGTGGATGATAATGCAACAGTTTTCTGTTTTCTAGAAATCCAACTAATTGGAGCTCCTGCCAGTAGAACAAGATTACCTGTTACTGATTTACGCATGATTTGGTCTCCTGCCCAATCAGCATCAGCATAAGCATTTAATCCTTCTTTATCAAAGCCATTATATGTTATTTTCCCATTTATTGTGGAATTAACATATTTTAAAATGTATAAGGCTTTGGCTATATGTTCTTTAGAAGGATTTACCATGAATTGCGACATCATGATTACTGCCTGAGTAATATCATATCTTGTGCCAAGTGTAAGATATAATAAGGATCCAATAATTGATTGATAATAACTTCTCTCTTGAGAAGTTGCTTGACCTGTGTTTGCTGCAGGTATATATCCTGCTGGTAATGGAGTGCGCACAGGTTTTGAATCTTCTTGACCAAATCTTTTATCTATCTTTTTTGCATAATTAATTTGATCAAGAGTAATCAATTTTTTCTTCCTATCTCGGACAATCTTCATTCCAAGATATTCAGTAATAGGTCCTAAATCTCTACATTCCCATTTTTTCATAAATTTGTGTTTTATTTCCATGAGTAATTTTCTATTATCACCCATGAATAACACGTCATCAACATATAATATAGCAACTATAGTTGATTTTTGTTTATAGCAAACATAGACTCCTGTGTCTGAAAGACATCGTCCAAAGCCTAATTCATTTAAGCTTTTGTTTGCTTTCTTATTCCAAGCTAATGAAGCTTGTTTAAGTCCATATAAGGCCTTTCTAAGTTTATAGACTTTGTGCTCTTGTGTTACGATTTCTTTCCCTTTCGTTAATGGACTCATTTTATTATATAATCATTGTTATGCGCTTCATGGACGCTCATCTCCTTTAGCTACTTTACCTTCACATTTCCTTTCTTAGGTATTTAGCTGTACGTTTCCTTTTATATTTCTCTTGTTCTTTTACATATATAAACCGTCTTGTAAAGTAGCTAGACTTCAGTTCCAACTTAATCGAATTCTTCTCTCAACTTCTGAACGAAAACTCCTCACTCTCATTTCTTTGAGCTCGTCGTTTATTTGACCTTTGTCATTGTTTGACTTAGTGTCCAGAACCTGTCCAGTAGGCTGGGAGCAGACCGAGACTCTGCTTGCCACTGTTGACTTAGAACGAATTGCGTTGAGAGCATCGATCTTAACACAAGTTGGAACTCACAGAACCGCTCAGTGTTTCTACACTAGCCAGACACCATTGATACCAGAACCTTGAACCTCAGACCACCGAACGGCTCTGTCCGTTTCAGACGAAAATATTATCTAGATCGACGAGAGGTTTTTCCGTCGACTACAGGAACAGGGTGGTTTTTCCGCTCAGGAACTAAGAAGAAAAACGAACCAGTACCAGCATCCCTCTTTGAAGGTGATTATATTGAAGGAGACGGAAAGGAAGTCCTCCCAGATAACGTTTGGATTGAGTGGATCAACGAAGATCTAGAAGAGGACTTTTACTCTCTATTTTATCCACCCACTGAAGAACCAGAATCCTCCTGGTGGAACGAATTCCTCAGTCTCTCTGGAGCACCACCACAGGACAGATACGCACTCCAAGACAAAGGGAAACAGCCTTGGAGAGACTTCCTAGAACAGAAACAGATCGAACAAAGTCTATTTGGAGATCCAGAATCAGGGAAGAAGAAAGACGAAACAGGAGAACCTACAGATCCGAAAGAAGAAACAGAAAAGATGGCATCTGACATAGCAGCACCTGCCTCTAAAGGAGATATCAAACCGCAGCCTATGCGCGTTTTTACAGGAAAACGAACCGAAGCAAAGGCTTTCATTGGAAGTCTTGAAGATTACTTTGTTTTGAATGATGATAATTATAAAAACAAAGCACAGAAGCAGATTCGATTTACTCTTGCCTGTCTTGGGCAGGAACTCGATGATTGGAAAGTCCTGATCAAGGATGAATTGGACGATGAAGAAGAAACAACCCTTACTTGGATGAATTGGGCAGAATTCAAGAAACGTTTCTTAGCCGATTGGGGGGAAGTTAATAGTGCTCTCAGAGCGCTGAACAATCTAGCCAATCTCAGAGTAGGGGGCGACGTTTCAGTCCCGGAATATATCAGAAAATTTCGCATGGAAATCGGTACTTCAGGATTGAAAGGAACTACTGCGCAGCTCCAAGCCTTTGTCAAAGGACTCCCCGAAAGTATTGCTACAAAGATACTTGAAGCAAACGTTCTATCCATGAAAAAAGCGTATGAAAAGGCAGAACAGCTTCATGGCGCTTGGGAAATGATGCGAGCGCTTGGAAGAAAACCAGGACAAGGGAATCGCTCCAATTTTAACCGAAACACCAATAATAGGGGCGGATCAACCCGATCAGTAAATGCTATGCCTACTGGACGTTTGACAGATGAACAAAAGGAGGAATACATGAAATCTGGAAAATGTTTCAGATGTGGAAACCAGGGGCATGTTTCAAGGAATTGTCCCAAACGAAACACCATGTCAAACGCCTCCTTTAGGGCCTCCTCATTGTTTCAGAATAAAGGGATCAGATCTATCCCTGAAGAGGCGTCCAAAGAGAAGAAAGACAATCCAGTTGCAAGCATCAGAGCGATCCTTGCTGGAATGAAGGCCGATGAACGAGAAGGTCTTCTCAATGAACTCGAAAACGAGGGTTTTTAATCCGGAAGCGTCACACAGCGGTTGGCACTTCCATAACAAATGTTACAATTTCTTTCCCTTTCGTTTAACGGACTCCTTTATTATATAATCATAGCTATGCGTTTCATGGACGCTTATTTCCTTTTAGCTTTATCCTTCACTTTTCCTTTCCAAGGTATTAGCTATACATTTCCTTTTACGTTCTCCTTGTTCTTTTTGTATATAAAGACTCTCATGTATGTCTCTTTTCCTTAGTTCCAACTTAATCGAATTCTTCTCTCAACTTCTGAACGAAAACTCCTCGCTCTTATCTCTTTGAGCTCGTCGTTTATTTGACCTTTGTCATCGTTTGACTTAGTGTCCAGAACCTGTCCAGTAGGCTGGGAGCAGACCGAGACTCTGCTTGCCACTGTTGACTTAGAACGAATTGCGTTGAGAGCATCGATCTTAACACAAGTTGGAACTCACAGAACCGCTCAGTGTTTCTACACTAGCCAGACACCATTGATACCAGAACCTCGAACCTCAGACCCCCGAACGGCTCTGCCCGTTTTAAACGAAAGTATTATCTAGATCGACGAGAAGTTTTTCCATCGACTACTGGAACAGGGTGGTATTTCCGCTCAGGAACTAAGAAGAAGAACGAACCAGTACCAGCATCCCTCTTTGAAGGTGATTATATTGAAGGAGACGGAAAGGAAGTCTTCCCAGATAACGTTTGGATCGAGTGGATCAACGAAGATCTAAAAGAGGACTTTTATTCTCTATTTTATCCACCCACTGAAGAACCAGAATCCTCCTGGTGGAACGAATTCATCAGTCTCTCTGGAGCACCACCGCAGGATAGATACGCACTTCAAGACAAAGGGATACAGCCTTGGAGAGACTTCCTAGAACAGAAACAGATCGAACAAAGTTTATTTGGAGATCCAGAATCAGGGAAGAAGAAAGACGAAACAGGAGAACCTACAGATCCAAAAGAAGAAACAGAAAAGATGGCATCTGACACAACAGCACCTGCCTCTAAAGGAGATATCAAACCACAACCTATGCGTGTTTTTACAGGAAAACGAACCGAAGCAAAGGCTTTCATTGGAAGTCTTGAAGATTACTTTGTTTTAAATGACGATAATTATAAAGGCAAAGCACAGAAACAGATTCGATTTACTCTTGCCTGTCTTGGGCAGGAACTCGATGATTGGAAGGTCCTGATCAAAGATGAATTAGATAATGAAGAAGAAACAACCCTTACTTGGACAAATTGGGAAGAATTCAAGAAACGTTTCCTAGCCGATTGGGGTGAAGTTAATAGCGCTCTCAGAGCGCTGAACAATCTAGCCAATCTCAGAGTAGGGGGTGATATTTCAGTCCCTGAATATATCAGAAAATTCCGTATGGAGATCGGTACTTCGGGATTGAAAGGAACAACTGCGCAGCTCCAGGCCTTTGTTAAAGGACTCCCTGAAAGTATCGCTACAAAGATCCTTGAAGCGAATGTTTTATCCATGAAAGAAGCATATGAGAAGGCAGAACAGCTTCATGGCGCTTGGGAAATGATGCGAGCGCTTGGGCGAAAACCAGGACAAGGGAACCGCTCCAATTTTAATCGAAACACCAATAATAGGGGCGGGTTAACCCGATCAGTAAATGCTATGCCCACTGGACGTTTGACAGATGAGCAAAAGGAGGAATACATGAAATCTGGAAAATGTTTCAGATGTGGAAACCAGGGGCACGTTTCAAGGAATTGTCCCAAACGAAACACCACGTCAAACGCCTCCTTCAGGGCCTCCTCATCGTTTCAGAATAAGGGGATCAGATCCATCCCTGAAGATGCACCCAAGGAAAAGAAAGATGACCCAGTTGCAAGCATCAGAGCGATCCTTGCTGGGATGAAGGCCGATGAACGAGAAGGTCTTCTCAATGAACTCGAAAACGAGGGTTTTTAACCCGGAAGCGTCATACAGCGGTTGACACTTCCATAACAAACGGACATTCACAGTTAGCGCTTGATTCTGTAATAGTAAGATCAAATAATGACAAGCGCCTTTCAATTTCTGTGGAGACGTCCGATTTACCCGCTGACACTTCGGCTCTAATCGATTGTGGAGCAGAAGGGAATTTTATTGACGAAGAAGTAACCACCAAGTTATCAAAAGAAAAATTGCGAAAACCAATCAAAGTCAGAAACGCAGATGGAACGGTTAACACTAATGGAATAATCACACATCGAGTCCATATTCAATATTCGATTGGAGGAAAACGATACACCAACTGGTTTCTAATCACTAAATTAGGAGATCAACGATTAATTTTGGGGATCCCTTGGTTAGAAGAAAACAATCCTACTATTGATTGGAGAGATAAAACGATACACCTCATCGATGAACAACGGAATAAAGGAACTATCTGGCAAATGGCATTGGACAATCAACAATGGGGAGAAGACGATTACTGGATCAGAGTTAAAACATCAGCATCTCAAGCGTTAGAACATCAGTTGAAAAAGGATGAACCAAGAACGGAACTACCATCAGAATATGGGAAATGGCGCTCAGTCTTTGAGAAAAAGGCATCAGAACGATTCCCAACTTCCAGAACTTGGGATCACGCTATCGATTTGAAAACCGGTTTTAGTCCTAAAGTTAGCAAGATCTATCCGTTATCAATCAAAGAACAGTCGTCGCTGGACGAATGGATTGAAGAACAGCTAGCTAAAGGCTACATCAAACCGTCGAAATCTCCTCAAGCATCGCCATTCTTCTTTGTCTCAAAAAAGGAAAGTGGTGCACTTCGGCCGTGCCAAGATTATAGATATTTGAATGATTGGACAATCAAGAATGCATACCCATTACCCCTAGTATCCGACCTCCTTACAAAACTTGCTGGTGCACAATATTTCACCAAATTAGACCTCCGATGGGGATATAATAACGTCAGGATCAAGAAAGGAGACGAATGGAAAGCTGCTTTCATTACCAACAGAGGATTATATGAACCAACTGTTATGTTCTTTGGCTTATGCAATTCGCCATCTACATTCCAAACTATGATGAACGAATACTTCAGAGACATGATTAATGAAGGATGGCTCATTATCTACATGGACGACATCTTAATATGTTCTCAGAATTTGAACGAACTAGAAGAACGAACAAAAAGGGTTCTCGATCGATTAAAAGAGAACGATCTGTTCCTGAAATTAGAAAAATGTAAATTCGCTGTTCAAGAAGTTGAATTTCTGGGCATGATCATCTCACCTGGAAAAATACAAATGGATCCCATCAAACTCGCAGGAATAGCTGATTGGCCAGTACCATCAACGGTTAAACAAGTCCGATCATTCCTAGGTTTTGGAAACTTTTACAGACGTTTTATTGGAAACTTTGCAGCAATCGCAAAACCACTCACAGATCTAACCAAGAAAACGGAACCATTTGACTGGAATAATGAGCGCCAACTTGCCTTTGACACCCTAAAGCAACGGTTCGCCTCTATGCCAGTATTGTTAATGCCAAATCCTGCAAAACCGTTCATCCTTCAAACCGACGCCTCCAATAAAGCAATTGGAGCGGTACTGAAACAGGCTGATGAATCTGGAGCACTCCATCCATGTGGATTTATATCCCATGCGTTAACACCAACGGAACAGAATTATCAAATTTATGACAGAGAACTGCTTGCAATCATCAAGGGACTTGCAGTATGGCGCCATCTATTACATGGTTCTCCTCACACGATCATCGTCCATTGTGATCACAAGAACTTGTCTTACTACCGAACTGCTCAACGCTTAACACCTCGACAAGCTCGGTGGTCATCATTGCTATCTGAATATGATCTTCGTATTGAACATATACCCGGCACAAAAATGTTCGAAGCAGATGCATTATCCAGACGACCAGATCATATGGGAAATGATGAGGAACAAACTACTGTCACGGTTTTGCCGAATGACCGATTTATTCGACTAATCAATGATGATCTTGCCAGCAAATTAAAGAAATACATGGCAAACGACGATTTTGGACGCATCCTTATTGAAGTTATCACTAAGCAAAGGGCACCACCAATTAAATCCAAACTACAAGACTGGACATACACTCATGGTATCGTTTATTACTTGGGTAGGATTTATGTGCCTGATCGAATTGAGTTGCGCACTCGATTAATTAAGGAGATACATGAAGCATTATCTTCAGGACACCCTGGACGATTGAAAACACTAGCACTTTTGAAGCGTGATTATTGGTGGCCTGGAATGTATAGACATGTCAAAGAATGGGTTGAAGGTTGCGCACTTTGCCAGCAAATGAAAGTCAATACTCACCCAAATTCACCGGCATTAATCCCTATCTCATCAAAAGCTACACGCCCATTTCAGCAGGTCACACTCGATTTCATCACCGATCTTCCCATTTCCGAAGGCTTTGACTCCATATTGGTCACGGTGGACCATGGCCTTACGAAGGGGGTAATTTTCACCCCTTGCAACAAGACAATCGACGCTTTAGGAACAGCCGATCTCTATATTTCTGAAATCTTCAAGCGCTTTGGACTTCCAGATGTCTTAATCTCTGATAGAGGACCACAATTCTCTGCTAAAGTATTCCAAGAAATACGAAAAGCATTAAGAATTGATCACAGGATGAGCACTGCTTATCATCCTCAAACAGATGGTGAAACTGAACGTGTCAATCAAGAACTTGAGATCTATCTTCGGATGTTTTGTACCAATGAACCCCACAAATGGAAACCACTCTTGCCTATCGCCGAATTTGCACACAATAATCGTTATCATGATACAATAAAAACATCTCCATTCCAACTTATGTATGGAACAGATCCGATCGCTATCCCTACAGCAGCGCTCAAAATGACTGCTCCAGCAGCAGAAGAACGCCTCCAGATGCTTCGAAAAGCCAGAGAAGAAGCTTTAGCTGCTCATGAACTTGCTAGGCAAATGGTCGCTCATAGATACAGAGACAAGTCAATCAGATTCGAAAAGGGTGACAAAGTCTGGCTTGAAAACAAGAATCTCCACATTCCGTATCAATCAAGAAAGCTAGCACCAAAACGAGAAGGACCCTTCCAGGTTGAACAAGTCATGGGGCCAGTTACCTATAGATTGAAATTACCGAAACAATGGCGCATTCATCCTGTGTTTCATGCATCGCTCCTCACTCCATATAAGGAAACCTCAATGCATGGTCCGAATTTCACTATGCCACCTCCCGATATGGTTAATGGACAAGAAGAGTTTGAGATTGAGGCTATCCTTGGACATCGAAAACGTGGAGCCGGTTATCAATACTTAGTCAAGTGGAAAGGCTATGGAGCAAATGACAATACCTGGGAACCAGAACGACATTTGGGTAATGCTGCGGATATTCTAGTAGAGTATAAAAACAGAAGAAACCTCTGAAATATTCGGCACAATGACTTATTATCGCACCAACCTCCAATTAAAACATAATATCCGCTATGTCAAAAGATTCTGCAGAACCATTGGACGATACACTCCTACTGTCAAAACCAGATACTCTGTCACGCAGATGTTTGTTCCTGCCTTTAAACATCCTTCTAAACGAACGCTCTCTACATATCAGACATTGAAATACGTCCCAATGATGTCAAAACCGCCCAAAGTATCACGATTACCTCCTCATAAACGAATTCATCCGCAAGGACATACAGAAATTCCATATAAAGCCTTGCCAAAGTATCTTCCCCAATATCATCGCCTCTCTTTTGATCTAGGAGAACTGCCCACATTCCAGGAAGCCGAATCACATTATCTTCCAGCATCAGTCCATCCCTGTTTTCAATATGATAACGTTTATCACAAGGTTTGGTTACGACGAACCTTCCCTGAATTATCAGAAGCTTTACAGAGAATTATTCAATGTGGCAGAGACATCTCCGCGGAACAATGGCAATATGAACGACGAATGAATATAAGGGGAAGTGAAAATTTTAGCCGCACAAGAGCGCAAATGGAAATCGCCCTTGCAACCGAGCGATATTACATTCTTCTGAACCAAGCAATACAGGACAGCATAAACGACCCAGAGATACATGTTACACGACATGAACGCCCTGACCAAATTCGTATTCCACACCCTGACAATGCAAGAATCCAATCAGAACAAGAAGAAGCGGCTAGAAACTCCCATGAGAACTTTCTCAGGACCAGAGAACCTGAGATTGAAGAGATCTTAGCTTTGGACTCCGACGACGAGGTTTGGGATATTTAAACCACACCCAGAGGTCTTGTCCTCTCTCATCTTATCGATACAACATGTCTGCCATCGTCGTCTTCACCTACCTCGTTGCTTTCGCCTTCGCACTCTTGGTCACAGCCTGTGGCCATTGTTATGATCCTACCTTCGTCGCTGCTTCCCCGTTCCTCGCCACCGCTCATGACCTCCCTATTGAGGTCTTTGTCACCACCACCACCACCATCGACGACTACCTCTTCCCGAATTGGCCCGCTTCCCCTTCCTCCACCATCGCTGATCTTCATCAGCACCCAGACGAGCTCATGGACGTCTTTATTGAGGAAGAGGCACCTCTACCCGCTCCACCTGCACCACCTCTCGCTAGGACCCCTAACGCCACCCTTCTTCGGGCTCAGGAAGCCCTCGCCACCTTCATTGTCGACTATCAGTTATTCGCCGGACCCCTCGATGCCATGCTCAACACCGCCCTCACCACCGACCCTCACACTGTCACAGACGAAGAGCGCGACGCGATCCTTGAACAAACGGTCCAACTTGACTACATTACAAGGACTTTGCAATGGCGGTTTGAGACCGCTAATCACGACATCAATACCATTGCCGAATGGTTAAAGTCGCGCAGGGATCATGGGTGGACGAACAATGGAAACCATGGCTGGGGAACAGGATAAGAAGTCGGTGACTTCTTGCATACGAAGGGGGTAATGTTACAATTTCTTTCCCTTTCGTTTAACGGACTCCTTTATTATATAATCATAGCTATGCGTTTCATGGACGCTTATTTCCTTTTAGCTTTATCCTTCACTTTTCCTTTCCAAGGTATTAGCTATACATTTCCTTTTACGTTCTCCTTGTTCTTTTTGTATATAAAGACTCTCATGTATGTCTCTTTTCCTTAGTTCCAACTTAATCGAATTCTTCTCTCAACTTCTGAACGAAAACTCCTCGCTCTTATCTCTTTGAGCTCGTCGTTTATTTGACCTTTGTCATCGTTTGACTTAGTGTCCAGAACCTGTCCAGTAGGCTGGGAGCAGACCGAGACTCTGCTTGCCACTGTTGACTTAGAACGAATTGCGTTGAGAGCATCGATCTTAACAACAAATGGACATTCACAGTTAGCGCTTGATTCTGTAATAGTAAGATCAAATAATGACAAGCGCCTTTCAATTTCTGTGGAAACGTCCGATTTACCCGCTGAAACTTCGGCTCTAATCGATTGTGGAGCAGAAGGGAACTTTATTGACGAAGAAATAACCACCAAGTTACTAAAAGAAAGATTGCGAAAACCAATTAGAGTCAGAAACGCAGATGGAACGGTTAACACCAATGGAATGATCACTCATCGAGTCCATATTCAATATTCAATTGGGGGAAAACAATACAGCAACTGGTTTCTAATCACTAGATTGGGAGATCAACGATTAATTCTGGGAATTCCTTGGTTAGAAGAAAACAATCCCACTATTGATTGGAGAGATAAAACGATACACCTCATTGATGAACAACGGAATAAAGGAACTATCTGGCAAATGGCATTGGACAATCATCAATGGGGCGAAGACGATTATTGGATCAGAGTCAAAACGTCGGCATCTCAAGCATTAGAACATCAGTTGAAAAAGGAGGAACCGAAGACGGAATTACCATTAGAATATGAGAAATGGCGTTCAGTCTTTGAGAAAAAGGCATCAGAACGATTCCCAACTTCCAGAACTTGGGATCACGCTATCGATTTGAAAACCGGTTTTAGTCCTAAAGTTAGTAAGATCTATCCGTTATCAATCAAAGAACAGTCGTCGCTGGACGAATGGATTGAAGAACAGCTAGCTAAAGGCTACATCAAACCGTCGAAATCTCCTCAAGCATCGCCATTCTTCTTTGTCTCAAAAAAGGAAAGTGGTGCGCTTCGGCCATGCCAAGATTATAGATATTTGAACGATTGGACAATCAAGAATGCATACCCATTACCCCTAGTATCTGACCTCCTTACAAAACTCGCTGGTGCACAATATTTCACCAAATTAGACCTCCGATGGGGATATAATAACGTCAGAATCAAGAAAGGGGACGAATGGAAAGCTGCTTTCATTACCAACAGAGGATTATACGAACCAACTGTTATGTTCTTTGGATTATGCAATTCGCCATCTACATTCCAAACTATGATGAACGAATACTTCAGAGACATGATTAATGAAGGATGGCTCATTATCTATATGGACGACATCTTAATATGTTCTCAGAATTTGAACGAACTAGAAGAACGAACAAAAAGGGTTCTCGATCGATTAGAAGAGAACGATCTGTTCCTGAAATTAGAAAAATGTAAATTCGCTGTTCAAGAAGTTGAATTTCTGGGCATGATCATCTCACCTGGAAAAATACAAATGGATCCTATCAAACTCGCAGGAATAGCTGATTGGCCAGTACCATCAACGGTTAAACAAGTCCGATCATTCCTAGGTTTTGGAAACTTTTACAGACGTTTTATTGGGAACTTTGCAGCAATCGCAAAACCACTCACAGATCTAACCAAGAAAACGGAACCATTTGACTGGAATAATGAGCGCCAACTTGCCTTTGACACCCTAAAGCAACGGTTCGCCTCTATGCCAGTATTGTTAATGCCAAATCCTGCAAAACCGTTCATCCTTCAAACTGACGCCTCCAATAAAGCAATTGGAGCGGTACTGAAACAGGCCGATGAATCTGGAGCACTCCATCCATGTGGATTTATATCCCATGCGTTAACACCAACAGAGCAGAATTATCAAATTTACGACAGAGAACTGCTTGCAATCATCAAGGGACTTGCAGTATGGCGCCATCTATTACATGGTTCTCCTCACACGATCATCGTCCATTGTGATCACAAGAACTTGTCTTACTACCGAACTGCTCAACGCTTAACACCTCGACAAGCTCGGTGGTCATCATTGCTATCTGAATATGATCTTCGTATTGAACATATACCCGGCACAAAAATGTTCGAAGCAGATGCATTATCTAGACGACCAGATCATATGGGAAATGATGAGGAACAAACTACTGTCACGGTTTTGCCGAATGACCGATTTCTTCGACTAATCAATGATGATCTTGCCAGCGAATTAAAGAAATACATGGCAAACGACGATTTTGGACGCATCCTTATTGAAGTTATCACTAAGCAAAGCGCACCACCAATTAAATCCAAACTACAAGACTGGACATACACTCATGGTATCGTTTATTACTTGGGCAGGATTTATGTACCTGATCGAATTGAGTTGCGCACTCGATTAATTAAGGAGATACATGAAGCATTATCTTCAGGACACCCTGGACGATTGAAAACACTAGCACTTTTGAAGCGTGATTATTGGTGGCCTGGAATGTATAGACATGTCAAAGAATGGGTTGAAGGTTGCGCACTTTGCCAGCAAATGAAAGTCAATACTCACCCAAATTCACCGGCATTAATCCCCATCCCATCAAAAGCTACACGCCCATTTCAGCAGGTCACACTCGATTTCATCACTGATCTTCCTGTTTCCGAAGGCTTTGACTCCATATTGGTCACGGTGGACCATGGCCTTACGAAGGGGGTAATTTTCACCCCTTGCAACAAGACAATCGACGCTTTAGGAACAGCCGATCTCTATATTTCTGAAATCTTCAAGCGCTTTGGACTCCCAGATGTCTTAATCTCTGATAGAGGACCACAATTCTCTGCTAAAGTATTCCAAGAAATACGAAAAGCATTAGGAATTGATCACAGGATGAGCACTGCTTATCATCCTCAAACTGATGGCGAAACTGAACGTGTCAATCAAGAACTTGAGATCTATCTGCGGATGTTTTGTACCAATGAACCCCACAAATGGAAACCACTCTTGCCTATTGCCGAATTTGCACACAATAATCGTTATCATGATACAATAAAAACATCTCCATTCCAACTCATGTACGGATCAGATCCAATCGCTATCCCTACAGCAGCAATCAAAATGACTGCACCAGCAGCAGAAGAACGCCTTCAAATGCTTCGAAGAGCCAGAGAAGAAGCTCTAGCTGCTCATGAACTTGCTAGACAAATGGTCGCTCATAGATACAGAGACAAGTCAATCAGATTCGAAAAAGGCGACAAAGTCTGGCTCGAAAACAAGAATCTCCACATTCCGTATCAATCAAGAAAGCTAGCACCAAAACGAGAAGGACCCTTCCAGGTTGAACAAATTATGGGACCAGTTACTTATAAATTGAAATTACCAAAACAATGGCGCATTCATCCTGTGTTTCATGCATCGCTCCTCACCCCATATAAGGAAACCTCAATGCACGGTCCGAATTTCACTATGCCACCTCCCGATATGGTTAATGGACAAGAAGAGTTTGAGATTGAGGCTATCCTTGGACATCGGAAACGCGGAGCCGGCTATCAATACCTAGTCAAATGGAAAGGCTATGGAGCAAATGATAATACCTGGGAACCAGAACGACATCTAGACAATGCTGCGGATATTCTGGTAGAATATAAAAACAGAAGAAACCTCTGAAACAGTCAACACAATGACTTATTATCGCACCAACCTCCAGTTAAAACATAATATCCGTTATGTCAAAAGATTCTGCAGAACTGTTGGACGATACACTCCCACTGTCAAAACCAGATACTCTGTCACGCAGATGTTTGTTCCCGCTTTCAAACACCCCTCCAAACGAACACTTTCTATATATCAGAAACTGAAATACGTTCCAATGATGTCAAAACCGCCTAAAGTATCACGATTACCTCCTCACAAACGAACGCATCCACAAGGCCATACAGAGATCCCATATAATGCTTTATCAAAGTATCTTCCCCAGTATCATCGCCTCTCTTTTGATCTAGGAGAATTACCCACATTTCAGGAAGCCGAATCACATTATCTTCCAGCATCAGTTCACCCTTGTTTTCAATATGACAACGTTTATCACAGGGTTTGGTTACGACGAACCTTCCCTGAATTATCAGAGGCTCTACAATGGATTATCCAGCTCGGCAGAGATGTTTCCGCGGAACAATGGCAATATGAACGACGAATGAACATAAGGGGAAGTGAAAATTTTAACCGCACACGAGCGCAAATGGAAATAACACTTGCAACCGAACGATATTACGATCTTCTGAACCAAGCAATACAGGCTAGCATGAACAATCCAGAAATACGTGTTACACGACATGCACACCCTGAACAAATCCGTATTCCACACCCTGACGATGCAAGAACCCGATCAGAACAAGAAGAAACAGCTAGGAACTCTCGTGAGAACTTTCTCAGAACCAGGGAACCTGAGATCGCAGAAATCTTAGCTTTGGACTCCGACGATGAGATTTGGGATATTTAAACCACACTAAATGGTCTAATCCCCATCATATCGATACAGCATGTCCACAATCGTCGTCATCGCCTACCTTGTCGCTTTCGCCTTTGCGCTCTTGGTCACAGCTTGTGGCCATTGTTATGACTCTTCTCTCGTCGCCGCCTCCCCGTTCCTCGCCACCGCCCATGACCTCCCTATCGAGGTCTTCGTTACCACCACCACCACCGTCGACGATTACCTTTTCCCGAATTGGCCCGCTTCTCCCTCATCCACCGTCGCCGACCTTCATCAACATCCAGATGAGCTCGCGGATTTTGTCATTGAAGAAGAGGCACCCCTACCCGCTCTACCCGCACCACCTCTCGCTAGGATCCCTAATGCCACCCTTCTTCGGGCTCAGGAAGCCCTCGCCACCTTCATCGTTGACTATCAACTTTTCGCCGGACCCCTCGACGCCATGCTCAACACCGCCCTCACCACCGACCCTCATACCATCACGGATGAAGAACGCGATGCAATTCTTGAACAAACGGTCCAGCTCGACTATATCACAAGGACATTGCAATGGCGGTTTGAGACCGCTAACCACGACATCAACACCATCGCCGAATGGTTGAAATCGCGAAGGGATCATGGGTGGACAAATGGTGGAAACCATGGTTGGGGAACAGGTTAAGAAGTCGGTGACTTCTTGCATACGAAGGGGGTAATGTTACGATTTCTTTCCCTTTCGTTAATGGACTCATTTTATTATATAATCATTGTTATGCGCTTCATGGACGCTCATCTCCTTTAGCTACTTTACCTTCACATTTCCTTTCTTAGGTATTTAGCTGTACGTTTCCTTTTATATTTCTCTTGTTCTTTTACATATATAAACCGTCTTGTAAAGTAGCTAGACTTCAGTTCCAACTTAATCGAATTCTTCTCTCAACTTCTGAACGAAAACTCCTCACTCTCATTTCTTTGAGCTCGTCGTTTATTTGACCTTTGTCATTGTTTGACTTAGTGTCCAGAACCTGTCCAGTAGGCTGGGAGCAGACCGAGACTCTGCTTGCCACTGTTGACTTAGAACGAATTGCGTTGAGAGCATCGATCTTAACATCTTGTCCAGAGATGATAAATCCTTCTGGCTGATCCATGTAGATATCTTCTTCAAGATCACCATACAGGAAAGCTGTCTTTACATCTAGCGCTTCAATTTCCCAATCTTCTAGCGCTGCTGTAGCCATAAGGAGTCTCACAGTTTCAAATCGTGCAACTGGTGAGAATGTATCATCATAATCAACTCCAGGTATTTGTGAAAATCCTTTAGCAACTAGTCGAGCACATTTTTGACCATCACTTTTAACTGCATAAACCCATCTACATTTTACAGGTTTGCGGTTTTTAGGACATGGTACTAATTCCCATACATCACCATCTTCAAGGGCTTTTATTTCTTCTCTCATTGCACTATGCCATTGTTCCCATTCTTTTGGGTCAGTAGCCTTTAATTTGTAGGCATCTTTGTATGTCCATTGTTCCACATTTTTGGAATAATTTGGACTAATGGCTTTTGAAAGAAGATAATTTACAAAATTATTTCCTCCTTCTTTGTGCATTTTTTGTAGAAAGCTTATTAAATCATCACTAGGTGATTTAGTTAATAGATTTTTATCTATTTCATCTTCACTTGAATTGAATGGATCACTATCTTTATCTTTTTCTGAATCTTTATCAGATTCATTTTTACTTTTAGTTTTGTGTTCAGAACCAGAGTCAGACGGAGTCTTATACTCTTGTTCAGATTCTGAACTAGATTGTTTATCCATTTCAAGCTCTTCATCCATTCTATACAATGGATTTTGAAGTGCTTTTCGTGAAGATGTAGGACTGAAGATGGGTCTAAATTTCCCTCTTCCTTTTCCAAAAATCCTTTTTTCCCATTCTGATTTCGATTCTTTTTTTATTTCCAGAGGATCTTTCTCTCCATAGAAATTATCAGAAAGGAATTTAGGTTTTCTAATTCTGGAAGTCCTTCTAAGAGTTTCATTGAACCTCTCATCTCTTCTAGCTTTCCCTTTCTCTGAACGTCTTGTTTGTTCAGGAGGTTGAATAGATCGATTCATATTTTGTTCTAATCTATCCTGATTTCCTTGATCAGGATTTATATATGAATCTTCAAGCCCTTTGTCATTATCATTATCATGAGACAATTTACTGCGATCATCATATGTAGTATCATGATTTGACTGATAATCAAGAATTCTTTTCTTGGGTGTGTCATCATCACTGTCACTATTATCAGAGTGACTACCATGGTGTATGTGGGAATTGGAATCAGAGTCCTGTCCCTTATTGGAATTTTCATCATTTTCCCAAGTATCAATACCTGGTGGACTTTTAAATAGTCTCTCATTTTGGCCTTTTTCAGCTCTAGGAAATTTTTGTTCATCAAATATTGATTGAACGCCAACAAATATGGAATTATTGTTTTGCATGAACTTATAAGCTTTTGAACCATTTTCATAGCCAATGAATGTCATGGCTTCTGCTTTTGGTGCAAGCTTATTTTGTCTAATTTCTTTAGGTATGAATACCCATGTGAGACATCCAAATGTTTTAAAGTAATGAACTTCTGGCTTTTTATTGTAAAGGTTTTCAAATGGTGTTACCCATTTTGTTCTTTTTAATGGTGTGCGATTATATACATGAATAGCAGTTTCCATTGCAAATTCCCACCATAATTTGGGACATTGTGCATGGAGTCGCATACTTTCTGCTTTTTCAAGTATAGTATTATTTAATCTTTCTGCACGACCATTTTGTTGGTGGATATAAGGTGCACTGTGTTCATGCAATATCCCTTTTTGTTTTAGAAATTGGTCAAATTCCTTTGATTTAAACTCTCCCCCTCGATCCAATCTGAAACATTTAACTTTGTGTCCTGTTTGGTTTTCAAACAGTTCAACAAAGTCAACAAAATGTTGAAACATTTCCAATTTTGATCGTAGGAATGCCAGAAAGGCATATGAAGAATAATCATCAAGAATCATAAGACACCATTTTTTACGATGGTAAGATTCCTGAGGGAATTCTAACAAATCAGCATGTAACAACTCTAAAGGTTGTTTTGATCGTGTTTGTGATACAGGATAAGATTTATTATGCATCTTTCCTTGTGCACATCCAGAACATATATTGTTTTCTGATGGTATTGTGATTTTCCCATCAAAACCTTTCGTATGTTGGCTCATATTTCTTATCACATTTTTATTTGCATGAGCCATACGATTATGCCAGGTTGTAAAATCAGCCAAATTAATGACTTTGTTCATTTTCTTTATAATTACTTCTGCCCAATGAATCAGTTCAAACTGGTTTTTTGGTTCAGCAATTATAAGTTCATTTCCTTCTTTAGAAAATACCGTATTATCACTGTTTGAGACTTCAATGTAACCAGCAATTTTTAATTGACCTGATGAAATTAATTTGTGTGAAGCCTTTGGCATATAACACACTTCCAATTTAGCGATATGTCTCTGTCCCTTAGGATTTTTAAATTCAAGAAACATAGTTCCTTGACCTAGTGTGGTGGCAGCTGATTTTGAATTGGCTGTTTTTATTTCGTCTGGTTCAGAATATGGATGATATTCAACAAAATCATTTTTGTTATTAGTTATGTGCACTGAAGCACCAGAGTCTATTATCCAATATTCCTTATTCTCACTTTTATTTAAGGACACAGCAGATTCCAATACATTAGCAGCTATTAAGCTACTTTTACATCTGCTATCTACGAACTTACCAGTACTATGACTAGAATCCATCATCATGGAAGTCATCGAGGTGTTTACACTCCCCCCCTCATTCCTGGTGGAGTCCAGTGGAGTCCCGGTAGAGTCCCGGGAATTCCCGGGAATTCCCGGGACTCAGGAAACTGGTGTAAAACCAGTTTTCGACTGCAGAATCACCAGGAATGGACTGGACTGTCCCAGTCCATTCCTGGTGATTCCCAAGGATTCCCGAGGATTCCCGAGGACTGGCCTTGACAGGAATCCCCGGGACTCCAGGGGAATCCCTGCTGTGGGCAGAATTGCAGCTTATATACAGTTGTGACACATGTCACGATGCAGCGCGTAACACGCTTTGTTGATTGTCATGTGAAGCTGCGCGGCTAACACACGTGATGTGCTGAGCTCATGTCACGCCCGAGCTATTCAGACAACCACGTATGCCGCCCCACTCATCCCGCGCTACCCCCCGTTCCCCACCGCGGCGATCAACACGATCAAGCCGTAAACGCACGAAGTCGACGAGCTCAAACAAGAGCATCGAGGAGTCGCGCAAGAAATCTAAAGGTGATGACGACGGATCGAGCAAGATCACCCGGTGCATCAGGTCGCACCTAGTCTTTGTTCCTAACTCCTCACCTGCGTGCTATCCCCCTGGCTTATTTGTCTTTTCCGTCCAGGTGAGTTTTTTCTTTTTTGTTATGACATCTTCGTACCAGTCCCCCACTCATTTTTGCGTCATCATGCTCGCCTGCCTCGCCAACACCCACCCATCCACCCATCCACATCCATCCAATCCAAACGCCTGTTACAGTTTCTTTTCCTCTTCTATGACAGATACTTTACTATTACATCATCATTACCATACGATTTAGCGGACGTTTATCTCCTTTTGCTAACGCTTTCACATTTCCTTTCATAGGTAGTTAGCTGCGCTTACTGTGCATTCCCTTTATAGTTTTCCTTGTTCGCAAAACGTATATAAACCCTAGAATACCTTGTACATTCCTCAGTTCCAACTTAATCGAATCATACTCCCAATTTGACTCGAACTCCTCGCTCTCTTTTCCTTGAGCTCGTCGTCGACCTAAAGACCTTCGTCATCGTTTGACTTAGCGTCCAGAATCTGTCCAGTAGGCTGGGAGCGGACCGAGACTCTGCTTGCCACTGTTGACTTAGAACGAACCACGTTGGGAGCATCGATCTTAACACAAGTTGGAACTCTCAGACCGCTCAGTGTTTCTACACTAGCCAGACACCATTGATACCAGAACCTCAACCCTCAGACCCCCAAACGGCTCTGTCCGTTTCAGACGAAAGTATTATCTAGATCGAAGGGAAGTCTTTCCATCGACTACAGGAACAGGGTGGTTTTTCCGCTCAGGAACCAAGAAAAAGAACGAACCAGTACCAGAATCCCTCTTTGAAGGTGATTACACTGAAGGACAAAGGGACGCTTTCCCAGACGACGTTTGGATTGATTGGGTAAACGAAGAACACGAAGAAGGATTTCGTTCGTTATTCAAACCGCCTACAGACGAACCAGAACTCTCTTGGTGGAACGAATATCTCAGTCTCACTGGAACAGCAGGACGAGAACGATACGCACTTAGGGACGGAGAAGTACAGCCTTGGATAGATTTCCAAGAACAGAAACAGATCGAAGTAAATCTATTCGGAGATCCAGAATCAGGAAAGAAGAAAGACGAAACAGGAGAACCTACAGACCCAAAAGAAGAAACAGAAAAGATGGCATCTGACGCAGCAACACCTGCCTCTAAAGGAGATATTAAGCCGCAGCCCATGCGCATTTTTACAGGAAAACGAACCGAAGCAAAGGCTTTTATTGGAAACTTGGAAGACTACTTCGTTTTGAACGATGACAACTATAAGAACAAAGGCCAGAAACAGATTCAATTTGCTCTTGCCTGCCTAGGACAGGAACTCGACGATTGGAAGGTTCTAATCAAAGAGGAACTAGACAACGATGAAGAAACGACCCTTATCTGGACGAGTTGGGCCGAATTCAAGAAGCGCTTTTTAGCCGATTGGGGCGAAGTCAGCAGCGCACTCAGGGCCCTAAACAATTTGGCCAATCTCAGAGTAGGAGGCGACGTTTCAGTCCCTGAATATATCAGAAAATTCCGCATGGAGATTGGAACTTCAGGATTGAAAGGGACAACTGCACAACTTCAGGCATTTGTTAAAGGACTCCCTGAAAGTATCGCCACCAAAATTCTTGAAGCAAACGTTCTATCAATGAAGGAAGCATATGAAAAGGCAGAACAGCTTCATGGCGCTTGGGAAATGATGCGAGCACTTGGACGCAAACCAGGACAAGGGAACCGCTCTAATTTTAACCGAAACACCAACACTAGGGGCGGATCAACTCAATCAGTTAATGCTATGCCCACTGGACGTTTGACAGACAAACAAAAGGAGGAATACATGAAAACTGGGAAGTGTTTCAGATGTGGAAACCAGGGACATGTTTCAAAAAATTGTCCGAAACGAAACACCACCCCAAACGGCTCCTTCAGGTCCTCCTCATCGTTTCAGAATAAAGGGATCAGATCCATCCCTGAGGATGCGCCCAAGGAAAAGCAAGACGACCCAGTTGCGAGTATCAGAGCGATCCTAGCTGGAATGAAGGCCGATGAACGAGAAGGTCTTCTTAACAAACTCGAAAACGAGGGTTTTTGATCAGGAAGCGTCACACAGCGGTTGGCACTTCCACAACAAATGGATTTTCACAGTTAGCGCTTGATTCTGTAATAGTACGATCAAATAATGACAAGCGCCTTTCTATCACTGTTGAAACGATCGATTTACCCGCTGAAACCTCTGCCCTCATCGATTGTGGAGCAGAAGGGAACTTTATTGACGAAGAAATAACAACAAAACTACCAAAAGAAAAGCTAAGAAAACCAATTCGAGTCAGAAACGCAGATGGAACAATCAACACAAATGGAATGATCACTCACCGAGTATTAATTCAATATTCAATTGGAGGAAAGCGTCACAGTAACTGGTTCTTAATCACCAAGTTAGGAGACCAACGATTAATCTTGGGAATTCCTTGGTTAGAAGAAAATAACCCGACTATTGATTGGAGAGACAAAACGATTCACCTCATTGATAATAAACGACAAGATGGGACGATCTGGCAACTGGCATTGGACAATCAGTGGGGAGAAGACGACTATTGGATAAGGGTCAAAACATCAGCATCGCAGGCATTAGAACATCAACTGAAAAAAGACGAACCAAAGACAGAATTACCTACGGAGTACGAGAAATGGCGATCAGTCTTTGAGAAGAAAGCTTCAGAACAATTTCCTACCTCTAGAACTTGGGATCATGCGATCGAACTGAAAAACGGTTTCACTCCTAAAGTTAGCAAGATCTATCCGTTATCAATTAAAGAGCAATCATCTCTAGACGAATGGATTGAAGAACAACTTACTAAAGGATACATCAGACCGTCGAAATCACCTCAGGCTTCGCCATTCTTCTTTGTTTCCAAAAAGGAAAGCGGAGCGTTAAGGCCATGTCAAGACTACAGGTACCTGAACGATTGGACAATCAAGAACGCATATCCATTACCCCTAGTATCCGACCTCCTTACCAAACTTGCTGGAGCGCAATACTTCACCAAATTAGATCTTCGCTGGGGATACAATAACGTTCGAATCAAGAAAGGCGATGAATGGAAAGCAGCTTTTATCACAAACAGAGGATTATACGAACCAACTGTCATGTTCTTTGGGCTATGCAATTCACCATCTACATTCCAAACCATGATGAACAAATATTTCAGAGATATGATTAACGAAGGATGGCTCATCATTTACATGGACGACATTTTGATTTGTTCCCAAAGCAAGACAGAATTGGAAGAGCGCACAAAACGAATTCTAGACCGATTAGAGGAAAACGACTTGTTCTTGAAACTGGAAAAGTGTAAATTTGCTGTACAAGAAGTCGAATTTCTGGGAATGATTATATCACCTGGGAAAATACAGATGGATCCTATTAAACTAGCAGGGATAGCCGATTGGCCAATATCAACAACAGTCAAACAAGTTCGATCATTCCTAGGCTTTGGGAACTTCTACCGACAATTCATTGGAAATTTTGCGGCTATAGCAAAACCACTCACCGATTTAACAAAAAAGACGGAGATATTTGAATGGAACGCAGAACGTCAAACCGCTTTTGATACCCTGAAACAATGATTTGCCTCCATGCCAGTTCTCTTAATGCCAAACCCAGCAAAACCGTTTATCCTCCAAACTGACGCCTCTAATAAAGCAATAGGAGCGGTTTTAAAACAAGCAGACGACTCTGGTGCACTGCATCCCTGCGGTTTTATTTCCCACGCCCTAACACCAACGGAACAGAACTACCAGATCTATGATAGAGAATTACTTGCTATCATTAGAGGATTAGCAGTTTGGTGTCACCTCTTGCATGGGTCACCTCATACCATCATTGTGCATTGCGATCACAAGAACCTGTCTTATTATAGAACGGCTCAGCGATTGACACCTAGACAGGCCAGATGGTCATCTTTATTATCTGAATTTGACCTTCGGATTGAACATGTACCGGGTACGAAGATGTTCGAAGCAGATGCTCTATCTAGACGACCAGATCACATGGGTAATGACGAAGAACAAACCACAGTCACTATGTTACCAAACGATCGCTTTATTCGCCTCATCAATAACAATCTAGCCGATGAATTGAAGAAGTACATGGCGAACGATGATTTTGGACGAATTCTGATCGATGTTATTAAAAGACAAAGAGCACCACCAATCAAATCAAAGCTACAAGATTGGACATATACCCATGGCATCGTCTACTACCTCGGAAAGATCTATATCCCTGACCGGATCGAATTAAGGACCAGATTAATCAAAGATACGCATGAAGCGTTATCTTCTGGACACCCTGGACGATTAAAAACATTGGCACTTCTAAAACGCGACTACTGGTGGCCAGGAATGTACAGACATGTCAAAGAATGGGTAGAGGGATGCGCACTATGCCAACAGATGAAAGTTAATACTCACCCAAATGCGCCGGCATTAGTCCCTATCCCATCCAAAGCGACACGTCCATTTCAGCAAGTAACCCTTGATTTCATTACCGATCTTCCCATCTCAGACGGATATGACTCAATATTGGTCACGGTGGACCATGGCCTTACGAAGGGGGTAATTTTCACCCCTTGCAACAAGACAATCGATGCTTTAGGGACAGCCGATCTCTACATTTCTGAAATCTTCAAACGCTTTGGACTCCCTGACGTCCTAATCTCTGATAGAGGACCACAGTTCTCTGCCAAGGTATTCCAAGAAATACGAAAAGCATTAGGAATTGATCACAGAATGAGCACCGCCTATCATCCTCAAACAGATGGGGAAACTGAACGCGTCAATCAAGAACTCGAGATCTACCTTCGGATGTTTTGTACTAATGAACCCCACAAATGGAAACCACTCCTACCTATCACTGAATTCGCACACAATAACCGTTATCATGATACAATAAAAACATCCCCATTCCAACTCATGTATGGAACAGATCCAATCGCCATCCCTACAGCAGCGCTCAGGATGACTGCTCCAGCAGCAGAAGAACGCCTTCAGATGCTTCGAAGAGCGAGAGAAGAAGCATTAGCAGCACATGAACTCGCCAGGCAAACAGTTGCTCAAAGATTCAAAGACAAGTCAATTAAATTCGAAAAAGGCGACAAAGTCTGGCTCGAAAACAAGAACCTACACATCCCATATCAATCAAGAAAGCTTGCGCCGAAACGAGAAGGGCCCTTTCAGGTCGAACAAGTCATGGGACCAGTTACATACAAGCTGAAATTACCAAAACAATGGCGCATTCACCCTGTATTTCATGCATCGCTTCTTACCCCATATAAGGAAACATCAATGCATGGACTGAACTTTACCACACCACCTCCCGATATAGTAAATGGACAGGAGGAGTTTGAGATCGAAGCTATCCTTGGACATCGAAAACGCGGAGCAGGTTATCAATATTTGGTTAAATGGAAAGGCTATGGATCAAATGACAATACCTGGGAACCTGAACGCAATCTGGGAAATGCTGCGGACGTTCTGATAGAATATAAGAACAGAAGACGCCTATAGAACTTCATCTATGGCCCATAACCGATCAAAGAAATTCTGGAAAACCCTTTATGCACTCAAAGGACGATTCCTTCCCCCTCGGACTCGTCTATTACCACATCGTCACAATAAGAAACACCTAGTATGACTCCCACACGCACGATGCTACCCAATCACCAGTAGACACACACTCTTCATTTCACCAAGACGACCATTGTCATCATCAAAAGCTATTCAACCGAACCTTGTTGCACCAAGAACGAAAGAACAGGAACAGGAATTCCGAAATCTACAGCAATGGATCCTTTACAAAATGAATATATGGATATTAGATCGACGACGAGATTTACAAGAACATGGATGCGACCGTTTCATGCAATTTTATCATCTCTTCCCACAGAAAATTAGATTCCCCATCGACAATCCTGATGCAACCATTCCACCACCATACAATTCATTAACATGGGAACGCATTCCCCCTCCTTACCCACCAAAACCTCCACACTATCCTACGTATGACTTCGAACCAGGATACCCAAAGATTACTAGCAGAGTCACAGCTCAAGGAGCGTTCATTAGAGAAGACGAATTCACTCGACCAAACACCCCTGAATCACCATCAGACGATGCACTGTATCACGCCATTCTTGCTCACTCCACAGAATCTGATGGTAACGAAACAGAAGATCCTATGGAAGACCTTTACGTTTGAAGCTTTAGGATAAAAGGCGACCCACCAGCTACCCATTTTCCTCATCCTACTCGATATACAATGTTTGCCTTCGCCATCACCCTCGCCTACCTCATCGCCTTCGTCCTCACCCTCTTGATCACTGCTTGTGGTCACTGCTACATTGAACCCATCGCTGCAGCCTCCCCCTTCCTCTCCACCGCCCACGACCTCCCCCTTGAGGTCTTTGTCACCACCACCACCACTATCGACGATTTTATCTGGGCAGACCTCCCAGAACTTCACCAGCATCCAGAAGAACTTGCCCCCATCACCTTTGCCACTCCCACTGTCCAGGACCCGGTCACTCACATCCCCTACGTCCACCGCCCTCGCCACTCGGTCCTCTCCCCTGTCTCCGAAGCCCTCAGCACCCTCATCGTTGACTTCAACCATCTCTCTGCGCCCCTCGACTCCGTTACCAACCTCATGCTCTCCACTGATCCCCAATGCCTCACCTATGAGGAACGTGACAACCTGTGGGAGCATGCCAAGCAGCTGGAGCGTGTCACAAAAAGTCTCCAATGGCGCATCGAGGCCGCCAACAAGGACCTGGATTCCATCATCAAATGGATTGAATCTAGGAAGGACCATGGCTGGACCACAGACGCACAATGGTAGAAGTCGGTGACTTCTCACATACGAAGAGGGTAATGTTACAGTTTCTTTTCCTCTTCTATGACGGATACTTTACTATTACATCATCATTACCATACGATTTAGCGGACGTTTATCTCCTTTTGCTAACGCTTTCACATTTCCTTTCATAGGTAGTTAGCTGCGCTTACTGTGCATTCCCTTTATAGTTTTCCTTGTTCTCAAAACGTATATAAACCCTAGAATACCTTGTACATTCCTCAGTTCCAACTTAATCGAATCATACTCCCAATTTGACTCGAACTCCTCGCTCTCTTTTCCTTGAGCTCGTCGTCGACCTAAAGACCTTCGTCATCGTTTGACTTAGCGTCCAGAATCTGTCCAGTAGGCTGGGAGCGGACCGAGACTCTGCTTGCCACTGTTGACTTAGAACGAACCACGTTGGGAGCATCGATCTTAACAACGCCCGCCTCGCCCCGCCAATGCCCATCTATACGCCCATCTATACGCCCATCTATATGCCCATCCATACGCCTATCCACGCCCATCCGAACGCCCATCCGCCCATCCACGCCCATTTAAATGCTCGCCTCGCCACGCCAACACCCACCCATCCACCCATCCACGTCCATCCAAACGCCCATCCAAACGCCCGCCCCGCCCCGCCAATGCCCACCTATACGCCCATCCATACGCCCATCCACGCCCATCCGCACGCCAACGCCCACCCATCCACCCATCCACGTCCATCCAAACGCCCATCCAAACGCCCGCCTCGCCCCGCCAATGCCCACCTATACGCCCATCCATACGCCTATCCACGCCCATCCAAATGCCCATCCACCCATCCACGCCCATTTAAACGCTCGCCTCGCCACGCCAACGCCTGTTAAGATCGATGCTCTCAACGCAGTTTGTTCTAAGTCAACAGTGGCAAGCAGAGTCTCGGTCTACTCCCAGCCTACTGGACAAGTTCTGGACGCTAAGTCAAACGGTGACAAAGGTCAAATTAACGACGAGCTCGAAGATGAGAGCGAGGAGTTTCGTTCAGAGGTTGAGAGAAGAATTCGATTAAGTTGGAACTAAGGAAAAGAGACATACATGAGAGTCTTTATATACAAAAAGAACAAGGAGAACGTAAAAGGAAATGTATAGCTAATACCTTGGAAAGGAAAAGTGAAGGATAAAGCTAAAAGGAAATAAGCGTCCATGAAACGCATAGCTATGATTATATAATAAAGGAGTCCATTAAACGAAAGGGAAAGAAATTGTAACATTACCCCCTTCGTATGCAAGAAGTCACCGACTTCTTATCCTGTTCCCCAGCCATGGTTTCCATTATTCGTCCACCCATGATCCCTGCACGACTTTAACCATTCGGCAATGGTATTGATGTCGTGATTAGCGGTCTCAAACCGCCATTGCAAAGTCCTTGTAATGTAGTCGAGCTGGACTGTTTGTTCAAGGATTGCGTCGCGCTCTTCGTCTGTGACAGTATGAGGGTCGGTGGTGAGGGCGGTGTTGAGCATGGCATCGAGGGGTCCGGCGAATAATTGATAGTCTACAATGAAGGTGGCGAGGGCTTCCTGAGCCCAAAGAAGGGTGGCGTTAGGGGTCCTAGCGAGAGGTGGTGCGGGTGGAGCGGGTAGAGGTGCCTCTTCTTCAATAAAGACGTCCATGAGCTTGTCTGGGTGCTGATGAAGGTCGGCGATGGTGGAGGAAGGGGAAGCGGGCCAATTCGGGAAGAGGTAGTCGTCGATGGTGGTGGTGGTGGTGACAAAGACCTCAATAGGGAGGTCATGAGCGGTGGCGAGGAACGGGGAGGCAGCGGCGAAGGTAGGATCATAACAATGGCCACAGGCTGTGACCAAGAGTGCGAAGGCGAAGGCAATGAGGTAGGCGATGACGACGATGGCAGACATGTTGTATCGATAAGATGAGAGAGGACAAGACCTCTGAGTGTGGTTTAAATATCCCAAATCTCGTCGTCGGAGTCCAAAGCTAAGATCTCTTCAATCTCAGGTTCTCTGGTCCTGAGAAAGTTCTCATGGGAGTTTCTAGCCGCTTCTTCTTGTTCTGATCGGATTCTTGCATTGTCAGGGTGTGGAATACGAATTTGGTCAGGGCGTTCATGTCGTGTAACGTGTATCTCTGGGTCGTTTATGCTGTCCTGTATTGCTTGGTTCAGAAGAATGTAATATTGCTCGGTTGCAAGGGCGATTTCCATTTGCGCTCTTGTGCGGCTAAAATTTTCACTTCCCCTTATATTCATTCGTCGTTCATATTGCCATTGTTCCGCGGAAATGTCTCTGCCACATTGAATAATTCTCTGTAAAGCTTCTGATAATTCAGGGAAGGTTCGTCGTAACCAAACCCTGTGATAAACGTTATCATATTGAAAACACGGATGGACTGATGCTGGAAGATAATGTGATTCGGCTTCCTGGAATGTGGGCAGTTCTCCTAGATCAAAAGAGAGGCGATGGTATTGGGGAAGATACTTTGGCAAGGCATTATATGGAATTTCTGTATGTCCTTGCGGATGAATTCGTTTATGAGGAGGTAATCGTGATACTTTGGGCGGTTTTGACATCATTGGGACGTATTTCAATGTCTGATATGTAGAGAGCGTTCGTTTAGAAGGATGTTTAAAGGCAGGAACAAACATCTGCGTGACAGAGTATCTGGTTTTGACAGTAGGAGTGTATCGTCCAATGGTTCTGCAGAATCTTTTGACATAGCGGATGTTATGTTTTAATTGGAGGTTGGTGCGATAATAAGTCATTGTGCCAAATATTTCAGAGGTTTCTTCTGTTTTTATATTCTACTAGAATATCCGCAGCATTGCCCAAATGTCGTTCTGGTTCCCAGGTATTGTCATTTGCTCCATAGCCTTTCCACTTGACTAAGTATTGATAACCGGCTCCACGTTTTCGATGTCCAAGGATAGCCTCAATCTCAAACTCTTCTTGTCCATTAACCATATCGGGAGGTGGCATAGTGAAATTCGGACCATGCATTGAGGTTTCCTTATATGGAGTGAGGAGCGATGCATGAAACACAGGATGAATGCGCCATTGTTTCGGTAATTTCAATCTATAGGTAACTGGCCCCATGACTTGTTCAACCTGGAAGGGTCCTTCTTGTTTTGGTGCTAGCTTTCTTGATTGATACGGAATGTGGAGATTCTTGTTTTCAAGCCAGACTTTGTCACCCTTTTCGAATCTGATTGACTTGTCTCTGTATCTATGAGCGACCATTTGTCTAGCAAGTTCATGAGCAGCTAGAGCTTCTTCTCTGGCTTTTCGAAGCATCTGGAGGCGTTCTTCTGCTGCTGGAGCAGTCATTTTGAGCGCTGCTGTAGGGATAGCGATCGGATCTGTTCCATACATAAGTTGGAATGGAGATGTTTTTATTGTATCATGATAACGATTATTGTGTGCAAATTCTGCGATAGGCAAGAGTGGTTTCCATTTGTGGGGTTCATTGGTACAAAACATCCGAAGATAGATCTCAAGTTCTTGATTGACACGTTCAGTTTCGCCATCTGTTTGAGGATGATAAGCAGTGCTCATCCTGTGATCAATTCCTAATGCTTTTCGTATTTCTTGGAATACTTTAGCAGAGAATTGTGGTCCTCTATCAGAGATTAAGACATCTGGGAGTCCAAAGCGCTTGAAGATTTCAGAAATATAGAGATCGGCTGTTCCTAAAGCATCGATTGTCTTGTTGCAAGGGGTGAAAATTACCCCCTTCGTAAGACCATGGTCCACCGTGACCAATATGGAGTCAAAGCCTTCGGAAACGGGAAGATCAGTGATGAAATCGAGTGTGACCTGCTGAAATGGGCGTGTAGCTTTTGATGGGATAGGGATTAATGCTGGTGAATTTGGGTGAGTATTGACTTTCATTTGCTGGCAAAGTGCGCAACCTTCAACCCAGTCTTTGACATGTCTATACATTCCAGGCCACCAATAATCACGCTTCAAAAGTGCTAGTGTTTTCAATCGTCCAGGGTGTCCTGAAGATAATGCTTCATGTATCTCCTTAATTAATCGAGTGCGCAACTCAATTCGATCAGGCACATAAATCCTGCCCAAGTAATAAACGATACCATGAGCGTATGTCCAGTCTTGTAATTTGGATTTAATTGGTGGTGCCCTTTGCTTAGTGATAACTTCAATAAGGATGCGTCCAAAATCGTCGTTTGCCATGTATTTCTTTAATTCACTGGCAAGATCATCATTGATTAGTCGAATAAATCGGTCATTCGGCAAAACCGTGACAGTAGTTTGTTCCTCATCATTTCCCATATGATCTGGTCGTCTGGATAATGCATCTGCTTCGAACATTTTTGTGCCGGGTATATGTTCAATACGAAGATCATATTCAGATAGCAATGATGACCACCGAGCTTGTCGAGGTGTTAAGCGTTGAGCAGTTCGGTAGTAAGACAAGTTCTTGTGATCACAATGGACGATGATCGTGTGAGGAGAACCATGTAATAGATGGCGCCATACTGCAAGTCCCTTGATGATTGCAAGCAGTTCTCTGTCATAAATTTGATAATTCTGTTCCGTAGGTGTTAACACATGGGATATAAATCCACATGGATGGAGTGCTCCAGATTCATCAGCCTGTTTCAGTACCGCTCCAATTGCTTTATTGGAGGCGTCGGTTTGAAGGATGAACGGTTTTGCAGGAGTTGGCATTAACAATACTGGCATAGAGGCGAACCGTTGCTTTAGGGTATCAAAGGCAAGTTGGCGCTCATTATTCCAGTCAAATGGTTCCGTTTTCTTGGTTAGATCTGTGAGTGGTTTTGCAATTGCTGCAAAGTTTCCAATAAAACGTCTGTAAAAGTTTCCAAAACCTAGGAATGATCGGACTTGTTTAACCGTTGATGGTACTGGCCAATCAGCTATTCCTGCGAGTTTAATAGGATCCATTTGTATTTTTCCAGGTGAGATGATCATGCCCAGAAATTCAACTTCTTGAACAGCGAATTTACATTTTTCTAATTTCAGGAACAGATCGTTCTCTTCTAATCGATCGAGAACCCTTTTTGTTCGTTCTTCTAGTTCGTTCAAATTCTGGGAACATATTAAGATGTCGTCCATGTAGATAATGAGCCATCCTTCATTAATCATGTCTCTGAAGTATTCGTTCATCATAGTTTGGAATGTAGATGGCGAATTGCATAGGCCAAAGAACATAACAGTTGGTTCGTATAATCCTCTGTTGGTAATGAAAGCAGCTTTCCATTCGTCCCCTTTCTTGATCCTGACGTTATTATATCCCCATCGGAGGTCTAATTTGGTGAAATATTGTGCACCAGCAAGTTTTGTAAGGAGGTCGGATACTAGGGGTAATGGGTATGCATTCTTGATTGTCCAATCGTTCAAATATCTATAATCTTGGCAAGGCCGAAGCGCACCACTTTCCTTTTTTGAGACAAAGAAGAATGGCGATGCTTGAGGAGATTTCGACGGTTTGATGTAGCCCTTAGCTAGCTGTTCTTCAATCCATTCGTCCAGCGACAACTGTTCTTTGATTGATAACGGATAGATCTTGCTAACTTTAGGACTAAAACCGGTTTTCAAATCGATAGCGTGATCCCAAGTTCTAGAAGTTGGGAATCGTTCTGATGCCTTTTTCTCAAAGACTGAGCGCCATTTCCCATATTCTGATGGTAGTTCCGTTTTTGGTTCATCCTTTTTTAACTGATGTTCTAACGCTTGAGATGCTGATGTTTTAACTCTGATCCAGTAATCATCTTCTCCCCATTGTTGATTGTCCAATGCCATTTGCCAGATAGTTCCTTCATTCCGCTGTTCATCGATGAGGTGTATCGTTTTATCTCTCCAATCAATAGTAGGATTGTTTTCTTCTAACCAAGGGATCCCCAAAATTAATCGTTGATCTCCTAATTTAGTGATTAGAAACCAGTTGCTGTATCGTTTTCCTCCAATTGAATATTGAATATGGACTCGATGCGTGATTATTCCATTAGTGTTAACCGTTCCATCTGCGTTTCTGACTTTGATTGGTTTTCGCAATTTTTCTTTTGATAACTTGGTGGTTACTTCTTCGTCAATAAAATTCCCTTCTGCTCCACAATCGATTAGAGCCGAAGTGTCAGCGGGTAAATTGGACGTCTCCACAGAAATTGAAAGGCGCTTGTCATTATTCGATCTTACTATTACAGAATCAAGCGCTAACTGTGAATGTCCATTTGTTATGGAAGTGCCAACCGCTGTGTGACGCTTCTGGATTAAAAACCCTCGTTTTCGAGTTCATTGAGAAGACCTTCTCGTTCATCGGCCTTCATTCCAGCAAGGATCGCTCTGATGCTTGCAACTGGGTCGTCTTTCTTCTCTTTGGACGCATCTTCAGGGATAGATCTGATCCCCTTATTCTGAAACGATGAGGAGGCCCTGAAGGAGGCGTTTGACGTGGTGTTTCGTTTGGGACAGTTCCTTGAAACATGCCCCTGGTTTCCACATCTGAAACATTTTCCAGATTTCATATATTCCTCCTTTTGTTCATCTGTCAAACGTCCAGTGGGCATAGCATTTACTGATCGGGTTGATCCGCCCCTATTATTGGTGTTTCGATTAAAATTGGAGCGGTTCCCTTGTCCTGGTTTTCGCCCAAGTGCTCGCATCATTTCCCAAGCGCCATGAAGCTGTTCTGCCTTCTCATATGCTTCTTTCATGGATAGAACGTTCGCTTCAAGGATCTTTGTAGCGATACTTTCAGGGAGTCCTTTGACAAATGCCTGAAGCTGTGCGGTTGTTCCTTTCAATCCTGAAGTACCAATCTCCATGCGGAATTTTCTAATATATTCAGGGACTGAAACATCGCCCCCTACTCTGAGATTGGCCAAATTATTTAGGGCCCTGAGTGCGCTGTTGACTTCACCCCAATCGGCTAAAAAGCGCTTCTTGAATTCGGCCCAACTCGTCCAGATAAGGGTCGTTTCTTCATCGTTGTCTAGTTCCTCTTTGATTAGAACCTTCCAATCATCGAGTTCCTGTCCTAGGCAGGCAAGAGCAAATCGAATCTGTTTCTGGCCTTTGTTCTTATAGTTGTCATCGTTCAACACGAAGTAGTCTTCTAAGTTTCCAATAAAAGCTTTTGCTTTGGTTCGTTTTCCTGTAAAAATGCGCATGGGCTGCGGCTTAATATCTCCTTTAGAGGCAGGTGTTGCTGCGTCAGATGCCATCTTTTCTGTTTCTTCTTTTGGGTCTGTAGGTTCTCCTGTTTCGTCTTTCTTCTTTCCTGATTCTGGATCTCCAAATAAACTTTGTTCGATCTGTTTCTGTTCTAGGAAGTCTCTCCAAGGCTGTATTCCTTTGTCTTGGAGTGCGTATCTGTCCTGTGGTGGTGCTCCAGAGAGACTGAGGAATTCGTTCCACCAGGAGGATTCTGGTTCTTCAGTGGGTGGAAAAAATAGAGAGTAAAAATCCTCTTTTAGATCTTCGTTGATCCACTCAATCCAAACGTTATCTGGGAAGACTTCCTTTCCGTCTCCTTCAATATAATCACCTTCAAAGAGGGATGCTGGTACTGGTTCGTTCTTTTTCTTAGTTCCTGAGCGGAAAAACCACCCTGTTCCAGTAGTCGACGGAAAAACCTCTCGTCGGTCTAGATAATACTTTCGTCTGAAACGGACAGAGCCGTTCGGTGGTCTGAGGTTCGAGGTTCTGGTATCAATGGTGTCTGGCTAGTGTAGAAACACTGAGCGGTTCTGGGAGTTCCAACTTGTGTTAAGATCGGTGCTCTCAACACAGTTCGTTCTAAGTCAACAGTGGCAAGCAGAGTCTCGGTCTACTCCCAGCCTACTGGACAAGTTCTGGACGCTAAGGCAAATGGTGACAAAGGTCAAATTAACGACGAGCTCGAAGATGAGAGCGAGGAGTTTCGTTCAGAGGTTGAGAGAAGAATTCGATTAAGTTGGAACTAAGGAAAAGAGACATACATGAGAGTCTTTATATACAAAAAGAACAAGGAGAACGTAAAAGGAAATGTATAGCTAATACCTTGGAAAGGAAAAGTGAAGGATAAAGCTAAAAGGAAATAAGCGTCCATGAAACGCATAGCTATGATTATATAATAAAGGAGTCCGTTAAACGAAAGGGAAAGAAATTGTAACAACGCCCACCCATCCACGTCCATCTAAACGCCCATCCACGTCCATCTAAACGCCCATCCAAATGCCCGCCTCGCCCCGTCAACGCCCATCCAAACACCCCGCCAATGCCCATCCATATGCCCATCCATACGCCTATCCACACCCATCCGAACGCCCATACGCCTATCCACACCCATCCGAACGCCCATCCGCCCATCCACGCCCATTTAAACGCCTGCCTTGCCCCGCCAACGCCCATCCAAATACCCATCCATGCCATCCAAACACCCACCTTCACCCCGCCAACGCCCATCCAAACGCCATCCATGCCCATCCAAACGCCCACCAACGCCCATTCATCGCCACCCCCGTCCCTTGCCCTTGCCCCACTGGCGCCTATCTCACACCCCCGGGTTCGTTACACGCCCATCTGCTGATGCTCACCTACACCAATGCCCATCCCTTGCCACTGCCCATCCCTCACCACTGCCACCCCTCATCCTCCATTGCCATTTCATGCCACTGCTCATCCCTTGTAATGTATTTATATATATCATTATTTTACTGCCAATATCATATGTCTTACTGATGATAATCCCAACCACTCCTAATTGTAGAGCTGAACAACTACTAATTGATAGTGGTGTATCTGTTGCACCACCCCAGCGTACCAATGCAGCAGCTGGTTCCATGCTTGCACCTGCCCCAGTACAACAATCCATGCGTATTCGCAAGGATGTAAAGGGTAAAAAGCCTCAGTCAGAGACAGGTATGTCAGATTAATTGATATGCTTGAGCAGAGTTGTGACTCCAGCTTAGGGAGTGAGGAGCATATGTCTGGCAATGAGAATGAGTCAGATAGTAGCAATGGGGCTAAGGCAGTGGAAGATATAGAGGAAGAGGAAGAGGGAGAGGGAGAGGAAGAGGGAGAGGGAGAGGGAGAGGGAGAGGGAGAGAGAGAGGGAGAGGGAGGGGAGGGAGAGGAGGGAGACATGGAAGAAATCCAAGAAGTATGTCACTCATAACTTGCTGCATTAAAGATCTCCTAAATAAATCAGGAACAAAAGATTGGAGCAAAGGTAGTCATGGAGAGGGAGGACCTTGCAGGTGAGATAAATAAAGCAGAGAAAGGAAAGGCAAAGGTAAGTGTACTGACATAATTTACAATTTCCTGCCATTGATGAAACCAGGTAGACAAAGGGAAAGCAAAGGTAAGTCTGATCAAACTGGAATTTGCAGTGACAAATGTTAGAAGCAGGATAATACTGGTGGTGATATGGCAGGGGTTGGAAATTTATTTGATGAAGGTAAGTTAATTCCAGAAACTGATGGTTGTCTAACTATTTAAAGATATTCCCATGGCCTCCCCTCCCCCACCTGAAGGTTCATCTCGTACAACTGGTGGTATTCTGAGAGGCAAAGCAATAGGAAATGCCTTTAACTATGGAGATACCCAGGAGCTGCTGATTGGTCAGGAGCAGGAGGGGGTGGTTAAGCTGTTCAACAGCTTAGCTGATGCAGATGCAAACATCCAGCCCTTGATTATCAGAGCCAAGGTGACACCAACTATTGCTCCTGTGCTCAGAAAGTTGGCTAGATGTAATTCTCCCATTGAAAGTAAGTTTGATTCTTAATATGTTTTTTTTCTATTGAAAATTGTCAGATGGTAGACAATATATTCTTGTCCATGAAGATGGGCAATGGAATATGAAAGGACGCTATGAGATTGCTGTGGAAGATGATGATGAGGTTCAATGGATACATGACAATGGAAGACCAACTTTGACTCTTTGTGTTGTGAGTAAAATTACCTTTCTAAAAACCACTCTGATCTCAGGAACCCAGAATGCTACTAATCCCTTAGATCTCACAAGAGCTGGGCACAGTACCCATGCCTCTGCCTCTGCCTCTGCTTCTGCTTCTGCCTCTGGGCATACACATGGCCAAGTCACTGCTGAGCTTTCTAAGGATACACTTGTTGCTCTTCTCAATATTGATGAGAAATTGGTCACTGATTCCAAGAATATTGGAATTAAACAATATTATGAGAGGTACAAAGCATGCCTAGAAGCCCAACAGACAATGAATGAGAAGTTGCAAGCTGGGACTTGGCCTGGAAAGAAACCAACAAGTGGTTCCATCATTCAGCTGTTTGCATCCAAGACAACTTGGTTCACCTACATTGTACCAGCATTTTGTGACATCAACAATTATCCAGACATCAAGGAGTGGCTGGAGGGAAAAGATGGTAGCCCTACCAACTTGGATATTTGGAACAAGGATAAGTTAACTTACACATTTTCTGAGTTGAAGGAGGTGAAAGAAAGGAGGAACACAAGCAAGGTGGAAAAGGAGAGGAGAAGGAAAGAAGCTAAAGGCAGGGAGAGCTCTGGAACCAAAGGTACAGGTCAGCCAAAGAAAAGCAGGAGACATCAGTAAGCCATGACATGTACCTTGTATATATGCATTTCATTGTGTCAATCTAACAGTTGCCTTGTGTTTGAATGTGCCTATCAAGTCAGCTGGTTATTGATGGTAATCTTCTTCCTCTGTCACATTCCTGGTGTTGCTGCACAAGGAGAAAGAGCATTCCCTGACATTACTTTCAAGGTGTTTAACAAATTTGTGGAGGATAATTTCAATTCCAGTGTGACATTGTCAACTGTCTTAATGACACTCTTTACAGTCACTCAGAATACTGATCTTCTTAGTTTGCACTTCCGTCAAAAGAGTGCTGCAGGCATGAATGAGAAACCTGTAGCAGCAACAGGTTGGATCAGGTGTCTTGGGAATGCATTGAATGATAAGCTGAAAGGGGCAAAAGCACATCTGTTAAAAAAATCTGACTCAAACACACAAATGTCAGAGAATGGAGTCAGCATTGCACTTGGTTTCAAAGCTGAGGCTCTAGCCAAACTTCTGGGATTAAATCCATGTAATTCTAAGGGTGAATTCAAAGGAGAGTTGAAATTAGTGTCACACAGGATACTGCAACCTGTCAAATGCATTTGCCCTGGAGTGGCTGTATGTCAGACTTCCACATGCAATGATGCTGCTCTTTACCAATGGACAAAGAAAAAAGACATTCCATATGTGTCATTGATCAAAGACTTCAACCATTATGAGAATGTTACAGTGCTTTGTGGACATTGCAAAAAATGCAATACAACATACTATATGGACCATGAGAGTGCACCCACAAGTGGGGGTGACCATGAAAGGGTCTATCTTAATACTGCTAGGTATATGAAGATTGGGCAGAATTTGTGGGTTGACCGCAAATTCACCTCTGCTGTACTAAGTGGTATGCATAGCTTTCATGCATCTGCAGCAGCCTATAAAGATTTCTGGAATGATGCTTTTAAGGAAGTAAGAACAGTTACAAGACGCCACATTTGGCATGCCTTTGTACAAGAATCTATTCGCTTCATAGCATCAGAGTCCAATATCAATCTCATCCTGGATGATAAACTTTCAATAGATGAAGTGACATCAGAAGCATTTGGCATCCTTGGGGAGAATGGCATCATTAGGAGTGCTCAACATCATGCATGCACTGAATGCACACAGCAGTATAAAAGTACTGCTGATGTCATCACAGAAAATGATGGATTAGCAACATTGGAGATGGATAATATTGTGCTACATTCAGGAAATGAACAAGAATCAACTCATGATGATGGTGATGATGATGATGGTGGTGGTGGTGATGACTGTGCTCCTGTAAAATTGGTTGTAATGGATGGCATAGTCATGGGCCATACATATTGTGCTTATCAGAATTGCACCAATGACCTTCAGAATGCACGTGGGGGTGTTTATTGTGCATATCATGAGAATCTCTATGGTGGAATTTGCCATGTCTCAGGCTGCTCAAATACCAAAGTACAAGGCACCAAGGCATGTGAACAGCATGAAGGTATCTGGGAGAGACATATTAGAAACCATCGACAACAGGCACTAGGAGGTTACAGAAGGGCACTCAGACAAAGGCCAGATGAAGCCCTGCCATGGCTACCTGAAGCATCTACAAGTGTACAGCCTCATGATGTTATTCAACCAACACAGAGACCAAGACATAATTTTACTCCTCCAAGATTTTACTGTGTTGAAACCATATGTGCCCCTTGTGGAGTTGTGATTGCTTGGGCCAAGTTTGCAAAGTCAGAGTCACCTACTAACATTCTGCAGTTCTTGGAGAGCATTTATCCTACTGCAGAATCAAGGCCTAACTATGTCTGTATTGATAAGGCATGCATGGTTCTCCGTTCCTGCTTAATAAATGGTAGCTGGGAACAGTGGAAGCAGACAACAAGGTTTATAGTTGACTCCTACCACTATGTCAACCACCGAGCCACAGATAGGTTGTGCCAGACCTGGTGCAATCCTGCTCCTTTGAATGGCTCTGCACCCAACTTGGTAGTTGCAGAAAGAAATGCCCAGGGACAATTATACTACAAGCGTGCTTTCAATACACAAGCATGTGAACAATTGAATGCATGGCTAGGTGGATTTGAGCAGATACTCAATAGAATGACCTCTACAAATTTCAATTGGTTTTTACATGCCATGCTTTGCTACCACACTAAACGAGTCATTGAAGGTCAAGAAATAAAGGGAATAACAACTGAGGAAATGAATGAAGAAGAATAGATAATTATGTTTAGTTGTAGTTACTTGAATAAAAATACTCCTACATACATTTGAATGAAATTAAGCAAATATGAGTTATGGACAAATCAATTCATTTTATAAGTATATTTATCACAAAATTAATGGAAAGAAGGCAACAATACACTCAAACAAGTCATGGACTATCGTAGCTGAAGAATTTTATAAGAACAAAGAAGGTAACAATATATTCATGCAAGTCATGGACCATTGTAGCTGAAAATTTTTATAAAGAATGTAAATCAATGAAAAGAATGTAACAATACATTCAAACAAGTCATGGACTATCATAGCTGAAGAATTTTCATAAGAACAAAGAAGGTAAAAATACATTCAAGCAAGTCATGGACCATTGTAGCTGAAAAAGTTTATAAAGGGAATGTGGTAGTAAGAATTGGGGCTGTGAGAATGTGGCAAGAATGCAACAGGGGGTGGGAAAATCATAGGAATGGATATAGGGGTCCAGGAATATGGTGAGAAGGTAGACAGGTCATGGGTGGAAACTTGATGTGTGGGAATGTGGTAAGGATAACAGTGATGTGAAAACATTGCACATAGGGTGTGGGAAGATGATGAGAAGACAGATATGTGTTGAAGCATGGCAGGAGGTGTAGGAACATGGATAGAAGTGTGGGAACATGGTTGAAGTGTGGGAACATGGGTGGAAGTACTGGGATGTGGGGAAATGCAATGAGGGGCATTGGAGTGGTAAGACAGACAAGTGGGTAGGAATAGGGTAGGAAGTGTGGGAACATGGGAAGAGGTGTGGGAACATGGGTGGAAGTGTAGGAACATGTGAAGAAGTACTGGGGTGTGGGAAAATGCAATGAGGGTTTGGAAATGAGGTAAGAATGCAGACAAGTGGGTAGGAATATGGTAGGAAGTGTGAGAAAATGGGAAGAGGTGTGGGAACATGGGTGGAAGTGTAGGAACATGTGAAGAAGTACTGGGGTGTGGGAAAATGCAATGAAGGGTATGGAAATGAGGTAAGAATGTGGACAAGTGGGTAGGAATATGGTAGGAAGTGTGGGAACATGGTGAGAATGCACACTGAGTGAGATGAAGGTGAGAATTCAATCAAGGGTGGATTTGTTGTTATTTGTATGTACAGGAGTTGTGGTATGGTTGGGTTCTGGCGGAGTTCTGGTTGAGTCCTGGTTGAGTCCTGGTTGAGTCCTGTGGCTGACCAGGACTGTCCAGGACTGTCCAGGAATGACCAGGACTGACCAGGACTGACCAGGACTGACCAGGAGTCCGGTGGAACACGGGGGGGAGTGTGAAGTACTGAAGTCATCATAGTATCCTTCGTGGTGTCCATAGTCATCATCACTACTGATTTTCTATCAGTATTTTGAATATGACTAGTGAGAAAAGCATACTTTGCTGGTTCATCCCAGTAACCAGTTTCTAATTGTGGTATTTCAACCACATCTTCTTCGATACTTCGTAAGGCATTTTCATCATCAATGCGACAATTTTTGCCTGTAATAGAATGTGCCGGACCAAAGTTTTCTTTAATGAGATCTTTGCCTTTTCCTTTAAGATCTCTGATCTGAGATAAGATTTTCTTAGTCTCAGGATCAACTTGGTCTATATTTGGACTAATCCTATCCACTAGTTTTGAAGATGAAGGTTGTGGAGTATCCACATTCATCCTATCATGATTATCTGTGATAACCATGTTGGCAAATCGTTTAAGATTTTGCCGTTCCTTCTTGGAAAGCTCCTCAGGGTGATGGGTAGCTTTAGAGATAAGATTGAGTTTCCTCTTTCTATTTTCTCTATTGCGATTATTTTTTACCCATTTAGGTCCTCTTTGATTCCCAGGAGGTACATATGCAGGTTGATTACTCGGTCCTGCTTGTGCATTATTTTGCACATATTTCCCTTTAGGCATGTTCACATTAGGAGTGAAAGGCTTTTTATAAGACTTTTTGCCTTTGGAAAATTTATTTCCTCCTTTGGAAACAAAGTGTGCAGAAGGAGCACCTTGGTCAGCTTTACATCGCTGCCACTCATTCTCTATTTCAGGAATGAGGTCCTTTAACTTAGTTGTCCCCAATTTGAATTTTAGGAGACAATAAGTTTTAAAGGAATCCCAAGATGATGGCAATTGATCTAAGACTTCCATGACTTGGAAATCTTCATCGAATTTTTTGCCATTAGCCTCCATTCTAGCCCATTTCTGCATTAGATCATGGACTGATTCTGCAGGACTCTTCCCCTTAGGGAATTCCCAAGATTTCGCATTTTTATAGATATTAAAGACGCCCACTGCTCCAGGATTAGAAAATGCAGCTATAAGTGCATCCCAAGTTTCCTTTGATGTTCCCTTGATATATATATTAAGGGGTTGTGACAGATAAAGGGATATTAATCCCAAGGCTTTTCTGTCATTTTCAAGGAATTCTTGGTGCAACTTCCATTTCTGGGTAAGAGCTGCAACCTGACCAGCTTGAACGCTATCAGCATTCATTTTCTTCTGATCAGCTTCAGTGTATGGGTCATGAACGACTCTCCCTGAGACGTATTGCCATACACTTTTGGACTGAAGCAGTGCCCTCATCAATTGTTCCCATGTTGTCCAATTACTGGACCCTTTAAGGATGGGAACCTTCTCCTTATCATTGCTGTCCACTCCAACAGTCCAATGGCTTTTATTAGATGTAGCCATTTTATCCAAATTTGCCCAACCATAATTCCCTTTATGGGCAATCTGGAGATGAAAACGCTCATTCTTTTGTTCAACGAGGGTGAAGCCAATGTCTTTGCGTAACAAATGGCTTATTGTAGACATTTCTTTAATGGTAGGATATGTCTTCCACACATATTTAGACAGCGCACGTAACTTGATGGCCGCTAAATAACACATGCCTGGCTTTCGCCAAACAGGTTGTTCTGATGTGTGTCTGAATACTCTATTTGTGCTATGCACAAATAGTAATTCACCCTGCTCAAGAGCTCGATCACTCTGAGCCTTTTTGAACGTGCTATTTTCATCATCAGATAACTCCCAGTGGGAATTATCAGAGCCATACAATAAATCCTTGAAGGTTTGATCCTTCAATTCTTTAAGTTCATCGTGTGAAGGTACACGATTTCTAGGCTCTTTGGAGCGGGCGGTAATGATAACCTTATCGGCTTCTTTCTGTTTTAGCCGATTTTCTTTCTGACGTTGCTTTTTGAGTTGTCTCTTCTCTTGAGACAGATCATACTTTGCTTTGTCAGAATCGAGCCAAGATTCTGCTGCATCTGCACGGTTCTTTTGCTCTTGTAACTTTCGCCTCTGTATTTGTTTGCATATGACGCAACCGTTGCTGGAAATGCACCTTTTCTTGGATCATGCCTAATTCTTGCATGCCCAAGATGTCGTTTTTTAAAGTATTATTGTGAGACAATAATGTATCACAAGTATTAACGACATTTTTGACTGTCGATGCAATTTCCTTAATTGTAGTTTGATGAGTAGCAACCATTATTTTTGCATCCTCAACTAACTCATTTGCGTCATAGGCAATATGCAAGTTTTTATTGAGAAGAGTGGAATCACTCCTTCTCTGTCTAACTACGTGTATTTTATTTGGGTTGACACCCAAATTTACAAAGGCGGTGGCAATATTTTGCCACTCTGAAGTCTGGTGCGCCCATCTGGCGCATTGTTCCCGCGTCTCCCCCTCGTTGTTCCCATTATTGGATCGGAGCGAAAGCGGGTTTTCCGCTTCGACCCACTTCGAGACCTTGGTCTTGACCCTTGCTCCCCATGTGGCAAGCCACTTCTCGTGGCGCCTGTTCTGCTCTGTAGCAGATAACGAATACACTTTATTAGGATCTTCATTTTTGGGGAAGGAAATGGGACCATGCACATTTCCCATGCCACTGCTCGCCGTTGTAGCATAGGTAATCCTGGATGGACCAGGAACAGGAATTGGAGTCCTGTTTTCAGTGTTCCCTAGACAAGGGAACGGAGTTTGCAGCCTATAATTGCCGCTGGTGATTCTGTCTATCACCATTTGGTCTCTTTCAGAAAGAGACATATCCCCTGTTTGACCAACAGGGACTGGATTTGGGTTGGAGTATTTAGCCCAAATTCCTTTGAATCGGCGAAGAGATTTCTTGCCTTGCAACGAGCGAGCCATGCGCCGCTCATTATCTTGCACCTTTTGTGCAATATGTTTGGCAATCCTCTCTTCTTCACGTTTCTTGGCCTCTTCAATTTTTGCCCAGCACTGGGCAATGACGTTCTGGTTTCGCCGAATTAGATCATCGACGAATGTGACATCACAGGCTTTTGACGGCCCAGAGCCGGTAACTCGTGCCTTGCCAGCATTCTTTTTGTGCGCAGCCGACATGAAGATGTTGCCATGAAGAGGCGGCGTGACAGATTCCTGCTTAATAGCAGGAGAGGGCGAGCGCGAAATTAGCGTGGGAAGGGAGGATGAACTTGATCTTGCCGGGCTTGCCGGCATCTTACCCGCTTTGTTTAAGCGGGGAGAGCGGATTATGTCGGCTGAGGAGCCGACGTCGCACTTTTTAATCAAGTTAGAATCCTTTATATTACCCAATTTAAATTGCGCAATTACCTGTTTTCCTTTGTAGCGCGAAGCTACACCGAACAGGGCTGCATTTTCTGACTTGCCGTCGGAATCGGGAATGGCCTCCTCAGGGAGGAGGTCAAAGTAATTTATCCTCCTGCTGGAGGACGACGAGGAGCTGGAGGACGATCCAGCTATAGCGGCAGAATTGCTGCTTTGACCGGCCACGTTGCCGGAGGGAGAAGGTAAGTTGCCAACAAATTTGCCGGACTTGCCAATGCCATTGCCGGTGTTGCCGGTGCTGGTGACGGTTTTGCCGGTATGTTTGCCGACTTTTTTATTGGTAAAAAAACCGTCATCGGTCATAATGCCGGCCATGTTTTTGCCGAAATCAGCAATAGACATTTTGTTGCCGGTGGAACCGGCAGGTGAGGTCGGCAAATTGGAGAGGGGAGATGAGTTGCCGGAACCTGCAACGGGTTTTTTACCGGCAGCAGCAAAGACAGCAGCAGAGGCGGCGGCAGCTGGAGAAAGACATTTTTTATATATATATATTTTATTTGTTTTGAAAAACAAAGTAAATACTAGAGGAGGGTTGGTTTGGATTGGATGGTCTGGAAAAATTCCAGTTAGCATATGCATTCGCTTTTGATGAGAAGAGCGAAGGCGCGTGTCATGGATACTCCCGGTTAGGGCACAACAAGTGCTTCCCATAACAGGGACAGAGATCGCTTTTGGTGGTTCATCGTCATCAGGGAAGTATCCTCCTTCCCTGATTTTGGTTTCGGGGCTGAATCAAATCCCGACAACCGGTTGAAAGATATGTAAGATCTCTGTAAAAAAGTAGACTAGATGCCGCTAAGGAGCGATCCTATGACTAAGTGGGATGCTAATCAGTGCCCACCACTGGTCTGCGTGTACCATGGAACAATGTCCAAGCAGCACAACCTTTATATGGAAATAATTACTAAATAATCGCAGAAAGATGGGACGAAAACCCATATAATGATATAAGCGCATAATTTATTCACGGCCAATAGGGGAGCGCGTAAGCCTTTCAGTCATGACCATGTTAGTCACAACCTTATCCATCCTAAGATGGCCCTAAACCCGGAGGTTTTTGGTAAAGCGGATTCCTCTGTCCGCTCCAGACACCAGGTCCATGAGGACGTGTCTAGATTATGGTTTTTGTATTACCAGGGTCACACAGAAACCTGGGGCCGGTGAGATAAGCCACACCGAGTATTATTCTCACACCTCTCCAGGTGGAGATCAGATCTCTGTCAGGGATCTGATCTGGCTCTTTGTTTGGTGAGCTCCAAGGTTACGTTAGCCAATATCAAACGGGTGATAATACATCCGGTATGATCTACAGCTAGGGCTTCTACTAACAAACCTGATTACCTTTTGATTGAAGAACCAAAAGCGTCTCTGTGATCCCAGGGCCTGTGACAGCATCAATGTCCCTCCCTGTCCTTAAGACAGGGTGTCAAGGGGTGAGACACCAGGTCTGCGAGCAGACGGGGCCCATAACCTGTCAAAGCAGAGCATGACAGGGGCGCAGTAGAATAGTAGAGCTAAGTAAGTAAAACTTACTTGTAGCTGTAGATAGTCACTAAGGTCTGCTTGTGGCGATCACCTTGTAGTAGCTGAGAGGATGTAGATTGACGTCTACCTACACAGGTATATATACTGTCTATCTACTAGTATCATGTCAGCGATATTAGTAGCGCTGACTGATGATTTGTATTGCGCTTGGCAATGCGCAGTCATTGCTGTGCCAATAGCTGTGTGTAGCACAGCTATGCACAGTCGTGCATGTGGTGCACTATTGTCTGAGTATGACTCCCGTCAAACTCTATAATATCTGTCCAACTCTATAATATCTGTCAAAGATATTAATAGTGTTGAACTCTATAATTATGTACATAAGTACAAATAGATGTTTCAGGACAGATTACATAAGATCAATTGAGATCGGAGTAATCCGAAATGTTCTCACGATCTTTCCCACGCCTACGGGTTTTGGGAGTAAGATCGTTTCAACACCTAGGAGATTCGAAAGAATCGTCGAGAACCTTCATGTTGATTTCCATCTGTACTGCAACAAACTGGATAACTTGCGCGCTTCATTGCAAAAAGCGTATAGCAAATTTGGAGCCCATCTATTTGGCCAAGGAGCTTTTAAACAGATTGAGAATTTCTTAGAAAACTCGCTGGGTGGCATACATGAAGCCTTCCGATTGACGTTTCGAGAAATGAAGTAGGAGTTGAACAAGAGTGGCAAGGACATCAAATTGACTTGCTTGCACGAGGTTACAGAAGACGTCAAACGGAAGCTCAAACCAGGATCTGACAGTAACGCTCAAGGCAAACAATCTATTGAAACAATATACAGCAGCGCAGTGCACTGACTAAGTAAGGTTTCAACTACTTACATCTTTAGTAGTGTAGCTTATTCTGCCTGTGTGTTAGGTGGAAAAACTGGGGAGCTTAGCGTCCAAAACGCCCTCCTTATATACATTTCAGTAACCCTAATCTAGGTACAAAATATAATAATAAAAATACTATTAAACGAGTTTCTTTTATTATTATCTATTTTTAATCATTCTATGATGTTCTATATGATATCATTTCCTTCTAAATGACTCATGTGCACAGCTATATGACTCATGCGCAGTAGTATGAGTCATTGCACAGTCATTGCACAACAATGCACAGTCATATGAGTCATTTCTGAGTCATGTTCTAAATATAAATGATTCTTATCAACTATTCAATTCAGTTGATAATCGTCCCATCAAACTCTATAATATCTGTCAAACTCTATAATATCTGTCAAAGATATAAATATCTCTGAACTCTATAATTTCGTACACAAGTACAAATAAGAGTTTATTATTACTAATCAGAGTCTAGATGAGCCTATAGACACGTGACTAATCACATGACTAATCATGTGATATCACATAATCTGAATAGATATTTAGTTAAATATAAAACACTAATTAATTCTAATTCTAATTATCTAATTAATTCTTAATTATCTAATCTAACTTTTGTTGAATATTTTACTAAATGTGTATTCCACATAATTTAAGCATTCTACTATGCTTATTCAACAATAAGTTTTTAGTTAATATGTCAGCAGCTTGATCTTCAGTTTTAATATAATAAAGATCAACTAAATCATCTTTGACACATGATCTTATATAATGATATCTGACATCCATATGTTTCGTTCTTTGTTCTTGAGCTGGATTCGAAGCCATATAAATTGCTGCTTGATTATCCATTATTAATGGAATGGATCTAATATTATATCCTAACTCTTCAAACAAATTCTTCAACCAAGATATCTGTCTGCATGCATCTGATGCAGCCATATATTCTGCTTCTGTTGAAGACAACACAATAGTTTTTTGTTTTGCTGATTTCCAATATACTGGTGCTCCAGCTAACTTGACAACCATCCCCGTTGTTGATTTACGATCAATGGGATTTGATGCCCAATCAGCATCAGCATAACAAATTAAACCATATTTATCTTTTCCATTATATTTAATGCAGTAATCCAATGTACTTCCAACATATTGGATTATATGTAATGCCTTTTTAATGTGATCCTGTGAAGGATTACTTACAAATTGTGACATTAGAATTGTTGCATAAACAATATCTAATCTTGTACACATTGCAAGAAACAATAATGATCCTATCAATTGTTGATAGTATGTAATCATTTCTTGTGTTGCTTGACCCTCTATTTGTTTGTTTGGTACATAACCAGCTGGTAAAGGCATGTTTACTGGTTTTGCATTAATAAGACCAAACCTTTCAACCATCTTCTTTGCATATTTAGCTTGATCAATTGTGACTATATGATTTTGTTTATCAATCACAATGTTCATTCCTAAATATTCACTTAAATCTCCTAAATCTCTACTTTCCCATTTATCCATGAATTTCTTTTTATGATTATTAACAGTCTTTTCATTATTGCCCATGAATATTATGTCATCAACATATAATATAATGACTATGATGTCATTCTCTGTTTGTTTAACATATATTCCAGTGTCGGCATATAATCTTCTAAATCCTAATTTAGTTATACTGTTATGAGCTTGAATATTCCAAGCTAATGATGCTTGTTTCAAACCATATAAAGCTCTATTTAATTTATAGACTTTACTTCTATCATTGGTTTTGAAACCATCCGGTTGTTCCATATATATCTCCTCTTCTAATTGGCCATATAGAAAAGCAGTTTTAACATCTAGTGCTTTGAATACCCATCCCTCTAAAGCTGCTAATGCTAATAAGATTCTAACAGTTTCGAATCTTGATACCGGGCTAAATGTGGCTCCAAAGTCTATTCCTGGTACTTGTGAAAAGCCTTGAGCAACTAAAGTTGGGTATTTATTTTTATGGATAATCTTATCTTTAGATAATTTAGGAAATATGTTTTCATCAAATATGGCATGTGAGGCAATGACTATAGTATTTTTGTCATTCATGAACTTATATGATTTACTTTCATATCCAATGAATGTCATTGGTTCAGCTCTTGGTGATAACTTATCTTTATGTCTTTCTTTGACTATATAGACATATGCCAAACATCCAAATATTTTAAAATATGACATGTCAGGTTTTTTACCCATCATAGTTTCATAAGGTGTTTTCCATTTAGTTCTTCTTAATGGTGTACGATTATATATATGAACTGCAGTCTCAAATGCAAAAGACCACCAAGATTTTGGGCATCCTGATTCTAATAAAAGTGTATAAGCTTTCTTTAGAATAGTTTCATTTAATCGTTCTGCATGACCATTTTGCTGATGAACATGTGGAGCACTTAGTTCATGTTTAATACCTTTGTCTTGAAAATAGTTATTTAACTTTTGATTTACAAATTCTCCCCCTCAATCTGAACGCATACTTTTGACTTTTAAGTTCAACTGATTTTCAATAAAGACAATGTAGGCTTTAATTGAATTAAAAGTATCAGCTTTAGATCGAAGTAATGCAACATAAGCAAAAGAAGAATAGTCATCAAGAATTAATAAAGCCCATTTTTGTTTATGATATGACTGTATCAGCATTTCAATTAAATCAACATGTATTAATTCCAGCAACTGAGTTGCTCTACTAGATGAAACATGATATGGTTTATTATCAAGTTTACCCATTATACATGTTTTACAAATGCTCTTCATATGGGGTTTAATAATTTTTGAACTATTTTCAGTATTCCTGAACATATGGTTTAATACATTATCACTAGGATGTGCCATCCTTCTATGCCAAATAAAATAATCAATAGTTTTAGAACTATTATTGATTAATAAATGATGAGAAGGTCTTTTAATTATAGTAGACAGCCAATGTACAGAATTGGCTTCAGTTGGGTGTCCAATAAGAGTTATGTTTCCCTTATGTATTATAGTTTTGGTTTTACCACGATAAACATGATAATCCATACGTTAATTGTGGTACAGAGATAATTCTGTATGGTAACATCGGCATATAGCATACATTCCAATTCATAACATGTTTATTATGTCTGAAGCAGATTTGTCCTTCTCCTTCAATAAATGTCTGATTGTGTTTATTAGCAGTGGTAACCTTCATGGGATTAATATATTTCTTATATGATGTAAAATCACTTAAGAATGGTGTACAATGTCTTGTCGCTCCAGAGTCAATGACCCATCGATCATTCTTATTTAAGAGCATAATTTGTTCACCAGGAACTTTATTCTCATAATTACTACATACAAATTTGTAACTACTGTTATTTACGTCTTGATTTGACATATTCAATATGCCATTATTAGTAATATCATCAAGCACTAAAACAGTATTAGATAAGTAATTATTTGAAGAATTCAATCCATACCCAATATTAAGGTTAGCCATGTTGTTATCATTTCCAGTTCCATCAATATATTCTAATCCATGATCAGAATAATCACTTTTGAACGGATCTGAGTCTTCTCCACTATGATATTGTTCTTCCTCTTCAGGAGAACCATCACTGGAAATTGGTGTTAAAGGTGTTAAAGGTGAAGAATCGGTTTTAAATAACCGATGAATACTGTCATCTTGAAAGTATTCATAATCAACCCTATCTTCAATAGGAGTATCATCGTCATCCATCTGTATTTCTCCAATTCTATCCAATAAAGAACTATTGTGTTGTACATCAGGTACAAGTTCTTCTATAAATCCAGCAGATTCTTCCAATGGATACTGTTTATAATACCAAGGTCTTTACACACAGCCCCCCATTCCGTGCGGATTCCGTGTGGAATCCACATAGATCTGCTGCACAGTGGATTGGCTGGGCCATTCCACACCATTCCGTGCGGATTCCGGGCTTATTCCACATGGAATGGCGGAATTTCCGCAGACAGTCCAAATGGAATATTCCGTGTGACAGTGTTATGTCACACGTTACAACCTTCTTCCCGCACACCAACACCACACACCCCGCACCCATGGCTCGCACTCGATCACAGCTTGACGCCGCCATTACCTCACCATCTAAGTCACGCAATGGCCACAAACGGGCCATATCGGAGGCATTGGAACGATCAGCCAAGAAACGCAGCGCGAAGCGCTCTCGACGAGACAGTGGTGAGGATGCTTCGACAAGGTACGTCGCATCCACCCTCGTTCAGTCTGTTCTAATCAGTCTTGTACTTCTCCCCCCTTTACCTCGTGACGACACACAGCGACCACCACCTACAACGTTCCCCGGCATTCACCACAATGCCTGTCATCCACCACCACCCTCCTGCCACGTTTCACCTCCACATCAATCACCACGCCGCCTGCGGCTCCTGCCACATATCACGCCCCCCGACCGAATGCAACTCCGACTGCCACGGCCACCTCTCGCTCACCATTCACCACGCCGCCCGTCATCAAACACCGCTGCGCATGCTCGCAGCTCCTGCCACGTATCACCTCCACACCAATCACCACGCCCCCCGACCGAACGTGACTCCGACTGCCACGGCCACGCACAACCGCTGGATAAACACGACGGTTGCCACGTACCCACCTGCCACGTACCACCTTGCCTGCACATGCGTGCTGCTTCCCGCGCTTGCCTAACATGACACCTGCTGCCACATGATGCCCATCCCCCACGTAAAAACCACCATCGTGCTACCAGCCACACACCACGCACCACCATGCACCATGCACCACATGCAGATAGATCTAGACCATCAACTAGGTATGTCATGGCCAATCTCACTCTTCATCTTCTGATGAATACTGTTTACTTATGTATATCCCTACCAATGTCAACACCCTCTCTACTCTCATGGGCTGATAATGCATCAAGATCAACTAGGTATGTTTTCCCTACTCATACTGTTCCTTTTCTGATGAATGTTGTTAAGATCGATGCTCTCAACGCAATTCGTTCTAAGTCAACAGTGGCAAGCAAAGTCTCGGTTTGCTCCCAGCCTACTGGACAGGTTCTGGACACTAAGTCAAATGATGACAAAGGTCAAATAAACGACGAGCTCAAAGAGATGAGAGCGAGGAGTTTTCGTTCAGAAGTTGAGAGAAGAATTCGATTAAGTTGGAACTGGAGTCTAGCTACTTTACAAGAAGGTTTATATACATAAAAGAACAAGAGAAATATAAAAGGAAACGTACAGCTAAATACCTAAGAAAGGAAATGTGAAGGTAAAGTAGCTAAAGGAGATGAGCGTCCATGAAACGCATAACGATGATTATATAATAAAGTAAGTCTGTTGACGAAAGGAAAAGAAACTGTAACAAATGTTATATAACTTCTCACATATGTAAATAACCTTATTGACATGTAATAATATTTTTTAACTGCAACTTCATTTTATACTTTAAAATTGATATATTACTTGTTGGTATATATAGAGCTGAAACAGTATTACAGGAGAGTGGCATATCAGTTGCACCTCCTGAACGCTCACGCTCAGCTACAATTCAATTTCTTGCTACAAAACCAGCTCATTCTTCAGGACGTGCTCGTCGTTCTGATTTTCAAGGTGCATCTGGGAGCAGGGAGACTGAATCCCTACCTCTTGATGGTGACATAGATAGTGACAGTGGGTACGAGTGACATTGCAAGCCTCCATTCTGATGAAGAGATAGGCAGTGGCTCTGATTATGAGCAGTCTGAGAGTGAATCATCTGAGAGTGTGGAAAGTGAGGGAATTGATACTGATGTTGATGGTGGGAGTGAACAAGATGACAATAAGGTTGAAGGAGCAATTGGGAAACAGTTATCTCAGGTGTGTGTCTGCTCTTGCAGTACAAAATAATCTAACTTCAATGTGGAAAAGATTGGCATTTCAAGAGAGAATGAGGGTGCAGAGTCACAGATGCCTCTTAATTGTCAGTGTCACAAAGTAATACTATATTAGACTAATGTCCCATTTGCAGCTAATGTTCAGGTTTTGTTTTTTTATTTCTCTGGTCTCAATTGTCTAATACCTCTCAGATTGATGAAGCTGTTCCTGAGGGCCAGCTGGGTGACCAAGCTAATTTCTTTGGTCAACAAGGTAAAATTGTTCAGGAATCTTATACAATTCTAACTCAATGATAGAAGATTCTGTGGTTGAGCCCTCTGATCTCCAAGGTGCCTCTCGCACAACAAGAGGTATAATTTGTGGAAAGGCCCTTGGTAATGTCTTCAACTTGGGGGATTCACATGATGCTTTAGATACAGGTGTGGGGTCATTAGGAAAAATCAGGTTATTCAATCTTCAAGATGACCCTGTCACAAGCACTCCTATCATGGTCTTGAGGGTGAAGATTGGGACTGATATGTGCTCTGTGCTCAAACAAATGTCCAAGCGTTATTCTCCTATTGAGGGTGAGGGGCTTCATTTTTTATTGAATATCAAAAAACCTCATAATTTTTAAAGATGACAATATGAGAATCTTCACTTATGAAGATGGTGAATGGTGTGTTAGAGGATGTTTCCATACAGCATTGGAGGAGAATGATCCTGTCCTCTGGGATAGGAAAAATGGGGAGTATTCCCTTTCTGTTGCCTTGGTATGTTCTCAAATTTTCATCATAATGCTTATCTTGCTAAAGTTATTTAGGAGCCTGGAGACTCTAAATCACATTTCTCTAAGGCTTCACACTCACAATCTGACAGGGTTTCATCTAGTGTCACTGCACCCTTGGAGCCTGTCCAGGCAAATACAGAGTACAAGAAGCAGATTGTAGAGGCACTTGGCATCTCAAAAGATTTACTCAGGGATGGGAAACCTGCAGGAGGATTGCAGTTATATTATAGAAAGTATCAGGCTTGCCTTCAAGCCATATTAACTTGTGAGAGGATGGCTAATGCTGGAGAGTGGGTTATAAGAAAGCCATCAGAGACAGATATAGTGGAACTGTTTGTTGGAAAGTCAATGTGGCATTCAGATGTGAAGAAGGTCTTCTCCAGGGTTTCAAAGTACCATGAGATGGTCAAGTGGCTTGATGAAAGTGATGATGCTTTACCACTTGCTGAGCTTTGGGGACAAGAAAAGGGTCCCTTCACATTCAAAGACTTGAGGCATTGGTTAGATGAGAAGGACAAGGAAACTAGGAGAAAGGGGAAAGGGAAAGCAAAGGAGAGTGATATAGATGAGGAGAAAAGGAGAAAGAGGAAGGAGAAAGAGGAAGGAGAGATCAAGGCAAAGAAGTATAAAACAAGAAGCAAGGGAATGTAAGCAATCAAATGAGGATAAATGAAGTATGATTTTCATGTACCAATACTTTATCTTTTGAAATCCATAGGATTGTTCATATTCACCAAGGTTTCCATGCATTGTTGGGAATATTGGCCATGCTATTGTTCCTGCCTATGACCATGGCAGCACCACTGAATGAAGGGCCATTCCCTGACATACAATTTAAGGTGTTCAATACCTTTATTGAGAAAAACTTCAATTCATCAATTTCACTGGCAAGCGTTCTTCTTATATTGTTTAGTCTCACTGAAAATGTGCAGCTGTTGAGCTTGCATGGCCGGCAGCAGAAAAAGAAATATAAGGGAGAGAAAAATACAACTGTCACTTCATGGATGACAGCCCTGGCACGCCCACTGAAGGAAAAACTTGAAAGGAATGGTGGATATCCATCAGATGATAGTGGCATGTCAGTCAATGAAGATGATAAACAAGGCATTGACACATTTGCAATGAAGCTTGATTATTTGGCAAAGTTACTAAAACTCTATCCATTTAATGACTCTGGACATTTTACTGGGAAGCTCAAGCCTATCTCACATAAGGACATACAGCCCATTCATGTAATATGTCCAGATGCAGTGGTCTGTGAAACTGCAAATTGCAACCCACGTTCACTGATTATGTCAACAAAGATAAGAGATATACCATTAGTGACTTTGATCAAAAACTTTGCTGTTTACAAGGATGTTCCAGTACTATCAGGCTATTGCAAGGTCTGCAAAACAACATACCATGCTGATCATGAACGTACACTGTCTGACATGACTGGCCAGTATGAGAGGGTGTACTTGAACTCAGCAAAGTACATAAAAATTGGGAAAACCCTATGGGTTGATCGAGGATTCACATCAGCAGTCTTGAATGGGGTATATCACTTTCATTCATCCACTGCAGCCTATACAGCATTTTGGAATGATGTGTTCAGTGATAAATCTTCATCCTCTGGCAGAGTAAGTCACAGACAAATATGGGCTGCTTTTGTCCAAGAGTCAATCAGATTCATGGGATCTATGTCTGACATAAATCTGACAATAAGGGACAACCTTCCAATTGATGAGGTGACAAAAGAAGCTTACCACATATTAGGGGAAGGTGGTTTAATAAGGGCTTCTAATGGGCATGCTTGTGATGAATGTACTCAGAAATACAGGAGAACAAACATTATAGCAACAGCTGATGACCAGTCAAATACATTGGGAATGGATGATGCCTCTGTTATATCACTAGCAGAACAAGAAATTGTTGAAGGTGCAGCCCCAGTCAAGATGGTTGTGGTGGATGGAATTATAATGGGTCACACAATATGTGCATACCCAGATTGCACATCAGAACTTGCAAATGCTCGGGGAGGTGTGTATTGTGCATTACATGAAGACATGTATGGTGCAGTATGCCATGTTGCAAATTGCACAAATAATCTTGTCCAAGGCACACTAGCCTGCCAAGGCCATCAAGCCAAGTGGAACCAGCATGTGAGAAACAATAAAAAGAGACACCTGGCTGGGTTTAGGAGAGCACTAAGGCAACCAGAGGAGAATGTTCCATGGATTGACATGAATCAAGGGGAACAGCAGCCCCATGATGAGGAAACTGGCAGGCACAGAGAAAGAGATGCCTTTATGCCATCTCGAATTTATTGTGTAGAAACAATCTGTGCTCCATGTGGGGTTGTAGTTGCATGGGCAAAGTTTGCAAAATCAGAGTCTCCAACTAACATCCTTCAATTCTTGGAGCATGTTTATCCTCATCCTGACACAAGACCTGACTATATTTGCATAGATAAGGCATGTCTTGTACTAAGGTCCAGCATTGCAAATGGGAGTTGGGATATGTGGAGCCAAACAAGCCGGTTTATTGTTGACTCATACCACTATACAAACCATAGGGCAACAGATTTACTTTGCCGTACTTGGTGTAATCCTGCCCCAATAAATGGCTCTGCACCAAATCTGGTTGTCAGTGGTAGTAACAATGATGGTGAACATTATCAGAAGCGTGCATTTAACACTCAGGCTTGTGAACAGTTAAATGCTTGGCTGGGTGGTTTTGAATCAGTGATGAATAGGATGAAACCTAGAAATTTCAACTGGTTTATGCATGCAATGCTAAACTTTCATACAGTCCAAGTTCTGAAGAGGCAGGAGAGACTTAGGGTTGAAGAGTCTGAGTGTGAGAGTGATGATTCTGAGGACTAAGTATCACAGTCATGTATTTAATTTTTATCATGTTTTGTTCTCACATCCAATGTCAAATAACTCAAATAAATCAACAAGACTAAGTAGTCATCTGTGATAAAACAACAAATATAACAAGCAACAATAGATAGTGACAGCTGTTGCATAATCAATGTAGATTCTGTGTAAATTGTGTGTGGACAATGGAGATTGCATGTGGAATCCACATGGATTCTGCATATTCCGCACGGATTCCGCAGATTCCGCATGGATTCCATGGATTCCACACGGAATGGGGGGGCCTGTGGAAAGTACTGATAATACCCAGGAGCTGTATCTACTATCATCGGATTTGCAAAATGGATTGTAGTAGATGAATCCTTCTTCTTCCCTTTCAATTCTCGTAATTCATTGATTAGAGCTTTATTCTTCAATTTCTTGTTAGCCCTATTGATTTCATTACGTTTCTTCTTGTCATCCCTTGACATAGAAGATGCATTTCCTCTGTTAGGAAATTTATTGTAACTCTGTCGAGGTACAAATGTCTTGCTTTTATTGAAACGTCCTCTAAAAGAACCCTTTCCCCTGCTATTATTGTTATAACTAGTATTGGAATGTTGATCTTTCCAATTTGGGTTCGTGTTTGGATTCTTTTGAATGTTTGATCCAATATTAGCAATTTGAGCATGATGACGCATCTTGCCCCTGGATATGAGTAAATTATACTCGTTTTGAATGCGAGGAATAATGTTATCTATCGTAAAATCTGCAACCTTGGCATCGATCAAATTTGTAACTAGAGTACCATATGATTGACCAAGATTATGTAAGATAAAGAAAAGTACTACAAAATCAGGAATTTTGTATGTATTTTCAGTACCTAAATCAGCAACTAATTTCATTAATTTGGATATAGCTATGATAGGATCTTGTCCTGGTTTCATAGACCAACTAAATATATTCTTATAAAGAATGAAATATTTAGCTATTCCTTTTAATCCAAATATTTTATCTAGCTCAGCTAGAGTTTCTTTAGGAGTTGCTTTAATATAGACATGAAGATTTGTAGCAAGCGACATTTGGAAAATTGCATTTGCTCTTGCAGAATATTCAGTCCAATCTTGTATTTCTTGCCAAGTTCTTTTGAATGTTAATTCATATTCAAGTTTAGTAGCTGCAGAAGCTGGATGTGTAGCAGTGTCGATATACATTGAAGGAAGGACTGGTTCTTCTCCAGTGACATATTTGGTGTATCCCTTCATGGCCATGTATGACATAATATTTGTACGCCATTTTTGATAATCAGAAACACCATTGAAGATAGAAACCATCTTCTCAAGCGAATCTTTATCATCTTTGCCACCACAAAGGTATGAATTAAATCTAGAATTAGATTTTACCATGTCATCTAGATTCCACCATTTGCAAGTTCCTCTTTGAGTAACTTCAAAGTGCAAATATCGTCGTCCTTCAGATTTATAGACAAAATTTGAATCTTGTCTCTATATTTTTGGTAATGCTACTATTTCCCATAGAGCAGGATACATTTCCCATATTCGTTTGAAGAAATGAGCTTGTTTGAATAATGCCATATAGCATAATCCAGGTTTGTTCCAAATTGGATGCTCATTGGTATGAATGACCGTTTTAACTTCTCCAAATTCTCTATATTTCACTTGAGTAGCTCCAGAAAAATCATCGTAATCGTGATCATATCTGTGTTTCTTGATTAATGGATAAATCTTTCTCTCAGATTTTTCATCATCTGATTTATTATTGAAGCTCTTCTTTTTAAGAAAAGTCTTCTTAAAGAAAGGACGAAAGTCTTTGACTTTCTTGACTCAACGAATTTGTTGAAACGCTTTGTATGATCGTTTGGGTGGAACAACATTCTTTTCCTCTGGCCATAAACCATCATCTTCTTCGATATGCCAGTATGAATTGGACGATCTGGGCAATGATTTATGCTCATTATCAGGCCAATTTTCAATAGCTTCTTTAAGTTGTTGATGTTCCAATTCGTCCTTTGAAGGTTTATCTTCCTTCAATGGATAATTTTCCCAAGGACCATTCCAACCATTATCATTATCATGATCTTTCTTTTTATCATGATTTTCTTCTTCAGTATCGGTAGCTTTTTGCTTCATAGCAACTCTATCTAGACGTTCTATAATCATCTTAATCATATCTGAAGCCCAATCAGGTGCTTGAGGCTCCGGAGTATTATTAAGCGGTCTAGTCGTCTTTGGAAAATCTTGAACAACATTTTCATTGTGAATCATGAATGCTGATTGTTCTTCTCCCATAAAGGGATTTCCTGGGGGATAATACAATTCCTTAAATTTATCTTCAGGAACGTAAATAAATGTGCTACCATCTGAGGTGTGTGTGACTTCATTTTGTCGAATGTCCTCATCAAACTTTATCAACTTGAGTTTTTTAGTTTGATTAACACACTCATCGCACAACTGAAAAGAGTTTATATTTGGACCATTTTGGTCCACAATGGTACATATATATTTATTACAAGGTTTCATACCTTGTAATAACTCCTCTCGGATCCTTGATCTGAATCTTCCTTCAATATGCCCGATGGGGGCATTGACTCCGGGGATGACCGGAGTCGTCTCGGAGACCTTTCTCCTTCTACTGGGGATAAACTTTTCCCCGGACTGGTATAATTGAGGGGATTGTGCCTCAAAGATTTTCGTACAAGTGGGGTTCTCATAACCCCAAAGAACGTACGCTGTGACAATATTATCAGCTTTTGGAAATAATAGCTGATTTTCATAAGTCACCTTTGGTTCTTCTTTTTGCATGACATCATGCAACTTTATCTGTGCCAACTGCATATCACGACGTAACTCATCATCCATCTTCTGCAATTCCGCCTGCCTAACGGCCTCCTCATAATCGACGCGACTATGATAAACCTTCTCATTTAGCATCCAGACAGGGAGACTTTCTGCTCTGCGTCTTTCAGCTAGCGCTTCGCTAAGCGCTTCTCCTCGAAGGTCCCTAAGAGACTCGTATTGCGGTCCTGGACGTCCTCCAAGACCAAGCATGTGAACTGCTGGACCATCATAATGAGGTTGGTTCACAAGAGGCGGTAACTCAGGGGTGCTCTGAGTCATTGTCGGTGGTGGTGGTGCAAGAAGACCATTATTGATGATCTCCTGATCATCAATCTCGATGCTGTCATCGTCGTCGCCATCATAATTGTCGGCGTTGCTGCCGCTGTATTCGCCTTCTTCGCTGCTATCCCCCTCTTCCTGTATTGGCGACTTGGAAGAAAGAGGGGGGTAAACAACTTTGTTTGCCTCGCTAGGCACAACGTATTCATTTACAACTGTATCAATTTTTTCAGTTAATTGATTTGGATGAGTGTAAATTTTCATACATAGACCATTGGCATTGACATATTTGACTCCCAACGTCTTTTCTGAGGAAGTACTATTTATGTCATATGATGGGTGAAGGCGGACTTCCTCTTTGAGGAAGCAATCATAGACAAATACATGGACCGATGCATCAACTGCATTCCATATGTGCGAGGCGGATCTATCGTAGACCCTGGCAGGCAAAAAGAATTCCTGAGCTTCAGGAGAATTCTTGATACGATTGTAGCTACAGGTGGTATTGATCATATAGACTAATTTGGCCAGACAATGGCCAGGATAGAGATAACACATGTCATCTGCATCATATTTTTTCATAATATTCTCAATGTCCTCGACTGGCAATCCATGGATTTCTTTCATTACACGACGAAGAATACCTGCATTGATATAATCAGGTTTGTTCATAGCGGAATCCAAGTAAAGCATTGGATGAATGGATTGGGACAAGAAACCGATTTGGAAAACTTGAGACATGTATTAAAATTTGCATTAGCCTAATTCATTTTCTCGAATGAAACATGAGAAAAGATGTGCTTATCAGGCTGTGCTGTTTATGTAACAACATGTTATAGGCTGCCAACAACGCAAACAACGTCTTGAAGTTTGGAATGTTGCATGCCAATAAGTGTACCTGGGGCTCCTTCAAATTCCCAGCGCACAAAATCCACCAATTACAAGTATGCTACTGTGTGACTATCATAAAAGTGACAATCTTGATCGTCCTAATCTAAGAGGGTCCATAGGGGGTGCCCTCCACTAGTCTGCATGTACGTGGAACAATGTCCACTCAGCACGACCTTTATACAGAATATCGATCCAAATAAAAGAAAGTAACCAGGGGATGAAAACCCCTATAATGGTATAAAGGCATTAATTATCGGGCAAACGGGGGTGCATTAACCCTTTCAGATGTGGCTTCCACCACACCCTTATCCGTCGACTGGGACGGCCCGTAATCCGTGCCTTTTTGCTTTCTGGTGTGGCAAAACCCGTGTCGTTAGGGTGACAAGCCCTTGTGAGAATTTTGATTTCGCTGTTCCACAACAGCGGGTGACTCCGAAGCACCACTCCAGATGTTTAATCAGTGCTCCCACACTGTAGATCTCAAGGGAGATCTAGATGGTATCCCTGGTACCATCAACCGGATCGTTATCCCACGATCATGGGTTAGCCATTCTGTATGGATGAGGAAAGATCAAGAGAGGTTAGTCACAGTCACAGTCACAGTAGAGTGATCAGCTATCAAGATCCCATCAGGCCAGATAGAGGGCCATCAGCCATATCTGCTTGCCTGATCTTGAGTGGGATCTAGCCGATCTAACGTCTATCTAAAAATACATTGTATCTATTTATAACCAGCATCCTTCCCGCGGCATGTAACAACTCCGCACAGGTTGCTTTTGAGGCTGTTGCTAGCGGGGCCCATAACCTATTGAAACAATATACAGCAGCGCAGTGCACTGACTAAGTAAGGTTTCAACTACTTACATCTTTAGTAGTGTAGCTTATTCTGCCTGTGTGTTAGGTGGAAAAACTGGGGAGCTTAGCGTCCAAAACGCCCTCCTTATATACATTTCAGTAACCCTAATCTAGGTACAAAATATAATAATAAAAATACTATTAAACGAGTTTCTTTTATTATTATCTATTTTTAATCATTCTATGATGTTCTATATGATATCATTTCCTTCTAAATGACTCATGTGCACAGCTATATGACTCATGCGCAGTAGTATGAGTCATTGCACAGTCATTGCACAACAATGCACAGTCATATGAGTCATTTCTGAGTCATGTTCTAAATATAAATGATTCTTATCAACTATTCAATTCAGTTGATAATCGTCCCATCAAACTCTATAATATCTGTCAAACTCTATAATATCTGTCAAAGATATAAATATCTCTGAACTCTATAATTTCGTACACAAGTACAAATAAGAGTTTATTATTACTAATCAGAGTCTAGATGAGCCTATAGACACGTGACTAATCACATGACTAATCACATGACTAATCATGTGATATCACATAATCTGAATAGATATTTAGTTAAATATAAAACACTAATTAATTCTAATTCTAATTATCTAATTAAACTTTTAACACGATCTCGGTATGTTCTCTGCTTTTTTAAGGAAGTTTGGTGGTATGACTTTAATTAATCCCTAATTAGGTTTGTAATGAGTGTTACGGAAGTGAAGCAGATAAAGTTGTCGCGGATGTAGTGACATGCAGATACAACAAGTACGATGATGGAACAGCGTGCGCGCTTCGTGTATCACTCCTTGCCTGCTCTGCGGAGGGATTGCGTAAACGCAGGATACACCTGGCAATTTTGAATCCGCCGCCACCTTCGCCTCCTCTTCCTCGTTTGACCTCCACCTCACCGGACTTTGATCACGGCGTCGTACGCCCCTGCGGTAGGGATCATCCCTCTGTCGTCCACAGATCCAGCGCACGGAGGAGGCGCGAGACGCAGGCTCGGATCATGAGCGACGTCAGGATGCGGGTGCGACATAGCGCATGTGGGAGAAGAGATTTTACGCTTGAGCGCGAGCTAGGGAAGAGGGCCGCGGGAAGAGGGAGGTGATGGACGTGTATGTCTGTATGGGCGCAGGAGTGGATTGGAGTTCGTAGCTGTGCAGAACGTCTAGTGCTGTGGGCGCTTTCTGGAACAGGGATGCCAAGTCACTGATTGGATCGAGTCAACGTTATCGATGATTGGGAAGACTGCCAACCTTTGTTAGATCCAAAGTTTTTTCTGCGGCCAGGCTCTATAGGAGGGACGGCGAGCAAAATTTCATAGAGAGCAGTAAGCTCCTCTTCAGTGTATGATGGTGGTTCTAGAAGCCGGCTCTACAGTAAAAGTGAGGAAAGACAATTTTGATGGAGATATGCACGCACCTCTCGTCCTGCAGTTTCCTCTAGTCACTAGCCTGCACGCGTCACACCAGTATGTGTGGTGCACTCCGCTGTGAAATTAATCAGTTAAAATCGCGTTCTGTCCAACTTGACGAAACGTACGGGGTACATGAGGGGGCGGAGCCTCGCGCGTGCAACTGGCGTGCACTTCTCTTTCTTCTCTTACGATCATGTGCCCTAGGCGAGCAAAACACGTGTTGGGCCATTTATACGAGAGCCGTGCAGCGCTGGCTCCAAGACAAGGCGAGTAAACCGACTTCGATTGTATAAAGGCTCTGTGTGAGAGTTACCAGGGCGCTCGTCGCATACGAGAAGGGTCTATGGGTTCGCAAGACGCAAGTGGGGGGCGGTCTTAAATGGGAATGCATCTCTACCTCTAGCCCTAGGACTAGCACAGGCGGGTACCTTGCACTACACAGAACCGTATCACTGAAAATCCGATCAATATGGTTGAAAGAAAGAATAACAAATACAACCATGCGAGAGATGAGTAAACAAAAAAACCTTCATGACTGCACGTTGAACCGTCTCCGCTCCCTATTGACCGCAAATCCAACTTTTCACATATGGTAATCAGGTACATATGCACCCCCCGAAGTTTATGCCAGGTTCCGGTCAGCCCTAACGCGGAAGCGACAAGAAGAGTAATGGGCTGGGATTTGCAAATCAATCCCCAGGTTATGGCACGAAGATCTCGGCCTCTTCAGCTGTGTCCCCTTCGTCACTTGCCCATATTCATGAATTGCGAGTTCTTTTTGTTGATATCTGTACGAGCTCGCGCCGTGACCAAATGCAGGAGACACTCTAGTTCATCCATACCCATTGGTCGGCCAAAGACGCAAAGTGCCTCGAGGTCAGACGCTCTCCGTTATTCGCTCGAAAGCCAAACAAAAATGCCAGACACTTTGGTGGATGAAATGCACAGATGTCGAATGTTAATTGCGCATAGTAATACCCGTGTCATGTCAAGGGTGTCGTAACCCTGGATGCAAAGATGGCAAAGTTTGTAAGAGGAGCGATAGAGAACTACATCAGGCGTCGACTCTCCCGATCCGTGGGAGACCTGAAAGTCGACCAAGGCCGGTGCTTCCAACACTGTTAGGAGCCAGCAAGAAGGGATACGCAAGTGTTTCAAGAATGGCAACTTAATTGTCCTAGTTGCAAGTAACGGTGAGTCGATGCGATGCGATGGAGTCATGCCGATTTGGAGTCCCTGTAGACGGACTGCATGAGGAAGAGCGTCATCATCGAATCTTAATATATCCCTTAAGTAGATGAACGTTAGGGAAGACCAGTTGAACCTCCACGGCAAAAGATTAGTGCCCATGGCTATTGAAGTAAGAGCGGCGCTGTTTTGAAAAGGTCGGCGTACAGCTCAGGAACTTTGTAGTCAGGTGTTAAATCATCCGATCTTAATGTCAAATCCAACCTTTGAAGAAGAGGGAGACGGTGGTGCTTGATGTGATATAGCATTGGTAGCATCGACGATCGGAGGTTCATCGAAACATTCTGCCACCGAGATGGCTCTCGAACGAACACAAAAAGGACTTGAATGGCCTCCTGGGCCATATTTTCGCCATAGAAAGAACACTCCGTGCAAAGGGTGAACGAGAGTGGGGAATCCCATTTACATCTGAGAAAGAACTCGAGTATGTCGATAGCGCGCTGAGTGTATTGCGACAGAGTTGGAGGAAAGCCGCCTGATTTTTGGGGATTAGCCCGCAGTCGAGGTCACTCCAGCATGATGGTGTTCCAGAACTGCGGTCCCATAGAAAAGAATGTGGCCCGCCACGCTGCACAGATGTGACCGAGATCTCTGAACTTCCAAAACTGAGGAGAGATAAGAAAATCTTCGAACCGATAGGCTGAAACATTGTGTGCTGGGCATGGGAACTCAAGTTCAAAGCTCGGACATGCTGCCAGGCTATACAACTCACAATGCCCACTGTGATGGATCATTGGATTCCATCACTTGTATTCCGTGTTTTTGTTCTTGCACGGCTTGCTGGCAGTTGATACCGGTTGATCGTTGTTTGGCTCAGAGTGGCAATTGTCGCCAATTCGCAAGCACCGCCGACAACGGACCAGAGACAAGGAATGATAGTGTAACCGAATGAGACGGATGCGCGAGTAAAGAAGAGGCCGTGAATAAAGCAGAGGCTGCGAGCGCGCGCGCAGAAGTAAGTGTTTGTCCTGAGAAGGATTCCTGAAGGACTGCGCGTTGCTCTCTGCCGTGTCAGGTTCAAGGAGAAAAGGGTGGATGGGCGGACGGGCGTAAAAAGTGTATGTGAGGGACAAAGTGATATACCAATCATAAGAACGGGGGCGCCAAAGGATGCTGACCCAGATTCAGAACTAGGCACATCCACCATATACTCCCTACTCGCCCAGGATCTATGACGACGTACTTCGGGTGCTCAAGCCTAGTGATGTCAAAGCTAGGCTTAGCTAAGCTATGGCTTAGCTAAGCAGTCATAGCCGAAAACCGGCTATAAACTGGCTATATAGCCAGCTATAGCCAGCTATAGCTGATTTGTCAGCATGTAAAAACAGTAGGTTTCATTTCATCATATCTCACCCAATTCTCAACGCTTTTGCTTCTATATAGCGCCATTTGAAAGCCCTTTTCGCCCTCCTTCTTGTAGAATTGACGGCGTGATGCGGTATGCATCCATCTTTCCAGTATTCACCTAAAACAGATGTTGCATCCATTTTCACCATATCTCATCTATTCCCTGACAGTGTTACTCAAATCTTGCGTCGTTTGAAAGCCCCATTGACTCTTTTTCTTGCAGCCTTAACGCCTTGACGCGCTGCACTTCTGCCTTTTGCCAGATGATCAAGATGAGTCACACTATACATTCTTTTTATCATACCTCACCCATTTCTCAACCATTTCAGTTCAATTTTGCGTCGTTTGAAAGCCCCTTTTGCCCTCTTTCTCATAAAATTGACCGCATAATTTGCTGCGCATTCATTCTTTCAATATCACATTGAACAGTATGTTACATTGATTTTTATCATATCTTACCTATTTATTAATTGTTTTCCTTAAATATTATATTGTTTGAAAGCTCATGTCATACTCTTTCTCATTGCATCCATTCTTTTGGTGTGCCATGCATCCACCCTCCTGCTAGATTTGATACCTAGTCTATTTTTGCCATGATCTGCTAATGCCTTGAAATTCCAATAGAAATATTATATATATATGTGCATTTGATAGAATTATATGTAAAACTGAAGCAACATAACTAGACAAGGAAAAAAACATTATCAAATGGGAAGGTTAAACAAATTGTGAACCTGAAAATGTATGATACATCAAGTCATCAGTGGGATAAGAAATAGCTTAATGGGAGCTTTAAAACAATACAATATTTCAGGAAAACTCTTGGGAAATAGGTGAGATATGATAAAAATCAATGTAACATACTGTTCAATGTGATATTGAAAGAATGAATGCGCAGCAAATTATGCGGTAAATTCTATGAGAAAGAGGGCAAAAGGGGCTTTCAAACGACGCAAAATTGAACTGAAATGGTTGAGAAATGGGTGAGGTATGATAAAAAGAATGTATTGTGTGACTCATCTTGATCATCTGGCAAAAGGCAGAAGCGCAGCATGTCAAGGCATTAAGACTGCAAGAAAGAGGGTCAATGGGGCTTTCAAACAATGCATGATTTAAGTAAAACTGTCAGGGAATAGATGAGATATGGTGAAAATGGATGCAACATATGTTTTAGGAGAATACCGGAAAGATGGATGCATACCGCATTACGCCGTTAATCGTATGAGAAGGAGGGCAAAAAGGGCTTTTAAATGGGTCTATATAGAAGTAAAAGCGTTGAGAATTGGGTGAGATATGATGAAAATAAATGTAACATACAATTCAGGGAAATGCCGAAAGAATGAATAAATACCGCATCGCGCGGTTACTTCCACAAGAAAGCGGGCAAAAATGGCTTTCAAACGACGCTATATAGAGGCAAAAGCGTTGAGAATTGGGTGAGATATGATAAAATGAAACTTCCTACTGTTGTTACATGCTGACTTAGCTTGGCTTGGCTTAGCTCCTAAGCCAATTAACTGGCTCAGACAAAGCTGAGGAGTTGAAGGAGGATGAGGACAAGAATAAAGGAGCACAGTGAGAGTTGGGGGAGGGCAGCAAGGTGGAGGCAGCTACGAAAAACCGGCTATAGCTGGCTATAGCTGGCTCATAGCCATAGCCAAAAATAGGCTATGGCTCAGCTAAAAATAGGCTCGGCTAAACCGGCTAGTGGCTATTAGCCGAGCTGTTGGCAACACTACTCAAGCCATTTGTTACGATTTCTTTCCCTTTCGTTAATGGACTCATTTTATTATATAATCATCGTTATGCGTTTCATGGACGCTCATCTCCTTTAGCCACCATTGATACCAGAACCTCGAACCTCAGACCACCAAACGGCTCTGTCCGTTTCAGACGAAAATATTATCTAGATCGACGAGAGGTTTTTCCGTCGACTACAGGAACAGGGTGGTTTTTCCGCTCAGGAACTAAGAAGAAAAACGAACCAGTACCAGCATCCCTCTTTGAAGGTGATTATATTGAAGGAGACGGAAAGGAAGTCCTCCCAGATAACGTTTGGATTGAGTGGATCAACGAAGATCTAGAAGAGGACTTTTACTCTCTATTTTATCCACCCACTGAAGAACCAGAATCCTCCTGGTGGAACGAATTCCTCAGTCTCTCTGGAGCACCACCACAGGACAGATACGCACTCCAAGACAAAGGCAAACAGCCTTGGAGAGACTTCCTAGAACAGAAACAGATCGAACAAAGTCTATTTGGAGATCCAGAATCAGGGAAGAAGAAAGACGAAACAGGAGAACCTACAGATCCGAAAGAAGAAACAGAAAAGATGGCATCCGATGTAGCAGCACCTGCCTCTAAAGGAGATATCAAACCGCAGCCTATGCGCGTTTTTACAGGAAAACGAACCGAAGCGAAGGCTTTCATTGGAAGTCTTGAAGATTACTTTGTCTTAAATGACGATAATTATAAAGGCAAAGCACAGAAACAGATTCGATTTACTCTTGCCTGTCTTGGGCAGGAACTCGACGATTGGAAAGTCCTGATCAAGGACGAATTAGATGATGAGGAAGAAGGAACCCTTATTTGGACAAACTGGGCAGAATTCAAGAAGCGTTTCCTAGCCGATTGGGGAGAAGTCAATAGTGCTCTCAGAGCGCTGAACAATCTAGCCAATCTCAGAGTAGGGGGTGATGTTTCAGTCCCTGAATATATCAGAAAATTTCGTATGGAGATCGGTACTTCAGGATTGAAAGGAACAACTGTGCAGCTCCAAGCCTTTGTTAAAGGACTCCCTGAAAGTATCGCTACAAAGATCCTTGAAGCGAATGTTTTATCCATGAAAGAAGCATATGAGAAGGCAGAACAGCTTCATGGCGCTTGGGAAATGATGCGAGCGCTTGGACGAAAACCAGGACAAGGGAACCGCTCCAATTTTAATCGAAACACCAATAATAGGGGCGGATCAATCCGATCAGTAAATGCGATGCCCACTGGACGTTTGACAGATGAACAAAAGGAGGAATATATGAAATCTGGAAAATGTTTCAGATGTGGAAACCAGGGGCACGTTTCAAGGAATTGTCCCAAACGAAACACCACATCAAACGCCTCCTTCAAGGCCTCCTCATCGTTTCAGAATAAGGGGATCAGATCCATCCCTGAAGATGCGCCCAAGGAAAAGAAGGATGACCCAGTTGCAAGCATCAGAGCGATCCTTGCTGGGATGAAGGCCGATGAACGAGAAGGTCTTCTCAATGAACTTGAAAACGAGGGTTTTTAACCCGGAAGCGTCATACAGCGGTTGACACTTCCATAACAAATGGACATTCACAGTTAGCGCTTGATTCTGTAATAGTAAGATCGAATAATGACAAGCGCCTCTCAATTTCTGTGGAGACGTCCGATTTACCCGCTGATACTTCGGCTCTAATCGATTGTGGAGCAGAAGGGAATTTTATTGACGAAGAAGTAACCTGTTAAGATCGATGCTCCCAACGCAGTTCGTTCTAAGTCAACAGTGGCAAGCAGAGTCTCGGTCTGCTCCCAGCCTACTGGACAGATTCTGGACGCTAAGTCAAACGATGACGAAGGTCTTTAGGTCGACGACGAGCTCAAGGAAGAGAGCAAGGAGTTCGAGTCAAATTGAGAGTATGATTCGATTAAGTTGGAACTAAGGAAAAGAGACATACATGAGAGTCTTTATATACAAAAGAACAAAGAGAATGTAAAAGGAAATGTATAGCTAATACCTTGGAAAGGAAAATTGAAAGATAAAGCTAAAAGGGAATAAGCGTCCATGAAACGCATAACTATGATTATATAATAAAGGAGTCCGTTAAATGAAAGGGAAAGAAATTGTAACATTACCCCCTTCGTATGCAAGAAGTCACCGACTTCTTATCCTGTTCCCCAGCCATGGTTTCCATTATTTGTCCACCCATGATCCCTGCGCGACTTTAACCATTCGGCGATGGTATTGATGTCGTGATTAGCGGTCTCAAACCGCCATTGCAAAGTCCTTGTAATGTAGTCAAGTTGGACCGTTTGTTCAAGGATTGCATCGCGCTCTTCGTCTGTGACAGTGTGAGGGTCGGTGGTGAGGGCGGTGTTGAGCATGGCATCGAGGGGTCCGGCGAATAACTGATAGTCGACAATGAAGGTGGCGAGGGCCTCCTGAGCCCGAAGAAGGGTGGCGTTAGGGGTCCTAGCAAGAGGTGGTGCGGGTGGAGCGGGTAGAGGTGCCTCTTCCTCAATAAAGACGTTCATGAGCTCGTCTGGGTGCTGATGAAGGTCAGCGATGGTGGAGGAAGGTGAGCCAGGCCAATTCGGGAAGAGGTAGTCGTCGATGGTGGTGGTGGTGGTGACAAAGACCTCAATAGGGAGGTCATGAGTGGTGGCGAGGAACGGGGAGGCAGCGACAAAAGTAGGATCATAACAATGGCCACAGGCTGTGACCAAGAGCGCGAAGGCAAAAGCAACGAGGTAGGCGACGACGACGATGGTAGACATGTTGTATCGATAAGATGAGAGAGGACAAAACCTCTGGGTGTGGTTTAAATATCCCAAATCTCGTCGTCGGAGTCCAAAGCTAAGATCTCTTCAATCTCAGGTTCTCTGGTCCTGAGAAAGTTCTCATGGGAGTTTCTAGCCACTTCTTCTTGTTCTGATCGGATTCTTGCGTTGTCAGGGTGTGGAATACGAATTTGGTCAGGGTGTTCATGTTGTGTAACGTGTATCTCTGAGTCGTTTATGCTGTCCTGTATTGCTTGGTTCAGAAGAATGTAGTATTGCTCGGTTGCAAGGGCGATTTCCATTTGCGCTCTTGTGCGGCTAAAATTTTCACTTCCCCTTATATTCATTCGTCGTTCATATTGCCATTGTTCCGCGGAGATGTCTCTGCCACATTGAATAATTCTCTGTAAAGCTTCTGATAATTCAGGGAAGGTTCGTCGTAACCAAACCCTGTGATAAACGTTATCATATTGAAAACAGGGATGGACTGATGCTGGAAGATAATGTGATTCGGCTTCCTGGAATGTGGGCAGTTCTCCTAGATCAAAAGAGAGGCGATGGTATTGGGGAAGATACTTTGGCAAGGCATTATATGGAATTTCTGTATGTCCTTGCGGATGAATTCGTTTATGAGGAGGTGATCGTGATACTTTGGGCGGTTTTGACATCATTGGGATGTATTTCAATGTCTGATATGTAGAGAGCGTTCGTTTAGAAGGATGTTTAAAGGCAGGAACAAACATCTGCGCGACAGAGTATCTGGTTTTGACAGTAGGAGTGTATCGTCCAATGGTTCTGCAGAATCTTTTGACATAGCGGATATTATGTTTTAATTGGAGGTTGGTGTGATAATAAGTCATTGTGCCGAATATTTCAGAGGTTTCTTCTGTTTTTATACTCTACTAGAATATCCGCAGCATTGCCCAAATGTCGTTCTGGTTCACAGGTATTGTCATTTGCTCCATAGCCTTTCCACTTGACTAAGTATTGATAACCGGCTCCACGTTTTCGATGTCCAAGGATAGCCTCAATCTCAAACTCTTCTTGTCCATTAACCATATCGGGAGGTGGCATAGTGAAATTCGGACCATGCATTGAGGTTTCCTTATATGGAGTGAGGAGCGATGCATGAAACACAGGGTGAATGCGCCATTGTTTTGGTAACTTCAATCTATAGGTAACTGGCCCCATGACTTGTTCAACCTGGAAGGGTCCTTCTCGTTTTGGTGCTAGCTTTCTTGATTGATACGGAATGTGGAGATTCTTGTTTTCAAGCCAGACTTTGTCACCCTTTTCGAATCTGATTGACTTGTCTCTGTATCTGTGAGCGACCATTTGTCTAGCAAGTTCATGAGCAGCTAGAGCTTCTTCTCTGGCTTTTCGAAGCATCTGGAGGCGTTCTTCTGCTGCTGGAGCAGTCATTTTGAGCGCTGCTGTAGGGATAGCGATCGGATCTGTTCCATACATAAGTTGGAATGGAGATGTTTTTATTGTATCATGATAACGATTATTGTGTGCAAATTCAGCGATAGGCAAGAGTGGTTTCCATTTGTGGGGTTCATTGGTACAAAACATCCGAAGATAGATCTCAAGTTCTTGATTGACACGTTCAGTTTTGCCATCTGTTTGAGGATGATAAGCAGTGCTCATCCTGTGATCAATTCCTAATGCTTTTCGTATTTCTTGGAATACTTTAGCAGAGAATTGTGGTCCTCTATCAGAGATTAAGACATCTGGGAGTCCAAAGCGCTTGAAGATTTCAGAAATATAGAGATCGGCTGTTCCTAAAGCGTCGATTGTCTTGTTGCAAGGGGTGAAAATTACCCCCTTTGTAAGGCCATGGTCCACCGTGACCAATATGGAGTCAAAGCCTTCGGAAACAGGAAGATCAGTGATGAAATCGAGTGTGACCTGCTGAAATGGGCGTGTAGCTTTTGATGGGATAGGGATTAATGCCGGTGAATTTGGGTGAGTATTGACTTTCATTTGCTGGCAAAGTGCGCAACCTTCAACCCATTCTTTGACATGTCTATACATTCCAGGCCACCAATAATCACGCTTCAAAAGTGCTAGTGTTTTCAATCGTCCAGGGTGTCCTGAAGATAATGCTTCATGTATCTCCTTAATTAATCGAGTGCGCAACTCAATTTGATCAGGCACATAAATCCTGCCCAAGTAATAAACGATACCATGAGTGTATGTCCAGTCTTGTAGTTTGGATTTAATTGGTGGTGCTCTTTGCTTAGTGATAACTTCAATAAGGATGCGTCCAAAATCGTCGTTTGCCATGTATTTCTTTAATTCGCTGGCAAGATCATCATTGATTAGTCGAATAAATCGGTCATTCGGCAAAAACCGTGACAGTAGTTTGTTCCTCATCATTTCCCATATGATCTGGTCGTCTGGATAATGCATCTGCTTCGAACATTTTTGTGCCGGGTATATGTTCAATACGAAGATCATATTCAGATAGCAATGATGACCACCGAGCTTGTCGAGGTGTTAAGTGTTGAGCAGTTCGGTAGTAAGACAAGTTCTTGTGATCACAATGGATGATGATCGTGTGAGGAGAACCATGTAATAGATGGCGCCATACTGCAAGTCCCTTGATGATTGCAAGCAGTTCTCTGTCGTAAATTTGATAATTCTGCTCCGTTGGTGTTAACGCATGGGATATAAATCCACATGGATGGAGTGCTCCAGATTCATCAGCCTGTTTCAGTACCGCTCCAATTGCTTTATTGGAGGCGTCGGTTTGAAGGATGAACGGTTTTGCAGGATTTGGCATTAACAATACTGGCATAGAGGCGAACCGTTGCTTTAGGGTGTCAAAGGCAAATTGGCGCTCATTATTCCAGTCAAATGGTTCCGTTTTCTTGGTTAGATCTGTGAGTGGTTTTGCGATTGCTGCAAAGTTCCCAATAAAACGTCTGTAAAAGTTTCCAAAACCTAGGTGTTACGATTTCTTTCCCTTTCGTTAATGGACTCATTTTATTATATAATCATTGTTATGCGCTTCATGGACGCTCATCTCCTTTAGCTACTTTACCTTCACATTTCCTTTCTTAGGTATTTAGCTGTACGTTTCCTTTTATATTTCTCTTGTTCTTTTACATATATAAACCGTCTTGTAAAGTAGCTAGACTTCAGTTCCAACTTAATCGAATTCTTCTCTCAACTTCTGAACGAAAACTCCTCACTCTCATTTCTTTGAGCTCGTCGTTTATTTGACCTTTGTCATTGTTTGACTTAGTGTCCAGAACCTGTCCAGTAGGCTGGGAGCGGACCGAGACTCTGCTTGCCACTGTTGACTTAGAACGAATTGCGTTGAGAGCATCGATCTTAACACAAGTTGGAACTCACAGAACTGCTCAGTGTTTCTACACTAGCCAGACACCATTGATACCAGAACCTTGAACCTCAGACCACCGAACGGCTCTGTCCGTTTCAGACGAAAATATTATCTAGATCGACGAGAGGTTTTTCCGTCGACTACAGGAACAGGGTGGTTTTTCCGCTCAGGAACTAAGAAGAAAAACGAACCAGTACCAGCATCCCTCTTTGAAGGTGATTATATTGAAGGAGACGGAAAGGAAGTCCTCCCAGATAACGTTTGGATTGAGTGGATCAACGAAGATCTAGAAAAAGACTTTTACTCTCTATTTTATCCACCCACTGAAGAACCAGAATCCTCCTGGTGGAACGAATTCCTCAGTCTCTCTGGAGCACCACCACAGGACAGATACGCACTCCAAGACAAAGGGAAACAGCCTTGGAGAGACTTCCTAGAACAGAAACAGATCGAACAAAGTCTATTTGGAGATCCAGAATCAGGGAAGAAGAAAGACGAAACAGGAGAACCTACAGATCCGAAAGAAGAAACAGAAAAGATGGCATCTGACATAGCAGCACCTGCCTCTAAAGGAGATATCAAACCGCAGCCTATGCGCGTTTTTACAGGAAAACGAACCGAAGCAAAGGCTTTCATTGGAAGTCTTGAAGATTACTTTGTTTTGAATGATGATAATTATAAAAACAAAGCACAGAAGCAGATTCGATTTACTCTTGCCTGTCTTGGGCAGGAACTCGATGATTGGAAAGTCCTGATCAAGGATGAATTGGACGATGAAGAAGAAACAACCCTTACTTGGACGAATTGGGCAGAATTCAAGAAACGTTTCTTAGCCGATTGGGGGGAAGTTAATAGTGCTCTCAGAGCGCTGAACAATCTAGCCAATCTCAGAGTAGGGGGCGACGTTTCAGTCCCGGAATATATCAGAAAATTTCGCATGGAAATCGGTACTTCAGGATTGAAAGGAACTACTGCGCAGCTCCAAGTCTTTGTCAAAGGACTCCCCGAAAGTATTGCTACAAAGATACTTGAAGCAAACGTTCTATCCATGAAAGAAGCGTATGAAAAGGCAGAACAGCTTCATGGCGCTTGGGAAATGATGCGAGCGCTTGGAAGAAAACCAGGACAAGGGAATCGCTCCAATTTTAACCGAAACACCAATAATAGGGGCGGATCAACCCGATCAGTAAATGCTATGCCTACTGGACGTTTGACAGATGAACAAAAGGAGGAATACATGAAATCTGGAAAATGTTTCAGATGTGGAAACCAGGGGCATGTTTCAAGGAATTGTCCCAAACGAAACACCATGTCAAACGCCTCCTTTAGGGCCTCCTCATTGTTTCAGAATAAAGGGATTAGATCTATCCCTGAAGAGGCGTCCAAAGAGAAGAAAGACAATCCAGTTGCAAGCATCAGAGCGATCCTTGCTGGAATGAAGGCCGATGAACGAGAAGGTCTTCTCAATGAACTCGAAAACGAGGGTTTTTAATCCGGAAGCGTCACACAGCGGTTGGCACTTCCATAACAAATGGACATTCACAGTTAGCGCTTGATTCTGTAATAGTAAGATCAAATAATGACAAGCGCCTTTCAATTTCTGTGGAAACGTCCGATTTACCCGCTGAAACTTCGGCTCTAATCGATTGTGGAGCAGAAGGGAACTTTATTGACGAAGAAATAACCACCAAGTTACTAAAAGAAAGATTGCGAAAACCAATTAGAGTCAGAAACGCAGATGGAACGGTTAACACCAACGGAATGATCACTCATCGAGTCCATATTCAATATTCAATTGGGGGAAAACAATACAGCAACTGGTTTCTAATCACTAGATTGGGAGATCAACGATTAATTCTGGGAATTCCTTGGTTAGAAGAAAACAATCCCACTATTGATTGGAGAGATAAAACGATACACCTCATTGATGAACAACGGAATAAAGGAACTATCTGGCAAATGGCATTGGACAATCATCAATGGGGCGAAGACGATTATTGGATCAGAGTCAAAACGTCGGCATCTCAAGCATTAGAACATCAGTTGAAAAAGGAGGAACCGAAGACGGAATTACCATTAGAATATGAGAAATGGCGTTCAGTCTTTGAGAAAAAGGCATCAGAACGATTCCCAACTTCCAGAACTTGGGATCACGCTATCGATTTGAAAACCGGTTTTAGTCCTAAAGTTAGTAAGATCTATCCGTTATCAATCAAAGAACAGTCGTCGCTGGACGAATGGATTGAAGAACAGCTAGCTAAAGGCTACATCAAACCGTCGAAATCTCCTCAAGCATCGCCATTCTTCTTTGTCTCAAAAAAGGAAAGTGGTGCGCTTCGGCCGTGCCAAGATTATAGATATTTGAACGATTGGACAATCAAGAATGCATACCCATTACCCCTAGTATCTGACCTCCTTACAAAACTCGCTGGTGCACAATATTTCACCAAATTAGACCTCCGATGGGGATATAATAACGTCAGAATCAAGAAAGGGGACGAATGGAAAGCTGCTTTCATTACCAACAGAGGATTATACGAACCAACTGTTATGTTCTTTGGATTATGCAATTCGCCATCTACATTCCAAACTATGATGAACGAATACTTCAGAGACATGATTAATGAAGGATGGCTCATTATCTATATGGACGACATCTTAATATGTTCTCAGAATTTGAACGAACTAGAAGAACGAACAAAAAGGGTTCTCGATCGATTAGAAGAGAACGATCTGTTCCTGAAATTAGAAAAATGTAAATTCGCTGTTCAAGAAGTTGAATTTCTGGGCATGATCATCTCACCTGGAAAAATACAAATGGATCCTATCAAACCCGCAGGAATAGCTGATTGGCCAGTACCATCAACGGTTAAACAAGTCCGATCATTCCTAGTGTTAAGATCGATGCTCTCAACGCAATTCGTTCTAAGTCAACAGTGGCAAGCAGAGTCTCGGTCTGCTCCCAGCCTACTGGACAGGTTCTGGACACTAAGTCAAACAATGACAAAGGTCAAATAAACGACGAGCTCAAAGAAATGAGAGTGAGGAGTTTTCGTTCAGAAGTTGAGAGAAGAATTCGATTAAGTTGGAACTGAAGTCTAGCTACTTTACAAGACGGTTTATATATGTAAAAGAACAAGAGAAATATAAAAGGAAACGTACAGCTAAATACCTAAGAAAGGAAATGTGAAGGTAAAGTAGCTAAAGGAGATGAGCGTCCATGAAGCGCATAACAATGATTATATAATAAAATGAGTCCATTGACGAAAGGGAAAGAAATCGTAACATTACCCCCTTCGTATGCAAGAAGTCACCGACTTCTTAACCTGTTCCCCAACCATGGTTTCCACCATTTGTCCACCCATGATCCCTTCGCGATTTCAACCATTCGGCGATGGTGTTGATGTCGTGGTTAGCGGTCTCAAACCGCCATTGCAATGTCCTTGTGATATAGTCGAGCTGGACCGTTTGTTCAAGAATTGCATCGCGTTCTTCATCCGTGATGGTATGAGGGTCGGTGGTGAGGGCGGTGTTGAGCATGGCGTCGAGGGGTCCGGCGAAAAGTTGATAGTCAACGATGAAGGTGGCGAGGGCTTCCTGAGCCCGAAGAAGGGTGGCATTAGGGATCCTAGCGAGAGGTGGTGCGGGTAGAGCGGGTAGGGGTGCCTCTTCTTCAATGACAAAATCCGCGAGCTCATCTGGATGTTGATGAAGGTCGGCGACGGTGGATGAGGGAGAAGCGGGCCAATTCGGGAAAAGGTAGTCGTCGACGGTGGTGGTGGTGGTAACGAAGACCTCGATAGGGAGGTCATGGGCGGTGGCGAGGAACGGGGAGGCGGCGACGAGAGAAGAGTCATAACAATGGCCACAAGCTGTGACCAAGAGCGCAAAGGCAAAAGCGACAAGGTAGGCGATGACGACGATTGTGGACATGCTGTATCGATATGATGGGGATTAGACCATTTAGTGTGGTTTAAATATCCCAAATCTCATCGTCGGAGTCCAAAGCTAAGATTTCTTCGATCTCAGGTTCCCTGGTTCTGAGAAAGTTCTCACGAGAGTTCCTAGCTGTTTCTTCTTGTTCTGATCGGGTTCTTGCATCGTCAGGGTGTGGAATACGGATTTGTTCAGGGTGTGCATGTCGTGTAACACGTATTTCTGGATTGTTCATGCTAGCCTGTATTGCTTGGTTCAGAAGATCGTAATATCGTTCGGTTGCAAGTGTTATTTCCATTTGCGCTCGTGTGCGGTTAAAATTTTCACTTCCCCTTATGTTCATTCGTCGTTCATATTGCCATTGTTCCGCGGAAACATCTCTGCCGAGCTGGATAATCCATTGTAGAGCCTCTGATAATTCAGGGAAGGTTCGTCGTAACCAAACCCTGTGATAAACGTTGTCATATTGAAAACAAGGGTGAACTGATGCTGGAAGATAATGTGATTCGGCTTCCTGAAATGTGGGTAATTCTCCTAGATCAAAAGAGAGGCGATGATACTGGGGAAGATACTTTGATAAAGCATTATATGGGATCTCTGTATGGCCTTGTGGATGCGTTCGTTTGTGAGGAGGTAATCGTGATACTTTAGGCGGTTTTGACATCATTGGAACGTATTTCAGTTTCTGATATATAGAAAGTGTTCGTTTGGAGGGGTGTTTGAAAGCGGGAACAAACATCTGCGTGACAGAGTATCTGGTTTTGACAGTGGGAGTGTATCGTCCAACAGTTCTGCAGAATCTTTTGACATAACGGATATTATGTTTTAACTGGAGGTTGGTGCGATAATAAGTCATTGTGTTGACTGTTTCAGAGGTTTCTTCTGTTTTTATATTCTACCAGAATATCCGCAGCATTGTCTAGATGTCGTTCTGGTTCCCAGGTATTATCATTTGCTCCATAGCCTTTCCATTTGACTAGGTATTGATAGCCGGCTCCGCGTTTCCGATGTCCAAGGATAGCCTCAATCTCAAACTCTTCTTGTCCATTAACCATATCGGGAGGTGGCATAGTGAAATTCGGACCGTGCATTGAGGTTTCCTTATATGGGGTGAGGAGCGATGCATGAAACACAGGATGAATGCGCCATTGTTTTGGTAATTTCAATTTATAAGTAACTGGTCCCATAATTTGTTCAACCTGGAAGGGTCCTTCTCGTTTTGGTGCTAGCTTTCTTGATTGATACGGAATGTGGAGATTCTTGTTTTCGAGCCAGACTTTGTCGCCTTTTTCGAATCTGATTGACTTGTCTCTGTATCTATGAGCGACCATTTGTCTAGCAAGTTCATGAGCAGCTAGAGCTTCTTCTCTGGCTCTTCGAAGCATTTGAAGGCGTTCTTCTGCTGCTGGTGCAGTCATTTTGATTGCTGCTGTAGGGATAGCGATTGGATCTGATCCGTACATGAGTTGGAATGGAGATGTTTTTATTGTATCATGATAACGATTATTGTGTGCAAATTCGGCAATAGGCAAGAGTGGTTTCCATTTGTGGGGTTCATTGGTACAAAACATCCGCAGATAGATCTCAAGTTCTTGATTGACACGTTCAGTTTCGCCATCAGTTTGAGGATGATAAGCAGTGCTCATCCTGTGATCAATTCCTAATGCTTTTCGTATTTCTTGGAATACTTTAGCAGAGAATTGTGGTCCTCTATCAGAGATTAAGACATCTGGGAGTCCAAAGCGCTTGAAGATTTCAGAAATATAGAGATCGGCTGTTCCTAAAGCGTCGATTGTCTTGTTGCAAGGGGTGAAAATTACCCCCTTTGTAAGGCCATGGTCCACTGTGACCAATATGGAGTCAAAGCCTTCGGAAACAGGAAGATCAGTGATGAAATCGAGTGTGACCTGCTGAAATGGGCGTGTAGCTTTTGATGGGATGGGGATTAATGCCGGTGAATTTGGGTGAGTATTGACTTTCATTTGCTGGCAAAGTGCGCAACCTTCAACCCATTCTTTGACATGTCTATACATTCCAGGCCACCAATAATCACGCTTCAAAAGTGCTAGTGTTTTCAATCGTCCAGGGTGTCCTGAAGATAACGCTTCATGTATCTCCTTAATTAATCGAGTGCGCAACTCAATTCGATCAGGTACATAAATCCTGCCCAAGTAATAAACGATACCATGAGTGTATGTCCAGTCTTGTAGTTTGGATTTAATTGGTGGTGCTCTTTGCTTAGTGATAACTTCAATAAGGATGCGTCCAAAATCGTCGTTTGCCATGTATTTCTTTAATTCGCTGGCAAGATCATCATTGATTAGTCGAAGAAATCGGTCATTCGGCAAAACCGTGACAGTAGTTTGTTCCTCATCATTTCCCATATGATCTGGTCGTCTAGATAATGCATCTGCTTCGAACATTTTTGTGCCGGGTATATGTTCAATACGAAGATCATATTCAGATAGCAATGATGACCACCGAGCTTGTCGAGGTGTTAAGCGTTGAGCAGTTCGGTAGTAAGACAAGTTCTTGTGATCACAATGGACGATGATCATGTGAGGAGAACCATGTAATAGATGGCGCCATACTGCAAGTCCCTTGATGATTGCAAGCAGTTCTCTGTCGTAAATTTGATAATTCTGCTCTGTTGGTGTTAACGCATGGGATATAAATCCACATGGATGGAGTGCTCCAGATTCATCGGCCTGTTTCAGTACCGCTCCAATTGCTTTATTGGAGGCGTCAGTTTGAAGGATGAACGGTTTTGCAGGATTTGGCATTAACAATACTGGCATAGAGGCGAACCGTTGCTTTAGGGTGTCAAAGGCAAGTTGGCGCTCATTATTCCAGTCAAATGGTTCCGTTTTCTTGGTTAGATCTGTGAGTGGTTTTGCGATTGCTGCAAAGTTCCCAATAAAACGTCTGTAAAAGTTTCCAAAACCTAGGAATGATCGGACTTGTTTAACCGTTGATGGTACTGGCCAATCAGCTATTCCTGCGAGTTTGATAGGATCCATTTGTATTTTTCCAGGTGAGATGATCATGCCCAGAAATTCAACTTCTTGAACAGCGAATTTACATTTTTCTAATTTCAGGAACAGATCGTTCTCTTCTAATCGATCGAGAACCCTTTTTGTTCGTTCTTCTAGTTCGTTCAAATTCTGAGAACATATTAAGATGTCGTCCATGTAGATAATGAGCCATCCTTCATTAATCATTTCTCTGAAGTATTCGTTCATCATAGTTTGGAATGTAGATGGCGAATTGCATAAGCCAAAGAACATAACAGTTGGTTCGTATAATCCTCTGTTGGTAATGAAAGCAGCTTTCCATTCGTCCCCTTTCTTGATCCTGACGTTATTATATCCCCATCGGAGGTCTAATTTGGTGAAATATTGTGCACCAGCAAGTTTTGTAAGGAGGTCAGATACTAGGGGTAATGGGTATGCATTCTTGATTGTCCAATCGTTCAAATATCTATAATCTTGGCACGGCCGAAGCGCACCACTTTCCTTTTTTGAGACAAAGAAGAATGGCGATGCTTGAGGAGATTTCGACGGTTTGATGTAGCCTTTAGCTAGCTGTTCTTCAATCCATTCGTCCAGTGACGACTGTTCTTTGATTGATAACGGATAGATCTTGCTAACTTTAGGACTAAAACCGGTTTTCAAATCGATAGCGTGATCCCAAGTTCTGGAAGTTGGGAATCGTTCTGATGCCTTTTTCTCAAAGACTGAGCGCCATTTCCCATATTCTGATGGTAGTTCCGTTTTTGGTTCGTCCTTTTTCAACTGATGTTCTAACGCTTGAGATGCTGATGTTTTAACTCTGATCCAGTAATCGTCTTCTCCCCATTGTTGATTGTCCAATGCCATTTGCCAGATAGTTCCTTCATTCCATTGTTCATCGATGAGGTGTATCGTTTTATCTCTCCAATCAATAGTAGGATTGTTTTCTTCTAACCAAGGGATCCCCAAAATTAATCGTTGATCTCCTAATTTAGTGATTAGAAACCAGTTGCTGTATCGTTTTCCTCCAATCGAATATTGAATATGGACTCGATGTGTGATTATTCCATTAGTGTTAACCGTTCCATCTGCGTTTCTGACTTTGATTGGTTTTCGCAATTTTTCTTTTGATAACTTGGTGGTTATGTTACAATTTCTTTCCCTTTCGTTTAACAGACTCCTTTATTATATAATCATAGTTATGCGTTTCATGGACGCTTATTCCCTTTTAGCTTTATCTTTCACTTTTCCTTTCCAAGGTATTAGCTATACATTTCCTTTTACGTTCTCTTTGTTCTTTTGTATATAAAGACTCTCATGTATGTCTCTTTTCCTTAGTTCCAACTTAATCGAATCATACTCTCAATTTGACTCGAACTCCTTGCTCTCTTCCTTGAGCTCGTCGTCGACCTAAAGACCTTCGTCATCGTTTGACTTAGCATCCAGAATCTGTCCAGTAGGCTGGGAGCGGACCGAGACTCTGCTTGCCACTGTTGACTTAGAACGAACTGCGTTGGGAGCATCGATCTTAACACAAGTTGGAACTCACAGAACCGCTCAGTGTTTCTACACTAGCCAGACACCATTGATACCAGAACCTCGAACCTCAGACCACCGAACGGTTCTGTCCGTTTCAGACGAAAATATTATCTAGATCGACGAGAGGTTTTTCCGTCGACTACAGGAACAGGGTGGTTTTTCCGCTCAGGAACTAAGAAGAAAAACGAACCAGTACCAGCATCCCTCTTTGAAGGTGATTATATTGAAGGAGACGGAAAGGAAGTCCTCCCAGATAACGTTTGGATTGAGTGGATCAACGAAGATCTAGAAGAGGACTTTTACTCTCTATTTTATCCACCCACTGAAGAACCAGAATCCTCCTGGTGGAACGAATTCCTCAGTCTCTCTGGAGCACCACCACAGGACAGATACGCACTCCAAGACAAAGGGAAACAGCCTTGGAGAGACTTTCTAGAACAGAAACAGATCGAACAAAGTCTATTTGGAGATCCAGAATCAGGGAAGAAGAAAGACGAAACAGGAGAACCTACAGATCCGAAAGAAGAAACAGAAAAAATGGCATCCGATGTAGCAGCACCTGCCTCTAAAGGAGATATCAAACCGCAGCCTATGCGCGTTTTTACAGGAAAACGAACCGAAGCAAAGGCTTTCATTGGAAGTCTTGAAGATTACTTTGTTTTGAATGATGATAATTATAAAAACAAAGCACAGAAGCAGATTCGATTTACTCTTGCCTGTCTTGGGCAGGAACTCGATGATTGGAAAGTCCTGATCAAGGATGAATTGGACGATGAAGAAGAAACAACCCTTACTTGGACGAACTGGGCAGAATTCAAGAAGCGTTTCCTAGCCAATTGGGGAGAAGTCAATAGTGCTCTCAGAGCGCTGAACAATCTAGCCAATCTCAGAGTAGGGGGTGATGTTTCAGTCCCTGAATATATCAGAAAATTCTGTATGGAGATCGGTACTTCAGGATTGAAAGGAACAACTGCGCAACTCCAGGCCTTTGTTAAAGGACTCCCTGAGAGTATCGCTACAAAGATCCTTGAAGCGAATGTTTTATCCATGAAAGAAGCATATGAGAAAGCAGAACAGCTTCATGGCACTTGGGAAATGATGCGAGCACTTGGGCGAAAACCAGGACAAGGGAACCGCTCCAATTTTAATCGAAACACCAATAATAGGGGCGGATCAACCCGATCAGTAAATGCTATGCCCACTGGACGTTTGACAGATGAGCAAAAGGAGGAGTACATGAAATCTGGAAAATGTTTCAGATGTGGAAACCAGGGGCATGTTTCAAGGAATTGTCCCAAACGAAACACCACGTCAAACGCCTCCTTCAGGGCCTCCTCATCGTTTCAAAATAAGGGGATCAGATCCATCCCTGAAGATGCGCCTAAGGAAAAGAAAGATGACCCAGTTGCAAGCATCAGAGCGATCCTTGCTGGAATGAAGGCCGATGAACAAGAAGGTCTTCTCAATGAACTCGAAAATGAGGGTTTTTAACCCGGAAGCGTCATACAGCGGTTGACACTTCCATAACAAATGGACATTCACAGTTAGCGCTTGATTCTGTAATAGTAAGATCGAATAATGACAAGCGCCTTTCAATTTCTGTGGAGACGTCCGATTTACCCGCTGACACTTCGGCTCTAATCGATTGTGGAGCAGAAGGGAATTTTATTGACGAAGAAGTAACCACCAAGTTATCAAAAGAAAAATTGCGAAAACCAATCAAAGTCAGAAACGCAGATGGAACGGTTAACACTAATGGAATAATCACACATCGAGTCCATATTCAATATTCGATTGGAGGAAAACGATACAGCAACTGGTTTCTAATCACTAAATTAGGAGATCAACGATTAATTTTGGGGATCCCTTGGTTAGAAGAAAACAATCCTACTATTGATTGGAGAGATAAAACGATACACCTCATCGATGAACAATGGAATGAAGGAACTATCTGGCAAATGGCATTGGACAATCAACAATGGGGAGAAGACGATTACTGGATCAGAGTTAAAACATCAGCATCTCAAGCGTTAGAACATCAGTTGAAAAAGGACGAACCAAAAACGGAACTACCATCAGAATATGGGAAATGGCGCTCAGTCTTTGAGAAAAAGGCATCAGAACGATTCCCAACTTCCAGAACTTGGGATCACGCTATCGATTTGAAAACCGGTTTTAGTCCTAAAGTTAGCAAGATCTATCCGTTATCAATCAAAGAACAGTCGTCACTGGACGAATGGATTGAAGAACAGCTAGCTAAAGGCTACATCAAACCGTCGAAATCTCCTCAAGCATCGCCATTCTTCTTTGTCTCAAAAAAGGAAAGTGGTGCGCTTCGGCCGTGCCAAGATTATAGATATTTGAACGATTGGACAATCAAGAATGCATACCCATTACCCCTAGTATCTGACCTCCTTACAAAACTTGCTGGTGCACAATATTTCACCAAATTAGACCTCCGATGGGGATATAATAACGTCAGGATCAAGAAAGGGGACGAATGGAAAGCTGCTTTCATTACCAACAGAGGATTATACGAACCAACTGTTATGTTCTTTGGCTTATGCAATTCGCCATCTACATTCCAAACTATGATGAACGAATACTTCAGAGAAATGATTAATGAAGGATGGCTCATTATCTACATGGACGACATCTTAATATGTTCTCAGAATTTGAACGAACTAGAAGAATGAACAAAAAGGGTTCTCGATCGATTAGAAGAGAACGATCTGTTCCTGAAATTAGAAAAATGTAAATTCGCTGTTCAAGAAGTTGAATTTCTGGGCATGATCATCTCACCTGGAAAAATACAAATGGATCCTATCAAACTCGCAGGAATAGCTGATTGGCCAGTACCATCAACGGTTAAACAAGTCCGATCATTCCTAGGTTTTGGAAACTTTTACAGACGTTTTATTGGGAACTTTGCAGCAATCGCAAAACCACTCACAGATCTAACCAAGAAAACGGAACCATTTGACTGGAATAATGAGCGCCAATTTGCCTTTGACACCCTAAAGCAACGGTTCGCCTCTATGCCAGTATTGTTAATGCCAAATCCTGCAAAACCGTTCATCCTTCAAACCGACGCCTCCAATAAAGCAATTGGAGCGGTACTGAAACAGGCTGATGAATCTGGAGCACTCCATCCATGTGGATTTATATCCCATGCGTTAACACCAACGGAGCAGAATTATCAAATTTACGACAGAGAACTGCTTGCAATCATCAAGGGACTTGCAGTATGGCGCCATCTATTACATGGTTCTCCTCACACGATCATCATCCATTGTGATCACAAGAACTTGTCTTACTACCGAACTGCTCAACACTTAACACCTCGACAAGCTCGGTGGTCATCATTGCTATCTGAATATGATCTTCGTATTGAACATATACCCGGCACAAAAATGTTCGAAGCAGATGCATTATCCAGACGACCAGATCATATGGGAAATGATGAGGAACAAACTACTGTCACGGTTTTGCCGAATGACCGATTTATTCGACTAATCAATGATGATCTTGCCAGCGAATTAAAGAAATACATGGCAAACGACGATTTTGGACGCATCCTTATTGAAGTTATCACTAAGCAAAGAGCACCACCAATTAAATCCAAACTACAAGACTGGACATACACTCATGGTATCGTTTATTACTTGGGCAGGATTTATGTGCCTGATCAAATTGAGTTGCGCACTCGATTAATTAAGGAGATACATGAAGCATTATCTTCAGGACACCCTGGACGATTGAAAACACTAGCACTTTTGAAGCGTGATTATTGGTGGCCTGGAATGTATAGACATGTCAAAGAATGGGTTGAAGGTTGCGCACTTTGCCAGCAAATGAAAGTCAATACTCACCCAAATTCACCGGCATTAATCCCTATCCCATCAAAAGCTACACGCCCATTTCAGCAGGTCACACTCGATTTCATCACTGATCTTCCTGTTTCCGAAGGCTTTGACTCCATATTGGTCACGGTGGACCATGGCCTTACAAAGGGGGTAATTTTCACCCCTTGCAACAAGACAATCGACGCTTTAGGAACAGCCGATCTCTATATTTCTGAAATCTTCAAGCGCTTTGGACTCCCAGATGTCTTAATCTCTGATAGAGGACCACAATTCTCTGCTAAAGTATTCCAAGAAATACGAAAAGCATTAGGAATTGATCACAGGATGAGCACTGCTTATCATCCTCAAACAGATGGCAAAACTGAACGTGTCAATCAAGAACTTGAGATCTATCTTCGGATGTTTTGTACCAATGAACCCCACAAATGGAAACCACTCTTGCCTATCGCTGAATTTGCACACAATAATCGTTATCATGATACAATAAAAACATCTCCATTCCAACTTATGTATGGAACAGATCCGATCGCTATCCCTACAGCAGCGCTCAAAATGACTGCTCCAGCAGCAGAAGAACGCCTCCAGATGCTTCGAAAAGCCAGAGAAGAAGCTCTAGCTGCTCATGAACTTGCTAGACAAATGGTCGCTCACAGATACAGAGACAAGTCAATCAGATTCGAAAAGGGTGACAAAGTCTGGCTTGAAAACAAGAATCTCCACATTCCGTATCAATCAAGAAAGCTAGCACCAAAACGAGAAGGACCCTTCCAGGTTGAACAAGTCATGGGGCCAGTTACCTATAGATTGAAGTTACCAAAACAATGGCGCATTCACCCTGTGTTTCATGCATCGCTCCTCACTCCATATAAGGAAACCTCACTGCATGGTCCGAATTTCACTATGCCACCTCCCGATATGGTTAATGGACAAGAAGAGTTTGAGATTGAGGCTATCCTTGGACATCGAAAACGTGGAGCCGGTTATCAATACTTAGTCAAGTGGAAAGGCTATGGAGCAAATGACAATACCTGTGAACCAGAACGACATTTGGGCAATGCTGCGGATATCCTAGTAGAGTATAAAAACAGAAGAAATCTCTGAAATATTTGGCACAATGACTTATTATCGCACCAACCTCCAATTAAAACATAATATCCGCTATGTCAAAAGATTCTGCAGAACCATTGGACGATACACTCCTACTGTCAAAACCAGATACTCTGTCACGCAGATGTTTGTTCCTGCCTTTAAACATCCTTCTAAACGAACGCTCTCTACATATCAGACATTGAAATACGTCCCAATGATGTCAAAACCACCCAAAGTATCACGATTACCTCCTCATAAACGAATTCATCCACAAGGACATACAGAAATTCCATATAATGCCTTGCCAAAGTATCTTCCCCAATACCATCGCCTCTCTTTTGATCTAGGGGAACTGCCCACATTCCAGGAAGCCGAATCACATTATCTTCCAGCATCAGTCCATCCCTGTTTTCAATATGATAACGTTTATCACAGGGTTTGGTTACGACGAACCTTCCCTGAATTATCAGAAGCTTTACAGAGAATTATTCAACGTGGCAGAGACATCTCTGCGGAACAATGGCAATATGAACGACGAATGAATATAAGGGGAAGTGAAAATTTTAGCCGCACAAGAGCGCAAATGGAAATTGCCCTTGCAACCGAGCAATATTACATTCTTCTGAACCAAGCAATACAGGACAGCATAAACGACCCAGAGATACACGTTACACGACATGAACGCCCTGACCAAATTCGTATTCCACACCCTGACAATGCAAGAATCCGATCAGAACAAGAAGAAGCGGCTAGAAACTCCCATGAGAACTTTCTCAGGACCAGAGAACCTGAGATTGAAGAGATCTTAGCTTTGGACTCCGACGACGAGATTTGGGATATTTAAACCACACCCAGAGGTCTCGTCCTCTCTCATCTTATTGATACAACATGTCTGCCATCGTCGTCGTCGCCTACCTCGTTGCTTTCGCCTTCGCGCTCTTGGTCACAGCATGTGGCCATTGTTATGATCCTACCTTCGTCGCTGCCTCTCCGTTCCTCGCCACCGCTCATGACCTCCCTATTGAGGTCTTTGTCACCACCACCACCACCATCGATGACTACCTCTTCCCGAATTGGCCCGCCTCCCCTTCCTCCACCATCGCTGACCTTCATCAGCACCCAGACGAGCTCATGGACGCCTTTATTGAGGAAGAGGCACCTCTACCCGCTCCACCCGCACCACCTCTTGCTAGGACCCCTAACGCCACCCTTCTTCGGGCTCAGGAAGCCCTCGCCACCTTCATTGTCGACTATCAGTTATTCGCCGGACCCCTCGATGCCATGCTCAACACCGCCCTCACCACCGACCCTCACACCATCACGGATGAAGAACGCGATGCAATCCTTGAACAAACAGTCCAGCTCGACTATATCACAAGGACATTGCAATGGCGGTTTGAGACCGCTAACCACGACATCAATACCATCGCCGAATGGTTGAAATCGCGAAGGGATCATGGGTGGACAAATGGTGGAAACCATGGTTGGGGAACAGGTTAAGAAGTCGGTGACTTCTTGCATACGAAGGGGGTAATGTTACGATTTCTTTCCCTTTCGTTAATGGACTCATTTTATTATATAATCATCGTTATGCGTTTCATGGACGCTCATCTCCTTTAGCTACTTTACCTTCACATTTCCTTTCTTAGGTATTTAGCTGTACGTTTCCTTTTATATTTCTCTTGTTCTTTTACATATATAAACCGTCTTGTAAAGTAGCTAGACTTCAGTTCCAACTTAATCGAATTCTTCTCTCAACCTCTGAACGAAACTCCTTGCTCTCATCTTCGAGCTCGTCGTTAATTTGACCTTTGTCATCGTTTGACTTAGCGTCCAGAACTTGTCCAGTAGGCTGGGAGCAGACCGAGACTCTGCTTGCCACTGTTGACTTAGAACGAACTGCGTTGAGAGCATCGATCTTAATACCATTGTTTGTCGGGCTCGACTTCGGATTCAGCAGACGAGTGGGAATCCGAGGACAATTTTACTTACTCGGCGGCACTCCTCAAGAGCTGCTTGCGCACGTATCTCGTGAACGAGGATGAGAAGCAGGACCAGACAATGCATGCCGAGAAGTTCCTCGTGTCCGTCACGTTGAACCTCAATCTGCTGCTCACCTATGCAGGTGGTATTGACTGAGTCATGGTGGAATCTCGCTCTTTAGCTGTCTTCTCTTGAGGGTTTCCCAAGGTTTTGTTCTCTCCGGAAGATTTTCGAAGTCTCTTCTTCAAGTGGTAGTGTAAAGCGGCTGGAGTTGAGCAGGATCCACAGCCAGGCTTGATTGGACATGCGTGACAGTTCCTCAATCCTGCGAGTGCCTTCAAAAATTTGTGCCAAGTGCGGTTGGTACACATGCAAGCCTGAATGGATCTGAAGTAATCAGTAATCAACACATATACATGCTGTCTCACTCACGACGACGAATCGGCCATGCGATGGAGTTGGCTAATATATATTTTTACGATTGTTGTGACATGCGTGACACTGAGCCTTTCGTTTTGACCAGTGCACACGAAAATTGTAACTCCCATAAGTTTTCATCATGATAGGCCTGGATGCTAATTGTGTTCCATACACTCCCAGATAATGACCAGCAAATCAGGAAGGTCTCATTTGACCATGAATGTGAGCTTCCTTTCTGGTGCTCGTGGATTGATTGTGGAAAAAGGAGAGTTTACAGAAGTTAATGAGAATCAAGTATGTTCTCGTTTTGCATATGAATTATGCAATGATAATTATATTTCAGGTCACCAACTATTACACCAAAACAACACCACCATCAATTCCACTAACTTTAACATTATCACTTATCCCAGGTCCTGTTAAGATCGATGCTCTCAACGCAGTTCGTTCTAAGTCAACAGTGGCAAGCAGAGTCTCGGTCTGCTCCCAGCCTACTGGACAAGTTCTGGACGCTAAGTCAAACGATGACAAAGGTCAAATTAACGACGAGCTCGAAGATGAGAGCGAGGAGTTTCGTTCAGAGGTTAAGAGAAGAATTCGATTAAGTTGGAACTGGGGTCTAGCTACTTTACAAGAGGGTTTATATATGTAAAAGAACAAGAGAAATATAAAAGGAAACGTACAGCTAAATACCTAAGAAAGGAAATATGAAGGTAAAGTAGCTAAAGGAGATGAGCGTCCATGAAACGCATAACGATGATTACATAATAAAGTAAGTCCGTCGACGAAAGGGAAAGAAATTGTAACATTACCCCCTTCGTATGCAAGAAGTCACCGACTTCTTAACCTGTTCCCCAACCATGGTTTCCCCCATTTGTCCATCCATGGTCCCTTCGCGACTTCAACCATTCGGCAATGGTGTTGACATCATGGTTAGCGGTTTTGAACCGCCATTGCAGCGTCCTCGTGATATAATCTAGCTGGATTGTTTGCTCAAGGATTGCGTCGCGCTCTTCATCCGTGACAGTGTGAGGATCGGTGGTGAGGGCGGTGTTTAGCATGGCATCCAGAGGTCCGGCGAAGAGTTGATAGTCGACGATGAAGGTGGCAAGGGCTTCCTGAGCCCGAAGGAGAGTGGCGTTAGGAGTCCGGATAACAGGTGGTGCTGGCGGAGCTGGTAAGGGTGCTTCTTCCTCAATAAGGAAGTCAGCGAGCTCGTCCGGATGCTGGTGAAGGTTGGCAGCGGTAGAGGGAGGGGAGGCGGGCCAATCCGGGAAAAGATATTCATCGATGGTGGTGGTGGTGGTGACGAAGACCTCAATGGGGAGGTCGTGGGCAGTGGCAAGGAAAGGGGAGGCGGCGACGAGAGACGAATCGTAACAGTGGCCACAAGCTGTGACCAAGAGGGCGAAGGCGAAGGCGACGAAGTAGGCGACGACGACGATGGCAGACATGTTGTATCGGTAGGATGAGAGGAATAAGACCATTGAGCACGGTTTAAATATCCCAAATCTCGTCGTCGGAGTCCAAAGCTAGGAGCTCTTTGATCTCAGGTTCCCTGGTTCTGAGAAAATTCTCACGAGAGTGTCTGGCCGCTTCTTCTTGTTCTGATCGGGGTCTTGTGTCGTCAGGGCGTGGAATACGAATTTGTTCAGGGTGTACATGTTGTGTAACACGTATTTCTGGATTGTTCATGCTAGCCTGTATTGCTTGGTTCAGAAGATCGTAATATCGTTCGGTTGCAAGTGTTATTTCCATTTGCGCTTGTGTGCGGTTAAAATTTTCACTTCCCCTTATGTTCATTCGTCGTTCATATTGCCATTGTTCCGCGGAAATGTCTCTGCCGAGCTGGATAATCCATTGTAAAGCTTCTGATAATTCAGGGAAGGTTCGTCGTAACCAAACCCTGTGATAAACGTTGTCATATTGAAAACAAGGGTGAACTGATGCTGGAAGATAATGTGATTCGGCTTCCTGAAATGTGGGTAGTTCTCCTAGATCAAAAGAGAGGCGATGATACTGGGGAAGATACTTTGATAAAGCATTATATGGGATCTCTGTATGGCCTTGTGGATGCGTTCATTTGTGAGGAGGTAATCATGATACTTTAGGCGGTTTTGACATCATTGGAACGTATTTCAGTTTCTGACATATAGAAAGTGTTCGTTTGGAGGGGTGTTTGAAAGCGGGAACAAACATCTGCGTGACAGAGTATCTGGTTTTGACAGTGGGAGTGTATCGTCCAACAGTTCTGCAGAATCTTTTGACATAACGGATATTATGTTTTAACTGGAGGTTGGTGCGATAATAAGTCATTGTGTTGACTGTTTCAGAGGTTTCTTCTGTTTTTATATTCTACCAGAATATCCGCAGCATTGTCTAGATGTCGTTCTGGTTCCCAGGTATTATCATTTGCTCCATAGCCTTTCCATTTGACTAGGTATTGATAGCCGGCTCCGCGTTTCCGATGTCCAAGGATAGCCTCAATCTCAAACTCTTCTTGTCCATTAACCATATCGGGAGGTGGCATAGTGAAATTCGGACCGTGCATTGAGGTTTCCTTATATGGGGTGAGGAGCGATGCATGAAACACAGGATGAATGCGCCATTGTTTTGGTAATTTCAATTTATAAGTAACTGGTCCCATAACTTGTTCAACCTGGAAGGGTCCTTCTCGTTTTGGTGCTAGCTTTCTTGATTGATATGGAATGTGGAGATTCTTGTTTTCGAGCCAGACTTTGTCGCCTTTTTCAAATCTGATTGACTTGTCTCTGTATCTATGAGCGACCATTTGTCTAGCAAGTTCATGAGCAGCTAGAGCTTCTTCTCTGGCTTTTCGAAGCATTTGAAGGCGTTCTTCTGCTGCTGGTGCAGTCATTTTGATTGCTGCTGTAGGGATAGCGATCGGATCTGATCCGTACATGAGTTGAAATGGGGATGTTTTTATTGTGTCGTGATATCGGTTATTGTGTGCAAATTCAGCAATGGGTAATAGTGGCTTCCATTTATGGGGTTCATTTGTGCAGAACATTCGAAGATAGATCTCGAGTTCTTGATTTACACGTTCAGTTTCTCCATCTGTCTGAGGATGATAGGCTGTGCTCATCCTGTGGTCGATTCCTAAAGCTTTTCGTATTTCTTGAAATACTTTAGCAGAGAATTGTGGTCCTCTATCAGAGATTAGGATGTCGGGGAGTCCAAAGCGTTTAAATATTTCAGAGATATAAAGATCTGCAGTTCCTAAAGCATCAATCGTCTTGTTGCAAGGGGTGAAAATTACCCCCTTTGTAAGGCCATGGTCCACCGTGACCAATATGGAGTCAAAGCCTTCGGAAACAGGAAGATCAGTGATGAAATCGAGTGTGACCTGCTGAAATGGGCGTGTAGCTTTTGATGGGATAGGGATTAATGCCGGTGAATTTGGGTGAGTATTGACTTTCATTTGCTGGCAAAGTGCGCAACCTTCAACCCATTCTTTGACATGTCTATACATTCCAGGCCACCAATAATCACGCTTCAAAAGTGCTAGTGTTTTCAATCGTCCAGGGTGTCCTGAAGATAATGCTTCATGTATCTCCTTAATTAATCGAGTGCGCAACTCAATTTGATCAGGCACATAAATCCTGCCCAAGTAATAAACGATACCATGAGTGTATGTCCAGTCTTGTAGTTTGGATTTAATTGGTGGTGCCCTTTGCTTAGTGATAACTTCAATAAGGATGCATCCAAAATCGTCGTTTGCCATGTATTTCTTTAATTCGCTGGCAAGATCATCATTGATTAGTCGAATAAATCGATCATCCGGCAAAACCGTGACAGTAGTTTGTTCCTCATCATTTCCCATATGGTCTGGTCGTCTGGATAATGCATCTGCTTCGAACATTTTTGTGCCGGGTATATGTTCAATACGAAGATCATATTCAGATAGCAATGATGACCACCGAGCTTGTCGAGGTGTTAAGCGTTGAGCAGTTCGGTAGTAAGACAAGTTCTTGTGATCACAATGGACGATAATTGTATGAGGAGAACCATGTAATAGATGGCGCCATACTGCAAGTCCCTTGATGATTGCAAGCAGTTCTCTGTCATAAATTTGATAATTCTGTTCTGTTGGTGTTAACGCATGGGATATAAATCCACATGGATGGAGTGCTCCAGATTCATCAGCCTGTTTCAGTACCGCTCCAATTGCTTTATTGGAGGCGTCGGTTTGAAGGATGAACGGTTTTGCAGGATTTGGCATTAACAATACTGGCATAGAGGCGAACCATTGCTTTAGGGTGTCAAAGGCAAGTTGTCGCTCATTATTCCAGTCAAATGGTTCCGTTTTCTTGGTTAGATCTGTGAGTGGTTTTGCGATTGCTGCAAAGTTTCCAATAAAGCGTCTGTAAAAGTTTCCAAAACCTAAGAATGATCGGACTTGTTTAACCGTAGATGGTACTGGCCAATCAGCTATTCCTGCGAGTTTGATGGGATCCATTTGTATTTTTCCAGGTGAGATGATCATGCCCAGAAATTCAACTTCTTGAACAGCGAATTTACATTTTTCTAATTTCAGGAACAGATCGTTCTCTTCTAATCGATCGAGAACCCTTTTTGTTCATTCTTCTAGTTCGTTCAAATTCTGAGAACATATTAAGATGTCGTCCATGTAGATAATGAGCCATCCTTCATTAATCATGTCTCTGAAGTATTCGTTCATCATAGTTTGGAATGTAGATGGCAAATTGCATAAGCCAAAGAACATAACAGTTGGTTCGTATAATCCTCTGTTGGTAATGAAAGCAGCTTTCCATTCGTCCCCTTTCTTGATTCTGACGTTATTATATCCCCATCGGAGGTCTAATTTGGTGAAATATTGTGCACCAGCAAGTTTTGTAAGGAGGTCGGATACTAGGGGTAATGGGTATGCATTCTTAATTGTCCAATCGTTTAAATATCTATAATCTTGGCATGGCCGAAGCGCACCACTTTCCTTCTTTGAGACAAAGAAGAATGGCGATGCTTGAGGAGATTTCGACGGTTTGATGTAGCCTTTAGCTAACTGTTCTTCAATCCATTCATCCAGCAACGACTGTTCTTTGATTGATAACGGATAGATCTTGCTAACTTTAGGACTAAAACCGGTTTTCAAATCGATAGCGTGATCCCAAGTTCTGGAAGTTGGGAATCGTTCTGATGCCTTTTTCTCAAAGACTGAGCGCCATTTCCCATATTCTAATGGTAATTCCGTTTTTGGTTCATCCTTTTTCAACTGATGTTCTAACGCTTGAGATGCTGATGTCTTAACTCTGATCCAGTAATCGTCTTCTCCCCATTGTTGATTGTCCAATGCCATTTGCCAGATAGTTCCTCCATTCCGTTGTTCATCGATGAGGTGTATCGTTTTATCTCTCCAATCAATAGTAGGATTGTTTTCTTCTAACCAAGGGATCCCCAAAATTAATCGTTGATCTCCTAATTTAGTGATTAGAAACCAGTTGCTGTATCGTTTTCCTCCAATCAAATATTGAATATGGACTCGATGTGTGATTATTCCATTAGTGTTAACTGTTCCATCTGCGTTTCTGACTTTGATTGGTTTTCGCAATTTTTCTTTTGATAACTTGGTGGTTACTTCTTCATCAATAAAGTTCCCTTCTGCTCCACAATCGATTAGAGCCGAAGTTTCAGCGGGTAAATCGGACGTTTCCACAGAAATTGAAAGGCGCTTGTCATTATTCGATCTTACTATTACAGAATCGAGCGCTAACTGTGAATGTCCATTTGTTATGGAAGTGCCAACCGCTGTATGACGCTTCCGGGTTAAAAACCCTCGTTCTCGAGTTCATTGAGAAGACCTTCTCGTTCATCGGCTTTCATCCCAGCAAGGATCGCTCTGATGCTTGCAACTGGGTCATCTTTCTTTTCCTTGGGCGCATCTTCAGGGATAGATCTGATCCCCTTATTCTGAAATGATGAGGAGGTCCTGAAGGAGGCGTTTGACATGGTGTTTCGTTTGGGACAATTCCTTGAAACGTGCCCCTGGTTTCCACATCTGAAACATTTTCCAGATTTCATGTATTCCTCCTTTTGCTCATCTGTCAAACGTCCAGTGGGCATAGCATTTACTGATCGGGTTAATCCGCCCCTATTATTGGTGTTTCGATTAAAATTGGAGCGGTTCCCTTGTCCTGGTTTTCTTCCAAGCGCTCGCATCATTTCCCAAGCGCCATGAAGCTGTTCTGCCTTTTCATATGCTTCTTTCATGGATAGAACGTTTGCTTCAAGTATCTTTGTAGCAATACTTTCAGGGAGTCCTTTGACAAAGGCCTGGAGCTGTGCAGTAGTTCCTTTCAATCCTGAAGTACCGATTTCCATGCGAAATTTTCTGATATATTCAGGGACTGAAACGTCACCCCCTACTCTGAGATTGGCTAGATTGTTCAGCGCTCTGAGAGCGCTATTAACTTCACCCCAATCGGCTAAGAAACGTTTCTTGAATTCTGCCCAATTCGTCCAAGTAAGGGTTGTTTCTTCTTCATCGTCCAATTCATCCTTGATCAGGACTTTCCAATCATCAAGTTCCTGCCCAAGACAGGCAAGAGTAAATCGAATCTGCTTCTGTGCTTTGTTTTTATAGTTATCATCATTCAAAACAAAGTAATCTTCAAGACTTCCAATGAAAGCCTTTGCTTCGGTTCGTTTTCCTGTAAAAACGCGCATAGGCTGTGGTTTGATATCTCCTTTAGAGGCAGGTGCTGCTACGTCGGATGCCATCTTTTCTGTTTCTTCTTTCGGATCTGTAGGTTCTCCTGTTTCGTCTTTCTTCTTCCCTGATTCTGGATCTCCAAATAGACTTTGTTCGATCTGTTTCTGTTCTAGAAAGTCTCTCCAAGGCTGTTTCCCTTTGTCTTGGAGTGCGTATCTGTCCTGTGGTGGTGCTCCAGAGAGACTGAGGAATTCGTTCCACCAGGAGGATTCTGGTTCTTCAGTGGGTGGATAAAATAGAGAGTAAAAGTCCTCTTCTAGATCTTCGTTGATCCACTCAATCCAAACGTTATCTGGGAGGACTTCCTTTCCGTCTCCTTCAATATAATCACCTTCAAAGAGGGATGCTGGTACTGGTTCGTTTTTCTTCTTAGTTCCTGAGCGGAAAAACCACCCTGTTCCTGTAGTCGACGGAAAAAACCTCTCGTCGATCTAGATAATATTTTCGTCTGAAACGGACAGAGCCGTTCGGTGGTCTGAGGTTCGAGGTTCTGGTATCAATGGTGTCTGGCTAGTGTAGAAACACTGAGCGGTTCTGTGAGTTCCAACTTGTGTTAAGATCGATGCTCTCAACGCAGTTCGTTCTAAGTCAACAGTGGCAAGCAGAGTCTCGGTCTGCTCCCAGCCTACTGGACAAGTTCTGGACGCTAAGTCAAACGATGACAAAGGTCAAATTAACGACGAGCTCGAAGATGAGAGCGAGGAGTTTCGTTCAGAGGTTAAGAGAAGAATTCGATTAAGTTGGAACTGGGGTCTAGCTACTTTACAAGAGGGTTTATATATGTAAAAGAACAAGAGAAATATAAAAGGAAACGTACAGCTAATACCTAAGAAAGGAAATATGAAGGTAAAGTAGCTAAAGGAGATGAGCGTCCATGAAACGCATAACGATGATTACATAATAAAGTAAGTCCGTTGACGAAAGGGAAAGAAATTGTAACAGGTCCTAGTGCCATGTTCATGGGTCATGACTTTCTTGTTAGCTGACCACACCAAGTTCTCTGATGTTTTCTGGATTGACCATCTTCTCAGGATACCATTTTCCTTGCACTGAGCCACATTGCTCATGTACACAATCTTGCATCTAACACACCAGCAGCAGGTTCAGCCACATTGGTTCTTAGGTGGATTGCTAAGAAATCCAACTGGTTTATTGCATATGATAGTGCAGATGGAGAGTATGAGATTGTTGAAAAACACCTCCCACCAGGACATACTGGAAATGTTTTGATTACAAGCATGAATCCTGCTTTACAGAGAATCCTGTTGGCAAAGAATTTATTAGGGGTGGTTGATATGGCAGAGGATGAGGCTGCCTCATTGCTCTTTGAGTCAGCCTCTTTAGATGCTGCATCTGGGCTGTCATGTAGACAATTTGTGTCCAAATCCACTCCCACCAGCATGGCCAATTTGGCAGCCACTTATGTGCAGCAGGGAAGGTGGGCTGAGGCAGAGAAGCTGCAGTTGAATGTCATAATAACATTCACAGCAAAGCTTGGGCCAGACCACCCAGGCACCATTACCAGCATGGGCAATTTGGCAGCCACATACTCACAGCAGGGAAAGTGGAATGAAGCAGAGAAGCTGCAACTGGTTGTAATGAAAGCAACAACAGCAAAGCTTGGACCAGACCATCCAGGCACTCTCACCAGCATGAGCAATTTGGCAGCCACATATGTGCACCAGGGAAGGTGGGATGAAGCAGAGCAGCTGCAACTCAATGTCATAATGGCATTTGCAGCAAAGCCTGGACCTGACCACCTGGGTGCTCTCACCAGCATGGCCAATTTGGCAGTCACATATCTGCAGCAGGGAAGGTGGGATGAGGCAGAGAAATTGCAGCTGGATGTCATAATGGGATTTACAGCACAGCTTGGGCCAGATCATCCAGATGCTCTCACCAGCATGGCAAACTTGGCAGCCACATATGTGCAGCAGGGAAGGTGGAATGAAGCAGAGAAACTGCAGCTGGATGTCATAGTGGCATTTACAGAAAAGCTTGGGCCTGACCACCCAGACACTATCATTAGCATGGCTAATTTGGCAAGCACATACAGGATGCAGGGAAAGTTGGTTGAAGCAGAGATGCTGGACCTGGATGCAAGCACAGGAAAACTAGGACCAAACCACCCATTCTCCAGCATGGTCAATTTCACTGCAGTATGTAATGGTACACTCAGTGACAGCATTGTTCTCATATTTGTCAGCAGGATGATGACCAAGTCAGATCCAAGTTTGATGCTGAGACAACCCATTATTCTTCAGAAGCACAAGAAAGTGCTTTCATGGGGAACATCATTACACAAGAGTCAGGGAAGGTGAGTTGCCATTCCATGTCAAGTGTCAACATGACTTGATTGTCATGGCACTATAGGATACTACTCCCCTACCTACAACAACTGAAAGCACTCTCATAAAACATCCATCAGCCAGTATTGATAATACAGCAGAGCCCTCTGGTTCCTTGACACCTGTATGTCAAAACTCAGTTTGGTAGCATACCCACTCATTGCTTCACAGGTTTTGACAACAGGGCAAGGCTTCTTCACTGCATCCAGGCAAATACAGGTCTCCCACTGTGAATTGAACCAAGTTCAAGGCCATCAGGTGCAGTTATTGTGCTCAAAATATTAGTATTTAGTTGACTCCATGCAAGTTTACCATTCACATTAATGCCAAATCAAAATGGGTTCCATTGTTGACACCTCCAGGCATGTTACTCATTGGGCATTATGGGGGGTATCACTATGCTAATACACTGAACCACTATCTTGGCCACAATGACAACAAACCAGTGGTGAAAGCAGAACAAAATTACCTTGAACTATACACAATGCACTACCTTTATGTTCGGGACTTCACTGGTTTTGTTAATGTTCTTGTGTTTGTTTACCTGATATTCCACAAACTGGTTGTTAGGCATTAATATCATCTGCACATATGTTATTTGTTAAGATCAATGCTCTCAACACAGTTTTGTTCTAAGTCAACAGTGGCAAGCAGAGTTTCAGTCTGCTCCCAGCCTACTGGACAAGTTCTGGGAATTAAGTCAAATGATGACAAAGGCCTAAGGTAGATGATGAGCTCAAGGAAAGAGAGCAAGGAGTTCATTTAGGAGGTTGAGAGAAGAATTTGATTAAGTTGGAACTAAAGAATCCTACTCTACATGAGGGTTTATATACTTTAGGAGAACAAGGGAAATATAAAAGGAAACATACAGCTATCTGCCTTAGAAAGGAAATGTGAAGGTAATAGCTAAAAGGAATAGGTGTCTGTCAAAGCACATAGCAATGATTATGTAATTGTAATTGTAACAAGTCTGTCAATGAAGGAGAAAAGAAACTGTAACATTATTTGTGGTGCTCTTGATTCACATATCATGATAGGACCATTGCTTATGCAACTGCATTTATTGTTACAGTTTTCTTTCCCTTTTGTTAACGGACTATTACAATTATATAATCATTGCTACGTGTTTCATGGACGCTCATTTCCTTTTAGCTATTGACCTTCACATTTCCTTTCTTAGGCAATTAGCTGTACAATTCCTTTTATATTTTCCTTGTTCTTTTAGTATATAAAGACTCCCATGTACATTTCTTTTCTTTAGTTCCAACTTAATCGAATTCTTCTCTCAACCTCTGAACGAAACTCCTCGCTCTCATCTTCGAGCTCGTCGTTAATTTGACCTTTGTCATCGTTTGACTTAGCGTCCAGAACTTGTCCAGTAGGCTGGGAGCAGACCGAGACTCTGCTTGCCACTGTTGACTTAGAACGAACTGCGTTGAGAGCATCGATCTTAACACAAGTTGGAACTCCCAGAACCGCTCAGTGTTTCTACACTAGCCAGACACCATTGATACCAGAACCTCGAACCTCAGACCACCGAACGGCTCTGTCCGTTTCAGACGAAAGTATTATCTAGATCGACGAGAGGTTTTTCCGTCGACTACTGGAACAGGGTGGTTTTTCCGCTCAGGAACTAAGAAAAAGAACGAACCAGTACCAGCATCCCTCTTTGAAGGTGATTATATTGAAGGAGACGGAAAGGAAGTCCTCCCAGATAACGTTTGGATTGAGTGGATCAACGAAGATCTAAAAGAGGATTTTTACTCTCTATTTTTTCCACCCACTGAAGAACCAGAATCCTCCTGGTGGAACGAATTCCTCAGTCTCTCTGGAGCACCACCACAGGACAGATACGCACTCCAAGACAAAGGAATACAGCCTTGGAGAGACTTCCTAGAACAGAAACAGATCGAACAAAGTTTATTTGGAGATCCAGAATCAGGAAAGAAGAAAGACGAAACAAGAGAACCAGAAGAACCAAAAGGAGAAAAGATGGCAACCGACGCAGCAGCACCTGCCTCTAAAGGAGATATCAAACCGCAGCCTATGCGTGTTTTTACAGGAAAAAGAACCGAGGCAAAGGCTTTCATTGGAAATCTTGAAGATTACTTTGTCTTAAATGACGATAATTATAAAGGCAAAGCACAGAAACAGATTCGATTTACTCTTGCCTGTCTTGGGCAGGAACTCGACGATTGGAAAGTCCTGATCAAGGACGAATTAGATGATGAGGAAGAAGGAACCCTTACTTGGACGAACTGGGCAGAATTCAAGAAGCGTTTCCTAGCCGATTGGGGAGAAGTCAATAGTGCTCTCAGAGCGCTGAACAATTTAGCCAATCTCAGAGTAGGGGGCGATGTTTCAGTCCCTGAATATATTAGAAAATTCCGCATGGAGATCGGTACTTCAGGATTGAAAGGAACAACCGCACAGCTTCAGGCATTTGTCAAAGGACTCCCTGAAAGTATCGCTACAAAGATCCTTGAAGCGAACGTTCTATCCATGAAAGAAGCATATGAGAAGGCAGAACAGCTTCATGGCGCTTGGGAAATGATGCGAGCACTTGGGCGAAAACCAGGACAAGGGAACCGCACCAATTTTAATCGAAACACCAATAATAGGGGCAGATCAACCCGATCAGTAAATGCTATGCCCACTGGACGTTTGACAGATGAGCAAAAGGAGGAGTACATGAAATCTGGAAAATGTTTCAGATGTGGAAACCAGGGGCATGTTTCAAGGAATTGTCCCAAACGAAATACCACGTCAAACGCCTCCTTCAGGGCCTCCTCATCGTTTCAAAATAAGGGGATCAGATCCATCCCTGAAGATGCGCCTAAGGAAAAGAAAGATGATCCAGTTGCAAACATCAGAGCGATCCTTGCTGGAATGAAGGCCGATGAACGAGAAGGTCTTCTCAATGAACTCGAGAACGAGGGTTTTTAACCCGGAAGCGTCATACAGCGGTTGGCACTTCCATAACAAATGGACATTCACAGTTAGCGCTCGATTCTGTAATAGTAAGATCGAATAATGACAAGCGCCTTTCAATTTCTGTGGAAACGTCCGATTTACCCGCTGACACTTCGGCTCTAATCGATTGTGGAGCAGAAGGGAATTTTATTGACGAAGAAGTAACCACCAAGTTATCAAAAGAAAAATTGCGAAAACCAATCAAAGTCAGAAACGCAGATGGAACAGTTAACACTAATGGAATAATCACACATCGAGTCCATATTCAATATTTGATTGGAGGAAAACGATACAGCAACTGGTTTCTAATCACTAAATTAGGAGATCAACGATTAATTTTGGGGATCCCTTGGTTAGAAGAAAACAATCCTACTATTGATTGGAGAGATAAAACGATACACCTCATCGATGAACAACGGAATGGAGGAACTATCTGGCAAATGGCATTGGACAATCAACAATGGGGAGAAGACGATTACTGGATCAGAGTTAAGACATCAGCATCTCAAGCGTTAGAACATCAGTTGAAAAAGGATGAACCAAAAACGGAATTACCATTAGAATATGGGAAATGGCGCTCAGTCTTTGAGAAAAAGGCATCAGAACGATTCCCAACTTCCAGAACTTGGGATCACGCTATCGATTTGAAAACCGGTTTTAGTCCTAAAGTTAGCAAGATCTATCCGTTATCAATCAAAGAACAGTCGTCGCTGGACGAATGGATTGAAGAACAGTTAGCTAAAGGCTACATCAAACCGTCAAAATCTCCTCAAGCATCGCCATTCTTCTTTGTCTCAAAGAAGGAAAGTGGTGCGCTTCGGCCATGCCAAGATTATAGATATTTAAACGATTGGACAATCAAGAATGCATACCCATTACCCCTAGTATCCGACCTCCTTACAAAACTCGCTGGCGCACAATATTTCACCAAATTAGACCTCCAATGGGGATATAATAACGTCAGGATCAAGAAAGGGGACGAATGGAAAGCTGCTTTCATTACCAACAGAGTATTATACGAACCAACTGTTATGTTCTTCGGTTTATGCAATTCGCCATCTACATTCCAAACTATGATGAACGAATACTTCAGAGACATGATTAATGAAGGATGGCTCATTATCTACATGGACGACATCTTGATATGTTCTCAGAATTTGAACGAACTAGAAGAACGAACAAAAAGGGTTCTCGATCGATTAGAAGAGAACGATCTGTTCCTGAAATTAGAAAAATGTAAATTCGCTGTTCAAGAAGTTGAATTTCTGGGCATGATCATCTCACCCGGAAAAATACGAATGGATCCTATCAAACTCGCAGGAATAGCTGATTGGCCAGTACCATCAACGGTTAAACAAGTCCGATCATTCCTAGGTTTTGGAAACTTTTACAGACGATTTATTGGAAACTTTGCAGCAATCGCAAAACCACTCACAGATTTAACCAAGAAAACGGAACCATTTGACTGGAATAATGAGCACCAACTTGCCTTTGATACCCTAAAGCAACGGTTCACCTCTATGCCAGTATTGTTAATGCCAAATCCTGCAAAACCATTTATCCTTCAAACCGACGCCTCCAATAAAGCAATTGGAGCGGTACTGAAACAGGCTGATGAATCTGGAGCACTCCATCCATGTGGATTTATATCCCATGCGTTAACACCAACGGAACAGAATTATCAAATTTATGACAGAGAACTGCTTGCAATCATCAAGGGACTTGCAGTATGGCGCCATCTATTACATGGTTCTCCTCACACGATCATCGTCCATTGTGATCACAAGAACTTGTCCTACTACCGAACTGCTCAACACTTAACACCTCGACAAGCTCGGTGGTCATCATTACTATCTGAATATGATCTTCGTATTGAACATATACCTGGCACAAAAATGTTCGAAGCAGATGCATTATCCAGACGGCCAGATCATATGGGAAATGATGAGGAACAAACTACTGTCACGGTTTTGCCGAATGACCGATTTATTCGACTAATCAATGATGATCTTGCCAGCGAATTAAAGAAATACATGGCAAGCGACGATTTTGGACGCATCCTTATTGAAGTTATCACTCAGCAAAGGGCACCACCGATTAAATCCAAGCTACAAGACTGGACATACACTCATGGTATCGTTTATTACTTGGGCAGGATTTATGTGCCTGATCAAATTGAGTTGCGCACTCGATTAATTAAGGAGATACATGAAGAATTATCTTCAGGACACCCTGGACGATTGAAAACACTAGCACTTTTGAAGCGTGATTATTGGTGGCCTGGAATGTATAGACATGTCAAAGAATGGGTTGAAGGTTGTGCACTCTGCCAACAGATGAAAGTCAATACCCACCCAAATTCACCGGCATTAATCCCTATTCCATCAAAAGCTACTCGGCCATTTCAACAAGTCACACTGGATTTTATTACCGATCTTCCTATATCTGACGGTTATGACTCCATTTTGGTCACGGTGGACCATGGCCTTACGAAGGGGGTAATTTTCACCCCTTGCAACAAGACAATCGACGCTTTAGGAACAGCTGATCTCTATATCTCTGAAATCTTCAAACGCTTTGGACTCCCAGATATCTTAATCTCTGATAGAGGACCACAGTTCTCTGCCAAAGTATTCCAAGAAATACAAAAAGCACTGGGAATCGATCACAGGATGAGCACTGCTTATCACCCTCAAACAGATGGCGAAACTGAACGTGTCAATCAAGAACTTGAAATCTATCTTCGGATGTTTTGTACCAACGAACCCCACAAATGGAAACCACTCTTGCCTATTGCCGAATTCGCACACAATAATCGTTATCATGATACAATAAAAACATCTCCATTCCAACTTATGTATGGAACAGATCCGATCGCCATCCCTACAGCAGCGCTCAAAATGACTGCTCCAGCAGCAGAAGAGCGCCTCCAGATGCTTCGAAAAGCCAGAGAAGAAGCTCTAGCTGCTCATGAACTTGCTAGACAAATGGTCGCTCATAGATACAGAGACAAGTCAATCAGATTCGACAAGGGTGACAAAGTCTGGCTTGAAAATAAGAATCTTCACATTCCGTATCAATCAAGAAAGCTAGCACCAAAACGAGAAGGACCCTTCCAGGTTGAACAAGTCATGGGGCCAGTTACCTATAGATTGAAACTACCGAAACAATGGCGCATTCACCCTGTGTTTCATGCATCACTCCTCACTCCATATAAGGAAACCTCAATGCATGGTCCGAATTTCACTATGCCACCTCCCGATATGGTTAATGGACAAGAAGAGTTTGAGATTGAGGCTATCCTTGGACATCGGAAACGCGGAGCTGGTTATCAATACCTAGTCAAATGGAAAGGCTATGGAGCAAATGATAACACCTGGGAACCGGAACGACATCTAGGCAATGCTGTGGATATTCTGGTAGAGTATAAAAGCAGAAGAAACCTCTGAAACAGTCAATAAAATGACTTACTATCGCACCAACCTCCAACTAAAGCATAATATTCGTTATGTCAAAAGATTTTGCAGAACCGTTGGAAGATATACCCCTACTGTCAAAACCAGATACTCCGTCACGCAGATGTTTGTTCCTGCCTTTAAACATCCCTCTAAACGAACGCTATCTATTTATCAGAAACTGAAATACGTTCCAATGATGTCAAAACCACCCAAAGTAGCACGATTACCTCCTCATAAACGAACCCATCCACAAGGACGCACTGAGATTCCATATAACGCCCTATCAAGATATCTTCCTCAGTATCACCGCCTCTCTTTTGATCTAGGAGAATTACCTACGTTCCAAGAAGCTGAATCACATTATCTCCCAGCATCAGTTCACCCTTGCTTTCAATATGACAATGTATATCACAGGGTTTGGTTGCGACGAACCTTCCCAGAACTATCAGAAGCCTTACAATGGATTATTCAGTTAGGCAGAGATATCTCCGCGGAACAATGGCAATACGAACGACGAATGAATATAAGGGGAAGTGAAAATTTTAACCGCACACGAGCGCAAATGGAAATTACAATTGCAACCGAACGATATTACGATCTCTTGAACCAGGCAATACAGGCTAGCATGAACAATCCAGAAATACATGTTACACGACATGCACGCCCTGACCAAATTCGTATTCCACATCCTGACGATGCAAGAACCCGATCAGAACAAGAAGAAGCGGCTAGGAGTTCTCGTGAGAATCTTCTCAGGACCAGGGAACCTGAGATTGAAGAGATCTTAGCTTTGGATTCCGACGATGAGATTTGGGATATTTAACCACACTCAATGATCTAGCCTCCATCCAATCGATACAGCATGTCCGCCATCGTCATCATCGCCTACCTCGTTGCTTTCGCCTTCGCGCTCTTGGTCACAGCCTGTGGCCATTGTTATGACCCGTCCTTCGCCGCTGCTTCCCCGTTCCTCGCCACCGCTCATGACCTCCCTATGAGGTCTTCGTCACCACCACCACCACCGTCGACGACTATCTCTTCCCGAATTGGCCCACCTCCCCTTCCTCCACCATCGCCGAACTTCACCAGCACCCGGAGGAGCTCGTTGATCTTCTTAACGAAGAAGAAGCACCCCTACCCGCTCCGCCTGCATCACCTCTTGCTAGGACCCCTAACGCCACCCTTCTTAGGGCGCAGGAGGCCCTCGCCACCTTTATTGTCGATTATCAACTCTTCGCCGGACCCCTCGACGCCATGCTTAACACCGCCCTCACCACTGATCCTCACACCGTCACGGATGAAGAGCGCGACGCAATCCTTGAACAAACGATCCAACTCGATTACATTACAAGGACCTTGCAATGGCGGTTTGAGACCGCTAATCACAACATCAACACCATTGCCGAATGGTTAAAGTCGCACCGGGATCATGGGTGGACGAATAATGGAAACCATGGTTGGGGAACAGGATAAGAAGTCGGTGACTTCTTGCATACGAAGGGGGTAATGTTACAGTTTTCTTTCCCTTTCGTTAACGGACTATTACAATTATATAATCATTGCTACGTGTTTCATGGACGCTCATTTCCTTTTAGCTATTGACCTTCACATTTCCTTTCTTAGGCAATTAGCTGTACAATTCCTTTTATATTTTCCTTGTTCTTTTAGTATATAAAGACTCCCATGTACGTTTCTTTTCTTTAGTTCCAACTTAATCGAATTCTTCTCTCAACCTCTGAATGAAACTCCTCGCTCTCATCTTCGAGCTCGTCGTTAATTTGACCTTTGTCATCGTTTGACTTAGCGTCCAGAACTTGTCCAGTAGGCTGGGAGCAGACCGAGACTCTGCTTGCCACTGTTGACTTAGAACGAACTGCGTTGAGAGCATTGATCTTAACATTTATGTTCAAATATTCCTTGAAAGAGAATTACATTCCTAAAAAACATTCACCATATCACTGGAATCTCCCATCCAACTTGCTGATTTGACTACAGTAAAAGCCCTGCAGTTAACTTGATGAGTGTCATATAATGCCATCAACTTAACTGGTAAAAATTGAGAAAGAGTTTCTGACTCATTTTCTCAAAGGATAGAGAATGTACCAAGTGCCTGGAAACATGCTGGAAATGGAATGAGTCTGGAGAATGCTATGGCAGGGCCATTTCTCAAGTTTGGTGCCTTGGAAGGTACAGGTGACAGTGGGAGCATTATCAAGTGCTTGTATGGCAGCCTCTGCATATTGAAACAATATACAGCAGCGCAGTGCACTGACTAAGTAAGGTTTCAATGTACTTACATTTGGTTAGTAGTGCTTATCTGCCTATTGAGTTAGGTGGAAAAACTGGGGAGCTTAGCGTCCAAAACGCCCTCCTTATATACATTTCAGTAACCCTAATCTAGGTACAAAATATAATAATAAAAATACTATTAAACGAGTTTCTTTTATTATTATCTATTTTTAATCATTCTATGATGTTCTATATGACATCATTTCCTTCTAAATGACTCATGTGCACAGCTATATGACTCATGTGCAGTAGTATGAGTCATTGCACAGTCATATGAGTCATTTCTGAGTCATGTTCTAAATATAAATGATTCTTATCAACTATTCAATTCAGTTGATAATCGTCCCATCAAACTCTATAATATCTGTCAAACTCTATAATATCTGTCAAAGATATAAATATCTCTGAACTCTATAATTTCATACATAAGTACAAATAAGAGTTTATTATTACTAATCAGAGTCTAGATGAGCCTATAGACACGTGACTAATCACATGACTAATCATGTGATATCACATAATCTGAATAGATATTTAGTTAAATATAAAACACTAATTAATTCTAATTCTAATTATCTAATTAATTCTTAATTATCTAATCTAACTTTTGTTGAATATTTTACTAAATGTGTATTCCACATAATTTAAGCATTCTACTATGCTTATTCAACAATAAGTTTTTAGTTAATATGTCAGCAGCTTGATCTTCAGTTTTAATATAATAAAGATCAACTAAATCATCTTTGACACATGATCTTATATAATGATATCTGACATCCATATGTTTCATTCTTTGTTCTTGAGCTGGATTTGAAGCCATATAAATTGCTGCTTGATTATCCATTATTAACGGAATGGATCTTATGTTATATCCTAACTCTTCAAACAAATTCTTCAACCAAGATATCTGTCTGCATGCATCTGATGCAGCCATGTATTCTGCTTCTGTTAAAGACAACGCAATAGTTTTTTGTTTTGCTGATTTCCAATATACTGGTGCTCCAGCTAACTTGACAACCATCCCTGTTGTTGATTTATGATCAATAGGATTTGATGCCCAATCAGCATCAGCATAACAAATTAAACCATATTTATCTTTTCCATTATATTTAACGCAGTAATCCAATGTACTTCCAACATATTGGATTATATGTAATGCCTTTTTAATGTGATCCTGTGAAGGATTACTTACAAATTGTGACATTAGAATTGTTGCATAAACAATATCTAATCTTGTACACATTGCAAGAAATAATAATGATCCTATCAATTGTTGATAGTATGTAATCATTTCTTGTGTTGCTTGACCCTCTATTTGTTTGTTTGGTACATAACCAGCTGGTAAAGGCGTATTTACTGGTTTTGCATCAATAAGACCAAACCTTTCAACAATTTTCTTCACATATTTAGCTTGATCAATTGTGACTATATGATTTTGTTTATCAATCACAATGTTCATTCCTAAATATTCACTTAAATCTCCTAAATCTCTACTTTCCCATTTATCCATGAATTTCTTTTTATGATTATTAACAGTCTTTTCATTATTGCCCATGAATATTATGTCATCAACATATAATATAATGACTATAATGTCATTCTCTGTTCTTTTAACATATATTCCTGTATCAGCATATAATCTCCTAAATCCTAATTTAGTTATACTGTTATGAGCTTGAATATTCCAAGCTAATGATGCTTGTTTCAAACCATATAAAGCTCTATTTAATTTATAGACTTTATTTTTATCATTGGTTTTGAAACCATCTGGTTGTTCCATATATATCTCCTCTTCTAATTGGCCATATAGAAAAGCAGTTTTAACATCTAGTGCTTTGAGTACCCATCCCTCTAAAGCTGCTAATGCTAATAAGATTCTAACAGTTTCGAATCTTGATACCGGGCTAAATGTGGCTCCAAAGTCTATTCCTGGTACTTGTGAAAAGCCTTGAGCAACTAATCGCACTTTATATCTATTGTCTTGTTGCTTTATAGTATAAACCCATCTACAACCTATAGGTTTACGATCTTTAGGTCTATCAACTAATTCCCATACATTTCTTTTCTGTATAGATTTAATTTCTTCTTTCATAGCTTCTACCCATTTTGAATATGATTCAGGATCTTTATCTTTTATTTTTAAAAGATCTCTGTATACAACAGGTATACCCTTTTTCCTATTCTCTTGATCTACAAGTTTAGCTGCTGCTTTGGATAATAAGAATTTATCCATTCTTTTCTGTCTTTGTTTACGTCTTTCCTTCCAATCTTCATTACTGATTTCTGAACTTGGAGAACTAGGAATTGGTGTAATCACATTATCAGAAGGTGCTGGTGTTACTGTTCTTTCCAGATCTTCTTCTGATTTTTCTGGTTTATCATCAACCTTTTTATTATCAGATTTTATATCTAATTTTGGTTCAACAATAATTTCCTTTTTAGGTCTTCTACCAAAGAGTTTATTAAGACGATCTCTTTCATGCTTAGATTTATCTATAGGCATAAGATCTTCTAAAGTTAATTCAGGTTGAACAACTCATTGTTCTTTAGCTGATTTAGTATCTAACTCTTGTAGCTTTGATATGTTAATTGGTTTTTTAAGCATATCACGCCATTCCTTTTCTTTTTGATTTTGTTGTTTAACAACCTTTTCAAAATCTTTATCTGTTTCAATTTCTGCTTGTATTTTAGCAGGATGTTTATCTCCATAAACATTATTATCAATTATTCTAACTTTTGGTTTTCTAGATGATTTTCTAGTAGCAAGTTTTTGTTGTATAACTTTTCTTTCTTGCTCTCTAAAACCAAATGGATGAGATATTGGATCTTGTATGATTTTTGGTCTATCATTATCAAGTTTTCCTCTTTTAGCTGCTTGCAGGTCTAATTTTTTTCCAATACGTTTAGAACCTGTAGTAACATTATCTCTAATGCTAACAGTAGGATCCCAAAAATCTCCAGTATTCAATTCAAACTTAGATTTAAGAAGAGGTTTATCAAAAATCTCTTTAACTCTTTTTTTAATATCTTCTTTAATAGATTTCTCATCTATTTTAAAATTTTTATTTCGTCCAGAAAGATTATCAAGTTCTGCAAGTCTTTCTTTTTCATGTTTATCAAGTATTTTATATATCTTTGATAAATCAATATGTTTAGTTTTTGATGTTGAAGGAGTATTATTAGAAAGTTCTGCAACTTGTTTATTAATTTTATTCCATTTTCCAAGTCTGGAATATCTTCTATTAATTTCTTCAGAATCCTTTTTAAATTGTTCAACTTGTCGTTGAATCTCTGAAGAAGTTAATCTCTTAATATCATCTTTTTGTTTTCCTTTATCAACCTTTGTAGGAATATTCTCTTTGTGTGATTTATTACTTTGTGATTTGAAATATTTATCATTTGCATCATGATAAGTATTATTAGAAGAATCACTGTCTTCTGATTGATTGTCTGATGGTTTTCTTTTTGTGTCAGACTTATGATCATCTGTATCCGACGAATCACTATCATCAGAATCATTTAAATCATGAAATGATTGCCTTTTATCATTTTTTGTAGTGTCATGATTATAATGATTATCTGTTGTAGGAATTTTATCTAGATCTAAAGTTGGGTATTTAACTTTATGGATAATCTTATCTTTAGATAATTTAGGAAATATGTTTTCATCAAATATGGCATGTGAGGCAATGACTATAGTATTTTTGTCATTCATGAACTTATATGATTTACTTTCATATCCAATGAATGTCATTGGTTCAGCTCTTGGTGATAACTTATCTTTACATCTTTCTTTGACTATATAGACATATGCCAAACATCCAAATATTTTAAAATATGACATATCAGGTTTTTTACCCATCATAGTTTCATAAGGTGTTTTCCATTGAGTTCTTCTTAATGGTGTACGATTATATATATGAACTGCAGTCTCAAATGCAAAAGACCACCAGGATTTTGGACATTCTGATTCTAATAAAAGTGTATAAGCTTTCTTTAGAATAGTTTCATTTAATCATTCAGCACGACCATTTTGTTGATGAACATGTGGAGCACTTAGTTCATGTTTAATACCTTTATCTTGAAAATAGTTATTTAACTTCTGATTCACAAATTCTCCCCCTCGATCTGAACGCATACTTTTGACTTTTAAGTTCAACTGATTTTCAATAAAGACAATATATGCTTTAATTGAATTAAAAGTATCAGCTTTAGATTGAAGTAATGCTACATAAGCAAAAGAAGAATAGTCATCAAGAATTAATAAAGCCCATTTCTGTTTATGATACAACTGTATCGGCATTTCAATTAAATCAACATGTATTAATTCTAGCAACTGAGTTGCTCTACTAGATGAAACATGATATGGTTTATTATCAAGTTTACCCATTATACATGTCTTGCAAATGCTCTTCATATGGGGTTTAATAAGTTTTGAACTATTTTCAGTATTCCTGAACATATGGTTTAATACATTATCACTAGGATGTGCCATCCTTCTATGCCAAATAAAATAATCAATAGTTTTAGAACTATTATTGATTAATAAATGATGAGAAGGTCTTTTAATTATAGTAGATAGCCAATGTACAGAATTGGCTTCTGTTGGGTGTCCAATAAGAGTTATGTTTCCCTTATGTATTATAGTTTTGGTTTTACCATGATAAACATGATAATCCATACTTGTTAATTGTGGTACAGAGATAATTCTGTATGGTAACATCGGCATATAGCATACATTTCAATTCATAACATGTTTATTATGTCTGAAGCAGATTTGTCCTTCTCCTTCAATAAATGTCTGATTGTGTTTATTAGCAGTGGTAACCTTCATGGGATTAATATATTTCTTGTATGATGTAAAATCACTTAAGAATGGTGTACAATGTCTTGTCGCTCCAGAGTCAATGACCCATCGATCATTCTTATTTAAGAGCATAATTTGTTCACCAGGAACTTTATTCTCATAATTACTACATACAAATTTATAACTACTGTTATTTACGTCTTGATTTGACATATTCAATATGCCATTATTAGTTATATCATCAAGCACTAGAACAGTATTAGATAAGTAATTATTTGAAGAATTCAATCCATACCCAATGTTAAGGTTAGCCATGTTGTTATCATTGCCAGTTCCATCAATATATTCTAATCCATGATCAGAATAATCACTTTTGAATGGATCTGAGTCTTCTCCACTATGATATTGTTCTTCCTCCTCAGGAGAACCATCACTGGAAATCGGTGTTAAAGGTGTTAAAGGTGAAGAATTGGTTTTAAATAACTGACGAATACTATCATCATGAAAGTATTCATAATCTATCCTATCTTCAATAGGAGTATCATCGTCATCCATTTGAATTTCTCCAATCTGATCCAATAAAGAACTATTGTGATGTACATCAGGTACAAGTTCTTCTATAAATCCAGCAGATTCTTCCAATGGATATTGTTTATAATACCCAGGAGCTGTATCTACTATCATCGGATTTGCAAAGTGAATTGTAGTGGATGAATCCTTCTTCTTCCCTTTCAATTCTCGTAATTCATTGATTAGAGCTTTATTCTTCAATTTCTTGTTAGCCCTATTGATTTCATTACGTTTCTTCTTATCATCCCTTGACATAGAAGATGCATTTCCTCTGTTAGGAAATTTATTGTAGCTCTGTCGAGGTACAAATGTTTTGCTTTTATTGAAATGTCCTCTAAAAGAACCTTTTCCCCTGTTATTATTGTTATAACTGTTATTGGAATGTTGATCTTTCCAATTTGGGTTCGTGTTTGGATTCTTTTGAATGTTTGATCCAATATTAGCAATTTGAGCATGATGACGCATCTTGCCCTTTGATATGAGTAGATTATACTCGTTTTGAATGTGAGGGATAATGTTATCTATCGTAAAATCTGCAACCTTGGTATCTATCAAGTTTGTAACTAGAGTACCATATGATTGACCAAGATTATGTAAGATAAAGAAAAGTACTACAAAATCAGGAATTTTGTAATTATCTTCAGTACCTAAATCAGCAACTAATTTCATCAATTTGGATATAGCTATGATAGGATCTTGTCCAGATTTCATAGACCAGTTAAATATATTCTTATAAAGAATAAAATATTTAGCTATTCCTTTTAATCCAAATATTTTATCTAGTTCAGCTAGAGTTTCTTTAGGAGTTGCTTTAATATAGACATGAAGATTCGTAGCAAGCGACATTTGGAAAATTGCATTTGCTCTTGCTGAATATTCAGTCCAATCTTGTAATTCTTGCCAAATCTTTTTATATGACAACTCATATTCAAGTTTGGTCGCTGCAGAAGCTCTTTCTGTAGGTGAGTCAACATACATTGATGGAAGTACTGGTATTTCTCCTTTGACATATTTGGTGTATCCCTTCATGGCCATATATGACATAATATTTGTACGCCATTTTTGAAAATCAGAAACACCATTGAAGACAGAAACCATCTTCTCAAGCGAATCTTTATCATCTTTGCCACCACAAAGGTATGAATTAAATCTAGAATTAGATTTCACCATGTCATCTAGATTCCACCATTTGCAAGTTCCTCTTTGAGTAACTTCAAAATGCAAATATCGTCGTCCTTCAGATTTATAGACAAAATTTGAATCTTGTCTCCATATTTTTGGTAATGCTACTATTTCCCATAGAGCAGGATACATTTCCCATATCCGTTTGAAGAAATGAGCTTGTTTGAATAATGCCATATAGCATAATCCAGGTTTATTCCAAATTGGATGCTCATTGGTGTGTATGACTGTTTTAACTTCTCCAAATTCTCTATATTTGACTTGAGTAGCTCCAGAAAAATCATCGTAATCGTGATCATATCTGTGTTTCTTGATTAATGTATAAATCTTTCTCTCAGATTTCTCTTCATCTGATATATTGTTGAGGCTCTTCTTTTTAAGAAAAGTCTTCTTAAAGAAAGGACGAAAGTCTTTGACTTTCTTAACACAACGAATTTGTCGAAATGCTTTGTATGATTGTTTGGGTGGAACGACATTCTTCTCTTCTGGCCATAAACCATCATCTTCTTCGATAGGCCAATATGAATTGGACGATCTGGGCAATGATTTATGTTCATTATCAGGCCAATTTTCAATTGCTTCTTTAAGTTGTTGATGTTCCAATTCGTCCTTTGAAGGTTTATTTTCCTTTAACGGATAACTTTCCCAAGGACCATTCCAACCATTATCATTATCATGATCTTTCTTTTTATCATGATTTTCTTCTTCAGTATTGGTAGCTTTTTGCTTCATAGCAACTCTATCTAGACGTTCTATAATCATCTTAATCATATCTGAAGCCCAATCAGGTGCTTGAGGCTCTGGAGTATTATTAAGAGGTCTAGTCGTCTTTGGAAAATCTTGAACAACATTTTCATTGTGAATCATGAATGCTGATTGTTCTTCTCCCATAAAAGGATTTCCTGGGGGATAATACAATTCCTTAAATTTATCTTCAGGAACGTAAATAAATGTGCTACCATCTGAGGTGTGTGTGACTTCGTTTTGTCGAATGTCCTCATCAAACTTTATCAACTTGAGTTTTTTAGTTTGATTAACACACTCATTGCACAACTGAAAAGAATTTATATTTGGACCATTTTGGTCCACAACGGTACATATATATTTATTACAAGGTTTCATACCTTGTAATAACTCTTCTCGGATCCTTGATCCGAATCTTCCTTCAATGTGCCCGACAGGGGCATTAACTCCGGGGATGACCGGAGTCGTCTCGGAGACCTTTCTCCTGCTACTGGGGATAAACTTTTCCCCAGACTGGTATAATTGAGGGGGTTGTGCCTCAAAGATTTTCGTACAAGTGGGGTTCTCGTAACCCCGAAGAACGTACGCTGTGACAAAATTATCAGCTTTTGGAAATAATAGCTGATTTTCATAAGTCACCTTTGGTTCTTCTTTTTGCATGACCTCATGCAACTTGATCTGCGCCAACTGCATATCACAATGTAACTCATTGTCCATCTTCTGCAATCCCCATAATCAACGCGACTATGATAAACCTTCTCGTTAAGCATCCAGACAGGCAGACTTTCTGCTCTGTGTCTTTCAGCTAGCGCTTTGCTAAGCACTTCTCCTTGAAGGTCCCTAAGAGACTCGTATCGCGGTCCTGGACGTCCTCCAAGACCAAGCATGTGAACTGCAGGGCCATCATAGTGAGGCTGGTTCACAAGAGGCGATAACTCAGGGGCACTCTGAGTCATCGTCGGTGGTGGCGGTGCAAGAAGATCATTATTGATGATCTCTTGATCATCAATCTCGATGCTGTCATTGTTGTCGCCATCATAATCGTCAACGTCGCTGCCGCTGTATTCGCCTTCTTCACTGCTATCCCCCTCTTCCTGTATTGGCGATTCGGAAGAAAGAGGGGGGTATACAACCTTGTTTGCCTCACTAGGCAGAACGTATTCATTTACAACTATATCAATTTTTTCAGTTAATTGATTTGGATGAGTGTAAATTTTCATACATAAGCCATTGGCATTGACATATTTGACTCCCAACGTCTTTTCTGAGGAAGTACTGTTTAAGTCGTATGAAGGGTGGAGGCGGACTTCCTCTTTGAGGAAACAGTTGTAAACAAATACATGGACAGATGCATCAACTGCATTCCATATATGTGAGGCAGATCTATCATAGACCCTGGCAGGCAAGAAGAACTCCCGAGCTTCAGGAGAATTCTTGATACGATTATAACTGCAGGTGGTATTGATCATATAAACCAACTTGGCCAGACGATGGCCAGGATAGAGATAACACATGTCATCTGCATCATATTTTTTCATAATATTCTCGATGTCCTCAACTGGCAATCCATGGACTTCTTTCATTACATGACGAATAATCCCAGCATTGATGTAGTCAGGTTTATTCATGGCGGAATCCAAGTAAAGCATCGGGTGGACTTGTTGAGACAAAAAACCGATTTGGAAAACTTGAGACATCTAATAAAATTTGCATTAGCCTAATTCATTTTCTCAAATAAAACATGAGAAAAGATGTGCTTATCAGGCTGTGCTGTTTATGTAACAACATGTTATAGGCTGCCAACAACGCAAACAATGTCTTGAAGTTTGGAATGTTGCATGCCAATAAGTGTACCTGGGGCTCCTTCAAATTCCCAGCGTACAAAATCCACCAATTACAAGTATGCTACTGTGTGACTATAGTAAAAGTGACAATCTTGATCGTCCTAATCTAAGAGGGTCCATAGGGGGTGCCCTCCACTAGTCTGCGTGTACGTGGAACAATGTCCACTCAGCACGACCTTTATACAGAATTTCAAGCCAAATAAAGAAGGTAACCAGGGGACGAAAACCCCTATAATGGTATAAAGGCATTAATTATCGGGCAAATGGGGGTGCATTAACCCTTTCAGATGTGGCTTCCACCACACCCTTATCCGTCGACTGGGACGGCCCGTAATCCGTGCCTTTTTGCTTTCTGGTATGGCAAAACCAGTGTCGTTAGGGTGACAAGCCCTTGTGAGAATTTTGATTTCGCTGTTCCACAACAGCGGGTGACTCCGAAGCACCACTCCAGATATTTAATCAGTGCTCCCACACTGTAGATCTCAAGGGAGATCTAGATGGTATCCCTGGTACCATCAACTGGATCATTATCCCATGATCATGGGTTAGCTATTCTGCACGGATGAGGAAAGATCGAGAAAGGTTAGTGTCACAGTCACAGTCACAGTAGAGTGATCAGCTATCAAGATCCCATCAGACCAGATAGAGGGCCATCAGCCATATCTGCTTGCCTGATCTTGAGTGGGATCTAGCCGATCTAACATCTATCTAAAAATACATTGTATCTATTCCTAGCATCCTTCCCGCGGCATGTAACAACTCCGCACAGGTTGCTTTTGAGGCTGTTGCTAGCGGGGCCCATAACCTATTGAAACAATATACAGCAGCGCAGTGCACTGACTAAGTAAGGTTTCAATGTACTTACATTTGGTTAGTAGTGCTTATCTGCCTATTGAGTTAGGTGGAAAAACTGGGGAGCTTAGCGTCCAAAACACCCTCCTTATATACATTTCAGTAACCCTAATCTAGGTACAAAATATAATAATAAAAATACTATTAAACGAGTTTCTTTTATTATTATCTATTTTTAATCATTCTATGATGTTCTATATGACATCATTTCCTTCTAAATGACTCATGTGCACAGCTATATGACTCATGCGCAGTAGTATGAGTCATTGCACAGTCATATGAGTCATTTCTGAGTCATGTTCTAAATATAAATGATTCTTATCAACTATTCAATTCAGTTGATAATCGTCCCATCAAACTCTATAATATCTGTCAAACTCTGTAATATCTGTCAAAGATATAAATATCTCTGAACTTTATAATTTCGTACACAAGTACAAATAAGAGTTTATTATTACTAATCAGAGTCTAGATGAGCCTATAGACATGTGACTAATCACATGACTAATCACATGACTAATCATGTGATATCACATAATCTGAATAGATATTTAGTTAAATATAAAACACTAATTAATTCTAATTCTAATTATCTAATTAATTCTTAATTATCTAATCTAACTTTTAACACTGCAAACACATGCCAGCACTACTTCCCAAAAGAAAGACTGGTTTGAGAGCCACAATGACAACAACAAAGGTTTTAACAAACATGCAAAGTTGAGTCTTTATTCAGGAAAGTTGGCTGTGCTTGAGCTGAAGGAGGGAAACAGCAAGCATGCCATAGCAACAGCCACAACTGGTGCAGAGGCTCATAATGTACCAGATCAAATACCAGTCTGACATGTGACATGAATGTCACTCTTTGTTTGTTTGTTTGTTTTTTGCATTGTGAGAGATAAGTAAACAAAAAAACATGTTAAACCAGACCATATACTGCTACCCTCTCCTCCATTGACAACCAACTTTTCACATATAATAATCAAGCTCAGATGTATCTTTCAAATGTTTATGCTAGGTTCTGCTGAGCTTCAACACAAAAATGACAAGAGGAATGGGTTGAGAATTGCAAATCAACCCTGAGGTTACAGCACAAGAATCTCAGCCTCTTCAGCCATGTCACATTTGTCACCTGCCCATATTCATGAATTGTGAGTTGTTTTAAACCCTTTTTGTCAATATCTGTATGAGCCTGTGCCATGACCAAATGCAAGAGACACTCTGGTTCATCATTGTCCATACAGATTAGTTGGACAAAGACGTGAAGCACCTTGAGGTCAGACACCCTCCTTTTGCTTGAAAGCCAAGCAAGGATGCTGGACACTTTGGTGAGCAAAATGCACAGATGTTGAATGTCAGGTCTGCATAGCAGTATTGTTACAAGCTCACACTCACAACTAAACCACAAGCCTCACAGAGAGGAGAGGGCAGAGAAGAGGGGGGAAGGGAATGTATTAGACTACATAAGAATAGTAATCTAGGCTCCTACAAGAGTGTAAGGGAAACCATCTAGAGTCTAAAGAGACTCCTGCTATCTACTGGGTCCTTATATACTCCTCCTCAAGAACCCCTAGCCACCCTATGACCCATTGGCACCTCCACAGCCATATGTGCCCAGACCATATCCCTTGCTGTGCATCCTATTGTCCATGCATCTTGGGCACTGCCACCTGTCAACCATTTAATAAACCAGGCCTGGCCCTTTCCCATGATGTCTGGACTTCCCACAGACTGCTCTAGACTCCTATAATGAGCTGTGCTACCTCCCAGGCTTCCTGTGATCCCTGTTACAATCTTTCTTTTCCCTTTTATGACAGACTAGTACTATTACATCATCATTACTATATGGTTTCACAGATGTTATCTCCTTCAGTGATTACCTTCATATTTCCTTTCATAGGTAGTGAGCTGCACTTACTGCACATCTCCTTTTATACTTTTCTTTATTCTTTAAATGTATATAAACCCTAGATATCATGTAGAATCTCTAGTTCCAACTTAATCAAATTCTACTCTCAACTCTTGAACACACTCCTCACTCTCTAACTCTTGAGCTTGTCATTTGACTTAAGCCTTCATCATCATCTGACTTAGTGCCCAGAACTTGTCCAGTAGGTTGGGAGTGGACTGAGGCTCTGCTTGCCACTGTTGACTTAGAATGAACCATGTTGAGAGCATCAATCTTAACAATCCCTACTGGTGATCCTCTTGCCATAATGAGCATCCAAGCCCCTGTGCCATCCCTGTGACAGATCCTAGTAATGTGCTGATGTGATCCCAAGGTGCCATCACTCAGTGTGTGATCCCCCTTGCCTATTATGTCCATAGTTGGCTCAACCAACTGCCATCCCATCTTCTAGTGAGTGCTCCCATGTGCTGACCCATGTGAAGTGTTCTCATAGTCTTCTTAAGGTCCCAGACCTTGCTCCAGTGATGCTGAGTGATGCCTGACACCCAATAAATAAAACCAAAAAATAGATGCTAGGATTGGTTCCTAACAAAGAGGGCCTAAAGCAACTGCTGCAAGTGGAGTGACTTGTGGAACTGCACTGTGAAGCTGGGAGTGCCAGGAGGCACTGAAATGACAAAGGGACAAAGGCAGATGAAGGTGACAACAACTAGACAAGGTTTCAAATGGGGTTTGAAGGTGCAAGGCAAGGTTTGACTAGGTGGCTGGGATGCTGGAATGACTCTAGGGGTGCAAGGGCAAGGCAAGGGAACAAAGGGCAATGTTTAGATCATGACTCTGAGGAGTGGAACACAACTGGGGGGCTGACTCTTTTCTGTGGTACTATACAGGGGATGTCCTATATAAGTGAAAAGGGGAAGAACAATGAAAGGGAGAGTGCCTGGTGCTAAAAATAGTCTAAGATCAAAGTGGCAATGAAACAAAAGATGTGGAGCAAGTGAAACATGTGTGGTGCAAACCATGACAACACAGTTCTGATGACAACTGGGCTTCATGCAATGTTCTAGAAGATGCCTGGTGTTGCTAGGAAGCCAAATAAACAATGGCCAATGACTGGAAGCTGCTGACAACAAGGCTTGATCAAAGGTCTTGAACATCTTGGATGGCTTCAAATGGCTAAAGTGCTGCACACTCTGGAACACTCTGGGTCTGTGGACTGCTACTAAATCTTGGGATGGCTCCTCGGATGCTAAATGAATGTGGTACTTGGGCTGCTGAGCTTGAACAAGTTAATTGAAGTTATGAATCACTTTGAATGTGTCTCTGAGCTTTATGGCTGCTTTGAATGTCACTTGTAATTGTCACAAACACCACCTAGACACTGTATGGTCATCACTGCTGGGACAAAACAGAAGATTCCATGGAAGGCCTTTACATTTCACAACTTTTGGATAAAAGACCTGAAAGTGTGCCTTCTCCTCATCCTACTCAATACAGAATGTTTGCTTTTGTTGCTTTTGTTACCACCCTCACCTACCTCCTTGCCTTTTCCTTGGTCACTGCCTGTGGCCATTGTTACATCAAACCTGTTACTGCTGCCTCTCCCTTCCTCACCAATGCCCATGATCTCCCTCTTGAGATCTTCATCACTACCACCACCACCACCATTAACAACAACTTTGTCTGGGCTGACCTTCCAGACCTCCACCAACACCCAGAAGAACTTGCTGACCTCCCTCCTGTTACAAGCTCACACTCACAACAACAACCACAAGCTTCACAGAGGATAGGGTAGAGAAGAGAGGGGAAGGGAATGTATTAAGACCACTACAAATAGTAACCTAATGCCCATAGACAGAGCATAAGAGAAACCATCTAGAGTCTGAAGAGACTCCAGCTATCTATCAAGGCCCTTATATACTCCTCCTAGAGACCCCTAGCCACCATGCGTCCCATCAGCACCTCCACAGCCATATGTGCCCAGACCATATGCCTTGCTGCACATCCTATTGTCCATGCATGGCACTGCCACCTGTCAATCACTTAATAGACCAGGCCTGGCCCTTTCCCATGATGTCTGAACTTCCTGCAGACTGCTCTAGACTCCCATAATGGGCTGTGCTACCTCCCAGGCTTCCTGTGATCCCCACTGGAGATCCTCTTGCTATAACAAGCCTCCAAGCCCCTATGCCATCCCTGTGACTGATCTTAGTGATGCGCTGATGTAATCCCGAGGTGCCATCACTCAGGGTCTGATCCCTCCTTGCTAATTATATCCATGGTTGGCTCAACCAACTGCTGTCCTGTCTTCTAGTGAGCACTGCCATGTGCTAACCCACACAAAGTGTGCCCATAGCCTTCCTAAGGTCCCAGACCTTGTGCCAGTGATGCTGAGTGATGCCTGATCACCCAATGAATAAAACCAAAAAATAGATGCTAGGATCAGTTCCTAACACCTCCCATGACCTTTGCCAACCCAGTTGCCCATGTTCCCATCATCTATCACCCCTGTCACTCCACCCTTTAACCACCACCACAGCCCTGAACACACTTATTGTTGACTTTAGCCAGTTTGCTGCACCCCTCAATGTCATCACCACCCTCTTGCTCTCCACTTGACCCTCGCTGTATCATGTACAAAGAGCACAACAGACTACTTGAGCACACTAGACAATTAGAATGTACCACCAAAAGTTTACAATGGCACTGATGAGCCTTCTGGAGATACCTTAGTGACCTGTCACTGTCACTAGTAGTGTTACAAGCTCATGCTCACAACCTAACCACAAGCCTCGCAGAGGAGAGAGGGCAGAGAAGAGGGGGAAAGGGAATGTATTAGAACTACTAAGAATGATAACCTAGGCTCCTACAAGAGCGTAAGAGAAACCATCCAGAGTCTGAAGAGACTCCAGCTATCTACCAAGGCCCTTATTGTTAGGAACCGATCCTAGCATCTAATTTTTGGTTTTATTCATTGGGTGATCAGGCATCACTCTGCATCAGTGGCACAAGGTCTGGGACCTTAGGAAGGCCATGGGAACACTTCGCGTGGGTTAGCGCATGGGAGCGCTCACTGGAGGACAAGACGGCGGTTGGCTGGGCCAGCCAAGGATATAATAGGAAGGGAGGATCAACCCTGCATGATGGCGCCTCGGGATCACATCAATGCATCAGTGCATCAGTGCATCAGCGCATCATCAGGTCAAGTCATCAGGAGGATACCAATGCTCGATATGGCAGGAGACACACCTATGGGGATCGCGGGAAGCCTGGGAGGTAGCGCTGATATGCCAGCTACGTATCCACACGGGTACCACATGCACACACGAATGGAAGAAGCAAAATAGAAAGCGTTCGAAGCCACTTGCCCAGGGAAGAAGCGCTAGAAGTAGGTCACACCCCATTCAAAGGAAGGGTGAGCATTTTGAAACGGTTTTGGCTGAGTTGGCCACCTCGGCGTTTGGAGAAGCATAAACAGCCAGCCCGTCACCGCCTCCGTAGCGCCAGACAGAAAGGCACCTGCATCACTAGACGTGTGCCTGACAACCAGACGATTTCATATCTGCCCAGACCGGCTGTTGCATGATTCGAAAAACATAAAAAGTCGTCCCTGCCGCTCCCCAACTCCTATCAGAACCTTATTCGACGGTTATCACACACAGCATGCGTAGATCAGCCCGACAGAACGGAATCACGCCTTCTGGCCAGCGCTTAAGCCTTAGAGAAAGGCTTTCCTCGTCGAATCAGTCGTTGCTCGCCACCAGGATCACGGACCGCGCGGAATCTCCCACTGTAGACCCAGATTCATCAATGGTAGATGTACCCCCTAGCCCAGTCAAACCACCCACGCCATCCAGCACCACCAGCGCCACGGTAGACCCAGGAGCCGCACTTCGAATGATACCATCGTCTGAACGAACGAGCATGGCTATTACGAATTCAATTGGAATGCAGTTTGCGGATTCAAGGCTGGTCCCCGACGACTGTTGGACCCACCTGATGTGCAGCATTGGAGCTAGAGGAGGCCAGGAGAATATGTTCCACGACACGAATGAAGCATCCACCTTAATGGCACCAAGGGACCCGCGCCTTCGAAACTGGTTCTACCTTGAACTCATCAACAGCTCAGTCTCGGTGGGGGAGCTAGCCTCAGTCGAACAAACACACTTCATGGTTGGACAAGTAGTCTGGCAGACCAATGTGATTGCCGAGCACGACGGTTTTCGAAGGACAATATCCTCTGGGGGCCCTTGGATCATAGTAGGTCGAACTCTTGCCAGATATGCGGTCATCAACAGGGAGGGAACATTGCATCCGAGGCTGGTTCCAGCAGACCAGTTAATGCCCTACTATTCGACGTGGCATGTGGCGCGCCTTCCTGCGGACTTGACGAGTCACGGGGACTTAGAGAACCTCCTATGTCATGATTTCGAAGCCTAGGAGACACTGTGGAGCGGTCACCATTGCCGCAGAAGACTTTGACCGAGGAACCCGACAGGCGATAGAAGCCTATATGGGCATTGCGAGCATCGGTGATGGCAGATGAGTTCTGCACTCAGTTCGTACCTGTTTCGTTTTGTTGTTATGGACTCGTTTCCTCCGTTCCTTCCCTACAACCTTTGAAAGGATGGTGTCCAGGAGACTCCTATCAGTCGGTGGAGTGGACTTTCTTCTTCGAATCAACTCTTAGCTACCATCATTTACTTTATATACATGTATCTTCGCCTTTACGCAACAGAGAAAAATTGACCTTCTTTCCCTCCCCTCAGAGTTCAGTGCTAGCGTTGCCCTCTCTCTGAGTCTTGCCTTAGGTCCCTTGCCTGCGTCCAGCCTCGTTTTGACCTTGTCTTTGTCCTGTCTCCTCTCGTCTGCCCCATTCGTCCTCTTCTCCACACTCTTATCCCTCGTCCCCTCCTTTGGACGAACACTCTGGTTCGACTACTCTCAGTCGGCCCCCACTTACAGTCACTTTCGTACCTTGTTGTATTAGTGAAGACCGAGAAACCCCTTCCGCCCTCGCCATCAGTCTCAGTGCGTGTTCGAACCCCCTTTTGTCCAGCCTCTGTGCCACTTCGAACGTCTGTCTACCCGTGCTCCCCTCCAGCCAGCCTGTTGCTACTGAAGGTGTGCCCCAATCCAGATTCGATTTTGTGGTTGGTTTGTGTGTTGGGTTCATTTTGGGTTTCGTCCATGACGCTGCGCATCAGCGCATCCTATAATGGAAGCCTAGGACAGTCTGTGGGAAGTCCGGACATCATGGGAATGGGCCAGGCCTGGTCTATTAAACAGTTGACAGGCGGCAGCACCCAAGAAGCATGGATACAATAGGATGTACAGCAAGGCAGGGAGTTAAGGTGGTCGTGGCTGTGGGAGTGCCGGTGGGACATGGTGGCTAGGGGTCTACCAGGAGGAGTATATAAGGACCTTGGTAGATAGTTGGAGTCTCTTTAGACTCTAGATGGTTTTCCTTACGCTCTGTATCTGAGCCTTAGGTTATCATTGTAGTAGTTCTAATACATTCCTTCCCCCCTCTTCTCTACCCTCTCCTCTCTGCAAGGCTTGTGGTTAGGTTGTGAGCATGAGCTTGTAACATAATCTAGAGTCTCTATAACCACACCCTTCGTCGTTGGCTGTAGTGCCAAGCACGCCTTGCTCGTTGTCACACACAGCGTCAAAGCGAGTTTCCACCCATCCCCAATTATCACATCGACTGGCAACAACAGCGTCACGACTGACGTTGGGACCATGCTAGGCAACAAAACTGTACTAGACGAGAGCTAGGGCGCACTGTAGTCGACCAGGCAGGGTCTTGCAGGCACTAGCACTAGTTACAGCGGAAAAGGCGGTGGAACCGTCGAAGACAATCTATTGGCATGTCGTGTATCAAGGCATACAGTCTAGAGATACCAATTACATATTGGGTCTAGTTACCTGAGCACGAGGACACTCTAGTGAAGCGCTGGGCACCATCCCTTTAGGTCTATTGGTGGAACTAAATCGAACATACATGCGCGGGTGCGTTATTGACCGCGGTGTACTGTGACTATGCCAGGAAGGGTAGTTACTGAAGAAGAGTCGACATCCCTCCTGTCCCTTAGGAGGCGTCATTGGATTCGTGGAAGCCGAATGAAGAGATTGGCCGCTGGTGGAGTGCCCAGGGTCAATTGAAGATGATGGAAGCGGATGCTAACCGCTGTAACAAAAGAGCAATACATTCATTTATGGAAGGATGGACGCCAGGCAAAGAACATCACACAGTTGACTAACAATCACTGGCGCAGAAGCCAACTGCAGATCAAATAAGGCATACGACATCAATCTGGGAGATGGCCCTGAGTAAAGAACCATCAGCAGGGTCGCGTGGGATCACATGCGACGATCTTTGATCAGGGGAACAGCAGCACCCTTAGTAAAAGACTCCAGGAGGCAGGGCCGGTTCAGTAACAATAGACAGCATGCATGGGAATGTGAGCGCCCACAGAAAGACTGCACTAGTGAGGGTACTAGAGCCAAGAAAACCCTAGGCGGCAGCCTGAGGAGGAGGTCGCCAATGTCAGCGTCGTTCAAGAGCGTGACAGTAAAGAAGGTCTCGGGATCTGCTGCTAAGGCGGCAAGCGTTATGGGATCGCCTCAACGAAGGACGAACGAGGGATCAATTTTTATGGGCACCATACCAGCGTGTGGGCCAAACTTCAATAGAACCCCAGTAGGCGCTGGGTCATCAAATGCTTTTCACTCTCTTACAATTGGCGACCGACAGCACCAGACATGAAATGGTTGGCAAGCTCAGGCGTCGATCAAATTTTCTCATATCAACTGGGTTGGTTGCGGAACCATCAGATCGCAGACAAGGAATTACTCTGCACTGGTTATACCAACATCAATTCTGGACGATCCACGAGCTGGGCACCTCAATAAAAGGTCTACTTATGGAATAGCGGATGCCATGGGAAAGATCACTGAGGCAGAAGTCAACTGCTATTGGAAACAAAATGACGACATCAGAAACTGAGGATAGGAGCGGAACAATGCGCTCATTAGACAATGCATACCTGGATGATCAGTTACATCAGAAGGATTACACGTTACATGGGATGAGATTCACTGTATCCACACAAGTCCAAAGGAGTATGGTTAGCAGAAACAAACTGCTGAAACAAATAAAGCGGACGGCATTGTCAGGGACATGCCTGAAATGGATTAGTCGACGCAGAAGATCACTGCTTTATCAAATGATTGAGGATTTATTAATGGCAGGGTTGCCGCTGCCTAGAAACAAGGGGCAACAAAGTTCGTGCCAAATATAGCACTAAGGGCGAATGGGATTTGCGATCAGGTACCATATTGGCAAAGGTTAAAGTCAATCAGATCAAAAGCTAGGGTCTGGCCTGAGGAGGAGGTTGTGCGCTAGTGGAAACCAACCACTTTAAAATAATGTGTAGGGTCAATTCCAGTAAGGTGCTGGGTTAACAAAAGCATTAGTCAAAGTCCAAATTGGCGGAGCCATGAGCAATGGCCCTTCTCCAGTGGGGAGGATGGGACAAATCTTGGAAGAGCAGTAGAAATCTGCTAGAACAAAACAACGCTCTCATAACGACAAGAGTCCACTTAGGTTCGGACATTCTGGGATGAATACATGGACATTAAAAGGAGCATTGGAGCTATACAAGGAATTTAGCAGGACAAGTAGTCGGCAGGGCTAGTCGACGATATATGGATAAGGATGGCAACCTTCCTCAAATAGCCAGTAGGACGCCACAGGAATGGGAAATTTTTTTTCTATGTTACAACCTCATGCTCTGGGTAGGTAACTTGCTCATCGCTCTGGAAGAGCTGGTCTCGCAAGTTACCTGAGGATTTGTCGGGACGCCAAATCTTGAGGAGGAGGTGAAGAAGGGAAAAGAGATCCAACAGGCATGGAGGTTATAATGAGGGAATCCGAGGAGTCACGAGTGCATTACGAGGTGCAACGAGGGATGACCGAAGCAATACCGGAATGCAGGAGGATCGACTATACCTCACCAATAACGGCCTGAAGGATAAATTCAATTTTTTATTTTTGGGCGTGCGTCGAAAACCCCAGTAAGGCGCTGGGTTATCAAAAGCATGAATAAACCAGAAGGGCAGAATTGTCAGAAGACATGGACCATCTTGGGCAGCCAGAGAAAAATGTATATGGAAGTCAATAGCAAGGGAGCCTTAAGCATAGGCACTTAGGAGAAAACTCTTAGAAAGGCCAGGAGGATGATAAACCAAAAGTTGGGAAATCGGATCAGTGCCAGGAAAGGGAGTTGGAACTTTGTCAAGTTATAGGAACCAGTGGGATCTGGTGAATGGAAATATACAGCAGACTAGGCGGACGACCAGGGATTTGCATATCGCAATATGGAATCCTTTTAGAAAACTGAAATCAGCATAAGACGGCATAGGGGGTCTTGGGAAAAGCGATGGAAGCTTGGGCATAGCGACGCTCTTGCTTCTTGAGGACAAGAAGCCTTGAGGAGGAGGTGATGTTAGGAACCGATCCTAGCATCTAATTTTTGGTTTTATTCATTGGGTGATCAGGCATCACTCTGCATCAGTGGCACAAGGTCTGGGACCTTAGGAAGGCCATGGGAACACTTCACGTGGGTTAGCGCATGGGAGCGCTCACTGGAGGACAAGACGGCAGTTGGCTGGGCCAGCCAAGGATATAATAGGAAGGGAGGATCAACCCTGCATGATGGCGCCTCGGGATCACATCAACGCATCAGTGCATCAGCGCATCATCAGGTCAAGTCATCAGGAGGATACCAATGCTCGATATGGCAGGAGACACACCTATGGGGATTGCAGGAAGCCTGGGAGGTAGCGCGTCCTATAATGGAAGCCTAGGACAGTCTGTGGGAAGTCCGGACATCATGGGAATGGGCCAGGCCTGGTCTATTAAACAGTTGACAGGCGGCAGCGCCCAAGAAGCATGGATACAATAGGATGCACAGCAAGGCAGGGAGTTAAGGTGGTCGCGGCTGTGGGAGTGCCAGTGGGACATGGTGGCTAGGGGTCTACCAGGAGGAGTATATAAGGACCTTGGTAGATAGTTGGAGTCTCTTTAGACTCTAGATGGTTTTCCTTATGCTCTGCATCTGAGCCTTAGGTTATCATTGTAGTAGTTCTAATACATTCCTTCCCCCCTCTTCTCTACCCTCTCCTCTCTGCGAGGCTTGTGGTTAGGTTGTGAGCGTGAGCTTGTAACACTTATATACTCCTTCTGGAGACCCCTAGCCACCATGCATCCCATCAGCACCTCCACAGCCATATGTGCCCAGACCATATGTGTTAGGAATCGATCCTAGCATCTATTTTTCAGTTTTATTCATAGGGTGATCAGGCATCACTCTGCATCATTGGTACAAGGTCTGGGACCTTAGGAGGACTAGAGGAACACTTCGCATGGGTTAGCGCATGGCAGCGCTCACTAGAAGACAGGACGGCAGTTGGTTGAGCCAACCAAGGATATAAATAGCACAGGGGATCAGACCCTGAGTGATGGCGCCTTGGGATCACATCAGCGCATCACTAGGATCAGCCACAGGGATGGCACAGGGGCTAGGAGGCTCGTTAAGGCAGGAGGATCACCAGTGGGGATCACAGGAAGCCTGGGAGGTAGCGCGGTCCATTATGGGAGTCTAGAGCAGTCCACGGGAAGGCCAGACATCATGGGAAAGGGCCAGGCCTGGTCTATTAAGTGATTGACAGGTGGCAGCGCCCAAGACGCATGAACAATAGGATGCGCAGCAAGGCATATGGTCTGGGCGCATATGGCTGTGGAGGTGCCAATGGGACGCATGGTGGCTAGGGGTCTCCAGGCGGAGTATATAAGGGCTTGGGTAGTTAGCTAGAGTCTCTTTAGACTCTAGATGGTTTATCTTATGAGCCTAGATTACTATTTGTAGTGGTCTTAATACATTCTCTTCCCCCTCTTCTTCTATCCCTCCTCTGCGAGGCTTGTGTGTTTGTGTTAGGAGCATGAGCTTGTAACAATATGCCTTGCTGTACATCCTATTGTCCATGTGTTTGGGCACTGCCACCTGTCAACCATTTAATAGACTAGGCCTGGCCCTTTCCCATGATGTCCAGACTTCCTGCAGACTGCTCTAGACTCCCATAATGGGCCATGCTACCTCCCAGGCTTCCTGTGATCCCCACTGGTGATCCTCTTGCCATGACAAGCCTCCAAACCTGTTGTCCCTGTGACTGGTCCTAGTGATGCACTAATGTGATCCCAAGGTGCCATCACTCAGGGTCTGATCCCTCCTTGCTTATTATATCCATGGTCGGCTCAACCAACCACTGTCCCATCTTCTAATGAGTGCTGCCATGCACTGACCCACACAAAGTGTTCTTATAGTCCTCCTAAGGTCCCAGACCTTGCTCCAGTGATGCTGAGTGATGCCTGATCACCCTATGAATAAAACCAAAAATTTAGATGCTAGGATCAGTTCCTAACAAGTAGGTTAAGTGGTTAGCATTAGTCAGAAATAACAATAATAGCTGTGCTCCTTCCCTCATCATAAAATTGTCAGATGCATAGTTTCCTCTGCCCTTTGTGTGTGCCCTCTCCTCTTTTCCTCTCATTGTTGTCACACCATCCTGTGCACCATTGTTATGGTTCTTTTCCCTTTCTGCAATGGACTCATTATTATTACATAACCATTGCTATGCAGTTCATTGGACACTTATTCCTTTTAGCTATTGCCTTCATGTTTCCTTTCCAAGGTAAATAGCTGTACTTTTCCTTTTATATTTTCCTTGTTCTCTTAGTGTATATAAACCCTCATGTAGAGCAGGATTCTTTAGTTCCAACTTAATCAAATCTCACTCTCAACTATTGACTAGAACTCCTTGCTCTCTTTCTTCTCAAGCTCATCATTTGACTTAGCATCTAGAACTTGTCCACTAGGCTGGGAGCAGACTGAGACTCTGCTTGTTGCTGTTGACTTAGAACAAAAATGTGTTGAGAGCAAATCTTAACAACCATCACAGCCACCACACCCACCAGATGATGACAGCACCCAATGCAAGGTGTCAGTGGCTTCACACAAGACTCACAAAAGACATTGGTCACATGACTTTGTTGAATACAAGCTGAAATTCCCACAATTACATGATGTTCAATGAGCCAATACACTGAGCAAAAAAACTGTCCAGATGTACCCAGCCAGTTGTTGAATTTCTAATCACATGACTAGCTACCGCATAAGGTCAAGCTGATGTCAGTATATATTATATATATTTCCAACATATGATTATTTCAGATTTTTATATATTTTATTTCCAGAGATATGAACCCATCTTTCCAAATCCACCAAACATCTGGACAGTTTTTTGGGTCACTGTATGTATGACATAATGATGCACTAAGTTTAAATGGTTTCATGATATACAGTGACCCAAAAAACTGTCCAGATGTTTGGTGGATTTGGAAAGATGGGTTCATAGCTCTGGAAATAAAATACATAAAAATCTGAAATAATCACATGTTGGAGATATATATAATATATACTGACATCAGCTTGACCTTATGTGGTAGCTAGTCATGTGATTAGAAATTCAACAACTGACTGGGTACATCTGGACAGTTTTTTTGCTCAGTGTATTGGCTCATTGAACATCATGTAATTGTGGGAATTTCAGCTTGTATTCAACAAAGTCATGTGACCAATGTCAAAATAGCACTGATATCAACTTTGATTATCTTTCATTCCTCACCATCTCATGAGGCCCCTTTCTGCTGACACTTGTCTCTAGTCACCTCCCTTCTTCAGGAGGGTCATTCCTGTCACTCTATTGCTTCTGAACTTCATATTGGATGTTCCACTGTCTCTTGAACCTGCTCTCAACTTTCTCTTACACTCCCAACACCTTCTAGAGGTTGACCATCCAAGCTCTCCCCCCAGGATCAATGCCATCTCACCTGTTCACCTCTGGACAGGTTGACAATGCTTCCCAGGCAAAGCCCCTTCTCTCCCTGAATGTTAGCACCCAAACCATTCATAATGCACTCAAGAAGGGGAATCTGAAGGCTGTGGTGAAGTCCAAGAAGCCCCTTCTCACCCATCAAGCAACACTACAACTTTGCTCTCAAGCACAAAGACTGGACTGAAGAGGATTGGTTTAGGGTCATATTCTCAGATGAGACTAAAATAAATTGTTTGGGCTCTGATGGGAGGGATTGGGTGTGGAAAAGGCAAGGCACAGGGCTCATACATCAGCATGTCAATGAGACACTCAAATTTGGTGGGGGAAGCCTAATGGTTTGGGGGTCCATGACAGCTCATGGGGTGGGATATATGTGCAGGGTAGATGGTAGGATTAATGGAGAACTTAACAGGGAGATCATGGAAGACCACTTGTTTCAGACATTGGATTATTATGGGATGGATAGGGAAAGGTTTGTGTTCCAGCAGGAACACATATCCAGGATGGCCAAGGAATGGTTTGTGGAGAATCAGGTTGAGGTTTTAGACTGGCCAGCACAGTGTCCAGACTTGAATCCAATGGAGCATTTATGGTGGCACCTCAAGAAGAGGCTTGGAACATACCCAGAAGCAGAAGGTAGAGGCAGAATGGGAGAAGATTTCAAAGGAAGTATGCATTGATCCAATCAAAAGCATGCTAGAAGGGTTGCTGCAGTGTTGAAGGCCAAAGGAGGATACACTAAGTACTGAAAACAACTATTAATGCAAGAGCAAAGAAACTGTCCAGATGTGCCCAGTCAGTTGTTGAATTTCTGATCACATGACTAGCTACCATGTAAGGTCAAGCTGATATCAGCATATATATTATATATATACCTCCAACATATGATTATTTCAGATTGTTATGTATTTTATTTCAGGAGCTGTGAACCCATCTTTCCAGATCCACCAAACATCTGGACAGTTTTTTGGGTCACTGTACTTCATGATGTACATATGTACATCCAACTACACAGAAGATAATGATGCTTTTGGTGATATAACAATGTAACATTTATCACTCACCAGTTGTGCTAGTCACTGCCCTGTTAGTGTGCTGATGCAGCTTATCCAGGTGTGACATAAACATCAGGGTGGTTGGGTGATGAGGTCCCATGTACTGCTGCATCAATGTGACAGCATTGGGTAGCAAAGTTTGAGCCTCACTCCACCTTCCAAGAGACATGTGTTAAGATCGATGCTCTCAACGCAATTCGTTCTAAGTCAACAGTGGCAAGCAGAGTCTCGGTCTGCTCCCAGCCTACTGGACAGGTTCTGGACACTAAGTCAAACAATGACAAAGGTCAAATAAACGACGAGCTCAAAGAAATGAGAGTGAGGAGTTTTCGTTCAGAAGTTGAGAGAAGAATTCGATTAAGTTGGAACTGAAGTCTAGCTACTTTACAAGACGGTTTATATATGTAAAAGAACAAGAGAAATATAAAAGGAAACGTACAGCTAAATACCTAAGAAAGGAAATGTGAAGGTAAAGTAGCTAAAGGAGATGAGCGTCCATGAAGCGCATAACAATGATTATATAATAAAATGAGTCCATTGACGAAAGGGAAAGAAATCGTAACATTACCCCCTTCGTATGCAAGAAGTCACCGACTTCTTAACCTGTTCCCCAACCATGGTTTCCACCATTTGTCCACCCATGATCCCTTCGCGATTTCAACCATTCGGCGATGGTGTTGATGTCGTGGTTAGCGGTCTCAAACCGCCATTGCAATGTCCTTGTGATATAGTCGAGCTGGACCGTTTGTTCAAGAATTGCATCGCGTTCTTCATCCGTGATGGTATGAGGGTCGGTGGTGAGGGCGGTGTTGAGCATGGCGTCGAGGGGTCCGGCGAAAAGTTGATAGTCAACGATGAAGGTGGCGAGGGCTTCCTGAGCCCGAAGAAGGGTGGCATTAGGGATCCTAGCGAGAGGTGGTGCGGGTAGAGCGGGTAGGGGTGCCTCTTCTTCAATGACAAAATCCGCGAGCTCATCTGGATGTTGATGAAGGTCGGCGACGGTGGATGAGGGAGAAGCGGGCCAATTCGGGAAAAGGTAGTCGTCGACGGTGGTGGTGGTGGTAACGAAGACCTCGATAGGGAGGTCATGGGCGGTGGCGAGGAACGGGGAGGCGGCGACGAGAGAAGAGTCATAACAATGGCCACAAGCTGTGACCAAGAGCGCAAAGGCAAAAGCGACAAGGTAGGCGATGACGACGATTGTGGACATGCTGTATCGATATGATGGGGATTAGACCATTTAGTGTGGTTTAAATATCCCAAATCTCATCGTCGGAGTCCAAAGCTAAGATTTCTTCGATCTCAGGTTCCCTGGTTCTGAGAAAGTTCTCACGAGAGTTCCTAGCTGTTTCTTCTTGTTCTGATCGGGTTCTTGCATCGTCAGGGTGTGGAATACGGATTTGTTCAGGGTGTGCATGTCGTGTAACACGTATTTCTGGATTGTTCATGCTAGCCTGTATTGCTTGGTTCAGAAGATCGTAATATCGTTCGGTTGCAAGTGTTATTTCCATTTGCGCTCGTGTGCGGTTAAAATTTTCACTTCCCCTTATGTTCATTCGTCGTTCATATTGCCATTGTTCCGCGGAAACATCTCTGCCGAGCTGGATAATCCATTGTAGAGCCTCTGATAATTCAGGGAAGGTTCGTCGTAACCAAACCCTGTGATAAACGTTGTCATATTGAAAACAAGGGTGAACTGATGCTGGAAGATAATGTGATTCGGCTTCCTGAAATGTGGGTAATTCTCCTAGATCAAAAGAGAGGCGATGATACTGGGGAAGATACTTTGATAAAGCATTATATGGGATCTCTGTATGGCCTTGTGGATGCGTTCGTTTGTGAGGAGGTAATCGTGATACTTTAGGCGGTTTTGACATCATTGGAACGTATTTCAGTTTCTGATATATAGAAAGTGTTCGTTTGGAGGGGTGTTTGAAAGCGGGAACAAACATCTGCGTGACAGAGTATCTGGTTTTGACAGTGGGAGTGTATCGTCCAACAGTTCTGCAGAATCTTTTGACATAACGGATATTATGTTTTAACTGGAGGTTGGTGCGATAATAAGTCATTGTGTTGACTGTTTCAGAGGTTTCTTCTGTTTTTATATTCTACCAGAATATCCGCAGCATTGTCTAGATGTCGTTCTGGTTCCCAGGTATTATCATTTGCTCCATAGCCTTTCCATTTGACTAGGTATTGATAGCCGGCTCCGCGTTTCCGATGTCCAAGGATAGCCTCAATCTCAAACTCTTCTTGTCCATTAACCATATCGGGAGGTGGCATAGTGAAATTCGGACCGTGCATTGAGGTTTCCTTATATGGGGTGAGGAGCGATGCATGAAACACAGGATGAATGCGCCATTGTTTTGGTAATTTCAATTTATAAGTAACTGGTCCCATAATTTGTTCAACCTGGAAGGGTCCTTCTCGTTTTGGTGCTAGCTTTCTTGATTGATACGGAATGTGGAGATTCTTGTTTTCGAGCCAGACTTTGTCGCCTTTTTCGAATCTGATTGACTTGTCTCTGTATCTATGAGCGACCATTTGTCTAGCAAGTTCATGAGCAGCTAGAGCTTCTTCTCTGGCTCTTCGAAGCATTTGAAGGCGTTCTTCTGCTGCTGGTGCAGTCATTTTGATTGCTGCTGTAGGGATAGCGATTGGATCTGATCCGTACATGAGTTGGAATGGAGATGTTTTTATTGTATCATGATAACGATTATTGTGTGCAAATTCGGCAATAGGCAAGAGTGGTTTCCATTTGTGGGGTTCATTGGTACAAAACATCCGCAGATAGATCTCAAGTTCTTGATTGACACGTTCAGTTTCGCCATCAGTTTGAGGATGATAAGCAGTGCTCATCCTGTGATCAATTCCTAATGCTTTTCGTATTTCTTGGAATACTTTAGCAGAGAATTGTGGTCCTCTATCAGAGATTAAGACATCTGGGAGTCCAAAGCGCTTGAAGATTTCAGAAATATAGAGATTGGCTGTTCCTAAAGCGTCGATTGTCTTGTTGCAAGGGGTGAAAATTACCCCCTTCGTAAGGCCATGGTCCACCGTGACCAATATGGAGTCAAAGCCTTCGGAAACAGGAAGATCAGTGATGAAATCGAGTGTGACCTGCTGAAATGGGCGTGTAGCTTTGATGGGATGGGGATTAATGCTGGTGAATTTGGGTGAGTATTGACTTTCATTTGCTGGCAAAGTGCGCAACCTTCAACCCATTCTTTGACATGTCTATACATTCCAGGCCACCAATAATCACGCTTCAAAAGTGCTAGTGTTTTCAATCGTCCAGGGTGTCCTGAAGATAATGCTTCATGTATCTCCTTAATTAATCGAGTGCGCAACTCAATTCGATCAGGTACATAAATCCTGCCCAAGTAATAAACGATACCATGAGTGTATGTCCAGTCTTGTAGTTTGGATTTAATTGGTGGTGCGCTTTGCTTAGTGATAACTTCAATAAGGATGCGTCCAAAATCGTCGTTTGCCATGTATTTCTTTAATTCGCTGGCAAGATCATCATTGATTAGTCGAAGAAATCGGTCATTCGGCAAAACCGTGACAGTAGTTTGTTCCTCATCATTTCCCATATGATCTGGTCGTCTAGATAATGCATCTGCTTCGAACATTTTTGTGCCGGGTATATGTTCAATACGAAGATCATATTCAGATAGCAATGATGACCACCGAGCTTGTCGAGGTGTTAAGCGTTGAGCAGTTCGGTAGTAAGACAAGTTCTTGTGATCACAATGGACGATGATCGTGTGAGGAGAACCATGTAATAGATGGCGCCATACTGCAAGTCCCTTGATGATTGCAAGCAGTTCTCTGTCGTAAATTTGATAATTCTGCTCTGTTGGTGTTAACGCATGGGATATAAATCCACATGGATGGAGTGCTCCAGATTCATCGGCCTGTTTCAGTACCGCTCCAATTGCTTTATTGGAGGCGTCAGTTTGAAGGATGAACGGTTTTGCAGGATTTGGCATTAACAATACTGGCATAGAGGCGAACCGTTGCTTTAGGGTGTCAAAGGCAAGTTGGCGCTCATTATTCCAGTCAAATGGTTCCGTTTTCTTGGTTAGATCTGTGAGTGGTTTTGCGATTGCTGCAAAGTTCCCAATAAAACGTCTGTAAAAGTTTCCAAAACCTAGGAATGATCGGACTTGTTTAACCGTTGATGGTACTGGCCAATCAGCTATTCCTGCGAGTTTGATAGGATCCATTTGTATTTTTCCAGGTGAGATGATCATGCCCAGAAATTCAACTTCTTGAACAGCGAATTTACATTTTTCTAATTTCAGGAACAGATCGTTCTCTTCTAATCGATCGAGAACCCTTTTTGTTCGTTCTTCTAGTTCGTTCAAATTCTGAGAACATATTAAGATGTCGTCCATATAGATAATGAGCCATCCTTCATTAATCATGTCTCTGAAGTATTCGTTCATCATAGTTTGGAATGTAGATGGCGAATTGCATAATCCAAAGAACATAACAGTTGGTTCGTATAATCCTCTGTTGGTAATGAAAGCAGCTTTCCATTCGTCCCCTTTCTTGATTCTGACGTTATTATATCCCCATCGGAGGTCTAATTTGGTGAAATATTGTGCACCAGCGAGTTTTGTAAGGAGGTCAGATACTAGGGGTAATGGGTATGCATTCTTGATTGTCCAATCGTTCAAATATCTATAATCTTGGCACGGCCGAAGCGCACCACTTTCCTTTTTTGAGACAAAGAAGAATGGCGATGCTTGAGGAGATTTCGACGGTTTGATGTAGCCTTTAGCTAGCTGTTCTTCAATCCATTCGTCCAGCGACGACTGTTCTTTGATTGATAACGGATAGATCTTACTAACTTTAGGACTAAAACCGGTTTTCAAATCGATAGCGTGATCCCAAGTTCTGGAAGTTGGGAATCGTTCTGATGCCTTTTTCTCAAAGACTGAACGCCATTTCTCATATTCTAATGGTAATTCCGTCTTCGGTTCCTCCTTTTTCAACTGATGTTCTAATGCTTGAGATGCCGACGTTTTGACTCTGATCCAATAATCGTCTTCGCCCCATTGATGATTGTCCAATGCCATTTGCCAGATAGTTCCTTTATTCCGTTGTTCATCAATGAGGTGTATCGTTTTATCTCTCCAATCAATAGTGGGATTGTTTTCTTCTAACCAAGGAATTCCCAGAATTAATCGTTGATCTCCCAATCTAGTGATTAGAAACCAGTTGCTGTATTGTTTTCCCCCAATTGAATATTGAATATGGACTCGATGAGTGATCATTCCGTTGGTGTTAACCGTTCCATCTGCGTTTCTGACTCTAATTGGTTTTCGCAATCTTTCTTTTAGTAACTTGGTGGTTATTTCTTCGTCAATAAAGTTCCCTTCTGCTCCACAATCGATTAGAGCCGAAGTTTCAGCGGGTAAATCGGACGTTTCCACAGAAATTGAAAGGCGCTTGTCATTATTTGATCTTACTATTACAGAATCAAGCGCTAACTGTGAATGTCCATTTGTTATGGAAGTGCCAACCGCTGTGTGACGCTTCCGGATTAAAAACCCTCGTTTTCGAGTTCATTGAGAAGACCTTCTCGTTCATCGGCCTTCATTCCAGCAAGGATCGCTCTGATGCTTGCAACTGGATTGTCTTTCTTCTCTTTGGACGCCTCTTCAGGGATAGATCTAATCCCTTTATTCTGAAACAATGAGGAGGCCCTAAAGGAGGCGTTTGACATGGTGTTTCGTTTGGGACAATTCCTTGAAACATGCCCCTGGTTTCCACATCTGAAACATTTTCCAGATTTCATGTATTCCTCCTTTTGTTCATCTGTCAAACGTCCAGTAGGCATAGCATTTACTGATCGGGTTGATCCGCCCCTATTATTGGTGTTTCGGTTAAAATTGGAGCGATTCCCTTGTCCTGGTTTTCTTCCAAGCGCTCGCATCATTTCCCAAGCTGTTACAATTTCTTTCCCTTTCGTTTAACGGACTCCTTTATTATATAATCATAGCTATGCGTTTCATGGACGCTTATTTCCTTTTAGCTTTATCCTTCACTTTTCCTTTCCAAGGTATTAGCTATACATTTCCTTTTACGTTCTCCTTGTTCTTTTTGTATATAAAGACTCTCATGTATGTCTCTTTTCCTTAGTTCCAACTTAATCGAATTCTTCTCTCAACTTCTGAACGAAAACTCCTCGCTCTTATCTCTTTGAGCTCGTCGTTTATTTGACCTTTGTCATCGTTTGACTTAGTGTCCAGAACCTGTCCAGTAGGCTGGGAGCAGACCGAGACTCTGCTTGCCACTGTTGACTTAGAACGAATTGCGTTGAGAGCATCGATCTTAACACAAGTTGGAACTCACAGAACCGCTCAGTGTTTCTACACTAGCCAGACACCATTGATACCAGAACCTCGAACCTCAGACCCCCGAACGGCTCTGCCCGTTTTAAACGAAAGTATTATCTAGATCGACGAGAAGTTTTTCCATCGACTACTGGAACAGGGTGGTATTTCCGCTCAGGAACTAAGAAGAAGAACGAACCAGTACCAGCATCCCTCTTTGAAGGTGATTATATTGAAGGAGACGGAAAGGAAGTCTTCCCAGATAACGTTTGGATCGAGTGGATCAACGAAGATCTAAAAGAGGACTTTTATTCTCTATTTTATCCACCCACTGAAGAACCAGAATCCTCCTGGTGGAACGAATTCATCAGTCTCTCTGGAGCACCACCGCAGGATAGATACGCACTTCAAGACAAAGGGATACAGCCTTGGAGAGACTTCCTAGAACAGAAACAGATCGAACAAAGTTTATTTGGAGATCCAGAATCAGGGAAGAAGAAAGACGAAACAGGAGAACCTACAGATCCAAAAGAAGAAACAGAAAAGATGGCATCTGACACAACAGCACCTGCCTCTAAAGGAGATATCAAACCACAACCTATGCGTGTTTTTACAGGAAAACGAACCGAAGCAAAGGCTTTCATTGGAAGTCTTGAAGATTACTTTGTTTTAAATGACGATAATTATAAAGGCAAAGCACAGAAACAGATTCGATTTACTCTTGCCTGTCTTGGGCAGGAACTCGATGATTGGAAGGTCCTGATCAAAGATGAATTAGATAATGAAGAAGAAACAACCCTTACTTGGACAAATTGGGAAGAATTCAAGAAACGTTTCCTAGCCGATTGGGGTGAAGTTAATAGCGCTCTCAGAGCGCTGAACAATCTAGCCAATCTCAGAGTAGGGGGTGATATTTCAGTCCCTGAATATATCAGAAAATTCCGTATGGAGATCGGTACTTCGGGATTGAAAGGAACAACTGCGCAGCTCCAGGCCTTTGTTAAAGGACTCCCTGAAAGTATCGCTACAAAGATCCTTGAAGCGAATGTTTTATCCATGAAAGAAGCATATGAGAAGGCAGAACAGCTTCATGGCGCTTGGGAAATGATGCGAGCGCTTGGGCGAAAACCAGGACAAGGGAACCGCTCCAATTTTAATCGAAACACCAATAATAGGGGCGGGTTAACCCGATCAGTAAATGCTATGCCCACTGGACGTTTGACAGATGAGCAAAAGGAGGAATACATGAAATCTGGAAAATGTTTCAGATGTGGAAACCAGGGGCACGTTTCAAGGAATTGTCCCAAACGAAACACCACGTCAAACGCCTCCTTCAGGGCCTCCTCATCGTTTCAGAATAAGGGGATCAGATCCATCCCTGAAGATGCACCCAAGGAAAAGAAAGATGACCCAGTTGCAAGCATCAGAGCGATCCTTGCTGGGATGAAGGCCGATGAACGAGAAGGTCTTCTCAATGAACTCGAAAACGAGGGTTTTTAACCCGGAAGCGTCATACAGCGGTTGACACTTCCATAACAAACGGACATTCACAGTTAGCGCTTGATTCTGTAATAGTAAGATCAAATAATGACAAGCGCCTTTCAATTTCTGTGGAGACGTCCGATTTACCCGCTGACACTTCGGCTCTAATCGATTGTGGAGCAGAAGGGAATTTTATTGACGAAGAAGTAACCACCAAGTTATCAAAAGAAAAATTGCGAAAACCAATCAAAGTCAGAAACGCAGATGGAACGGTTAACACTAATGGAATAATCACACATCGAGTCCATATTCAATATTCGATTGGAGGAAAACGATACACCAACTGGTTTCTAATCACTAAATTAGGAGATCAACGATTAATTTTGGGGATCCCTTGGTTAGAAGAAAACAATCCTACTATTGATTGGAGAGATAAAACGATACACCTCATCGATGAACAACGGAATAAAGGAACTATCTGGCAAATGGCATTGGACAATCAACAATGGGGAGAAGACGATTACTGGATCAGAGTTAAAACATCAGCATCTCAAGCGTTAGAACATCAGTTGAAAAAGGATGAACCAAGAACGGAACTACCATCAGAATATGGGAAATGGCGCTCAGTCTTTGAGAAAAAGGCATCAGAACGATTCCCAACTTCCAGAACTTGGGATCACGCTATCGATTTGAAAACCGGTTTTAGTCCTAAAGTTAGCAAGATCTATCCGTTATCAATCAAAGAACAGTCGTCGCTGGACGAATGGATTGAAGAACAGCTAGCTAAAGGCTACATCAAACCGTCGAAATCTCCTCAAGCATCGCCATTCTTCTTTGTCTCAAAAAAGGAAAGTGGTGCACTTCGGCCGTGCCAAGATTATAGATATTTGAATGATTGGACAATCAAGAATGCATACCCATTACCCCTAGTATCCGACCTCCTTACAAAACTTGCTGGTGCACAATATTTCACCAAATTAGACCTCCGATGGGGATATAATAACGTCAGGATCAAGAAAGGAGACGAATGGAAAGCTGCTTTCATTACCAACAGAGGATTATATGAACCAACTGTTATGTTCTTTGGCTTATGCAATTCGCCATCTACATTCCAAACTATGATGAACGAATACTTCAGAGACATGATTAATGAAGGATGGCTCATTATCTACATGGACGACATCTTAATATGTTCTCAGAATTTGAACGAACTAGAAGAACGAACAAAAAGGGTTCTCGATCGATTAAAAGAGAACGATCTGTTCCTGAAATTAGAAAAATGTAAATTCGCTGTTCAAGAAGTTGAATTTCTGGGCATGATCATCTCACCTGGAAAAATACAAATGGATCCCATCAAACTCGCAGGAATAGCTGATTGGCCAGTACCATCAACGGTTAAACAAGTCCGATCATTCCTAGGTTTTGGAAACTTTTACAGACGTTTTATTGGAAACTTTGCAGCAATCGCAAAACCACTCACAGATCTAACCAAGAAAACGGAACCATTTGACTGGAATAATGAGCGCCAACTTGCCTTTGACACCCTAAAGCAACGGTTCGCCTCTATGCCAGTATTGTTAATGCCAAATCCTGCAAAACCGTTCATCCTTCAAACCGACGCCTCCAATAAAGCAATTGGAGCGGTACTGAAACAGGCTGATGAATCTGGAGCACTCCATCCATGTGGATTTATATCCCATGCGTTAACACCAACGGAACAGAATTATCAAATTTATGACAGAGAACTGCTTGCAATCATCAAGGGACTTGCAGTATGGCGCCATCTATTACATGGTTCTCCTCACACGATCATCGTCCATTGTGATCACAAGAACTTGTCTTACTACCGAACTGCTCAACGCTTAACACCTCGACAAGCTCGGTGGTCATCATTGCTATCTGAATATGATCTTCGTATTGAACATATACCCGGCACAAAAATGTTCGAAGCAGATGCATTATCCAGACGACCAGATCATATGGGAAATGATGAGGAACAAACTACTGTCACGGTTTTGCCGAATGACCGATTTATTCGACTAATCAATGATGATCTTGCCAGCAAATTAAAGAAATACATGGCAAACGACGATTTTGGACGCATCCTTATTGAAGTTATCACTAAGCAAAGGGCACCACCAATTAAATCCAAACTACAAGACTGGACATACACTCATGGTATCGTTTATTACTTGGGTAGGATTTATGTGCCTGATCGAATTGAGTTGCGCACTCGATTAATTAAGGAGATACATGAAGCATTATCTTCAGGACACCCTGGACGATTGAAAACACTAGCACTTTTGAAGCGTGATTATTGGTGGCCTGGAATGTATAGACATGTCAAAGAATGGGTTGAAGGTTGTGCACTTTGCCAGCAAATGAAAGTCAATACTCACCCAAATTCACCGGCATTAATCCCTATCTCATCAAAAGCTACACGCCCATTTCAGCAGGTCACACTCGATTTCATCACCGATCTTCCCATTTCCGAAGGCTTTGACTCCATATTGGTCACGGTGGACCATGGCCTTACGAAGGGGGTAATTTTCACCCCTTGCAACAAGACAATCGACGCTTTAGGAACAGCCGATCTCTATATTTCTGAAATCTTCAAGCGCTTTGGACTTCCAGATGTCTTAATCTCTGATAGAGGACCACAATTCTCTGCTAAAGTATTCCAAGAAATACGAAAAGCATTAAGAATTGATCACAGGATGAGCACTGCTTATCATCCTCAAACAGATGGTGAAACTGAACGTGTCAATCAAGAACTTGAGATCTATCTTCGGATGTTTTGTACCAATGAACCCCACAAATGGAAACCACTCTTGCCTATCGCCGAATTTGCACACAATAATCGTTATCATGATACAATAAAAACATCTCCATTCCAACTTATGTATGGAACAGATCCGATCGCTATCCCTACAGCAGCGCTCAAAATGACTGCTCCAGCAGCAGAAGAACGCCTCCAGATGCTTCGAAAAGCCAGAGAAGAAGCTTTAGCTGCTCATGAACTTGCTAGGCAAATGGTCGCTCATAGATACAGAGACAAGTCAATCAGATTCGAAAAGGGTGACAAAGTCTGGCTTGAAAACAAGAATCTCCACATTCCGTATCAATCAAGAAAGCTAGCACCAAAACGAGAAGGACCCTTCCAGGTTGAACAAGTCATGGGGCCAGTTACCTATAGATTGAAATTACCGAAACAATGGCGCATTCATCCTGTGTTTCATGCATCGCTCCTCACTCCATATAAGGAAACCTCAATGCATGGTCCGAATTTCACTATGCCACCTCCCGATATGGTTAATGGACAAGAAGAGTTTGAGATTGAGGCTATCCTTGGACATCGAAAACGTGGAGCCGGTTATCAATACTTAGTCAAGTGGAAAGGCTATGGAGCAAATGACAATACCTGGGAACCAGAACGACATTTGGGTAATGCTGCGGATATTCTAGTAGAGTATAAAAACAGAAGAAACCTCTGAAATATTCGGCACAATGACTTATTATCGCACCAACCTCCAATTAAAACATAATATCCGCTATGTCAAAAGATTCTGCAGAACCATTGGACGATACACTCCTACTGTCAAAACCAGATACTCTGTCACGCAGATGTTTGTTCCTGCCTTTAAACATCCTTCTAAACGAACGCTCTCTACATATCAGACATTGAAATACGTCCCAATGATGTCAAAACCGCCCAAAGTATCACGATTACCTCCTCATAAACGAATTCATCCGCAAGGACATACAGAAATTCCATATAAAGCCTTGCCAAAGTATCTTCCCCAATATCATCGCCTCTCTTTTGATCTAGGAGAACTGCCCACATTCCAGGAAGCCGAATCACATTATCTTCCAGCATCAGTCCATCCCTGTTTTCAATATGATAACGTTTATCACAAGGTTTGGTTACGACGAACCTTCCCTGAATTATCAGAAGCTTTACAGAGAATTATTCAATGTGGCAGAGACATCTCCGCGGAACAATGGCAATATGAACGACGAATGAATATAAGGGGAAGTGAAAATTTTAGCCGCACAAGAGCGCAAATGGAAATCGCCCTTGCAACCGAGCGATATTACATTCTTCTGAACCAAGCAATACAGGACAGCATAAACGACCCAGAGATACATGTTACACGACATGAACGCCCTGACCAAATTCGTATTCCACACCCTGACAATGCAAGAATCCAATCAGAACAAGAAGAAGCGGCTAGAAACTCCCATGAGAACTTTCTCAGGACCAGAGAACCTGAGATTGAAGAGATCTTAGCTTTGGACTCCGACGACGAGGTTTGGGATATTTAAACCACACCCAGAGGTCTTGTCCTCTCTCATCTTATCGATACAACATGTCTGCCATCGTCGTCTTCACCTACCTCGTTGCTTTCGCCTTCGCACTCTTGGTCACAGCCTGTGGCCATTGTTATGATCCTACCTTCGTCGCTGCTTCCCCGTTCCTCGCCACCGCTCATGACCTCCCTATTGAGGTCTTTGTCACCACCACCACCACCATCGACGACTACCTCTTCCCGAATTGGCCCGCTTCCCCTTCCTCCACCATCGCTGATCTTCATCAGCACCCAGACGAGCTCATGGACGTCTTTATTGAGGAAGAGGCACCTCTACCCGCTCCACCTGCACCACCTCTCGCTAGGACCCCTAACGCCACCCTTCTTCGGGCTCAGGAAGCCCTCGCCACCTTCATTGTCGACTATCAGTTATTCGCCGGACCCCTCGATGCCATGCTCAACACCGCCCTCACCACCGACCCTCACACTGTCACAGACGAAGAGCGCGACGCGATCCTTGAACAAACGGTCCAACTTGACTACATTACAAGGACTTTGCAATGGCGGTTTGAGACCGCTAATCACGACATCAATACCATTGCCGAATGGTTAAAGTCGCGCAGGGATCATGGGTGGACGAACAATGGAAACCATGGCTGGGGAACAGGATAAGAAGTCGGTGACTTCTTGCATACGAAGGGGGTAATGTTACAATTTCTTTCCCTTTCGTTTAACGGACTCCTTTATTATATAATCATAGCTATGCGTTTCATGGACGCTTATTTCCTTTTAGCTTTATCCTTCACTTTTCCTTTCCAAGGTATTAGCTATACATTTCCTTTTACGTTCTCCTTGTTCTTTTTGTATATAAAGACTCTCATGTATGTCTCTTTTCCTTAGTTCCAACTTAATCGAATTCTTCTCTCAACTTCTGAACGAAAACTCCTCGCTCTTATCTCTTTGAGCTCGTCGTTTATTTGACCTTTGTCATCGTTTGACTTAGTGTCCAGAACCTGTCCAGTAGGCTGGGAGCAGACCGAGACTCTGCTTGCCACTGTTGACTTAGAACGAATTGCGTTGAGAGCATCGATCTTAACACAAGCGCCATGAAGCTGTTCTGCCTTTTCATACGCTTCTTTCATGGATAGAACGTTTGCTTCAAGTATCTTTGTAGCAATACTTTCGGGGAGTCCTTTGACAAAGGCTTGGAGCTGCGCAGTAGTTCCTTTCAATCCTGAAGTACCGATTTCCATGCGAAATTTTCTGATATATTCCGGGACTGAAACGTCGCCCCCTACTCTGAGATTGGCTAGATTGTTCAGCGCTCTGAGAGCACTATTAACTTCCCCCCAATCGGCTAAGAAACGTTTCTTGAATTCTGCCCAATTCGTCCAAGTAAGGGTTGTTTCTTCTTCATCGTCCAATTCATCCTTGATCAGGACTTTCCAATCATCGAGTTCCTGCCCAAGACAGGCAAGAGTAAATCGAATCTGCTTCTGTGCTTTGTTTTTATAATTATCATCATTCAAAACAAAGTAATCTTCAAGACTTCCAATGAAAGCCTTTGCTTCGGTTCGTTTTCCTGTAAAAACGCGCATAGGCTGCGGTTTGATATCTCCTTTAGAGGCAGGTGCTGCTATGTCAGATGCCATCTTTTCTGTTTCTTCTTTCGGATCTGTAGGTTCTCCTGTTTCGTCTTTCTTCTTCCCTGATTCTGGATCTCCAAATAGACTTTGTTCGATCTGTTTCTGTTCTAGGAAGTCTCTCCAAGGCTGTTTCCCTTTGTCTTGGAGTGCGTATCTGTCCTGTGGTGGTGCTCCAGAGAGACTGAGGAATTCGTTCCACCAGGAGGATTCTGGTTCTTCAGTGGGTGGATAAAATAGAGAGTAAAAGTCCTCTTCTAGATCTTCGTTGATCCACTCAATCCAAACGTTATCTGGGAGGACTTCCTTTCCGTCTCCTTCAATATAATCACCTTCAAAGAGGGATGCTGGTACTGGTTCGTTTTTCTTCTTAGTTCCTGAGCGGAAAAACCACCCTGTTCCTGTAGTCGACGGAAAAACCTCTCGTCGATCTAGATAATATTTTCGTCTGAAACGGACAGAGCCGTTCGGTGGTCTGAGGTTCAAGGTTCTGGTATCAATGGTGTCTGGCTAGTGTAGAAACACTGAGCGGTTCTGTGAGTTCCAACTTGTGTTAAGATCGATGCTCTCAACGCAATTCGTTCTAAGTCAACAGTGGCAAGCAGAGTCTCGGTCTGCTCCCAGCCTACTGGACAGGTTCTGGACACTAAGTCAAACAATGACAAAGGTCAAATAAACGACGAGCTCAAAGAAATGAGAGTGAGGAGTTTTCGTTCAGAAGTTGAGAGAAGAATTCGATTAAGTTGGAACTGAAGTCTAGCTACTTTACAAGACGGTTTATATATGTAAAAGAACAAGAGAAATATAAAAGGAAACGTACAGCTAAATACCTAAGAAAGGAAATGTGAAGGTAAAGTAGCTAAAGGAGATGAGCGTCCATGAAGCGCATAACAATGATTATATAATAAAATGAGTCCATTAACGAAAGGGAAAGAAATCGTAACAACATGTATGTGACTCCTAAATTAGCCACACTGGTGAGGGTGTCTGGGTGGTTAGGTCCAAGCTTTGCTATTGTTGCCTGCATTACATCTAGCTCCAGCTGTTCTGTTTCATTCCACCTTCCCTGCCTCCAGTATGTGCCAGCCAAATTGGCCATACTGGAAAGAGTGTCTGGGTGGTCAGGTCCAAGCTTTGCTGTTGTCATCTTCATGACATCCAGCTCCAACCTCTCTGCTTCATTTAACCTTCCCTGCTGCCCATATGTGCCTGCCAAATTGGCCATGCTTGAGAGTGTGTCTGGGTGGTCTGGTCCAAGCTTTGCTGTTCTTGCTTTCATCACCTCCAGCTGCAGCTTCTCTGCTTCATTTAACCTTCCTTGCTGCATGTATGTGGCTGCTAAATTAGCCATACTGGAGAGTGTATCTGGGTGGTCTAGTCCAAGCTTTGTTGTTCTTGCCTGCATGACATCCAGGTCCAGCTTCTCTGCTTCATTCCACCTTCCCTGCCTCCAGTATGTGCCTGCTAAGTTAGCCATAGTTGTGAGAGTGTCTGGGTGGTCTGGTCCAAGCTTTGCTGTCATCACCTTTACAACATCCAGCTCCAGCTTCTCTGCTTCATTCCACATTCCCTGCTGCATGTATGTGGCTGCCAAATTGGCCATGCTGGAAAGTGTGTCTGGGTGGCCTGGTCCAAGCTTTGCTGCTCTTGCCTTTGTGACATTTAGGTCCAGCTTCTCTGCTTCATTCCACCTCCCTTGCCACCTGTATGTTACTGCCAAATTGGCCATGCTAGAGAGAGTGTGTGGGTGGTCTGGTCCAAGCTTTGCTATTCTTGCCTTCATAACATCCAGCTCCAGCTCCTCTGCTTCATTCCACTTTCCCTGCTGCCTATATGCCACTACCAAATTGGCCATACTTGAGTGTGTATGTGGGTGTTCTGGTCCAAGCATTGCTGTTCTTGTCTTCATCACATCCAGCTCCAGACTCTCTGCTTCATTCCACCTTCCCTGCTGCATGTATGTGGCTGCCAAATTTGCCATGCTGGTGAGAGTGTCTGGGTGGTCTGGTCCAAGCTTTGCTGTTCTTGCCTTCATAACATCCATGTCCAGCCCTTCTGCTTCATTCCATCTTCCCTGCCTTCTGTATGTGACTGCCAAATTGGCCATGCTGGTGAGAGAGTCTGGGTGGTCTGGCCCAAGCTTTGCTTTTCTTACCCTCATCACATTCAGCTGCAACTTTTCTGCTTCATTCCACCTTCCCTGTTGCCTGTATGTGGCTGCCAAATTGACCATGCTGCTAAGAGTGTCTGCATGGTCTGGTCCAAGCTTTACTGTTCTTGCCTTCATCATATCAAGATCCAGCCTCTCTGCTTCATCCCAATTTCCAATCACATAAAACACACATGAGAATTGCTCATGCTCATCATCATAATAAATAGGTTCCATGTTTTTTTCAACCCTGTACTGATCACTTGATTTGATATGTGGAGCAAGCAATTGATAGAAGGCACAGTTTTCTAGACCATAGTCAAACTTCACTGCACAGGATAACAGCACCCTTGCTTTGTAGTGGTGAATGTTAGTTTCTTGTTTTGATATTCTGCTCCTGCTCCATGAATGTACTAATGGATGCATTGAATACAGGTTGCCATTGGCCTTTATTAGAGAAAAGGTAACTAGAATCTGAATCCCAGCCATGAAATTTGTGCTTGCCCATTTACCCTCAGCATTCAAAAATAAGCTATTTTTATTCAACAATGTCATTGACTGTTTAAGAGAGGACTTTGTAATTTTTGATTTCTTGAATAGTTTTTGAATATTGGCATGATGTAGAAAGGAAGTAAGCATCATTGAGCAAAGAGCTGTTCTCTTCTTTTGTGAAGCCCTTGTTACATAATTTTCAGCAGCCCTCCTGAACAGCTCTTGTGGTATGTTGGCATGATGTAAAAAGGCAAATATGTTCATTAAAGTGATGGCACTCTGTGATGCAACTGCTTTGAATTTGTCTTTGTTTTTGGCCCTTTTCTCAATCTCTTCCATGGATATATCCCATGTTCTATATGCTGAATTTCCATAGTTGGATGCACCTTTGAATTCAACACTGGACATCAATTTTTGGTCTTTTGTATATATCTCCAGATAATCCTCAATGGTGCAACCACAGGACATGATGTATGCTCCAGCTTGGTCAATGGCAAGTGGAATTCCACCTATTTTGAAAAAAAGCTGCCTGCATAATAACCTGAGGTCTTCAGATGTACTGTCCAAGGAGGCTGACTCAGTGAGCAATGAGACAGCCTCTTCCTCTGTCATGTCAGTCACCTCTAATGAATTCTTTGCCAATGTGATTCTCTGTAAAGCAGGATTCCTGCTTGTAATCAAAACATTTCCAGTATTTCCTGGTGGGAGGTATTTTTCCACAATTTCATATCCTCCATCTGCATTATCATATACAATGAGCCAGTTGGCTCTCTCAGCAATCCACCTAAGAGCCAATGTGACCAAATCCACTGTGTCAGAAGCAAGATTGTGTTCATGGGCAACCTGGTCCAATGTGAGGCAAATGGTATCCTGAGAAGAAGCATCAATCCAGAAGACTTCAGAAAATCTGTGATGGCCAGCCAACATGAATGTTCAAGCATAATTACATACTTACAATTGGGTATTCTGTTCAATGAATTTCAGACAGATCTGGGTTTTGCCAATACCTCCCATGCCATACAAAAGAAATGATCTCCTCTGGCCTTGTACATCATGGCTGAAAAATCCCTTCAACTTTTGAAGATACTCATCACGACCTATGAACATTGCACTAGGACCCATCATAGGTGATAAAGCTGGTAGAGTTGAGGAGGGTAGTGCTGTATTGGTGTAGTAGTTGATAACCTGAAGTATAATATTTCACAATTCATGAATTACAGGCAAAACAAAAACATACTTGATTCCCATGAACTTCTATAAATTCTCCTTGTCCCACAATCAATCCACGAGCACCAGAAAGGAAGCCTGAGTTTGAGGTCAAATGAGGAGATCTTTCTGGTGTGCTAGTCATTTTCTGGAAGTGATGAGCACTCAAGCCCGACAAACATAACACGAGGATTACCAATCACAACACTAGATTAGTATATGCGTATGTTGTGGTCAAAACGAAAGGCTGAGTGTCACACATGTCACAACCGGACCGTGTCATGTCATCATCGCAAATGACATAGCATGTTGATTACTTTGGGCGTTCCGACTGTGTGTGTAGGTTGACGATAGATGAATATCCCCACTACAAGAGTACAAATGACGATGCGGGCACTATTGCAAGCTTGTCTGTCAAGTCGAACAAATACGCAAATCCAACTCCATTGTTTATCTCACCGGATGAAAAATGGGCGCGGTAAAGTAATACGGTTAGTCGAGTCTAGTGGCTTTCGTGCTGGAGAGTTCGCGTGCCAAGGTTTGTCTTCAAAGTCCTTTGCATCTTCGTTAAACGTCCCTCATGCGTACAGCAGCAACTCTGTTAGCGGGGCTATTAGCGCGGCCGGGCCTTATCGATGTCACACTTCCAGAGCTACCAGGAGGGCGGAGTCCCGCTCACAAGGCCTATTGCTCGATGTTCGCCATCGTTGCAGCTGTCATCTCATCGCTTGGTATCAGCCACCATTATTTTAACACCGAAGCTGCTGGAGTCGTTCAACTATTTGGCAACCAGATATATCGTGCCTTATCTTGGACAAAATAACGTGGCCTCTGCTCGAAGAGATGTAGCAAGTTGTTACGTTGTTCTACTCCATCGCGACGAACACCCTGCAGTGGAGAAACTTCTGCGCGCGTTCACGGTCAGCAGTCTCAAGCTGATGCAACAGATAAATTATGCGATCAGTTGGAGGCGGTGACATTGGAAGAACGGGGGGCGTTGGAGGAGCAAACTGCAGCGCAAGCAAGTCTCGACCCATTGAAGCGACCCCTTGTCCGTATCGACTACTCGAACTGTCAAGTGCATCAATGGGTACCTTGCTTGAGCTTGGCAACTGGACAATCGATGTCCTTCGAGATCTGGTAAACCGACCAGCTTGGCAAATATTGCGCCTGTCGGAATGGTTCCCCCGAGAACCAGCCACCCGGTGCTAGACGTACGGCAAGGCATACTCACCGCGCGACGGAATAGATGTTAACATACGCTGTGACACAGCTGGCGAGAACCAAGACTTTGAGCCCATCATTTCGAATGGGGAGTCGATGGCTCTGGATGGGGGAGCAGAAGATGAACAGATGGAAGGGAAGGAACACCGTTCGCATGCCCGGCCCTCAGTCGTTGGCAGAGCGGGTTAGGAGAGGGATTTACAGGTGCTGATTACAAAAGCCAAACCGATTATTGAGAAATCGGACGGGGCGCTGGATTCAAGTGGGAAGGCTAAATGTGTTGATCTGACTGATGTATTGGCCAAGTTCTTGCAAGAGCGGGTCATTGTCTTGACTTCGTAGTTTTGGTATTTGTACAGTATTCACTTTGTGGTTGAACTTTTAAGCAGAATTCGTCACAATTGAATTCGGAAATAGCCGGGTATGAATCTACTCCAACCACGAGCATGGAGGCACGCGTGGAATAGCCTCAGGCTCTGCAGCAGAAGACAGTCATTACGACTAAGTCTTCCATGCGAACATAACCGCAGCTCAAGCTCAAGCCTCGTTTCTGAAAATGTCATACGCGACTTTGGTGACTACAAATTCAATGTCATATTGCCGCCAGAACCTTTCGTTCTTGGTGTCGCGCACATGGCGGCCCGGAATGTTCCCAGTCATATTCGTAGGCCAGCCTATGCGAGTGACTCGGGAGGATGAAGAATTAATCACCAGAAGCGGAAGCGAGAAGATTGTACTTGGCGGAGAGTCTGAAGTTCGAATACGTCAGGCGGCGAAATTGACAAGGACAGTGAGGGAGTATCCCGGGTCGTTGGTTCAGGGTACGTATTCCGCCAACGGTAGAATGGATTGCAGCGCTGATGCTATGGTTCTCGTTGAGGAATCTGAAAGGCTGGTGTAACGACGAACACTATCGACGCCGCCATTCACAAGTTTATTATTTCCAACAATGCTTACCCTTCTCCGTTGCACTATCATGGTTTTCCGGCAGAAGGTAGACTCGTCGAGTGATATCGACGGCGTTGAATGATTAACAGCAATTATGGTTCACGGAATACCAGATGAGTACGTATTCTGTTAGGTTGCTCTGGAATACGTACACCCTTACGTTCTATCTCTCCAGCCGGCCTTCGGAGGATGGCGATATAATAAACATTGACATCACTGTCCATCTCAAACTTTCCTTGTCGGTCAAGTTGTACATTCTTCTCACGAGGAACGATGACATTATTAGGACGCGAAATGCAGATCCCTTGTAGCAATGACCGGGCTCGCCTTCAATGCATGCTGGTATTTTGGCATGAGGGCCCGTTTTTGTCTGGAAGTCAGTTAACGAGACCTTGAACAGTGAATGACGCGGGTGATTGCTTCACAATAGAAGCAAGTCTCATTAACCATTCGTGAATTTTCCTCTTCTGTAGCCATGCATTGTTCAGGGTAAAGACCCCAGAGGTTCAACGGATATTCCCTGATAGTTGGACCCCATCGACAGAGGTAACATATTTTGTCTCGACGCGAATATAATTGAATCCAGGTTTGTAGAGCTGTGCTCGCAGTGCTCAAGCAGAGCACATGGTTCTTATCACGGAAGCAGGTGTCGACGTGCTTACAAAATAAGATTCTACTGCGTGTATAATGATATGTCTAACTTGCGATCCGTCACCCATTGATTCGCCTCAAGTTATATTTCACTCATACGTGTCCCTTGTTCAAGCTGTGCTACGTTGCGATTTGGGTTGCCAAAAAATGAAGCAAATGGTACTCGAAGCTCCACCCCGGCCGTTTCCGCCACGGCCCGAATAGCTGATCTGATCCTTCGGTGTGTTCTACATGTGCCGTCGGACCATCGATTGGAGAGCGACGTGAACATGGACACCTCCTTCGAACAGCGATGGAGCAAGGGAAGGAATACCTCGGGGACTATGGCCGGTCCCGATGGGTATAAACCATGCTTCCAGTAATCTTCCCAATAGGCTGACTGTGTCACAGAAGGATGGATACTGCTGCATGTGCCTGTTCAAGTGGCATCTAGGCCTTGACAAGCTTCACATCATCATTGAAAGCGGTAGCGCTGCGGAAGAAAAGATCTTGATCGGCTAGATACAATTGTTTCAATGGAAAGTCTCGAAACAAAACACGGACATCGGGTTTGTCCATTGTCACTCCACCACCCGTGATCATCGATCGTCGATAAGCCGTCGCGGGTCGAAAAAGTAAACAAATGGAGACATACTCTGTACCAAACATGCAACAACAGAGGGCTGGATCTGTGGACGGATGATCGACGATCCCTACCGCCTGGGCGTACAACGTCGTGATACTCGCGTGTGCGGGGGTGTGGCGATACGTGATCCGACTGGTAAAGGATTCTGGCCACTTGCATCGTATCACTTGTTTTCCACCATCTCGACTGGTTCGTTTGCCATTGGCTTCCACCCAGCCTGTTTGAGCTTCATGTTGCTCTTACTCACCTCTTTCTGGTGAAGCTGTGTGAGTTGGAGATTGCGCAGATGCTACATCCAGGTTTATGTTCGGGTTCGCCCCCATAAACCTTGTGTCCGGGTTCGAACCGGACGGTGGCCAGTCTATCCGTGAGCCATGGCCTCATTGGAAGCCAACTCTGGTGCGCGCTTGGTACAGGTGGGGAGAAAGCTGCTTCCGTTATACCGAGAACAGGAAACATAGTTTTGGTCATATCTACCGATTAACTATTGGAAGGGACTGCAATCAGCCACATAGAGAACTACAGTTGCGAAGAAATACGGTGATGGAATGAAAGAGCCTGAATGAGCATCGAACTATCGGGTCAAGGTGCACAGCCAAATGTAAAGGAACCAATAGATTTTTGGCTAGGTTTGCGCATTTTTCTTGATCACAACGTCGTGTTTATACCGCTTGATGTCTTCTTTCTGATTTTTGTCGATTTCTAACCTCAGTTTTTCGCCACCAGCGGACCGAATACGCCATGTCGTGAGTTGGAAATGGATGATTAGGTGTATTACTTACATTCTCAACTGAAGGATGTTTGCTGTTACTCACAGGACGAAGAGACTTTATATTAATTCCGCCCTCGGGGCGTAGGTTATCCCCCGCTATCGCACTCACAAGATTTGGCCCATACCGTCCAGCTGTTGTTTCCGTCAGATAAATTACATGCAAAATCAAATCACCTCACCAGCATAGTTGATACTCCTGAAGGCATGAAGGTAAAGGTCACCCTCGGCGGGATATTCATCGCCACTTTCACTATTCCTAGGCGAGAAATCAGATAGGGAATAAACCGGAATTTATATCAAGAAATACTTGAATGCTCCACGTTCGACTAATAAAAACGGATAGATATTTGCGTCATCAACTGTACCTGTTCAAAATTTCAGGAAAATGATAAAATTGGCATAGCCAACCAACGGACCAACGGCAATCCTGCGGGTTTCTACATTATTACTATGAATTGTAGCCGTACGCATGCGTCCATTGGCTTTGCTGCCCGAAATCCATTCCATTTGTTCATTCAAAATGGCCTATATTCGAAATATTGCATGTAAAGCAGACGGTTTTTTTTTTTACTTACGGGTGCAGGCTCGAAGGCTTCACACTTCACGAGTTGGCCGTCGTCTACAACAGTTCCAAATCCGAGTTCGGGAACGCCTTCTCTGTAACTGTGCAATCATGAAGAACAAAATGATGTTGGATGTAATTATAATAACTCACGTGGAAGGTATGGTCAAGTCAATTTTCTGGTCTACATGTTGGTTCGGAGTCGAACCTTCTGGAGCACTTTTTTCGCTGCGGGGTAGTAGTGAGCAACTGCTAGCATCATTGACCGCATTAAACAAGTAGCTTACACTGGAACCGCTACATCGAATTGACGTTCTAAAAGCGAGTGAAAAACGCAAACGCCCCGGACAACAAACTTACGTGTATATCCAACATCAAATACCTGTTGACGAAACTTAGTGAATCTCACATCTACGATAAGTGATTGCACTTGTACTAGCCTTCCAAACAAGTATCGTCAAATCCCTATCAGGGGTAGAATCGGAAATGCTCTTGTAAGGAGTAAGGAAAAGAGATATCTGGGTATGTTTCTCAAGCATCGCTCACGACTTGTAGCGCGTAAGAGACTCACCTGCGTTGGAGGAACATCTTTATCCACGGAGAAGATCAATCGCCTGGATCTGAAGATGAAAATGCCAAATAATGCCGAGGCCTATGGTCATCGCAGTTATAGATCGCGCAAACAATAATATTACTTACCAATAATCCCCATAAATATTTGAAGTGCGGGAGATTCACAATGATCAGAATAACTACCACGCTAATTACGACAGCTCCAGCCACAGTGCCGCCGGCAATAGAACCGACCCTCCTGCTATTGTTCGCCCCACTGGTTGCGCCGGTAGGGCTCGGAGGTTCTGGCGAAGGAGACGTAGTAGTGGATGTCGAGAGCGATGGAATCGCCGACTCGGAGGAAGTGGTACTAATAGACGACTCAGTCGTCTGAGTCGATGGGGTCGCCGAAGATGTAGTAATAGACGATGTCGTTTGAGTCGACGGGGTCGCCGAAGAACTAGTAACAGACGATGTCGTCTGAGATGTGCTCGATGTTGGCGCAGAAGTGGACGAACTTGGTGAAGATGGAAAGGACTCTGCACAGGTATCTCCAGTGCAACAAGCGTCTATCTGAAACTGAAGAGTTCCGACGCTATGACATTATATAGTGAGCATTGCAAAAGGCACTCAGAGTCAATAAGAGCATGCACCTATCACAATTGTGGCCAGCAGGACAGCAAATATCTCTACATCCGATGCATTCATTGGCAATGCAGTAACAGAGATCTGGCCGTCGCACGTGAAGACTTGCATTGTTGGGCAAAATATTCGGAGCCGGTGCAACGGCGACGAAAAGATGGAACAGAGCTATAGCGAAGATGAAAATCGACTGCATGGCACTCTGTCACTATTTCTCTTTTGAACGGAAAGGATGTCAATATGATTGTCCCCAACCAATATAAATCACGCCGTGCCCAGCACAACAACGTACTTATTAAAACCTTCAATCAACACGTTTTTCGTGTCCATCAGTCATGGAGCGTCTGTCTATCTGTCACTGACTCACAAGTTGAATGGATGACTCTTTCTAGTGAATCGTGATCCCCGTCGAATAAAGTTTCCCCTCAGAGACCAGAGCCCTCCGATTATGGCACCTATAATTACGTTACTTAGTACGTGTATCGCCATTAGGGCCTAACTGTTGGGCGTCCAGGTTTTGTTGTCATAAGTAGAGTCGTCAAATCGACCCGATCCTAGCAGCGCTAGTGAGCAACCATACAAAGGTTCGATTCCAGATCCAACATATTGCCCAAACCCAAGATCCGGTTCGGAAAAAGATGAGTAGGTTCTGGGACCGCATGTTAGTAATCATAGTAATACGCTGAGTATACTGACAGAGCTGATCTTCGGAGATTGCCTGTTGTTAAGGCCACTGTAACGCCCGCGCCCGTCGGCCATATGACGGCTGCGGTCTTTCAGACGTATGACACATCCCTTTGACTAACTATTGTTCCTTCGATTCGCATCATTCCTTCTATTTTTAGCTTTACTTATATAGACACTCGTTTGTACCTGAGGACATTTCTGTGCCCGTCAAGATTCGAACGCCTCCGCTGGGGTCCCCTCTACTATCAAGCTCAACGCTTGCCGGAGACCTCACAGCCACTATAGCTTGATGATGTTCCAGAAATGCAACCGCATGGAAAGAGGTTTGCCACGCTGAACACTGGTGACTGGATACTCTATACCATGATCATCAAGGTCCCGATGCCGTTGCTTTCTTTTCTTGGCCCAGGTCGCGGCCGTGCGTCGCTTCAGCCGCTCTGTCGGCACCCAGGGGCGTTGGCGCCTCCGTTCGGAGGACTGTGCATTACTCTCAGTCGCAGTGGCAGGTTCAAGGAGAAAAGGCGTAAGAAATGCACAACACGAGGGACAAAAGCAAGTGTACTGGGGGATTCAGTTGCGACAGGCGCCAAAGAACTCCGCCGAGTCAGAGCCGCACCAATGACTCGGAGCGATGGAAACATATAAGTCAATAAATCACGCCATATTCTACTCCGCTACCGTTAAGGCCTTAAGAGCCTTAGAAATGACTCCCACTGGTCCTCTCCCTCAGCATTTTCAACTTGCGAAATGCGTGCGTCCTCGCGGTGCTTATGACATATTGGGAGACATTCACCTGGATAGGATCTGCAAATGAACCCGGAGGTTGCGGCATGAAGAACTCGTATTCATGGATCGCGATTTGTTTCTGCCGATACTGTATCTACGACCCGCCATGAAACGTGACCCAGCCTATTTGTGCATGGACGGGTGTTGCTTGAACGACTGGGGGTACCACTATGCTCAAAAACTGAACCACTATCTCGGCCATGATGACGAAAAACGACCCACGAATAACATCAAACTACTATACACAATGCCCTACCTTTATGTTCGGGACTTCACTGGTTTTGTCAACGTTCGTTTATTTGATATTTCGCAAACTGGTCGTTAGGCACTGATATCTCTGTATATATGTTATCAGTGGTGCTCTCGGTCCACGTATCATGATAGAACTATTGGTCAGGCCATCTCATGCGCTCAAGACAGTGAACTGCATTATTGTTCTCGTGAATATTCCCGAAAGAGAATTGAATGTCCTTGGACTCATTCCCGAAAAACACTCACCATTAGTTCCGTTGTCCGGATCACTGGCATCTCCCACCCAAGTTGCTGATTTGACTACAGTAAAAGCCCTGCCGTTGACTTGACGAATGTCGTATAATGTCATCCGCCTAACTGGTAAAACTTGAGAAAGAGTTTCCGACTCATTTGTTTGAAGGAGAAGGAATGAGAACACTTCCTGGAAACCCGCTGGAAATGGAACGAGTCTGGAGAACGCTACAGGGCCGTTTCTCACGTTTGGCGCCGTGAAGGTACGGGCAACAGCGGAAGCATTAACAAGTGCTGAAACACGTGGCACTACTTCCCAAAAGAAAGACCAGTTCGAGAGCCACGATGACGAAGACGGAGGTTTTGATGAGTGTGTAAAGTCGAGTGTTTAGATGGCTATTCCGGACAGTTCGTCCCCGGAGCTGAAGGAGGGAAACGGCGAGCACGCCATAGCGACGGCCACAACCGGGGTAGAAGGCTTGTAAGTCCGCGACATGTGACATAAACGTCACCCTTTGTTTGTTTTTTTAGTTTTTTGCATAGAAATATAGTGCGAGAAATGAGTAAACAAAAAAACAAGATGTTGAACCACACCATATACTCCTCTGCTACCCTTTGACAACAAACTTTTCGCATATAGTAATCAGGCTCAGATGCATCTTTCGAATGTTTATTCCAGGCTCTGGTCAGCTTTAGCACAGAAGCGACAAGAGTAATGGGCCGGGAATTGCAAATCAACCCCGAGGTTACGGCACGAAGATCTCAGCCTCTTCAGTCGTGTCGCCTTCGTCACCTGCCCATATTCATGAATTGCGAGTTGTTTCAAACCCTTTTTGTCGATATCTGTAGGAGCTCGTGCAGTGACCAAATGCAGGAGACACTCTAGTTCCTCGTCATCCATGCCCATTGGTTGGCCAAAGACGCGAAGTGCCTCGAGATCAGGCACCCTCCTTCTTTCACTTGAAAGCCAAACAAAGATGCCGGACACTTCGGTGAGCGAAATGCACAAATGTTGAATGTCAGGTACGCATAGCAATACGCGTGTTATGGCAAGGGTGTCGTAGCCCTGGATGCAAAGATGGCGAAGTCTGCAACAGGAGCGATAGAGAAAGTCGACAACTATATCAGGCGACGACTCCCCCGGGCCGCAAAAGACCTGAAAGTCGACCAAAGCCGGTGTTTCTAACACGGTTAGAAGCCAATAAGAAGGGATACGCAAGTACTTCAAAGACGGTAACTTGATCGTCCTAGTTGCAGTTAACGGTGAGTCGATGCTATGGGATGGAATTATGTCGATTTGGAGTCCCTGTAGATGGACTGCATGAGGAAGAATATCGTAGAACGAGGCATCATAGAACAAGGCATCATCAAATGTTGATATATCCCTCAAGCAGATAAATGCTAGGGAAGACCAGTTGAACCTCCACGGCGAAAGACGAGTGTCCATGGTTATTGAAGTAAGGAGCGGCGCTGTTTCGAAAAGGTCGGCGTACAGCTCAGGAACCGTGCAGCCATACATTAGATCATCCGATCTTAATGCTAAATCTAACCTTTGAAGAAGAGGTAGGCGGTGCTCGATGCGATATAGCGTCGGCAGCATTGACAATCGGAGGTTCATCGAAACATTCTGCCATCGAGATGACTCTCGAACGAGAATAAAAAGGACTTGAATAACCTCCTGGGCCGTTTTTTCCCCATAGAGAAAGCACTCTGTGCAAAGGGTGAACGAGAATAGGGAGCCCTGGTTACGTCTGAGAAAGAACTCGAGAATCTCAATAATACGCTGAGTATACTGTGGCAGAAGACTTGAAGGAAAGCGGTCAGATCTTCGGAGATTAGCCCGCTGCTGAGGCCACTCTAGCTTGATGATGTTCCAAAAATGCAATTGCATGGAAAAGAATGTGGTCCGCCAAGCTGAACAGATATGACCGAGATACCATGGAAATTTCCGAGGTCTCTGAACGTCCAAAACTGAGGAGAGATAAGAAAATATCTCTCGGATGATATCTTGAGGTATATCTACAAGCCCGATCTGAAGCATTATGCTCTGCGGATGGAAATTGAAGTTTACGGCTTGGACATCATACTACGACAGCACGACTCACAATCCTCGGTGCTCGATGAATTCCAGCACTTGTTTTCTGCGACCTCTAAGCCAAATGTACAGTTCCAAACGGTTGCGTGGTAGTTTGTGACAGGAATTTGTTTGGCTCAGAGTGGCGCCCAGGCCACTCTAGCTGCGTCTGACTCTCGCCAAACTCCAAAGCCAACAAAATTCACAAGCCCCGACCCAATGGCAACGGAGCAGTGACAAGCAGTGATGTGGCACCTCAGAGTAGGCGAAGGAGACGGATGGGCGAACGAAGAAGAGGCCATCTGAGCAAAAAGCCGCGAAAAAGGGGTCACTGTGACTGAAGTAGGTTCGTCGGAAGAAGTCTACGCGGTTGCACCAGCATTAATAAAGCGTTTGTTCTGAAGGACTGTGGATTACTCTCAGTCAGGTTCAAGGAGAAAAGGCGTAAGAAATGCATAAAATGAGGGACGAGCTTGAAGCAACGGAAGGGTTTGGCGCCAAAGAATTCTAGATTCAGAGCTAGCTATTGGGACCATACGATACAGCTGTCAAGGAACGATTTCAATATCCTATCTTATGTTTATGATAGTGACGTTCAAAGCCGCATCAATGAGCGACGGAAACATGTGAGTCAACGAATCACGCCATATTCTACTCCGCCACCCTCTCCCTCAGTATTTTCAACTTGTGAAATGCGTGCGTCCTCGCGGTGCTTATGGATAGGATGTGCAAATGAACAGGCCTAAGGTTATCAAGGTTACGGCGCGAGGAACTCATGCTCTTCATGGGATGGATGGCGATTTTTTTGTTCTGTCGATACTTGTGCATGGATGGGTGTTGCTTGAACGAGTCTAGCTATGGCAGATATTCGAGTCCCCATACAGGTTCACCTTTTTCGCGAACGCTGGTATATCGCTACAAACATTATTATTAACGATTTCCTTTAACTCCCCAAATTCCCTACACCTACGGGGTATAAATAACCATAACCATTCCTCTAGCAAATACTGTATGAATATAAGCCCAGAGGGTATCATTATCATTAAAAAAAAAAAAAAAAGAGCGACAATGCAAAAAAAGACAAAAAAAAAAGAGAAAGCATCGAGTAGCAAATAATCAACGCAACAGCCAGATTATAAATAAATAAAAAAATAGATATAAAAAAAGAAAAGATAAAGACCACACCTCAATCCACGAACCTAACCATATTCTCTGCTCCTACCTTCTCCCCCTTCCAGCTCAGATCGCTATCCAGCCTCCTCCACATATAGTCTGAAATAAACTGTACCCGCCGCAGCGCTTTGCAGTGCTTTTGCCACGCAGCGAGGTAGCCAGTCACATGGACGGCCGGACCAGCTTGGGAGCCCAGCCCGGTCAAGTCGCGCCCAAGGGGGTCCTCGTCCTGCTCGTCCACGTTGGTCGTGTTGTCCTGACACTCTTGATGGTGACGAGAGTGGCCGCGGCGTGGAGATTCAGAACCGTGATGGGAGCCGTGATGATGGGAGCCGTGATGATGGGGGCCGTGATGGGCACCGCGACCGCGATGCGCGCCGTGATGGACGCCGTCGTGATAGAACTGCGACTCAGGCGGCGTCGGCATCTTCGTTAACCGATGCGACACATAGAGCGTTTGGGAAGGCGGGAACGCGAGCTCCTCAAACACCGTCGAGCTCGGTTGGTCGGTGTATGCGGCAATAAAGTGGGCGCGGTGCGCCAGGTTGCCGACGCCGGCACTGGATGAACCGTGCCTGCTCTTGCCAGCAGCGGAGGTAGAGCTTGAGGAGAAAGCCTTGGCGGACGGGAGGAGATCGTACGGGTATACCGGGCTTACTGCTGTCAAGTCGACAGGTGGGGGAGGTTGGCGGCTGCTATAGAGGGGGTTATAGAGCTGGAATGTGTGCAGGTGTTTGAGCTTGTGCAAGAACCGAGCGCCAAGGCTCAGAATCGTATACTGTTCATAGTTAAAAAGTCCAGTCTAGTCTTCGTACAAGAAAACGAACAGACCTCTGTAGGGAATTCCTCGTCATACACAATTTTGAGCTTCCGCAGCATCGGGAAAAAATCCGACGTTGGGTACATGATCTCCTCTGTCCACTTTCTCAACGGCAGACTAAGAGTCTCCAACCTAGGTGCGACGCGCTTCAAGTCGGGGAGGACCGATATCACGTTGAGCGTCTTCTTATCCTCGTCCTTAAACTCGACGTGGACGAGGTTCCTATGGTTTGCAAAATCCATGACGGATGTGTGGGGGCCTGAATAGGCCTCGAGCAGGGGCAGAGCAACAGACTTTATATCGCAATACGGGAGCCGATTAGATACCGAGAGATGCGTGATAGAGGGTAGAAAGCCAAGGAAACGTGCGAGGGGGTCCAGCAACCGCGTTCTGGCCGTGGTCATGTCTGTTGGCCAAGCATACTGGGCGGGCATGCGCACGCAGAGCTCGGAAATGGGCGGGATAGCCCCGCGCTGCGCCATGGCTTTGATTGCAAACGCGGAATCTGTTGTCCAGTCGACGTGGAGCGCGCGCAAGGTGGGGATGGCAATAAGGCGGAGGGCGTGGCGTATGCTGGAGAAAGAATGGGGGATATGGTCGGGTTCGTTCCGCATGTTCCAGAGTGCCAGTTTGGTGATGGGCGCTGTCGGCAAGGGATCCTCCTGGGAGTTCTCGATATTAGAGTCATCCTCGACATCTTGGATTTTGGGCTTGACGACCGGCATAAAACAATCGTAAAAAAAGAGATGTTGGAGGCGAGGAAACGAAGCCAGGAGATGGTATATGAGTGGCGGTAGATGTGCATTGTGAAATATGAGTTCTGTGAGCATGGAAAACTGAGAAACTTGACTCGCAATACGAGCATAGAGGGGAGGCGAGGCGAGGAAGAGGGATGGCGGGGGAGCATCGGCTGGGTCGAGGCCGCGAGCGTAGGAGGTGCTTCCGTCTATGTGAACGAGCGCGATGGAGGGATCGTGCCTAGAAAAGAGGCCATCGTTCATGTATGAGACAGCGAGGACGAGAGAAGTGGAAAGGAGGAAGTGGGCGGGGTTAGCTGGGACATGGGCGAGGAAGAACCGAGGGTCGGTGTAGATGAGATGGCGGGCGAGGGCGGGGGCGGCGAGGGCAGAGAAATTGCGAGAAACGAGCGAGACAGCGACGAGATGCGACGGGCGAGGAATGAATGAGAAAATCCGAGCCCAGAGCTCTGGCGGGAGGCAAGCCATGTCAGCTGAAGACCACGAGCTCGCAAGCGAATACAAAGAGCAGGACCGTTTTCTCCCCGTCAGTACCCTCATATCTCTTCCTCGGTCGCTCCTCACATCCCCAGATTGCAAATGTAGCCCGCATCATGAAGGCCTCAGTCCCACCATCCGCTAAAATCGCCAAAGACGCAAAAGAGTGCGTCCAGGAGTGCGTCTCGGAATTCATCTCCTTCATCACATCCGAGGCCGCAGAGAAGTGCCAACTCGAAAAACGTAAAACCATCGGTGGAGAAGACATTCTCTACGCCATGAGCACTCTCGGATTCGACAACTACGCCGAGACGCTCAAAATCCATCTCGCAAAGCTCAGGGAGCACCAGAGCTCCACTACTCCCGCTCAGGCCGCCACGCTCTCAACTAGAGAACTTCCCCAGAGGGATATAGATGGTTGACTTGCGTTCTCACAACATTTGTATAATTTTCGAGTCTCATTGCGTTTACGCAGACCTGCTCAGCAGGCATGGTCAATGTAACTTCCCACGACAGACTGACGTCACCACGCCTTCCCTGCATTATCCCAATCAGACACCTCGACTACTACCTATTTGCCACCAGAGCTCTTGGCATCATGTCCAAATGTCATTGAAATCATAGCATGCCTCGTAGCAGTATTGGCCCATGCTAAGTCCACCCTTTCCCAAAGTGATGTTGAACATGCCTCCACACAAGGCATTGTTAATCCCTGCTCTGGAGAGCTTAAATCTAATGCCCAGATTGTGGGGCATCCCAATGAGATACATTGAACCATTTATGTAGATTTAATGAAGACAATATTGACTTGAGAAAAATAGTGACCTAAAAATATAGTGTGCATGTTTGCAGATGCATTCCCATAAATCACACAAGCTCCTCTGTGGACAACTTGGAGTACATCCCCATCATTCACATATGCCTTGGATGTTCAACATCAGCACTCTGTTTACCTCTTATAGATGATGCCTTTGATTGAAATTTGGAACTAGACATGTAACTGTACATTAGTGTTACAAGCTCATGCCCACAACCTAACCACAAGCCTTGCAGAGGAGAGGGTAAAGAAGAGAGGGGGGAAGGAATGTATTAGAACACCCATAGACAGAGTGTAAGGGAAACCATCTAGAGCCTAAAGAGACTCTAGCTACCTACTGGGTCCTTATATGTATACTCCTCCTTAGAACCCTTAACTACCTTATGTCCCATCAGCACCTCCACAGCCATATGTGCCCAGACCATATGCCTTACTGTGCATCCTATTGTCCATGTGTCTTGGGTGCTGCCACCTGTCAATCATTTAATAGACCAGGTCTGGCCCTTTCCCATGATGTCTGGACTTCCTGCAGACTGCTCTAGACTCCTATAATGGGCCATGCTACCTCCCAGGCTTCCTGCAATCCCCACCGGTGATCCTCCTGCTATAATGAGTGTCCTAGTTCCTGTGCTGTCCCTGTGACTGATCCTAGTGATGTGCTGATGTGATCCCAAGTCACCATCACTCAGGGTGTGATCCTCCTTTCCTATTATATCAATGGTTGGCTCAACCAACCACCATCCCATCTTCTAATGAGTGCTCCCATGCACTGACCCACATGAAGTGTTCCTATAGTCCTCTCAAGATCCCAGACCTTGTGCCAGTGGTGCAGAGTGATGCCTGATCACCCAATGAATGAAACTGAAAATTGATGTTAGGATTGATTCCTAACAATTAGGGTTTTACATATATTGAGAGCACAATGCATAGATGGCTACTTGAGAGAGGAAATATGAAGTAACTAGAAAATGAAGATATTAGCTGTGATGTACAACATACAGTCATATAAGTAGTGTAGATTGGTCTGCTCTGTCAAATGTTACGATTTCTTTCCCTTTCGTTAATGGACTCATTTTATTATATAATCATCGTTATGCGTTTCATGGACGCTCATCTCCTTTAGCTACTTTACCTTCACATTTCCTTTCTTAGGTATTTAGCTGTACGTTTCCTTTTATATTTCTCTTGTTCTTTTACATATATAAACCATCTTGTAAAGTAGCTAGACTTCAGTTCCAACTTAATCGAATTCTTCTCTCAACCTCTGAACGAAACTCCTCGCTCTCATCTTCGAGCTCGTCGTTAATTTGACCTTTGTCATTGTTTGACTTAGCGTCCAGAACTTGTCCGGTAGGCTGAAAGCAGACCGAGACTCTGCTTGCCACTGTTGACTTAGAACGAACTGCGTTGAGAGCATCGATCTTAACACAAGTTGGAACTCACAGAACCGCTCAGTGTTTCTACACTAGCCAGACACCATTGATACCAGAACCTCGAACCTCAGACCACCGAACGGCTCTGTCCGTTTCAGACGAAAATATTATCTAGATCGACGAGAGGTTTTTCCGTCGACTACAGGAACAGGGTGGTTTTTCCGCTCAGGAACTAAGAAGAAAAACGAACCAGTACCAGCATCCCTCTTTGAAGGTGATTATATTGAAGGAGACGGAAAGGAAGTCCTCCCAGATAACATTTGGATTGAGTGGATCAACGAAGATCTAGAAGAGGACTTTTACTCTCTATTTTATCCACCCACTGAAGAACCAGAATCCTCCTGGTGGAACGAATTCCTCAGTCTCTCTGGAGCACCACCACAGGACAGATACGCACTCCAAGACAAAGGGAAACAGCCTTGGAGAGACTTTCTAGAACAGAAACAGATCGAACAAAGTCTATTTGGAGATCCAGAATCAGGAAAGAAGAAAGACGAAACAGGAGAACCTACAGATCCGAAAGAAGAAACAGAAAAGATGGCATCTGACGTAGCAGCACCTGCCTCTAAAGGAGATATCAAACCGCAGCCTATGCGCGTTTTTACAGGAAAACGAACTGAAGCAAAGGCTTTCATTGGAAGTCTTGAAGATTACTTTGTTTTGAATGATGATAACTATAAAAACAAAGCACAGAAGCAGATTCGATTTACTCTTGCCTGTCTTGGGCAGGAACTCGATGATTGGAAAGTCCTGATCAAGGATGAATTGGACGATGAAGAAGAAACAACCCTTATTTGGACGAATTGGACAGAATTCAAGAAACGTTTCTTAGCCGATTGGGGGGAAGTTAATAGTGCTCTCAGAGCACTGAACAATTTAGCCAATCTCAGAGTAGGGGGCGACGTTTCAGTCCCTGAATATATCAGAAAATTCCGCATGGAGATCGGTACTTCAGGTTTGAAAGGAACAACTGCGCAGCTCCAGGCCTTTGTTAAAGGACTCCCTGAAAGTATCGCTACAAAGATCCTCGAAGCGAACGTTCTATCCATGAAAGAAGCATATGAGAAAGCAGAACAGCTTCATGGCGCTTGGGAAATGATGCGAGCACTTGGGCGAAAACCAGGACAAGGGAACCGCTCCAATTTTAATCGAAACACCAATAATAGGGGTGGATCAACCCGATCAGTAAATGCTATGCCCACTGGACGTTTAACAGATGAACAAAAGGAGGAATACATGAAATCTGGAAAATGTTTCAGATGTGGAAACCAGGGGCATGTTTCAAGGAACTGTCCCAAACGAAACACCACGTCAAACGCCTCCTTCAGGGCCTCCTCATCGTTTCAGAATAAGGGGATCAGATCTATCCCTGAAGATGCGTCCAAAGAGAAGAAAGACGACCCAGTTGCAAGCATCAGAGCGATCCTTGCTGGAATGAAGGCCGATGAACGAGAAGGTCTTCTCAATGAACTCGAAAACGAGGGTTTTTAATCCGGAAGCGTCACACAGCGGTTGGCCCTTCCATAACAAATGGACATTCACAGTTAGCGCTTGATTCTGTAATAGTAAGATCGAATAATGACAAGCGCCTTTCAATTTCTGTGGAGACGTCCGATTTACCCGCTGACACTTCGGCTCTAATCGATTGTGGAGCAGAAGGGAATTTTATTGACGAAGAAGTAACCACCAAGTTATCAAAAGAAAAATTGCGAAAACCAATCAAAGTCAGAAACGCAGATGGAACGGTTAACACTAATGGAATAATCACGCATCGAGTCCATATTCAATATTCAATTGGAGGAAAACGATACAGCAACTGGTTTCTAATCACTAAATTAGGAGATCAACGATTAATTTTGGGGATCCCTTGGCTAGAAGAAAACAATCCTACTATTGATTGGAGAGATAAAACGATACACCTCATCGATGAACAGCGGAATGAGGGAACTATCTGGCAAATGGCATTGGACAATCAACAATGGGGAGAAGATGATTACTGGATCAGAGTTAAAACATCAGCATCTCAAGCGTTAGAACATCAGTTGAAAAAGGATGAACCAAAAACGGAACTACCATCAGAATATGGGAAATGGCGCTCAGTCTTTGAGAAAAAGGCATCAGAACGATTCCCAACTTCTAGAACTTGGGATCATGCTATCGATTTGAAAACTGGTTTTAGTCCTAAAGTTAGCAAGATCTATCCGTTATCAATCAAAGAACAGTTGTCGCTGGACGAATGGATTGAAGAACAGCTAGCTAAAGGCTACATCAAACCGTCGAAATCTCCTCAAGCATCGCCATTCTTCTTTGTCTCAAAAAAGGAAAGTGGTGCGCTTCGGCCGTGCCAAGATTATAGATATTTGAACGATTGGACAATCAAGAATGCATACCCATTACCCCTAGTATCCGACCTCCTTACAAAACTCGCTGGTGCACAATATTTCACCAAATTAGACCTCCGATGGGGATATAATAACGTCAGGATCAAGAAAGGGGACGAATGGAAAGCTGCTTTCATTACCAACAGAGGATTATACGAACCAACTGTTATGTTCTTTGGCCTATGCAATTCGCCATCTACATTCCAAACTATGATGAACGAATACTTCAGAGACATGATTAATGAAGGATGGCTCATTATCTACATGGACGACATCTTAATATGTTCTCAGAATTTGAACGAACTAGAAGAACGAACAAAAAGGGTTCTCGATCGATTAGAAGAGAACGATCTGTTCCTGAAATTAGAAAAATGTAAATTCGCTGTTCAAGAAGTTGAATTTCTGGGCATGATCATCTCACCTGGAAAAATACAAATGGATCCTATCAAACTCGCAGGAATAGCTGATTGGCCAGTACCATCAACGGTTAAACAAGTCCGATCATTCCTAGGTTTTGGAAACTTTTACAGACGTTTTATTGGAAACTTTGCAGCAATCGCAAAACCACTCACAGATCTAACCAAGAAAACGGAACCATTTGACTGGAATAATGAGCGCCAACTTGCCTTTGATACCCTAAAGCAACGGTTCGCCTCTATGCCAGTATTGTTAATGCCAAATCCTGCAAAACCGTTCATCCTTCAAACCGACGCCTCCAATAAAGCAATTGGAGCGGTACTGAAACAAGCGGATGAATCTGGAGCAGTCCATCCATGTGGATTTATATCCCATGCGTTAACACCTACGGAACAGAATTATCAAATTTATGACAGAGAACTGCTTGCAATCATCAAGGGACTTGCAGTATGGCGCCATCTATTACATGGTTCTCCTCACACGATCATCGTCCATTGTGATCACAAGAACTTGTCTTACTACCGAACTGCTCAACGCTTAACACCTCGACAAGCTCGGTGGTCATCATTGCTATCTGAATATGATCTTCGTATTGAACATATACCCGGCACAAAAATGTTCGAAGCAGATGCATTATCCAGACGACCAGATCATATGGGAAATGATGATGAACAAACTACTGTCACGGTTTTGCCGAATGACCGATTTATTCGACTAATCAATGATGATCTTGCCAGTGAATTAAAGAAATACATGGCAAATGACGATTTTGGACGCATCCTTATTGAAGTTATCACCAAGCAAAAAGCACCACCAATTAAATCCAAATTACAAGACTGGACATACGCTCATGGTATTGTTTATTACTTGGGCAGGATTTATGTGCCTGATCGAATTGAGTTGCGCACTCGATTAATTAAGGAGATACATGAAACATTATCTTCAGGACACCCCGGACGATTGAAAACACTAGCACTTTTGAAGCGTGATTATTGGTGGCCTGGAATGTATAGACATGTCAAAGACTGGGTTGAAGGTTGCGCACTTTGCCAGCAAATGAAAGTCAATACTCACCCAAATTCACCGGCATTAATCCCTATCCCATCAAAAGCTACACGCCCATTTCAGCAGGTCACACTCGATTTCATCACTGATCTTCCCGTTTCCGAAGGCTTTGACTCCATATTGGTCACGGTGGACCATGGTCTTACGAAGGGGGTAATTTTCACCCCTTGCAACAAGACAATCGATGCCCTAGGAACAGCCGATCTCTATATTTCTGAAATCTTCAAGCGCTTTGGACTCCCAGATGTCTTAATATCTGATAGAGGACCACAATTCTCTGCTAAAGTATTCCAAGAAATACGAAAAGCATTAGGAATTGATCACAGGATGAGCACTGCTTATCATCCTCAAACAGATGGCGAAACTGAACGTGTCAATCAAGAACTTGAGATCTATCTCCGGATGTTTTGTACCAATGAACCCCACAAATGGAAACCACTCTTGCCTATCGCAGAATTTGCACACAATAATCGTTATCATGATACAATAAAAACATCTCCATTCCAACTTATGTATGGAACAGATCCGATCGCTATCCCTACAGCAGCGCTCAAAATGACTGCTCCAGCAGCAGAAGAACGCCTCCAGATGCTTCGAAAAGCCAGAGAAGAAGCTCTAGCTGCTCATGAACTTGCTAGACAAATGGTCGCTCATAGATACAGAGACAAGTCAATCAGATTCGAAAAGGGTGACAAAGTCTGGCTCGAAAACAAGAATCTCCACATTCCGTATCAATCAAGAAAGCTAGCACCAAAACGAGAAGGACCCTTCCAGGTTGAACAAGTCATGGGGCCAGTTACCTATAGATTGAAACTACCGAAACAATGGCGCATTCACCCTGTGTTTCATGCATCACTCCTCACTCCATATAAGGAAACCTCAATGCATGGTCCGAATTTCACCATGCCACCTCCCGATATGGTTAATGGACAAGAAGAGTTTGAGATTGAGGCTATCCTTGGACATCGTAAACGCGGAGCCGGCTATCAGTACCTAGTCAAATGGAAAGGCTATGGAGCAAATGATAATACCTGGGAACCAGAACGACATCTAGACAATGCTGCGGAAATTCTGGTAGAATATAAAAACAGAAGAAACCTCTGAAACAGTCAACACAATGACTTATTATCGCACCAACCTCCAGTTAAAACATAATATCCGTTATGTCAAAAGATTCTGCAGAACTGTTGGACGATACACTCCCACTGTCAAAACCAGATACTCTGTCACGCAGATGTTTGTTCCCGCTTTCAAACACCCCTCCAAACGAACACTTTCTATATATCAGAAACTGAAATACGTTCCAATGATGTCAAAACCGCCTAAAGTATCACGATTACCTCCTCACAAACGAACGCATCCACAAGGCCATACAGAGATCCCATATAATGCTTTATCAAAGTATCTTCCCCAGTATCATTGCCTCTCTTTTGATCTAGGAGAATTACCCACATTTCAGGAAGCCGAATCACATTATCTTCCAGCATCAGTTCACCCTTGTTTTCAATATGACAACGTTTATCACAGGGTTTGGTTACGACGAACCTTCCCTGAATTATCAGAAGCTTTACAATGGATTATCCAGCTCGGCAGAGACATTTCCGCGGAACAATGGCAATATGAACAACGAATGAACATAAGGGGAAGTGAAAATTTTAACCGCACACGAGCGCAAATGGAAATAACACTTGCAACCGAACGATATTACGATCTTCTGAACCAAGCAATACAGGCTAGCATGAACAATCCAGAAATACGTGTTACACGACATGCACACCCTGAACAAATCCGTATTCCACATCATGACGATGCAAGAACTCGATCAGAACAAGAAGAAGCAGCTAGGAACTCTCGTGAGAACTTTCTCAGAACCAGGGAACCTGAGATCGAAGAGATCTTAGCTTTGGACTCCGACGATGAGATTTGGGATATTTAAACCACACTCAACGGTCTAGTCCCCATCATATCGATACAGCATGTCCACAATCGTCGTCATCGCCTACCTTGTTGCTTTTGCTTTTGCGCTCTTGGTCACAGCTTGTGGCCATTGTTATGACCCTTCTCTCGTCGCCGCCTCCCCGTTTCTCGCCACCGCCCATGACCTCCCTATCGAGGTCTTCGTTACCACCACCACCACCGTCGACGACTACCTTTTCCCAAATTGGCCCGCCTCTCCCTCATCCACCGTCGCCAATCTTCACCAACATCCAGATGAGCTCGCAGATTTCGTCATTGAAGAAGAGGCACCCCTACCCGCTCTACCCGTACCACCTCTCGCTAGGATCCCTAACGCCACCCTTCTTCGGGCTCAGGAAGCCCTCGCCACCTTCATCGTTGACTATCAACTTTTCGCCGGACCCCTCGACGCCATGCTCAACACCGCCCTCACCACCGACCCTCACACCATCACGGATGAAGAACGCGATGCAATCCTTGAACAAACGGTCCAACTCGACTATATCACAAGGACATTGCAATGGCGGTTTGAGACCGCTAACCACGACATCAATACCATCGCCGAATGGTTGAAATCGCGAAGGGATCATGGGTGGACAAATGGTGGAAACCATGGTTGAAGAACAGGTTAAGAAGTCGGTGACTTCTTGCATACGAAGGGGGTAATGTTACGATTTCTTTCCCTTTCGTTAATGGACTCATTTTATTATATAATCATCGTTATGCGTTTCATGGATGCTCATCTCCTTTAGCTACTTTACCTTCACATTTCCTTTCTTAGGTATTTAGCTGTACGTTTCCTTTTATATTTCTCTTGTTCTTTTACATATATAAACCATCTTGTAAAGTAGCTAGACTTCAGTTCCAACTTAATCGAATTCTTCTCTCAACCTCTGAACGAAACTCCTCACTCTCATCTTCGAGCTCGTCGTTAATTTGACCTTTGTCATCGTTTGACTTAGCGTCCAGAACTTGTCCGGTAGGCTGAAAGCAGACCGAGACTCTGCTTGCCACTGTTGACTTAGAACGAACTGCGTTGAGAGCATCGATCTTAACATCAAAAGGGTGATAAAGATGAGAGAAATTGTAATACAGTCTGCTTAAACAGTATTATCCTGCTCTGCAATCAAGAAGAAGTGCTATATTATTTCCTCTTGTTATTGCCTGGAGTTCATTCCTACATAATCCACACTGAGCATTGACATCAGCTCCTTTGTCCAGGAGTAACTTGACAATTTCCACATTTCCATTGTATGCTGCTGCCTGGAGTGCATTTGCATCCTGAGCATTGATATTAGCTCCTTTGTCCAGGAGTAGCTTGACAATTTCCATGTTTCCATCTAATGCTGCAGCTTGGAGTGCATTTGCATCCCCAATATCAACATCAGCCCCCTTGTCCAGGAGAAGCTTGACAATTTTAAGATTGCCCTTCCCTGCTACAAGCTGGAGTGCACTCACATAAATTCCACCTTGAACATTGACATTGGCTCCTTTGTCTAGTAGGAGCTTAACAATTTCAAGATTGGCATTTGCTGCTGCTGCCTGGAGTGCATTGCCAAATGCTCCACCCTGAGCATTGACATCAGCTCCTTTGTCCAGGAGCAGCTTGACAATTTCCAGATTGCCATTTAGTGCTGCAGCTTGCAATGCATTTCCAAATTCTCCACCTTGAGCATTCACAACAGCACCTTTGTCCAGGAGCAACTTGACAATTTCAAGATTTCCACTTAATGCTGCAGCCTGGAGTGCATTTGCAAGGTTTCCATCAGCTCCTTTTCCCAGGAGGTGGTTAACAATTTCCAAATTTCCCTTTATTGCTGCAGCCTGGAGTGCACTCCTACCACTTTGAATATTAACATCAACATTCATTAGGAGATGCTCAGCAACTGCTTTGAGGCCAAGCAATGCAGCATAGTACAATGGATGGACTATATTCTTTCTGGCTAATTTGGACCCCACTTTATTCACATCATATAGTCTCACCCAACCCATAAAACAGTTATGTCTTTGAAACATTAATTGTTGTAATTGTTCTATATTAGGATCCTTGCTGCTCAGCTGATAGTGTTTGGGCCAATGCTGTGCAGCATATGGAGCCAGACAGAAATCTATCAAGATGCTATCATTTAATGTGTGTTTTTTGATTTGTAACAGGTATGAGAGGCAAAATGATGTCATCAATCTATGGGCAGAATAAAGGTCTGAAATATTGAGTGTATACTGCCTTATCATCCTTGGTGCCTGCAGAAGGTATTCCTTAACAGATGCATGTGCAAGTGTCACAGTGTCATTTGTTCCTCTCATCACAAGACTTGAGCAAATTTCCAACACATCTTCTGGCTCTGATAAGGCTTCCTTAAAATCAAAGCTCTGTCTAGATTCATCAAATGTCACAGTAGCCATGAGTTGCTCAGATTTCATTGGTTCCATGGCTAGGACCAGCCAATGAAGAAGCATGATGGCACTCTTTATGTCTTTGTCATCAATTCTTTGAAGAATTTGGTCATAGATGCCTTCCAATGTCTTTGGAATGTGCTTCAAAACATCCTCAACTGCCTTTTGACAACGACACTTTCTAAGTTCATCCATTTGACAGGCAGCCCAGCGGAACCTGCTGGTCATTAACTATAATCATGTCCACAATTTTTTGGTACATACATTCCATTTGCACCTTGCAAGAGGACTTCTTGTATGTCATTATTCACAGCATGAGACCATCTCTTGAGCTTATGGTCTGCCTCAAATCCATCATGAATGTATTTCTTGATATCCCCATTGACTAGATCTGCAGAAAGAATTATCTCCATGGGAGAACACTGCTGGACAGTTGCAATTATGTGTTGTTCTCTTCTGCTGCTGATCACAAGGCAGCAACAGTTAAGTATCTTGCTCAATATATTCCACAATTCATCATATTCCTTGCATTCATCAAGGGCATCAATCACAATATAGGCCTTTTCAAATCCCTGCACAAGTTGCACCAGAGCAAGTAGCAACTCATCAGTTGTAGGGCCATTCATCTTGCCCTTCTTTTCATAAAGACCATCCATGATCATATTGTTTTGTGATTTTGCAGTAAAAGCTAGAGTCAGATAGGAAAGCATGCTTCTGGTTGTCTGCTTTGTGTGATCATTGATATCAAAGTAAAAATAAGCCATCCCCAGGCCAGATTGTTTATGGCAAGCACTCTCAATGTCTTCTACAATAGTGGAGCTTGCTTTATCAACAATTGTTTCATGGCAGGGAGATGTCATATGGCATACCAGACAATAGTCTTGCCACAACCAGCTATGAAGTGTTAATGAGTATATGATAGCCCACAGGATTCTAAATCACAAACGAATTCCATTGATCCATAGGGATTTATTGGAGCCATGTTTCCACCTGACATATCTCTCATCCTTGAGAAACCAAAGTCCACTGTCTTTATGATATTTTCTCCTAGCATTATCATGATTGATTGAAGGATCAGGAGGTAATAGCCATTTTTTGTACTTCTCTATTATCCAAATTAGTTATGCAATGGCACTATCTGCACACCAACCTTGAATAGATGATAAGTGAAATGAGCAACATATATATGTTATAACATACCAATATCATCCTCAGATATAACTATCATGTAATTTATTACTACAGACCTTTCCCAATGTGGATCACATACCAACAGTTTGATTCTAATCATAAGCCTGTTAACAAACACAGATGGACCAGTTGTCATACTTACATAGTCACGTCCAATGGAAAAGAATCTCCCACCAAATGTCACAACATTATGCGCAGCAGCAAACATATTCATCAATCGGCAGGTGATGGCTATCAGTCGGCAGTGATGGTTATCAGTCAAGATTGGTGCGTTATATGTCACAGCATGTCACGCTTGGTTATGAATTCTCAGGACTTCCACACTAGGTCAATATGTCAGTCTCCGCCGTGTGCCATCACACGCATCATTTCCGTGGATGTTTACCACGTCACTGTCAATGCCAGAGAAGAACCTGGCACCAATGGTCCTGGTCTGAGGCGCCTTACTTGGTGTTTGATTTGTTTCATCGAGCACAATCGGTGTATGTTCATGTTCTCCCTGCGTCAATTCGTAGCGAGCCCCCAGCAGGAAGCTGCCTATCACATAATGGTGATGAAGGATAGCTATAATCTCGAGTTCGCAACTACGTTCCCATTTCGAATTAACGTCTTCTGAACCTTCTGGCACGGGCGGCATTGTAACTTTCGAGAGTAGAATGTGGCGAGAGACAAGAGAGTTGAGTTATTGACTCAGCAGGTGAGCGGACAGACGCCGCCGTTGTTGTCCTTCGGCATCATTAGTATCACCAGCCCTCGTATCGCCTCTTGCCTCTGATCCTCCCACGCACGCTCCTAGTTCACCCTATGCACAGCCTGTGAAAAAATGCGATTATCCAAGTGGGCCAAGTGTCGCCTACCGGACCGATGAAGTGGAGTGAAGGCCATTGAGTTGGGGCGAGGAGTTTTCGCAGATACTAATGTGTCCAGAATGTTCGAGGGACAAGACAACAACGACCTTCTCTCTTTTCTTCATAACAGAAACGTCAGTGTAAGGCAATGACTACAATCCATAATCTTCATCGATTGAATGCCCTGACGCAATGCGCACGAAGAGTGAGAAGAGATTTAGATCTAGTCGCATGTTGCGACAAAATAAATGTAAGCCGACGAGTGATGGTTGAGCAACTTTACTCACAGCAGCCGCGGTTTGCACACGTAGTCCTGAACGAGTCTGGCGCGTCGCTGAACACTGTGCACGTAACAGTACCCCACGTGCGCGTCCACGCGCTCATTTTCTGACTCGGTCACCAGGAGATGGTGATACAGCCGCCTCCGCCTTCGCGTCGCTGTTGAAACTTCAGCCTTTGACATCCGCGCCGATGATACCGCTGGTACATTGTCGATGAGGACAATGACATGGCCCTTGAACCTAAATAGGCGATTGAACAATGGCTCGGGATTCCGCCGCATATAACCAGGTGGCCGGGACCGTCCTGGATAAAGAAACCTGCTCCTGTTCGGGGGCGAGGGGTCTGACGCCGTCAGTCGCTGGCAGCTGCAATCACGGCTGAACATGAACACTGATACTGGCCTGTAGTCACGTTACATGTTAGGCATTGAAACCCGAGAGCCAGCGTTCGAACAAACTCGCTTGGATTCATCGTGGATGGTCAAAACTGATGCGATGTGAGTAGACGTAGAGAAGACGATCGTTTCCGTTGTTGACCACTAAATAGTAAAAGATCTTCGACCCATTTGGCAATGTCTGTGAGCGGACTCTGGAGTGGACTCCCCAGTATTCATGATGGCAAGGGGCGGCGCAGACGCCGGGACTTCTCAAAAACTGGCAGATCTAGAGAAGAAGCGGAAAGTGTTTGCTAGACAAATAGCTTGTTTGAGTGTGTTTACTCATGACATCTTCCTTGCACGTCCTCTCGATTCTCGAAAGCGTGATACTGTAATCCTCTATCAAGATGCGTAGTCAGTTTCTCACTGTCAGCTCTACAGCGCCTCAAACGCGTCTAACTGGGAAGCGACATACCTGCATTCTTCATAGAGGGAGGCAGTTCTGCTTTCGCATATTTGGATGTATGCTGTGATGAGTTAAGTATCCAAACCCTCCCTCTCATCGATCATTCGTGAGCTGCGTCGATGGCGTTTGTCATTATACTAGCCTATAGCAATGAGAACCATAGGACGAGCACTGCAATACATTCCTATGGGCGGCCCAATACACACCTGAACTAATGACTCTTACTGCTTTTGCCAACTTCACCAATCCGAGCTTCGTCAGGTACAATCCTCTCGCTTCTGCCCCTGGTGATGGATTGTTGAATGTTCCTTCTGCCGAGTCATTGGGCACTCGAATAGGCTGCCCTGTGAATATGACTTGGAACAGGGCATGGTGCGAGACGAAAGGATCTAGGTTGGGGCATGTCGTCTTCAGAAACGGTGGGTTGCGGCTATGTTTGCATGGAAGAGACTGAATCGTAATGGTTGTCTTCGTCGCGTCGTTGGAGTAAAGTCCGAGTTTGATCAGCTCCACAGTGTAAATCAACCGCGATCTCTCCTCTCCTAACTCGCTTTACCAACAGGTCCGCCGACCCGATTCGAGCTCAAAGTCCGGCTTCATAACCACACTACCAACTACTGTTTTGTTCTATTTTTGACCATAGTAACGCGTAACGTATTGCTGTAAGGATCACCGCCTCAGCAGGCGCCTAATGTTGGCCGTGTCCACACGTGTCGATAAGAATACGCTTACCTTCTCCCATGAGTTCTGCAGTAGTCGGAGGACCGGTGTGAGTGTTATTCCCTTGCTTGACTGTTCAGGCTTTCCGACCAGGTTGATTATACAGAATCGATACCGTTCACACAATAGGCGCGTATAATCCCGCAATTTCACCATGTGAAGAAGTTCATTTTGACCGTAAGGTGTGACGTTTCATCAGTGTGAAAGAGAATATTTTTTAAAGGTTCCTTGTTCCTCCCCGTCTCAGCCAACCCCTATCCCAGCCAGTGAGACTATCGCCGCGCACGGCAATATAGAGGAAGAGCCTTCGACGGGTACTCCTGATATTCTGACCATGACTACTGTGGAAGCAGCCAGCGAGGCCGCGAGTGGCGCCGTATCTGATACGAAATCCCTTTGTTCGCCCATCAAAAATGCCGTCTCTAGAGTCAATGTCTGGGTTTCTCCGTTCCTCGATAAGCTTTCCAAGTTCAACATTGTTAACTGGATTTTCCAGGTAATTATCACTTTTATGTATAATAATACCTGTGTATTGATTTAATGCCAAGATCCTTTACGAAGAAGTTGCTTGGACCATACTCTGTGTCGTTGCATACAAGGTTTTGATTCCATTCGTTACGCAAAACCAATCTAGCTGACACGTAATAGCCGATTGCTGATCAAATAAATCTCGACGACTCAATCAAATCTCTATTGGGGAAGATGGATGAGGTGTACACGTTCCTTACGAGAGAAGAATTTCGGCGCATTGAATCCATGCAAACCATTGTTGAGCGCGTCGCCCATCAAACTCTAGAGTGTAGCTCTTTCATTCAAGATTACTCGAAAGACAAGAGGTTCTGTACGTAGATGTTGTGGTAACACTACCTGTGGCGAACTCACCTGCCTATCAAGGGAAAAGATTGTTCAAGAACATCTTTTGTGGGACTGGTAGCCGCGTGGAATATTTTAATAACGTTTTCGACGAACTTATGCAAGAGTTTCGCGACAACACTATGGAAGATACATCGGTGATTGATCAGATTTGGGATCCTCCTATAGAGTTGCGTGAGTCATTTCGGAAATCATTCTAATCGTGCTTTTCTGACCCTTCTGGCTTGCAGCGGAAGACTCGGCCCTCACTGATACTGTCCCGCATGCAGCGGGGATCATGGATTTGAGTAACAATGGTGATGAGGACACGCGTGTACAGGCATCAAGTCAAGGCTTCTTCACCGCCTCCCGCCAAACACAACTCTCGCACTGTGAACTGAATCAAGTTCAAGGCCATCAGGTCGAGTCATTCTGCTCAAAATCCATCTATTTAGTTAACTCCTCTCAAGTTTACTACCATTTACGTTAATGCAGAATCAAAATGGACAGTATTGACGTGGACTCAACTACTGGTGTCAACACCTCCAGGCGCCTTAATCGTCGGGCATGGGGGACTGCACTGTGTTCAAAAACTTAACCACTATCTCAGCAATGACTTGAAACCTGAACCCAGGAACAATATTGAACTATTATACACGTCGCACTGTCTCCATGTTCGGAATTTCACTGGTTTCATCAACGTTCTTGTGCTGTTTTACTTGGTATTCCGCAAACTGGTCGTTAGACATTTATAGAAATCTGTCCGTATATTCAAGTTTGTGGCGCTCAGTCCACAGATCATAATAAAACATTGATCGAGCCATATCATGAACAGAATTCGCCCTCGTGGTGTACGAGGTTTTACCCTGAATATTCCGGGAAGAGAAATAAATATCCCTGCACTCATTCCTGACCAACCCTTATAAGCACGAGCTTTGTGTGAAAATCGGTGCTAGCGCTAATCCCGCGGCAAGCCAATATCAAAAACTCTTCGCCAGTGACTTGCGTACGACACCGTGTGTTTGTCCAAAGGCTTTATAGCCGTCCTGGCCCATGCTAAGATACCGGCTTAGAAGCCAAAGGCCGGCTGGAGAGATCGAACCGAACATAAGGAATATTTCGGAGCTCCAGATGGATTGCTTGCTCATCTGGTATTCCATGAAACGTTATGTTATTCACGCTGAAAACCCGCCGTTATTCATTCAACGAACCGACCTTGTATAACAGGAACGCGGAAGAGGGCGATAGTGCAAGGGAGAAGGTGAGTATTACTATGCAGCAATAATGAATTCGTGAATGACTGAGTCAATGATGTTCATCGTCATATCAGATTCCTCCCGGACGAGAACTATAGCATGAGCAATGACCCTTACCCCCCTTGCCAAATTCATCGTTAGATCTATCCGAACTTCGTCAAGCGCAGCGTTCTCGCTTCCGCTACTGGTGGTGGATTCTTCACAGTGCTGAATCATTGGGCACATGCATATGTTGGTTTGTGGCAGTGGGAGCATGATGTATCTTTTTTCATAACGCGTAACGCGTGATTGCGTGATTCCACACCAGTCTCCAGCGCTTCAGCGGGCGCCTAGTGTTGGGCGTGTACGACGCATGTCGACCAGAATGCGCTTACCTTCTCCCATATGAGTTCCGCAGTAGTAGGGGGATCGCTGTGAGTATGTATTCCCTTGCCTGGCTGCTTTCTGACCGAATTGATTTATACAGAACGGATACCGTTCACATAAAAGGTGTGCATAATCCCGTACTAATTCGAGACTGTACGCCCTCACACTATGCGAAGTAATCGACGTTGAACTTCCAAAGCCCATCGGCTGGACAGTGGCTCCAGTATTAGAATTGGACATCGGCTCAGGGACGTCACCCGTGCAAAAGCATTTCAAATACGGAAAAACTAAACTAAGATGGGTGTTGGAGGAAAAACCAATAATGTGTGTCCTTCCAGTATTTTGCAGTGGCCAGAAGTTGACGAGTCGAAGACGATTGGAAGCTCGCCTTCGTCTCCTAACTCGCCGTTTCTCACGTAAAGATGAACTCAAACTCAAAAAGGAATGGACATTGTCATTCCATGAAATAGCCAATCGCGATCCTTCAAGTGAGCTATTTTCTTCTCAACTCCATTAATTTCAAGAGATCCCTGATGCGTCTCACTAGATCCGTATATTGTTCAAGCTCAAGATCCAAAGCTCAAGATCCAATCATCAAGGTCCATTTTGGTTCCAAAGAGAACATTTTTACATCAATGAAACCCTCCCCGTCTCAGTTAACCCTCACCCCAGCCGGTGATACTATCGCCGCGTACGGCAATATAGAAGATCCTTCGACTCCCAGTATACCTGATATTCCGGCCCCGACCACTGTGGAAGCGGCTCGTGAGGTCGCCAGTAGCGCAGCCTCTATCAATGTTGTCTCAACAGTCAGCGCTAATGACCGGGTTTCTACGTTCCTCGATAAGCTTTCCAAGTTCAACGACACTGTTAACGGGATTGCTGAGGTAATTATTTCCCTACCGTATAATAGTATCTGTGGATTGATTTAATACCTAGATTCATTTTTACGCAAGAGCTGCTTGGACCGTATTCTCCGTTGCATCCAAGGTTTCGATTCCAAACTTTACGCAAGACCAATCTGGTTGACACTTAATAGATGACTATTGATCAAGTATATCTGGACAACTCTATCGGACCTCTCTTTCTGAAGATGGATGAGGTGTACGCGTTCCTTATGGGGGAAGACCTACGGCGCATTGAATCCATGAAGATTGTTGTTGGGTGCATCGCCCGTCAAACTCTAGAGTGTGCCTATTTCATTCAAGAGTACTCGAAAAATAAGAGGTTCCGTACGTAGATGTTGCGGTAACATTACCTGCGGCGAACTCACCTGCCTGTCAAGGGCCGGGATTAATCAAGAACATGCTGCTTGGGACTAGTAGCCGCGTGAAGTATTTTAATAACTTTTTCGACAAACTTATGCAAGAGTTTCGCGACAACGCTACGTCGGTGATTGAGCATCAGATTTGGGATCCTCCTAAAGAGTTGCGTGGGTCGTTTCTGAAATCATTCAGATCGTGCTCTTATGACCCTTCCGGGTTGCAGCGGAAGACTCGGCCTTTAATAGTATGCCTTATGCTGTGGGTGCAGGCCTCGATACCCGAAAGGTGTGTTTGGAAGGCACCCGTGTTGGAATCCTAGACGACATCATGGGCTGGATCAACAACTGCGACGAGGACACGCGTGTATATTGGCTTCATGGCGTCGCTGGTTCCGGCAAGTCTGCGATTGCTCACACTATCGCTGACCACTTTCGGGCTCTGAGACGCCTCGCATCCGTCTTTTGCTTTGACCTGAATCAGGCAGCTGCACGGCGCCACGAGAAGATCTTTGCAACTATTGCAGAGGACCTTGCTGACAGCGACCCCCGCTGGCGAAAAGCAGTGATGGCTGCAATTCATCATGACACATCGCTCAGAGAAACTGTCGATATATTTTTCGGCAGTGGCTGGAGCTGATTGCGCAGCCTGCCAAAAAGGCAATATTGGATGATGCAATGGTAGGGCCTATTGTCATCGTTATCGATGGATTAGACCAGAGTGGTGATACAAGATCGCGGCGCGACATCCTTAATGTTCTTGCTGGAAGACATGACAAGGTTGACGGACACATCATGAACCTTCCCCCGAACTTCCGGATCCTTCTTACATCCCGACCAACGCCGGACATAATCGACGCATTCAAGGGTGTTTTCCATGTTCGACAGACCGCCATGGAAAACATTCCATCAAGGGAAGACATTCTTCAGTACGTTACTTCTCAAGTCTGCTTCCAACACACTTCACCTCTCTCGCTGATGAATCTGATGGGTTGTTTGAATGGGCCCGGTTGGCTTGTGCGCATTTGAGGGGGGATGATGGGGCTGGTGCAGGGCTGAATGTCAAACAGCGTTTCGATGCCATGATGGCTCGCAGTGAAGATGGTCCGCGGCTCGACGGTTTGTACAGGCTCACTCTGGATTCGATATTTCCAAAAGAAGAACTCGTGCGCCGTCGTTGTATCAATCCCTTCAAGTCTGTGATGGCACAAATCCTCGGAACCATAGAGCCGCTTCCTCTTGCCTCGTTAGTGTCGACGAGGCGCCATTTTGTCAAGGATTCCGATATCGATCTCCCCTCCATTGTGATTTCCCTTGGTTCTCTCCTCATTGGGATTGTTGATTTTCCAAGCCCCATCCGCGTCCTCCACACATCCCTTTCCGATTTCCTGATGGATCCCAATCGGAGCGGCGAGTATTTCATTGACAAATCACTCGTTGAGGAGAATGTCGCCTCCTGTCTTGGAGTGATGAAGAATGGGTTGCGATTCGACATCTCCCCTGAACTGGCATCAAGTCAAGGCTTCTTCACCGCATCCCAGCACACACAGCTCTCGCACTGTGAACTGAATCAAGTTCAGGGCGATCAGGTGCAGTCATTCTGCTCAACATACATTTATTTAATTGACTCCGATCAAGTTTACTAACGCCGTTTACTACGTTAACGCGGAATCGAAATGGACAGCATTGGCCTGGGTTCAGTTGCTGGTGTTGACTCCTCCGGGCGCCTTCATCGTCGGGCATGGAGGATACCACTATGTTCAGAAACTGAACCATTATCTCAGCGATGGCGCACAATCAATAGTGAAAGCACAGCCCAGGAACAACATTGCACTACACACGTCGTACTACCTTCATGTTCGGGACGTTACTGGTGTTGTCAACGTTCTTGTGTTTTTTTTATTTGATATTCCGTAAATTAGTCGTTAGGCATTGATATCTGTTTGTACATTCAAGTTTGGGTGCTCTCTGAGTCGGTCATCACTTGGACGCCAACAGAGAAATCATGGGTACAGAAAATGATAATGGTCACTGATCACCATTTTCATCCTTAATCAGTGAACCTTGAACCGAACATTAGGTGCTTCAATGAATTATTTAACTACCAACCTGTTTTTTAAGAAATGAGGCGCCAGAATCAGTGAGCACGCGAATGACGGAGGGGCGGGGAGCGGTAAAGCGGGGCGCTTCGCAAGATGATCTCCTCATCGTATCCACACAGAATAATACCAGATTCTTTAAAACAAAGATCCTGCACCCGTACAGCCTGCTTCGTTCTTGGCTTCATAGAAGACGTAGCGATATCCATTTACTTGCACGCTGCCTAAGCGTCCCAAATATGAAGAAGAATGATGGGTACATATGTCGAGGTGTAGAGCAGTCGTTCACAGTATTAAACCGCCTTTGGAAACCTAGCCAATTCGCCGAGCGTGAGCGACAAACCTTTGGCAAGCTTATATAGTACCTAAAGGTTCTGAATCTGGCGGTCATCCCAACAGCCCGAGAAAACGAAGACGAAGGTTCCGCGACATTTTTTTTTCCGAATCCCCGCTGTTTAGAGCATGATAAATAAAAGCCGTCAAGAACGCACGGCACAGTAAGTTCGCTCGATAAGGCGTTCAATAAACCTCCTGCCGATTTCTCGGCTTTCATTGTTCCTATCAAATTGCCATTTTTGGTATCGTCTTTGTAAAATAACCTAACCGCAGTGTCACAGAAACCCACCGATAGGCTGTTTTCCATGCAAGCTCCAAGATCTAGATTTCCCGAAGAGATTTTCAGGAGTCGGGGTTCATCCTGAGGGTTCGTCCTGAGGATGCAGTGCAGTGACATCGGTGTGACGTGTCGACATGTGACCTTCTCCCATACGAGTTCTGCAGTAGTCGGGGGACCGCTGTGAGTGCAGAATCGGTACCGTTCACATAATAGGCGCGCATAATCCGCAATTTCACTACCATTTTGACCATAAGGTGTGACGTCTCATCAGTGTTGGAATACCAAGCGCACAGGATCCGAGTCATGCGCGGCCGTTCCTCGTCAATTTGTCATGCCGCCAGGGACTCCGTGTCATGCGCAACGCATTGCGCCCTGTTTCTTTTGTATTCGTACGTATTTTAGCTATGCCTTTTATGTTTTCGAACTTACTTACTTTGTACTGCCTCGACGACGAGCCGTTGTACGCTACAAGGCCTACGGCCACCAAATGCGCTTATATTATATCATATTTCGTATATAAGTATGTGCCATCTGAACGAGAACCTCAGTCGTTGCCCTCCGCACGTCTGAGGTGAGATACTTACCTTTTTGCCCTATTACACCTTACTGATGTACCGTAGACATTCGTCAGGTAAATATACATATAGTCGTTGCCCTCCGCACGTCTGAGACATTCGTCAGCGCTCACAATCAGTTCCAAAGAGAAGGTTTTTTTACATCAATGAAAGGCTTCCCGCCGTTCATCCCTGTGAGTTCTCCGGCAAGCGTTGAGCTAGAGGGTACCCCAGCGGAGGTGTTCGAATCTTGACGGTCGCGGAAATGCGTGGTCAAGGGGTATTTTCGGTAAGGTACAAACGAGGGTCTATATAAGTACGCTAAATATAGAATGATACGAACAGAACAAAAAAAGATGGGAATAATGAACAGTCAAAAGGAATGTGTCATACGGAAACGAAAGGAAACAAGACGAACGAGCGGACACGGGCGCGGCGTTACAATTCATAACCCCAGCCACTGCCGCACGGCCCCAATCACGATACAGACCCTTGGACGGGAGCTTCTCCCAGTCTACTAGACATTCCTGCACCAATTACTGTGGAAGCGCCGAAGCGGCTCGCAGGGCCCTGAGTACCGCCGTTTCTGATATGAATTCCCATAAGTTGTTCGCCCTTCACCTGTATTGTCTCAGGCGATAGCGTCCGGGACCAAGATTCCTCGTTGCTCGACATGCTTTCCAAGTTCAACAACATCGTTGAAGGGATTTCAAAGGCAAATGTCACTCTACTGCATAATAGTACATGTGTATTGATTTAATACCTAGATCCACCCTTACGCGAAAGCTGCTAGGAAAATACTTTCTGTTGCATCCAAGGTTTGGATTCTACACGTCACGAAACCCATCTAGCTGACACTTAATAGACGATCATCAATCAAGTATATCTCGATAACTCAATCACATCTCTCCTTCGGAAGATGAATGAGGTGTACACATTTCTTGCGGGGGAGGAATCACGTTGTCGAGCACATTGCTCACCAAACTCTAGAGGGTGCCTATTTTATTCGAGAGTACTCGAAAAACGAGAAATTCATGTTATTATGATTGTATCTGCAGCGAGGTCACCTGTCTGTCAAGGGACGAGATTGATCACGAACTGGATATCTGGGACGGACGACCGCGTGAAGGATTTTATGACCGTTTTCGACAAACTTATGCAAGAGTTCCGCGACAACGTTGTGGGAGACACGTCGGTGCCAGTTGTGCATCATATTTGGGATCATCTTGAACATCAGCAAAATGTCAGGTCCAGCTTTGGTGGCTTTAGTGGCTTTCCGAAGCCACAGAAGCAGCTAAAGCAGTAAAGCAGTTTCAGCTTTCAGAGGCAAGGTCTATTTGCCTCCAAAGCTGTTCAGCTGGCTTTCTCAGGTTTCAAAAGCTTGCTATGAGTCAAAAGCAAATTTATTTTTACATAGTACTACAGGGTACATAGTAGCCATAACCGTTACAGTCCCAGTGTCACAGCAGGTTTTGGCGCCTCAGCATTCTCTCTTTTTCCTCTTGCCTTTTTTTCAAATGCAGCCCAATAACGCTCGTAGCCTTCTCGGAAGGTGCGATCTATGTGAGACGAGAGTATCAGCTTGCCTTAAGGTTTTGTAGGACGAGAATATTATAGGTGGAGCTGGGTGTTCGTGTTCTAGGTGGGGAAAGGAGAGAGAAGGGTTTGCCGATAAATTTGAATTTCGAGCGAAGAGGAGGCTTGCGGACATTGAGATACGTGTTAAAAGAGCCCAGCATTTGATTAGCGTGTGGAACATATCTTAAAGCTAAGCGAGAAGAGGGCACACCTGCGAGGGATGTGAAACACACTTATTGGCATAGGCTATCTTTTCGCTGTACATCCCGCTGGAAAAGAACAAAATGAGGGCGGTGATGGTGACGAACAGTAGGCTGCTGGCAATATATGGGGGTAATACCACTTGCATTTCAGGTATAGGCGTGGAAGCACTCATTGCAAGAGAAGCTTATAAATGAGGTTGCGAAACCTCGGGATCAAATGAAGCATATATGCGCATTATTACTCACTTGTTAGAGGAAGCAACCTCCAGGATGCTTGCGTAGAAGGATAGGTGCAGCATGAACGAGGGCAAATGGCGATGGCGCAATGGTGATGTGATGGTGGCCATTGGTAGCAGATGAGTGGATGTGTGGATGGCAACAAAACTAAAAGCAGCAAGGGCCATGGCCGGTGGTGAAGGTGAAGTGGTGGTGCAAGGATGTGGCGAGATGGCGAGGGCTGCGAGAGACAAGAGTGAGACTTTGAAGATTTTTCGACGAGAAGTCACATTATGACATTGTGACTAGTGACATGTGACACAGGACAACACGGTTCCAATCTTATTGAACATACCAGTCTGACCTTCGCAATACACATTCAAGGATGCCGCCTCCATTCACGCTCAGGTTGGTGGTCTCTGCCACGTTCACTGTGTGCAGGACAGGAGTAGACGAGAAGGAGGAGGGAGAGAGAAATGACGGAACGAGGTGGGGAGATGCTCCAGGATGTACATCACAATGCAGCATGGCATGCGAGCACACACGGCTCGACTCATGTTTCTCTTGATAGTACATCAGAACATTTAGGAGACAAGCTGGATGCTCGGAAAAGTCACAAGTTTGTGCCATATGAAAGCAGTGATAGCAGGCTACCTGAAAGCAAAAGCAACCATAGCAGCTGCGTGAAAGCAAAAACGGCCATAGCAGGCCGTGTGAAAGCAAAAGCGCCCAAAGTGGCAGTTGATAATTTGCTGATGAAGAGTTGCGTCAGTCATTATCGTGATTGTTATCAACGCCTTAGACGAGAGTGGTGATGTGAAATCACGATGGGACATCCTTAGAGTTCTTGCAGGAAGGCACTTCGATTCTTCTGACGTCACAACCACTGCCAGACATCATTAAGGCCTTCAAGGGTCTTCCCCACATTCGACAAACGGCCATGGAAAACATTCCATCAAGGGAAGATATTATGTTACTGCTCAGCTGCCTACGCTTTGGTCCATACTCCAAATACACTTTGCCTCACTTGCAGATGAATCTGATGGGTTGTTTTAATGGCCGTGGGTGGCTTGTGCGTATTTAAACGGAGAATATCGGGCTGGTGCGGGCCTGGATGTCTATCAGCGTTTCAATGCCATCATGGCTCGCAGTAAAGATGGTCCATGGCTTGACAGTATGTATAAGCTCTGCCTGGAATCCATTCATCCAAAAGAAGAACCTGCGCGCACTCGTTGTATCAATAACTTCAAGACTGATGGTGCAAATTTTCGGAGCCATAGAGCCACGTCCTCTTCCCTCGTTAGTGTCGATGATGAGGCACCACCGGCATTTTGTCAACGATTTGGATACCGATCTCCGCTTTATTGTGATCCCCTTTGGTTCTCTCCTCAGTGGGACTGTTGATTTTTCGATCCCCTATCTGCACCATCCTTTAACGATTTTTTGATGGATCTGGATCGGAGCAGCGAGTATTTTAATTTTATTGACAAACCAGTTGTTGCCGAAAATCTCGCCTCCTCCCCCGGAGTGATGAACAATGGGTTGCAATTCGACATCCCTCCTGAATGGATTTGTCGAAGCAGAGCATGACAGGGGCGCAGTAGAATAGTAGAGCCAAGTAAGTAAAACTTACTTGTAGCTGTAGATAATCACTAAGGTCCGCTTGTGGCGATCACCTTGTAGTAGCTGAGAGGATGTAGATTGACGTCTACCTACACAGGTATATATACTGTCTATCTACTAGTATCATGTCAGCGATATTAGTAGCGCTGACTGATGATTTGTATTGCGCTTGGTAATGCGCAGTCATTGCTGTGCCAATAGCTGTGTGTAGCACAGCTATGCACAGTCGTGCATGTGGTGCACTATTGTCTGAGTATGACTCCCGTCAAACTCTATAATATCTGTCAAACTCTATAATATCTGTCAAAGATATTAATAGCGTTGAACTCTATAATTATGTACATAAGTACAAATAGATGTTTCAGGACAGATTACATAAGATCGATTGAGATCGGAGTAATCCGAAATGTTCTCACGATCTTTCCCACGCCTACGGGTTTTGGGAGTAAGATCGTTTCAACAGGATTGTTGGATTCCGAGGTGTAGATCTTGTGACCTGGACTAAGCAGGAAGCGTCCATGTGTGGACGACGAATGGTGTGCCCATTCCGAGGATGAGTTCAACTCATCCCAGAAGTGTGTCAATACATACAAACAATCTAACTACCATATATGTAATATATGTATGCAGTCATGCTTGTAGTGTCTGGATACTGAATATAAAATATTCCAACATGGATACCAAGTCAAGCCTCCTCCTCCTTTGAAGCGAAGAACAGGTTGTGATTCGACATCCCCCCTGCATCAAGTCAAGGCTTCTTCACCGCATCCCATCGCACACAGCTCTCAAACTGTGAACCAAATCAAGTTCAAGGTGATCGGGTGCAGTCATTCTGCTCGAATACATCTACTATTTAATTGACACCAATGCAAGTTTACTAATGCCATTTACTACGTTAACGCGGAACCAAAATGGACAGCATCGGCCTGGGCTCAGTTGCTGGTGTTGACACGTTGACACCTCCAGGCGCTTTAATCGTTGAACAAGGGGGGTACTACTATGCTAAGAAACTAAACCATTATCTCAACGATGGCGCACGATCAATGGTGAAAGTAGAACCCAGGAACAACATAGCACTACATACGTCGTACTACCTTCAAGTTCGGGATGTCACTGGTGTTCTCAACGTTCTTGTATTTTTTTACTTGATATTCCGGAAACTAGTCTAGGCATTTATATCTGTGAACCGAACATTAGGTGCTAACTACCAACCTGTTTTTTAAGAAATGAGGCGCCAGCACGCGAATGGCGGTGGGACGGAGAGCGGTGAAGCAGGGTGCTTGGCAAGGTGATCTCCTCATCGTGCCCACACAGTGTAATACCAGATTCCTTAAAACAAAGATTCTGCGCACGTTCAGCCCGCTTCGTTCTGCATAGAAGGCGTGGCAATATCCGTTGACTTGCACGTCGCCATCTGTCCTCCCAGATTACCAGCATTGGAGCTCCATGCTCTTCAGAAACTTTAAACACGTGGTCCTCGACTCTTATTTCGTATGCGAGCCTGTCATCCGCTGGTGTGCGCGCGTCGTTGTCGCAGTTGTCGATAAACGTCCCAAATACTGTGGGTATGCCGTGCGATGCGTACTAAGAGCAGTCGTTCAAAGTATTGGAAACCTGGGAAGCTTCCTATATATCTAAAAGTCCTATCCAACGGTTATCCCAACAGCCTGAGAAAGCGAAGACGAAGGTTCCGCAACATTTTTGTGAATTCCCGCTGTTTAGAGCATGCCGTCAAGAACGCGCGACACGTACAGAGACAGAAAGTTCGCTCGATAAGGCGTTCAATAAACCTCCTCGCAAAAATTTCTCAGTCCTCGCGTAGGGTAACTCTTTGAAGGCGAGGATCACTATTCGATCTTGCACTTTCATTGTTCCAGGAATCTTCCGAGTTTCCGTCCTCGGCTAAATGCCTTCTCCATGTAAGACCTAGATTTCCCGGAGAGGTTTTCAAGAGTCGGGATTCGCCCCGAGGCCTGAGGATGGGAGTATTGTTGAATGTGACACAGCGTGACTCGTGCAGCGCTCATCAAACGGGCGTCTAATACTGAAGTACTGACTCACGGGCGCGTAACTACACGTGTCGACATCCTGCTTCATTCCACATGATATGAATTCGGAAGCAGCCGGGGGACCACGGTGAGTATGTTATTTTCTAGTCCGTCCTTTCCAACCGGATTGATAATGCAGGAACAATGCCGTTGGCATAAAAGGTGCAGATAATTCATGCGATTCGGGACTTTACGCCCTCATACTATGCGAAGAATATGGAGTTGCGCTTCCGAAGCCCTTCGACTGGATGGTAGCCCCAATATTACTCTTTGACCGTTGCAAAACTACCTCAAAATGGATGTTGGAGGATAAACCAATGTATATCTTTCCGTGTCCTTTGCAGTAGCCAGAATTTGACGTGTTGGAGTATTGATGCAAGATCAGGCGCTCACCTTCGTCTCCTCAAGATTCGCCGTTTTTCGCGTTGCACACTCGAACTTGAGAAGAACTTGATATGCGAATTGTCATTCCATGAAGTAGCTAAAATCGAACTTGAGAAGCGATTTATATTGTCATCCCATGAAACGGCCAATCACGGTTCTACAAGTGAGCCGTTTTTCTTAACTCCATTAATTTCGAGAGATGATGATTCATCTAATTAGATCTATATTTTTTTCAAGCTCAAGATCCAATCATCGTGATACATTTTGACCATAAGGTGTGCCTCATCGGTTCCAAAGAGAAGATTTTTAACATTTATGGAAGATTCCTCGTTTCTTCCCGTCTCAAACCCTAGCCAGTGATGCTCCTGCCTCGGTAGACAGCCTCGTTCACGACAGTATAGAGGAACATCCCAGTATATTCGATATTCCAGGGCCGACCACCAGGATTGGGGGGGCCGCGAGTATCTCCGTCTCTGATGTCAAGATCTTTTTTTCGCCCAAACGTGTCGGCTCAGCAGTCGACAGCGTTAATGATACCGTGATTTCTTTGTTCCTCGACACGCTTTTCAAGTTCAATAACATTGTTAACGAGATCGACAATGTAATGTCACCCCACTGTATCATACATAGTCCGTGTATTGATTTAATACGTAGGTCCTCCCTTACGCAAAAGCTGCTTGGATCATTCTTTCTGCTGTATCTAAGGTTTGGAATCCACGCGTCACGAAACCCTCTAGCTGATAGTACCTGATAGACGATCATCAATCAAGTAAATCTCGATAACTCAATCATGTTTCTCCTTCGGAAGATGAATGAGGTGTACACATTTCTTGCGGGGGAGGATTCATGGCGCATTGAATCCATGAGGACCATTGTAGAGCGCATCGCCCGTCAAACTATAGAGTGCGCCTATTTCATTCGAGAGTACTCGAAAAACAAGGAATTCCGTGCGTAGATGTTGCATTATGATAGTACCTGCAGCGAGCTCACCTATCTGTCAAGGGACGAGATATATCAAGAACTTGATATCTGGGACGGACGACCACGTGGAGAATTTTAGGGGCATCTTCGACAAACTTATGCAAGAGTTCCGCGACAACGCTGCGAGAGATACGTCGGTAGTTGTGAATCATCCTGGTCAAGGCTTCTTCACCGCATCCCATCGCACACAGCTCTTGAATTGTGAACTGAATCAAGTTCAAGGCGATCAGGTGCAGTTATTTTGCTCAAAACACATCGACCATTTAATTGACACCAACGCGCAAGTTTACTAATACCATTTACTACGTTAACGCGGAATCAAAATGGACAGTATTGGCCTGGACTCAGCTGCTGGTGTTGACACCTCCAGGCGCCTTGATCGTTGGGCAAGGGGGGTACCACTATGCTCAGAAACTGAACCATTATCTCGGCGATGGCGCACAATCAATAGTGAAAGCAGAACCCAGGAACGACATCGCACTACACACGTCGTACTACCTTCATGTTCGGGACGTCACCGGTATCGTCAACGTTCTTGTGTTTTTTTACTTGATATTCCGTAAAGTAGTTGTTAGGCATTGATGTCTGTTTGTACGTTATGTTTCCCCATCTTTCATTTCTTTGTCGAGTCTATGAGGATGTGAGGGCAATACTGCAGTGCAACAATAAAGTAAAAAATTCTCTCTGTCGGGGAGTCGAACCCCGCTTTCGCGCGCACAGTTGTAAAAGCACTGACAGGCGCGTGTACTAACCGATATACTAACAGAGACTTTTATTTGTCAACCCAACCTGTCTCCAAATCTCTCTCTCTCTCTCTTTCTCTTCCAACATTTTTTTTTTCGCAAATTTGACAAATGACAAAGGGTATTCAAAAAATTTGAAGTAACTTCGACAAAAAAAAAAAACAAAAGAGCTAAAATATGTCCTAATGAACCCCAATAGATATGAAAATGTTGAATTGTACAATGTATGCGCGGTCCTTGTCGTGTTTCGTCAGATCGTATTGGTCCAAGTGGGTCAGATCGTTTGTCGGCGGCGGCGGCAGGTCTACCGAGCTCCTCCCTCTTCCTGAACAAGAGAAGACCGGGGCGGTGAAGCTGGGCAATACTCTTCGTCCTCCTCTCCCTCTCCTTCCCCCTCTCCCTCCCCCTCTCCCTCTCCCTCTGGGCCCTCCCCCTCTACTAGGCTGTCCCCTTCGTTCCCACCCTCACCCTCACCATCACCCGCGTCCGAAAGAGGGACCGGCGACGCCGTGGTATACCTTCCAAAAAAAAGCGCTGTCCCTCGTTCTGCTCCTCCCACCTCTTCCCGTTGCACATCTTCCCCTCCCCCACCTCTTACTGCTGGTGCTGCTGGTGCTGGTGCTCCTCCCGATCCTGCTCCAAGCCCCATCCCCAACCCATTCAGGTTCGAATAGGCCCGCCTCAACCGCGGAACCCTAAACATCACCTCTCCCGGCCGACGCACATCACCCTCCTCCTCCTCATCATCGTCGTCGTCGTCCTCTCCCTCCTCATCAACGTCATCAACGTCGTCGTCCTCATCTTCGTCATCATCCTCGTCAGAAACACTCTCCCCATCGCCATCCTCAACCCCTTCACGTCCCTCTCCTTCCTCTTCTTCTTCGCCCTCATCCCCCTCCGAACCCGAATACGAATACGCCGACCCGTAGGACGAATACGAATACGGGAACGGGTAGACGTACGTCGGATAAGGGACCGAATACGCATACAAGGCACCGTCAGCGTACGTGCTGGGATCGACGGGCGCAGTCCCATTCGCGTTGGACATTCTCCTCGGGACGGGATCAAAAACTAAATTTGGATTTGGGTTTGGGTTTGGGTTTGGATTCGTCGGATTCGTCGGATTCGGGCGGTGTCGCGAGCCTGGGCCCCCCCAGGGTGCCTGATTCGCATGGACTTGGTTCAGCGTAGCGTGTTCGGCGATAACGCCCGACGACGCAGGAGAAGCAGAGGCCGAGGAAGAGGAAGAAGGGAACTTGTAGGGCGGGTGTGAAGACACGGCTGATGCGAAAAAGGAGTAAACGTGTAGGGTTGTAGGGGGTGAAGAGGGTCTTGGCTGCGATGGCTGAGGCTGCGATGGAGAATGAAATTGTGTTTGAGATTGAGATTGAGGTTGAGGTTGAGACTGAGAAGGTTGAGAAGGCTGAGAAGGTTGAGAAGGTTGAGACTGGGACTGAGATTGAAGTTGAGGTGGGGAAGAGCGCGTCATGGCCACGGAGCGCGTTCGAGAGAAAAACACGCCATCCGTGGCAGTTTTACAAGGCGTATAGAGGGTTCCTAGCGGGTTACCACTGTGTCAGACACACACACATACACACACACATTCATCAGCATCGTCGTCATAGTGGTCAAGCATTCAAAAACCGAACGTACCATACTGCACAACCCACGCCTTCACGCACACATCCGCACACGGAACGCACCATCTTCCCTACCGCCACCGAATCAAAATAGCACGAGTCGAGGTGAATGACAGACGAGGCTGCTTCCGTCTTGGCGGTCCACATGCCAAGCTTGTGTCGCGGCGCCGCTTTCGTGTGGACGATAGCCCCGCAGCCATTGCTCGCCGCCGCCGCTTTTAGCGTTGCCGCCCGTTTCCAGGTCGGCCGTTTGGGTTTTGTAGTTGTTGTTGCGCGCCATTCCGAGTCTGGGGGCGGAGGAGAGACTTGGGGGGGCGGGTAGAGCGGTAACACAGAGGGGATAAACGCAGAAGACGTAGAAGAGGTAGAAGAGGAGCTGAAAGGGGAAAAATGATCCGGATCTAAATCCGAGTCCGAATCCGAGGTGGAGGTTGTGCGGGAATAGGCGGCCCCGCCTCCGCTTCCTCCTCCTCCTCCTCCTACGCTTCCTGTTCCTCCTTCTGCTCCTCTTCCGCCGCAGCGAAGCACGTACGTGTACTCGTCGTGCTCATCTCTGTCCAGGTCTAGAGGTGGGGCGACTGGAAACGGAAGTGCAAGAGGGGGTTGTGGTTGTGGAGCTGGCGGAGGAACTTGGGGAGGTGGAGGTGGAGGTAGTTCAGAAGAAGCGGGGTAGACATCCCATCTCGGGGGACGACGGTCGATGCGTTCGACTCTGAGAGCGCCTCTGCGTCTGAGCCGTGAAGCTTCGCCTGTGCGGACAAGGTCTGAGAGGACGATGTCGTCGCGCGGAGAGTCTCTGGCTGAGTTGTTGTAGATGAGCGGCATCCACAAGCTTGCATCCCATTACGTAAGAACTATTTGCGTAGTTATGGTCTGTTTGGTTGCGAGCAGCGAGGTCTCAATCAGCTGCCACAATCCTCTTCTTCTTCCGCGTTTTCCCACCTGACCGTTGCTGGATCAACGATCGCTCAATTCTCATGACAGTCACTTGACAGAAAAAGTGACGAACACATGCGTCTCAGAGGTCCTGAGCGGGAGCATCGAACCGATTCGTATCATTCCATGCCAACGAAAAAAGAACTGCCAACTCGAGCCAATGTACCCTATGCGGTTGCCTGTACAGCTATCCCTGAGCGGTCTATTCTTCCCACATGGACCATGACAAGGCGGGCATGCAGTGTCTAGGCTCTAAATATTAGCATTCAGAACCATGCTTGGCAATTTACGGAACAACGGCGGCTCACTTGGCGACAGATTGTATCCACTGACTCGCTCCGTAAAATTTGTCTCTTTCGAGAACATCCACGAAGGCTGGTGCCTGTGTATAAGTATCAGTGAGCCCCACGGAAGGTGGCAGCACCGTCACAACATCCACCTCTGGCAGGTAGGAATGATTACATCTCCTCGCGTCTTTCTCATCCTCTTGATCCCTTGTCTTGTGCAAGGGACCTGGTATAGTATCGCTCCCTCCCGGGCCGGCACTCACTCCAAAATAGAAATTTTGCACCCCATGGACGAGCGTTTCCGCTCTGCCGAACTAGAATCAGGCTCCATGTATGGCATCGAGGGCTTGGGTCCCATCAACACTCCCATACGAAGAGACGGCTACTATCGGGTACCATCGGTGGTCACAGTGGCTACACCAAACGGCGAGCATTATATGATAGGACTAAATCAGGTCGTTCGGGCATTGGACCCCGACCTTAACCAGATGCACCTCAATATCCTTCGCACGTTATCCACGGACGAGATTCCCTTTCTACCTCTCGATCACCTATTGGATAATATACCACCAAGCCGAGAGAACGACCCGCGTGTTGAAGCTGTCGTATTACCACCAGGAGCCCGGTATCATGTACGCCCGGATACATCGAACTCCATTCCTATAATGCATGACAGATACTTGCTGTTACCATCAATGGCAGTTGTTACCACATTGATGGGGACTTTTTGGGAAGCCTCACCAGGCCGGATAGTGCGATCCACCCTTGATATTAGCAGCCAGGCAGGCAATCATGGAATATCTCCGCTATGATGCATCTGACTTTTGCGAATATAGGTTATGACAAGAGATGCGACCAAGTGCCAGAAAGATTATTATATAAGACTCGACGGGCTTCGAAAGCAAGGGTATATTGAAGATGAAGATCTTCTTGCCTATGTAGAACGCTGTAAAACTCACATGTGGCGTCGTAGGGTTGAGGCACGCCCAGGGAAGACGGTTAGATTTCGGGCACTGGCCATTCGCATTCGGACCTCGCCTGAACGCGGTGAACAGCGTGCGTGAAAAGTGGATGACTTATGGTTTCAATTTACCAACACATGCGTAGGCGTCCAACGTACTACCACTATTTTTTCATTGCTCTATTTTGCGCAGTTCGTCCAGAAGTCGCAAAGCTGAGTCTTTTCGTTCCTGACAGTTTCTGAGTCATACAAATCCTTTCGTCATCACCTCCGCCCCCATTACGCTTGCTTCATCCCCATCTGTGGAGTTGGCACTTGGTTAATGCTCGACCGCCGTGAGCCCGTGGTCACGCATGTCTGAATGCGGCCTCGTAAGTGGGCGAACATGCGGTGAACATGTGCTTCGCCTCAGCTCTCCGGATTCATTCCTCTCATCTTCGACGAGCCTGGCCAGCGTCGGCTCCGGCTAAGCTAAGTTACCGGAGCCAGCTCTTAGCCGGTGTGACTAAGATTGCGTCACAAACACCATGCCTAATGACCGCCACCCACCCTCGTCTTCTTGACTTGCCTCCCGCCTCGCTGCACGACAATGACCACCAGTCTCACATCCACCACGCCATGTCATCGCACATCTGCTGAACATGAGCCAGCTCCGAGCTGCTCCAAACCACTAGCAGCGCACTAGCGCTTTTCTATTGCTGCTAACAACCGCCACCCTCATTACTTTGTCCTCTCGCCCTCTCGCCTTCACCCTATCGCTTTTCGTCTCTCGCCCTCGTCCTCTTGCCTCTTGCCCTCGCCCTCTCTCTTGCCCTCACCTGCCCACTGCCCACTGCAACCGCCACTCGACGACCACACCGCTTGCGATTACGTAAGATACTTATATCTTCTCCAATGCCGCTGCGGTTGCGTGTGACTTAATTCTTAAATTCACAGGATTTGTTTCCGAGAAACTGATTGCACATTCGAAGACTGATAATGGACGTACGTCAATTGAGGACAAATTCTAACGTAGCGATTCAACCTACCCTAAGCCATTCATGCAGACCTTCAACGCAGCAGTAGATGAGTTATTAGAGAAGTTCAAACAATGACAGAACGCATGGAAAATAAAGTGCGTGTGTTCAATATTGCAGAGAGCACTGATACGCTTAACTCTAGGATCAGTTTGTATCGCTGCAGTGAAAAAGAACAAGAAACCCAAACCCAGAGCGTCATCGAGATCCTACCAAATTGAAGAACCACACAATGACGAACAAAAATTATACAACTTACGTTTCTTGGGTTGAATCGATAATCGGAAAGAAATAGACTACGCGCAAAATTGCAAAGGTGCTCGGCTCGCTGAGCTTCTCGTGCTGCATGTACGGAAAACTGGACGCCCATTCCCACCCATTCCGTTACTCCGAGCCATGAGAAGAATGATATGTTATATTCGGCGGCTCGCCAGGTGCTTTGTCGGTTCACGCATACTGGTGCGGTACGCTTTCCTGATCACGATCACCCATGTATGGCCTCTTTTGTGCTTGTCAGGCCCAAGGTTTAAGCATTCTCGAGAAATTTTTCAAAATGCTGGTGATGTCACTGGTGCCTGTGGCACTTGTATTGGACCTAGGGCGCTTGAACGGTATCGGGGGGCCTCGACTCCCCTTTGTCGTCGAGACTACGGGATGAAGACAACCAGTTCTGATTGTCTGGGACGATTGACACTTCGAGTGGAGCGCACCTCTTATTTCGTCCTTGGTGTAGAGCTGCTTTTTCCGCCTGGGACGCATCACCACGGTCCACCCGCTTGACGCATGTCACAACTTTCCAGGGGATTCATGATCCGAAAAATTTCTAATATGAATCAATGGCACAAGTTTGTGCCGAAGATGTTCTTGTACTTTTCACTATTGCCATGATTGGCTGGGCCCTTCTCTGGCTGTCCACTGTGGCAGGAAACTTGCAACCTCAATAACATCACAGCCACCGGTCTTTTACCGGATGTTTTTCCCGTTACGCACAGCGACCACGATACCTTACCGTTTCCCCTCTTATCCTTTAACACATCCATTCATTTTATTACAAATATGACCCGTCTAGATGTTAAGTCCGGCCTCGAAAGCACCATGGAAGTCAGGCGAAGATCGATTACGCCAGATGAGAATCGTCGTCATCAGCGCAGGTACCCTGACAACTTCTTTCTCCTAAATATTCTCTTGGACTATTGATTACCCTCTCAAAGTTTTACGCCAACGCGACGATGGTTCTCATCGACAGTCGCATTTGCTTCGAAAATCGATCTGGCCTGACATACCAAATCTACGATTCAACTCAGGTCACTAGAGCATGGACAGTCAGGACCATCGACTGATCCTGACATAATACGCGCCTGGGAATCGTCAGGAAGTCGAAAAAGACATCGGAACGACGTAACTAAAGCCGGATTTGACAAATTTGACCATCCCCCTCGCCCCGCGCCGGAGACTCATCTAAATCCGAATCCGAATCTGGCGACTCGCGAGAATAGTTGTCTCCAGAGCAAAGCACGTGCGTGTGTTCAGCTCTGTACGGGAGCCGGAGCAGAACCTGGGGAGTTGGAGGGGGGATACACCCTATCTCGGGATTACTGTCAATGCGTTTCATGATTCCAAGTCCTCTGGATAATGCCCCGCCTGTGTGGACAAGGTTGTAAGGGGCATGTACAAGTGAGTTGAGTCGGTGACATGTGCTTACGTAATATATCTAACAATCGTCCCAGATCCAGAATTTCTCCGGAGGATGAGGTGAGTCTGACACACCTGTAGAGGCGCCTTTCTGGCGCGCCTCACTGCTCCCAGGGACTTTATGATCATGAAGTCGATGCGACAACGCTCTGCACGGCTATATAAGTCATGAATCAATGTTTCCCTATCAGGTCCGGCTTCATGTTTGACACGTCTTCATGCAATGGTGCTTTGATTCTCAGTTTCTACAAGACCGGTTATGTGAGTACTTGCCTATGTAGAAGCACACGTAATGATTTTTGATCATTATATCAGATTTTAGGCAATATATTGAACCTCTACCTGTATGGCATTTTGACGATGCAACTGTGTACGTTATACAACCCTCAATCGCGAGACGAGCCTTCCTTATTTCCTGCAAGATCTATACTATATCTCATTTCCCGAAGATCGTAGGCTCTTCAAGGCGGTCGCATTTATTGTCTATGCGCTAGAAACAATTGGCACTGTGGCCCTCGTAAATGATTTTGGCCATGTCGCTGGAACTCCAGTTGCTATTGTCCAAGATACCTGTTTTACGGCATGTCGAACGACCGTAACACTAGCATTATGTGGAGGGATGGGTACGTCACTGAGATTCCTTGAAATTCAGGACAAATGACCAAGATGTCCAAAGTGGCATTTTTAACACAGTCTATGTACGCGTACCGCATCCGAATCATCACCAAGCTGAAATATCTATCATGGGTTATCGCCGCAGTACGCAAATCCGACTGTGTATATGCCGATCGACTAACTTTCAACTCCGTAGATGATCGTGTCACAACTTGTTGCCGTCTTTGTCGCTACTGTAATAGTTGGTGTCCTGCTACCACATCCATCCATGACATATGCTATACTTGTGCGTGGCTCAATATTTATATTACTCGATTTCAAAATATCTTGATAGGTATGGACTTCGGTCTCCTTGACCGTTGACGTCGCAATCACATTTGTCATGGCTTGGTTTGTAAGCATTCCATCAACCGTTGCGAGCCCCATTCCACTTCTCATATCACGACAAGCTCAAAAAGGATGAAATATACTCCAAAAAACTTAAACGGAAGATAACGCGTTTGATATACCTCGTAGTCGGTACAGGTTCTCTGACAGGTACGCATCCACTGCCTGCGTGCAACTTTGAACGCCAACGGAGATATTAGCGGCAACGAATGTCTGTATATTTATTTTGCTGTTCTTTTCTCCGGGATATGCTATTGGACTATCAATCATCCTCTCCAAGCTTTACGCCAACTCGATGATGGTTCTCGTCAACAACCGGATTGCTTCCACTCGCACCGGAAATCAACTTAGTACCGCGCTGGATGTTACTACTATACAATTTAGCTCGGTTCATGCACCGCGTCAAGTGGCCGATGATGGACATCGACCCCGCACGACGCACGATACGGGGTTGGCAACACGCGAGACGGTCGAAGACACGGATTCGGCCGTTTGATCTAGACAATGGTAATCACGGTGTCTACATAATGTATAATATCATTCAATAGGTCGCAAACTATTTTGAAGTGGATACTGTGACTATTGCGTGATGAGTGGACGATTGTGGTTGTCTGACACCAGGCTTCCGGGGAGAGGGATGATCAAGGCGCTGTGTCCCATTCTCGTTTACTTCCCTCCCCATCGCGTAGAGGGCCTCTCCCGCTAGACACATCGTGACTCACAGGCATAGGTGCTATCGATGTAATTGTTCAAACGGGGAAAGACAATTCCTCACAAGATCCACGATTGAGTCACTGCTGTAGCCATTCCTCGAGCAGTATATCCTTCCCAGGTATCCCCTCCACATTTGTTCAGTGAGCATCACAATGGCGCATACAAACGTTGAATTACGATTTCGGATTGCAGAAACGGTTGAAAGAAGAGGAACGTGTACAAAAGGCAGCAGAGCAGGCCGCGGTCGAAGAGAATAGAAAGAAGAAAGACGAGGACCGCGGGAAGCGTGAGGTGCTCAGGAGGAGGACAGAGGGCGTGAAATGGGGCGAGCGAAAAAGCGAAAGGAAAAGGAAAAAAATAGAGAGGAGAGCGCGAAGAACGGAGGAACGAAAAAGAGGAACGAGAGACGCGGAAAGGGAAAACGCGGAAAAGGCTAGGCTGGAGAACGAAATTTTGGAGAAGGCTGAGCGTCAAGGAGCGCTCAACAGCGCATTATCGCTCTTTGTCTTCAATTGCCGGACAGTCTACGCCAACCACAAAGGGCGCGAACCGTGGTGCACGGAATGGGAGCAATGACAATGTAGACGAACAACACACTTACGAATAACTTCGTCAACAAAGAGGATTCTAAGAAACCTCAGCGTCGGCTTCTCCAGCCATCATCAGTGCATCCTCACCAACACCCTACTCTCCAGACTTTGGATGGGTCCGTCTTCACCCCGCCGTTTGTGTCTTGCACGCCACTCCAAGTCGGGGGGGGTAGAGCAGTAGCACAAGCCGGAACACCTTTCCCCTTTCCTCCGCAGCAAAGCGTATACGTGTACTAACTGTAATTGTCATACTCATCTCTGTCCAGGTCTAGAGGCGGGGCGACTCGAAGCTTCGCAAGGACAATGCGATCGTCGCGCGGAAGGACTCCAGTTTGTTATGGTCTATTTGGTTGCGAGCACTTCTGAACTGCGACCCTCATGCACATGGCTACTCAATTCCCCGCTCTCTTGCCTTGTAACGTACTAGGGATCCCGACCGAAATCGTCCGCCAATTTTTGGCTCTTTTCGCCACGAAGCTTTCAACGAAGGAGCTCAATCAATTTCCGTGGTTCCTCGGCCACATTTGTTCGACTTGGAGGTCCATATTCCTGTCCATGAACGTCGAATTCTGGGACAGCATTTCAATAACATTTTATTGGACGGAATTTAAACGCGTCAAAGACGTCCTTCGATTCTTCCTGGAGCGCAACCCTGCAGCACCTTTTTCTTTCGAAGTAATTGTGTATCACATCATCAGGTCCGATTCACAAGATGCAGATAACCTTCTGCAGATCATAGATATGCTGACAGACGCGTCCTTGCGTTGGAGGGCCGCACATTTTTGCTACGTGGATCCCGAATATTTGTTGCCATTAAAACGTGCAAAGAATCGCCTTCCCCTTTTGCAGGAGCTCGAGCTAATGATTATAAATGAAGTACATGATTCACTATATGACACCTTTGAAGATGCCCCGTCTTTGGACGTTGTCAAACTGTACAATCTCGGCGATTTGAAATTCAACTGGTTGAACTTGAGGGTTATTGATGGACAATCCGGCGTTGCCAATTTCAGCGCTGCCATGCCACAGATGATGAAACTGGAACGATTTCGCATGGGCTACGGAGCCAAACCAACGAGTATCATCCTTCTTCCCAATTTGACCACGTTGGACTGCCCATCCTACTGGTTAGGTTTCCTAGAAGCTCCCGCATTAACGAACTTAACAATCACTTATACTGCACCCGAATGCTTTGAGGCCGTGCTGTCCTTCTTACACAGATCACGCTGCGGCCTTAATATCACGTCTGTCATTATAAAACCAATATGGCCTAATTGTCAAGCAGGAGCCGCCGGAACCGCCGGAGTTATAGAGATTCTCAAACATATGCCTAATATCACCCATCTAGACCTTGCAGGTGTCGATATTTTCGAGCAGTTGACAGTCTCAACAAATCCCGCACGACAACCACTAGCGCCTCACATGCGATCATTAATTGTCCGCAATGTTCTCGAATATGATATTCGGCCTTTATATAATCTAATCTCGTCACGAACGGTTCATGCTACAGTTGACCATTGTGGTCACAACAGACTGCGAAAGTTGACTATAAATAGGTGGTCAACACCGCCAGAGTTGATCGCATTATGCAAAGAACGCGAGGTTCAATGCATCAATATACTAGATGACAAACACCGCCAGAGTTGATCGCATTATGCAAAGAACGCGAGGTTCAATAATTACTGCCAATCAGCATTCGCTTTCTAAACGTGAGTATCCATCGCAACCAAAACAGATGCTGTGCACTCACGCCAATTCAGACTCATTGAAGGCCACAAGACAGATACGGCAGAGGCGAGGTTTCGATTAGCTGCCAATCGTTCATTTTAGTATGCATATATAAGATCATGCCTAGGAAAATAGTAATCATGTCTACATGCACTGTGTGCGATCATGAGGCAAGTCGTCCATGTCTCTTGGCTTCTTCCACGCCTCCTCGTTTTGCAAACACCGGACTGAGTCTGGAAGTTGAAAAAGGACAAGAAAATCGAAAAATTATTCAAATTGAAGGTGACACGTTAGATATACCTCATCATTGGAACAGGTGTTCTGACAGGTAGTACGCATCAGCTACTTGAGAGTGTTACAATAGGAATCTCAACAGAAACGCTATAGTGGCAACCAATTCCTGCGTACTTGTCTTGTTATGCATTTCGCCTGGATATTCTATGGTTGCAGACGCCATTGTTCCCGTGAAACTAACAGACGCAACAGAAAAGCCCTTGCAAAGCCACTACTTTATCATTTGCTTTGCCAGCTCCTCCCTTATGATCCCTTAGATTCGGGACGATCAGAATACAAGCCATAGGCGTATTCCAGGAGGATCCAGTCAGCATTAGCTTGAAACAATGTCAGATTCTGAATCAAAACGACGGAAGAACTGCTCTTCGCTCACGGATACACGCACTAGGTATAACTGACACTGCTAGCTGCTGCGAATGCCTTCAATGGACCCGCTCTTGTTTCATCGAAACGCATGTTTTCCGTCTTCGCATTTCACGAGTGTTTGAGCAATGTGTGTTGCCGGCCTACCGTGACAAAATCGTGCAGGAAAGGCTGCGGCAACTTTTACACAAGCTTGAAGACGAGGACAAGCTGACAAAAAAGCCAATAAAAACACACGCAGAATCAAAAGAAAAAGAACAAGAGGCATCGTCGTGAGTCTTATCGCATTCATCTCATTTTGATTGACGGTTTTGGATCAAGATGCAGAAACGGTTCACAGAAGGTAGTAAAGGAGGCAGTAACAAAGGCTATGCGGGCCTATGTAGAAGAGGAGAATAGACAGAAGAAAAAAAGAAAAGGAGGGCGCAAAGCGTGAGGCTGCACGTCGTGCTCAGGAGGCCGCAAGGAAGAGGAAAAGAGGAGGCGTCAGCAGGAAGACCGAAAGCGTGAAATCGAGCGAGAGAAAAAGCGAAAGGAAAAGGGCAAAAATAGAGAGGCAAGAGCGAGAGAGGAAGGAGAGAGAGGAACGGGAAAGAAAGGCCAAGGAGGAACGAGAGGGGAGGGTGGAGAGAGAAATGCTGAAAAAGGCGAAGCTGGAGAAGTAAAAACTGAGCGTGAGGTCAAGAAGCGCTCAACAACTCATTAGGGCAGTCGAAGCCAACCACCAAGGGCGTGAACCGTGGTACACGGAATGGAAGCAAGGCCAATGTAGGCGAGCAACACACTTACGAGTAACGGCACGTCCACCCTCGCCAATAAAGAGAATTTCTAAGAAACCTCGGCGTCGGCTTCTCCAGCCATTGTCAGTGTATCCTCACCAGCACCCTACTCTCTAGGCTGCTGGAGACTTTGGACGGGGCCGTTTTCCCCGCCGTTTGTGTCTTGCGCACCACTCCGCAACGGTAGCACAAGCAGGAATACCCCTCCCCTTTCCTCCGTAGCAAAGGGTGTAAGTGTACTTGTCGTGCTCATGAGAGCGCCTCTGCGGGTGCGAACAAGGACAATGTCGTCGCACGGAAGGACTGCTGTTTGTTATGGTCTATTTGGTTGCGAGCACTTCTGAACTGCGACACTCAGGCACATGGCAGCTCTCTTCCCTTGTAGTGCACTAGGGATCCCGAACGAAATTGTCCACCAAATTTTTCCACGAAGCTTTCGATGGAGAAGCTCCATCAATTTCCGTGGTTCTTGGGCCACATTTGTTCAACTTGGAGGTCCATATTCCTGTCCATTCTGGGACAGTATCTCAATAACATATTATTGGACGGAATTTAAACCTATCGAAGACGTCCTTCGATTCTTCCTGGAGCGCAACCCTGCGGCACCTTTTTCTTTCGAAGTAATCTTGGGAGAAGTTGTCATACCCGTTTCGCAAGATGCAGATGACATTCTGCAGATCATAGATATGCTGTCAGACGCCTCCTTGCGTTGGAGGGCCGCACATTTCTTTTATATGTATCCTGAATACGTGCTGCCATTAAAACGCATAAAGAATCACCTTCCCCTGTTGCAGGTGCTCGACCTAGATGAAGTACATGATTCACTGCATGACACCTTTGAAGATGCCCCGTCCTTGGACGTTGTCAAGCTGAACAATCTCGGCAATTTGAAATTCAACTGGTTGAATTTAAGGGTTATTGATGCAGAATACGGCACCGCCAATTTCATGGCTGTCTTGCCACAGATGGTGAAACTGGAACGATTTCGCGTAGGCTACAAAGTTGAATACATCAAACCAACCAGTATCGTCCTCCTTCCCAACGTGACCACACTGGACTGTACGTCCGACTGGCTATCTTTCCTGGAAGCACCCGCATTGACGAACTTCACATTCAATTATACTGCACCTGAATGCTTCGAGACCATGCTGTCCTTCTTACACAGATCACGCTGCAGCCTTTACATCACGTCTGTCAGTATAAAACCAACATGGGCTAATACCAAAGTTGGAGCTGCCAGAACTATAGAGATGCTCA